>CM022529.1:22992501-24192501 GCA_012273795.1 Dendrolimus punctatus | reverse complement strand
CTCCATCGTTTATATAGTCTATTCCGGCACGGCATGCTTAATATTTTATAATATTATAGATTAGCGGGCACCGCAGTTGTTGTCTTGCCCGGAAAAAAATAAAATCCATCGACTTCGAATTGTAATTTTAGCACCAACTACAGGATTAAATTATGAATCTCAACTTCTAAACTATTCCGGGACTCATTCAAACACGCACAAAAAAAGTAATCAAGCCTTTTTGAATTTAAACCAGACTGTTGTTTTTAATATATAAGAAGAAAATATATTACATTCAATAAATCTTTCAGTCAATATTTATCATATAAAAATACTAGCCTCTGCCCGCGACTTCGTCTGCGTGGAATAGTAAAAAAAACCACCCGATTTTGAAAAATCCTTTATTAGTGCTCCGCTCCTATTGGTCTTAGCGCAATGGTATATAGCCTTCCTCGATAAATGACCTATCTAAGACTGAAATAATTTTTCAAATCAGACCATTGGCTACTGAGATTAGCGCGTTCAAGCAAACAAACAAACAAACTCTTCAGCTTTGTATATTAGTATAAGATATTGTTTAAATTTAATCCATGTAAATTAAAAGCCCTGATTATTTTTTTTTGAATGTCATGAATTTTATGAAATGGAAAAGGAGTTAATTAGGACTTTCCATCAGGTGTGCCTTCAACCTCACTACTGTAATCCAGCAAAAAAATATCGGTACTCCTTTAACTCAACCCAACAATAATTGGAAGTGCCCTCAAGCTCTAAGAACTAGGTTCTTCCCTTGCACAGCTCTCAGCTAGCACTCTCTTTCTAACGGTTTTGAAATGCGCTTGAAGATTATTTCCTGAGCCAGGACTCAGATAGTCTTACAACGGAATGGAGTCAGGCATTAGGATGATGTGTATGCGCCGAGTATTAGGCTCGATTCACACGGTTCAATCTCGTTCCGGCTTCACTCCGATCAAATCTCGTATGTGTACACTGTACACTACTACTAGTTCGTGTTGCATCATGACCGGTTCCTTTTATTATTATCAATTCACTTGCTATCGGATAAATTTTGACTTCTTAATTTTTACCTCTGTCCAGACGAACTCTATTATCCGGACGTATAACTGTTTTCTTTATTTTTATTCTTATTTCTTTTTTATATTTTTCAACTTAACTTCTTTAGAATCGTTGTGATTTGAAAGTCGATGAAACAAGAAAGAGACATTAAAAAGAGATAAACATATAAAAATATAGGACTAAGTCTGCGAGAGAATGGAATAGAATATATTATATTTAATAATTTAAACACTTTGCTTGTACAGATAGAGTTGGAAATGCTTTGAAGTTTTTCGTTAATACTTCAAATTTCGTGTTTTAAAGCTTAAATATGTTATACCGATATAATGTGGCGTCACGAAATTTAGAATTCCGCCCATCCCTGTTTGTTTCACTTCTATTGCGTGTGAACTGCACACACACACACACACACACACACATTTTTCATTTTTGTAATTTTCTTTTTTATCTTTTTTACATTACTTGTATGGAAAGAAAGAAAAATGTATGTATGGAGCTTATATCATATTTTTATGGATAGTAAGGCTCGGTTATAACTGGTAATCAGTCAAATATTATTTCCGAGGGACCGTGCCTTTGTGATATCAGATCGTGACTAGAGCGATACGATAGTGAGAATACTTTTATGCTTTCTCAGTTAAGAATATTTGGACGGATCGAAACCGGGACGAAACCGGAGCAAGATTGAACCGTTAATGGAACATATGCAATGAATTGTGTGCAACTAGCCTTAAAAGCTCAATGGTGTTTCAATAGCGGGTCGACCCCCACCTGTCGCGGTGGCTCCACCCATGCCCTACTTACTGCCACTCGACCTCTTTCCATCACATAGCAAAACAATGGGATAATTAGGTCACACTGCGTGATAGGAATGTGGTCACCTTGCTTACAGGTGTAATTTGATTACGGTTGACATTTTCATTTCAAAATAAAGTATTTTTATTTTGAAGCTGTAAAAATATTACACATTTTATTTTTCATTATTTTATAAATGTTTTATATATTTCATTATTAAATTTCCCATGTGTATTTATTACTACTCTTTGGTTTGGCCAACAAAGATTTATTATTTTTAAAATAATCATAAGAATCTGAACGAAAAGTGCACCAATTGAATTTGCAATGAAAATATAGTACGTTTTGTATTTTATTATTTACCTATAACATATAGTACAATTGATGTCTAAAATATAGTACGATACATATATTACGCGTGGCAACCCTAAAGTTAATTGACAGTAGTGGTTTTCACACATTGTTTCGTTAGCTATCTTTTTACAGGGCATTTTAAAGTATTTTTCAATTTCTTCTATTTTGAAAAAAAAATAAGGGCATTAATATCAATTTTCTTAACATCTTTCCTTATTTCTCATATATTTTTTTATTTGCAACTTATACTGATTTATTTTATATATACTGAAAATCAAAAATCTTGCTTAATCTTTACAGCTATTATAAATAGCTTTCACTTAACAACGACACGTTAAATATTAATTAACTTAACATTTCATCAAGTTATTGCAATATACATATAAAATTGGCATTAAAGGACAAAATTAACACATCATTAAGTTACCTGTAGGCATAGATTACCAGTTAAGTACAAGTTGCTGAATCGACTAATTGATCAATGAAATTAATTGACCAATCAAAAATATGTGTACGTTTTTTATAATATAAATTAACGTAATAACCTAACACCAGTATTATTTGTCATAAATGTATCTATTTAAGAAATATGTAAACAGTTTTCTAACGAATTAGATGTTTTTTGATATTTGATTGATGATTATTTGATACCTCGGTATAGTTTGTGATATACCTAATATATCCTAAAGCTAACTTAATTTTTCGTAACTAGAAATTTTTAAGTAAAGTATTTATTGTCACAGCTAAAACTTTTACTCGCTTCTCAAAATACATCCCAACATAAGCCAACCATTCCCATACATTACCAATCCAACATACACGTATAATAGCTCCTAGGTAGGTTAGAAATAAGCTAGTATAAGATTTAAAAAAAATAACGAGTCCCAGGCAATCATTGTTCGTTCAGGCCCACAGAGGAATAAATAGAGGTGGGTACTGAAAATCAGTACTGTGGCACAGTATTATTTGACTGAGTGCCTAACCCTGATTTGTAAACTCCAAAACAGTTTTTTTGGTTATATTCTGTTTGTGTCGCATTTGTCAAATAAACTTTCGTTCTTTTTGTCTACCTACACCCAAAAAAGACGGATAATCTCATTGAGATATATGTATAGTACACATCATTGTATAATCTAGGATTTAACATAACTACGTGGTTATTCATCAATCTAGCTCAAGATCCATTATAACTCTTTAATCTTATGACTATATGACAAATATTAGCACTGACCGATGAAATCACTGATCAGTCATCTATGAGTTTTAATTCCGTAGTTTTAGATTGAGCCATTATATTTAGGTATATATACTTATTTTTAAGTTCGAGAGATTATTTTATATATGGAACCTAAACCGGCCACTATTAGAAAATCGATTAGTAAAATTGACACGTGTCTAGACAGACACGCTGCAGGTACATGAAAGAATATTTGAAATACGAATTGAAAAATGCCCATCTCTGTCAAAACTGTCACTACGTCGTATTGGGTAAAGACAATTTCAAAACGTCGATTAGTTCATACTGTTACTTAGGCCCCGACAAGACAAATTCAACGACAAATTCCACGTATAGATCTGTAAAAGCACATTTTATTACCTGTTTTGAACGAATTATAATCCTTTTATGATCGTTTTTTTTGTTCACTTATTAATTGGCATACGTTTCTAGGTATTGTGGAGAAGAGCCTATTGTCCTATTTACTCGCTCAGGAGCATCATTAGCCATGTGTTGCGAATTACAAGTACAAGCTAATTCTAGGAAATTGTGTCGACGTTGCCGGGCGGCCTCATTTGCATTTGTGAAACGACGGTCTGATTAAAAGAGGGCAGTCGAGCTACAACTATGATTTAGGCGAGACGTGTGTACATTAGGGAATCTAATCGTGACGGACTTTGCGCGTTTTATTGAATTAAGACCTTCTGCATTACGTTTGGATTTGTTGCGGTGGGTTATGTTATTAGTTCTAATAAACTGTATAATAATTGTAACAGCATTTTAATTCGAGTCCCACAAATTGGTAACAATACGATGAAATCTTTTTACTGCTTCGCGCCCGTTGCGTCACTAAACGCAAATCGGCTAAAGCTGTTTTCCCTCAAACATATCAAAGAGATTGCTTTTTTGATAATAAACAATATCGCTTACATCAGGTCAAACAATCATCCGCCTAATATTTATCGAAACAGTTTATTCCCGTGATTTTGCGTGACATTTTCCACTTGCTAATAGTATACTACTTACAATTACGAAAACTAAGGCGGGCGATTTTCTTTCTTATGCTTATTTACAAAATATACATACTTAAAATATGCAAGTATGGTCCTGGTGGAAAGTAGTTAAAGTTTACGCGTTTAAAATGACAAAGGTTCGAATTCTGTTCAGAAAGCGTGCACCAATTTGTCCAACGAGTATTGATGTCAATTGTCATCTTTGGCGTCCTTGACCAAAGCCACTGGAAATCGGCCGAAGCGTCGGAATAACCAAGATCAAAACGTAGTTTTATTATGTATACAGTAGTCATAATGTATCGCTGTATTCTGTATACCATCATCACCATTATCAATTAAAATTATTACTGTAGTAGTCTAGACGAAGCCGCTTTTTAGCGATTAGACCGCCATTAATGCACAATTAAATATATTTTTATCATTATCTATCTATCTATCTTTTTGTTAAACTGAAAGCACTAAAAATCTAAGTCAAAAACTGAAAAATTCGTGGAGAAGTTAACTCTATTTGTTTGAAAAAAGTCTTACATGACCAAAATGCTGGCCTGTAAAATTTAGGGCAACGTAAACGTTGCCATTTAGGGCAGCGTTCACATGCGGCTACCATTTTAGGAACGTTCCCGTCTGTCACATATGTTTCGTTGTACATTACATTCCAGTTTTCTTTACTCTATCTTAATAAATCCAAAAGCTGTGTGAATGCTGTTTATCATGTTTTGCATACATCACAGAGGCGTCATGAGTGAGTGTAGAACGCGTGGCTCTCTCCATCTGGCTCAAATACAGACGCCTTCACGAAACTTATGTTTTAAATTTACACCGTGATTCATCTCGTAGTCTCGAGAGATTTATAAGCGTAAAATATTTCCAGTTATTTATATATGAATATGCATCTCTTCATAGAATTTCTTGGATGTCTACTTTTTCCGTAATAATTCTATCTTTACGATTTTCCTTACTGGTATTTAATGAAGTGGGTTCGGATCTTTCATCTTAGTAGAGAAGCTGCTAGACGGTGTAGATAACATCGTTAGGTGACCTGCACATCCAAGTAAGTGGAACGTGAAGCCTGGTTTCGGCGTGGTCCAGCTTAACTGTTTAGAGGAAAGACTGGTTTATTGTGGAGAAACAACGTACCGTGTATTCCTACAGGGATGACGTTGAAGTATATAGGACCTCGCCAGTCTGTTCTGCTCTGATCGAGGTAGGTTACCATTGACCATACCCACTAAAACTTCCCGATTTCTTTCCGTTTCCCTATACCAAGGACCGAGGGTAATGGCCATCATCGACATCGCGTAGGTCCGGGCAAACGCTGGCCAGTGAAACGCGCTGAGGAGTGTGGGACTGAACGTGTTGGGGTGACACTAACACCGCAAGCAAGGAGTGCTATTGCCACATAACGGTCCAGGGTATCCCTCGGTGTTCGGTCCTTCGACCTTGTGGCAGGGCACATGTATTTGACCTAACCATCTCACAGGCCCTGGCAGGCGGCGGCCGATGAGACCTCTGACTGCTGCGAGGAAGCAAAGCCTCGAGCGACTTAATTATTTCCCTAATGTGGTGCAGTTTATAGCGCGCCCCACGGCCCGGGAGGAAAGGTTAGCGCGCGCGGAACAATAGCGCGCCCCCATCGCACAGAGGACAGCCTTTTTCTTAAGCCAGGGGAAATCTGATTGAGGACCATAAGCCACAACAGGCACAGAAGCTCGGGGGGATAGTTCGCGACCCGTGTGTGGGATTCACCAAGTCGAAGTGGCACTAGCATGCCCAGTCTGAACCGGTGCCATGCTATTGCCACTCCCGAGTTAGGGATATCCACTACAACCCCTGGGTGTTCGGTCCTTCGCTTTATGTCAGGGCTACGAGTATATGACCTAGTTTCTCCACAGCCCTGGCAGGGTAGAGGACAGCCTGCTTCAACTTATCTAACGACTCATTCCAATCTCGACTTGTAACAGCTGACATCTCAGGGTGTTTTATTACTATGTATTGTTCATACATCTATATGCAATAGTAAATTTTCAAATGCTCCTTTTATATATTGCAAAACATTGCAATTTACTACTTATCCAGTCTTATTGATTGGGGTATTAAATGCTTTTGTTCTGTGTAAAAAGCAATTACTTTTTTATTTGATTTATATAATACTGGCTGTGTCCACTTTGTCAGCGTGGAATTCTTTTTTGCAAAACCCTAGAAAGAGAGTTAACTAAGGCTAATTATTCCTTATATCAGGTACTTCAAGTGAAAGTCCCGTCAAAATCGAGCCATTTCAGAGTTTAGCCGGAACATCTTGATAGACAAAAAAAAAAAAAAACTATATGAATTTAGTAAAAAGCTGTTTTTATATAGACATTACAAACAGAAACTTCAATTTTACTTATCTGTATAGATAGTTCGGAACATAAAAATGGCGTCTTCATTTATCTACAGGCATGTCAACTACACGTATTTTCTTGTAATTACTTACATGCAATTAATGACGTAAACACAAAGTCTGCAATAATCTTTTTTTTAGATTATGGCTGCAATGCCATTTATGCATTGATTTTGCCAATGTCGTGTGAACAGAAAAGCCAGGTGATATGCAATAATCTTGTAATATTTACCTTTCATTTCATAAGATAAATAATATCGCCTGTTCCTGTTGTTGTCTATTATTAAATTGTAAACATGCCGCGTCTGTACATTGAAGCTATTAAAAAACAACTGGAATACACTATATATTCGATGGAGAAATGATGCATTTAAAAAAAAAACTTGTCTGTTTGTTCGGGATTCAATTAAAAACTACTTACTGGGCCGATTTCGTTGCGGTTTTCGCTGATCGACAGCAAATTCTTAGACCTAAAATCTACGCTACTTTTTGTCCTGGGAATATTGCGGGAGCTTTTCTAGGATGATTTAATATGGCAAGATTTTTCTGTCCTAAGTTTTCTATCCGCTTCTATTAAATCTTTGAAAGGCAAATTCATCTTTAAAAATAACCGATTATATCATCGGTTGTCTATAGTTTTGAGAACAAAGAAATACTGCATTGGTTTCGGAAGTAGTAAGACTCGGTTGCAAGGTAAACGGGTATAATATTTAAAGTCTCGTGTGCTATAACTATAGACTGTGTTTCAGTTTTATAATGCCTACTTAAATTGTAACCTTATTAAAACCAAGAAGTTGTTGAAACTTCAATTTATTTTTTAATAACATAAATGAATTTGCCCGATGATAAGGCATCTGCCCTTCTGGATGGCTTGGCCCTAGGTATTCTGCCATAACAAGCACTAAACACAGGTTCCAGTCCCCCTTCGAGGTTAGCAGCATATTAGAAGCCACGTTTGGAGTTGCAAATATACGCGTCGGTAACCATTTTCCATCTGATAGAACAGTTATCTTTGTAAACTATGTCACAGAACACACTGTTGCACGGAAATTATGCGTAACTAACACTTAATTTAGTTTTAAAATACTTAGATCAAAGTTGTTTGACTTCCTATTTTGTCTAAGAATATTGTTTAGAGATATAATAATATTTTTATTGGTTTTAATATTTATGATAAGTGTATTTATTGTATCTTTTTTATTTCTTATTGTTAACCGCCGTGTCTGTTATTGTCAACATTGTAATTTTCATTTTTCACGTTTCTATATTTTATAAACGTAACATTTATTAAAATGTTGGTAGTACTGTTTCTGGTTCTCAAGCAAACAAAAGTCGACGTTAAGGTGACGAACCTTTTCATTCCGCGACTTATCTTTTATTAGTTAAAAGGGTTTTCCCGGTGCTTCGCTGCGGGTTAAACCCCAGTGCATAATCCCAATTTATTTATAGACCAAGCTCTTATACAGATTACGTTGTATTAAATTTGTATGTCACGACTATTCACCTCCAGAAAATCTCATTAGCAGCCCATCACATTCCCATTTCTCAAGATCAGAAGTATCCTACATCCATTCTTGGTATTGAGACTACATACATATCAAACTTTATTAAATACAGTCCCGTACCTTGTCCATAAAAGTGTAACAGACAGACAGTGTTACTTTTGTGTATGAATAGTATGGCGTATGGATTGTAAAACTTTCTTTATAAGCTTGTTTGATTGGAAAGCGTATACTGGCGTTTAATACATGTCTTGATAGATACGTTAATAACCAAGACTAAATTTCTACATTGTAAACTTTCTACGAACAAATGCATTGCTGGAAGGTGAAGAAGACTCAGCATCCTTGAAAAATCGATCTAATAGGAGAAGATTTAATAGGACCTTCTTTTGCCGTATAGGCTGTTCGCCTGTGGAACTCCCTCCCCTTGAAAATTAGACAAAGTACATCCATTTCTATAATTTAAACACTTGATCACTGACCATTATTTGTCTATGAAATAAAATTTGTTGCAGTAAGTAGAATTACATTGTTACGTGCCGTCAAAGATAAACGCACAGCCGCCTGTCGTAAATCTCAGTTTATGCCTTCCCGGATTTAGGAATTCGTTTGTTCACTTTGTGTTTAGGATTTGCAATTAAGAAAAACATGCTATTGTTTTTCTACTTGTTTTATGAGGTCACTAGTGTCGAACTAATCATTGTTGTTATTGTATTGCGTCGAAGCTTGCTAGGTATAGATCGGTGCATTATAAAGCAATGACCTAATGCGGAGAGGGCCAGTCAAGTGAGAATTACGATACGAGCAAGACGTAGGTTCGACAAGTGATATAGTCTCGGACTTTGCACGTGTTATTGAATCGTGCAGTTTGTACTGGCTCTGTCCAGCTATATTTGTACAGTTCTAATATACTCTATACTAATTCCAACGGCATTTTAATTTGAATTCCGCACTCGTATTATTGTTCGCCTGGAGGTATATGTAATTACATTTAACTAACTGACCCGGCCAACTTCGTATCGCTTAACCAATTAACTATAATTAAGATGAGTAAGAATTGCTGATAAGAATATTCTATCTTTTAAGTTGGATCAAACTGCACACGGTGTGTAAATTTGATTAAAATCGATTAAGTAGTTTAGGAGTCCACCTCGGACAAATAACGCGACACGTAATTTATATATATTAAGAAGGTTACAATTGAATTCGTTTGAATTTAGTTAAATCACCAAATATTATTAATTTTTTGTTTTAATGTTTCCTTAGACACAGAGTTGCCTGGAAGAGATCACTATTATTACTGGTACAATGTATTCATATTAAATTGTCTAGCTTTAAGTTATGGTTGACAATAAAATGTTTCATTCATTCATTATTATTATTTATTTAGGTTTATGGCTTGGCAGCTAGGCCTTTAAGCCAGGTCTTAGTTTACAATATAGTTTCTTCATTTCTTAAGCCTATGTGTAGCACAGCTGAACTGTAGGTAATCAGCTAGCTCCAATCAACGGAGTTCTTGTGACAACTCAAAAGGCCACATTTGACTATACAGTTCACATTTCTCACAAAACACATAATTCCTACTCAAAAACTATCAATATCCTGCAACTATTGTTCATTTTAGAGTAATTTTACACATTTTTATAAAATAAAACTGCACAGCACAACGTCCCCCTTCAGTTCCCGCCAAAAACTCCTTATTCATTCATTAATTAGCAAATCTAATAGATTAGCATTAGTATAGTTTGCTGGGTAGTAGTAAATACTCTACCACCTACCGCCTGGCTGTGGGTCGTTTTGTCGGCCGCCCAGGCCGCCCGGCCGCAGGAAATTGTTTCTTTCTCCATTCCTGCACGGAAAAATACGACGATAGAAATATACAATAGAGAACATGATGCAATTTCTTTTAGATTTCTTATCTGTTTGTTCAGGATACACGTAAAAACTACGGGGCCGATTTTAATGCGGTTTTCACTGATAGGCAGGTAATCTTATTCTTAAACTCGTTACTTTTTATCCCCGGAATCCCGCGGGAATTTCACTTGATTCAAGTCAAGCGTGGATGACGTGGCGGGCAGATCCTAGTATATGTATATTTGTCAAATATTTTGAGAATACACTTTCTATACTCTGATTTTTAATTACCTGGGCTAAAAAGACATCTACCATAAGTTTTTTACGTTGCAACCTTGGAGCAACTTACCATTTTAGGATTTATGTTACTGTGGTGAGTTGTTGATTCAATGCAGAAAAATCATTTATATAAAAGATATTGATCGCAGCTGTCATTTTAGTCCAGGTATTTAAAAGTCAAAATAAACTTTTTAAGGCCTTGACTTCACTCTTGGTTAGAATTACACCACCATAACAGAAGCCGTAAAGGGAAACTGATAAAATAATGTCCTAGATATCGTATCAGGTGGCATTCATAATTGTATATTCAAATATTACAACACATGCTACACTTAGTGACTGTTTGTAAGTGAGAAAACGTGTTTTCCACGTGATTACGGTGTTACAAGTTGTTTATATCTTCATAATGCAAACGTTTAATAAATAATTAAACACGACATTTTATTTTCCACTATTAATGGTAATATTTGTAATTCTGATATCTTATAAATGTCGTTAAAAATGTAGCTACTGTAATGAAATAGACGATTGTATCATTAAGAAATAAGAGGGCATATAACAAAATTAATCATTTTCCTTAAAAAGAAACATAACAGAACACAACAGAAAAGAACAACTATGCAACTAAAGTTTTATGTGTGCAGGAACGGAGAAAGAATAAGAGGGGAAAAAACAAGGTAGGGCATTTGCCCGACTGGATGGCTACCACCCCTGGTCTAAAGTATGTCCCAAACATCCTTGAGTTGTGTTCCGGCAATAGTGACGAGGTTCCAGTCTTCTTTAAGAGACTAGCAGCGCATTTGTATCACCTTTGATGTTGCAAATGTCCATATACGATGGTAACCGCTAGCCATCAAGTGGGTCGTCTGTCGGCGAAACTCTTACATTAAAAAAAAATTAACACCACGTTATTTTAAGTCTTGGAGTTTTGTCTTGACTTTCTTTGTTCGTTTGTTTTTAAAAGTCATCTTCGATTTATTTTACTTGGGGCCTAACACCCAGTATTAATAAAATTTCATCTAGGCGTAATATACAAATGAAAAAAGGACTGTGCATTTAATGCTATCCCATTTTGAAATATTTCCTGTTATAAAGACTAGAATGGCTTCTAATATTCATTTGTGGTAAATGATAAAAGTTAACGGTACGGATAATGGTCAAAAGTTTATGTGAGTGATGCCCTTCAGATAAACCTACATATTTTGTATCGAATTTCCAAACTGGATAATATTTTATGGAATACTAGCTGACCCGGCAAACTGCGTACCACTTCACAATCAATAAATAAAAAACGTTGATTACTGAACGACGGAACATTTATGGCCTTACTTATAATAATCTTGTTAAGGAAAGATTAGTCATCTCTTAAGTAAGAGGATCAGAATCGGTCCCTAATCAATGAATATTTCTTTTTCCACTTATAAATGTGTATTACTTGTTGTGTACCAATGAGAACAGAGATAAATGAAATTTGGATGATTAAACATAGTTGTCCACAAATATTTGACTAAAGAGGAGTTTATAGGTGAGATTTTCGTTAATCAATTGCTGAGCAGTTTCTTAAAATTTAACAAACTATTATAAGTAAGACCAACAAACGTTTCACATTCAAAACCAAAAAAATGAAAAAACTTCGCTTTAAAATTTAATTGATTTCTAAACTACAGGACGAACATCAAATGTTTGACAGCTAGGAATAGTTTCTAAGGGAAAGCGAAATTGTTGTTTTTACTATATTCCAAGCATTTTTCATATTTACTCACCTTTTAAACCTTCCCTGGACTTCCACCAAAATTAGCCAAATCAGGGCAGCCGTTCTCAAGTTTAAGCGAGACTAACGAACAGCAATTGATTTTATATATATAGATATCATGTGAGTTATTAAACAAGACCTTAAAATAAAATTATATAAATGAAAATATAACAATAAAACATACAAATAAAAAACCCTAAGACAATTAATTTAAATGTTATTAGATTGAGCTTCATAGAACTTCTTTTCTTTTTTTGTATATAAAAAAAGTTTTGGCAGAAAATACCTTACATACCTGGGAGGGTTTCTTACTGATCCCTTATTAAAACTTCAACATAAATAAAGAACAGTAGTACATTTAAAGAAAAATAACACTTTTCAATATTAAAATTCACGTGGGTTCTGTAAATTGTGTGATTTTAAGTACGGAAGTAACTTTAGTTAAGTCATTGCAATTTCACATTCCTAAGTAATGTATTGTTCAATAATTTAGTGTTTGTGATCATTTATGGGCCAGTGAGGAATAGGTCTAAGGCACGACGATTAGACACTAAATGTCATAATTATTTTGTAGTATTTTTTTTACATTTATTATATATAAATTATAAGCTAGTACAATGAAGAAATTTATAAATAATCGAATACAATGAAAGGAAATCTAATTTTTGTCTTGTATTCTACACATAGTCCCAAGACTAAGCAGAATACTCCACATAATATAATATATAGAATATAATACTATAGTAATATAACTAGTGGTCACCCATTGGTCGAAATTCGACCATAAGGTTTTGTTGTCAAAGGCTATACTTCTATAATCACATTTAGCCAAGGCTACATACAGAATTGGCTATTTGACTTGAACAATAAACAAAAGTATATATGCGTGTGTGTGTCAAATACATGGTAATGTGTGTAACGTTTTTTATGATTTAATGTATTTTTTATGCATAATCAAAAAAAAATCTGCACTCTATATAAACTATTAAGTGTGCGAAATTTCACACTCCTTCACAGTTTTTGTTGTGTTTTTGCTTCACGTACCTCTTAGACTATTCAAGGTCTAAGACGTACCTACCTATTAATTAACATACTTCTACTTTTCCAATATTTTTGACTGATTACTGTATCATAGTAGTTAAACTGAAATCGTATCAACAGACATCATAATTTCTTATCTACGCATATATTTTTATTTTTAGTTCAAGTTATGTATTGTTGCAGTCCAATGTCATCTGTAAATATTTATTTACCGATAGAATGCTACAATAAATAAATAAAAATAAATCCTTATTCGATTCGATTATATTCAAATTCAAAAGTTTTTATATAAAATAAGTTCCACTGGAGAACACTTTTTGAAGGTCATACATAAAATTAAAATTAATTTTTACTTCCTAGTCTATGTATACCGCTTCGCAACGAGTTATTGCTGTTAAGGAGAAGAGCGGCAAGAAACTCCCCATCAACACGTCTAGCTAAAAATATTTGTTTTATATTTCCTTATTCTATTTATTGATATCTCAAGTTCTTTATGTTATAAGTTTTATAGTTTATGTTACGGAATGACTTTTGAAAAATTTATGGAGTTGTAGCAATGTATAAACTGGCCGTACCTTTGCCGTTGAGTTGAGTCCTGAGCCTGGTGAGTTCCCTTGACCGGCTGCGGCTCCTGCGATGTGCCGAGATCCTCCTCGGAGACCTCGCCATTACCAAATTCCAACCAATCACATAGTACACAACACTCAATAACACTTCACCTTGTAACGAAATGTTTTCACTTCACAACACTCGACTTTACCAAAACGTTGTGCTGGATAGCCTGGCAAAATAGCCGCGTAAGAAAGTTCATTCTCAAATAAATTAAGAAAAAAAGAAAGTTTCATGACATACTCTTATATTGTTAATTTCTTATTAAATCTAAAAAGTAAATAAAAGACTACATAAACAATTTTATTAGTTAGTAACAGCATTATAATTACTAATTAACTTTTCAAATTAGTATCTGTAAGTTTTATAATCAGTTACAAAGATTTTTAAATTAAGTATTTTAATAAAAAAGTTAAGTTAAAATAAATAACAAGTCTTGCAAGGATTTATGGTGGAAACTCAAAACGTCTCATTGAAATAAACAGTTGAGATTTTCCACACAAACAAACAAATAAAAACAAAACAAAACACACAGAAAAACTTCGTTCTTCAATTTCCCGCATAGAATCTAATTCATTTGAAACATCTTACGCTTAGTGTTGTGCTCGGAAGTATTATGGCGAGAGTTTTTCTAAACTATTTTGCCAAGATATTTAAACTTTGTAAACTCGTTGCGATTAATATATTAATGGCGCGAGTAAAAGGCACGGGCGTTGTGAATAAGGCACTGCGAGGCACTGAATTGCCGGTATATTTGTACTTTCGTCGCGTGGCCATTGAAGGCCGCACCTGTTCGTTACATCACTGATAACTGATTACAACCATAACTCCCTATAAATTGGGAAAAATTGGGTAATCGATTTATAACGATCAGTTCAAGTATATAATAAATACTATTACTATTAATTTCAGGATAACAGTTAATAATAATTAAACATTATAAAGTTAAAAGTTTTTTCTTCTTATATATTAAAATGAATGTTTGTCTATATGTCCTTTATAGAATCGTAAACTATACATTTGATCATGTGATGATCTTTAGCAAAGTTATCAGGTATTACACTAGTATGTAGGTATTAGTAGTGGTATCATCATCATCCGAACGTTAAATCCCGGTTGCGTTCGCAGCGTTCACTCCGACGCCCAGGGTCCGCTTTCCTACTTTTTCTACTCCACTTCGCGCATCTCCCGTTTTGAGACCATTGGTACGCATGTCATCCTTCACAACGTCAAGCCAACATTTCTTGGGCCATTCCCTTCGACCGGGACCTAGCGGAGGCGGCATGGCTAGACATTTGTTCCCCACATAATTAGCCGGTCTCCCTGAAACGTGGCCGTACCAGCGTAAGCGACACTTGCAGTTTATCTGCTACGTCACGGACATGAAGAATGCCACGATGCGAGTTCCTGACATGGTCTTTCCGCGTCACCACACATCAATCGTAGCATATTCATCTTCGTGACACACAGTTCTTGGTTCTGTCGCTCAAGTACAGGCCACGCTTCACTGCCATTCAAAAGGACAGGTTTAATAATGGATTTATAGACCTGCCCTTTTAATTTAACCAGCATTTTGGGGTCACAAATGACACCTGTAACCTCACGCCACTTGGCCCAAGCTGCTGTGATACAGGCCTTGACGTCGTGGTCAATATCCCCGTATATACTATATATATATTTTCAAGAATTAAAAAAACAGTCTTAGTTCTTATTATTTTGAAGCCCCATCATACAGCCATAGGAACTTCGATTTATACGTAAATAGAATTAATTAAGCAAGAATAAGTAGATAGGGTGTAATACATGTAGTGACCTAAGTGCCTTTAAGGAGGCAACAAAAACAGTTTATTTATATTGTAATATGAATAGAAATAAATCCCATACTCATAGTTTAGGTAAATTCCGCACACAGGCGAATAACCTATTATTTTTCCATTTTATTTAGCACTCATCATGGAAGTAGCTAACTATGACTAATTAATTCAACACAGTAGCGATAAAGAGTAATTTTAAATAACTACAGAGCTTGTATCCACAATAGGAATGAGTTGAAATGTTATTGTTTGTCAGCAGCTTAAGACATTTTAGAAATTAAAGTGCTTAGCGGTGACGTAGCTTGCCTAAGACGGGCCCTGTCTCAAAATGTATTGCGGGGTCCAAAGGAAGGGTAAATAAAGTGTTTTATAAAAGAAACAAAAAATGCTCGAATCGAATTAAAGTGATTATAAGTTATTACTTAAACTTAGTGCTCTTAGCTATAGGTTAGGCAAATAATTACAATCAAAGACACTCTTTTCTCGCCTTTTTTTGGCAAAATTATTTATCAAATCAACCATAGTTGAAGAATATTTCAATTTTTCTATAATTTCTGCTTCTATAGACAATAACGACAAGCCTGATGGCTATTTCTGTTGGTCCAGCAATTATTCCCAACAATGTTATTAATCTGATTATAGATGACTTTTTAAGAATGTTTGCTTACACACTGTCGGAGACCCGCGGCAGCTGCGCCCCTGGAGCTTAGCTATTTGGAGTCCTTTCTTACTTAGTCACAAACGGAAGGGTGCCATTTGTCTTTTTGGTACCTTAGTAACTAAGGTAGGTACGGTCCGTATCTCATTCCAGTGAGTGAGTTCCTACTTCATCCATTAGTTATTAGCTCGTTCTGTGGTACGATGAGTGTATTACTACAATTACTTACGTAAATCTGACTGTACTCGTAAAGGAAAACATAGTGACCAAACCAGCACGTAGACTTACCGATGTATGAAATCGGACTGACAAGTACAGTTATAGTTGGAGGCAGGAAGTATGTATATTTTATATATAATAAATAATAACAGCACATTAATGTCCCAATGCTCGGGCCTCCCACTGTAGGGAATGGAATTGGAGGCTTCAGGTGAAGTGAAACAATGTTGTGTTAGAATTGCAGTTCAGGAATGCATGATGTAGCTCGCTCCGCTTACTAAAGTACTACAAAATGCAGACGCTAGCAGCTAACGGAGCGAGCTATGTCCCGCGGTAGGCGGGCGTGGCGAACGGGCTTACGGGGTGAGGTCAGCGGAGTGATTCTGTCCGCACAATTGTGAGCGCCGCCGTGGATCGGATGTCTGCGGCTACAGACAGTATACCCGCCACGCTTGTTCAAGGCGTCTTGTCAGGTTTGACACGTCGATTATTTCCACGTGCTCGTTGCGGATGTTTTAGTTCACCATTTTTAGCACGTGGTAATTGTAACAATATGCACTTTAGGTCATCCAAGATCGAACCCGAGCACTTGGAGTTTGGGACAAGTGCGCTAGCCATTACGCTACCACGAATTATTGTCGATTGATTTACTTTAATCAAAATATAATCGGCTGACAATTGTAAATCCTGCGACTAAGCGAGATGTGCTTGTGTTATAAGAATACAACAGATAACTCTAGAGTCGATCCAAGACTATAATAAATAAAGTGAAGTTCGTTGACAAAATTTTACCATACAAGAATCCGTTTTCGTGGTCTGCTTTCCAGCGCGCTAGGAACCAAGGCTTAGACTACTCAAGCAAAGCGGTATAATATTCTGGAATATGTATTGTTCATTGACCTAGAGCTTTGAGAAGAGTGTGATAAGGGAACATTGTGGATCGAAAGAGAATGTATCCAAAGTTGAGAAAGGTATGTTAAGGATCGAACCCGCGCCCTTTGGGTCTGGGACGCATGCGCCAGCCATTACGCTATCACGACTAAATTGCAGATGTTCTGAAGAATAGTCAGGTGAAAAGCAACTATAATAAACGTAGATGAAGCAAAAGGCGTATGTCAAGATCGTACCAAGTGGAGATTCATCGTCTCTGTCTACTCCTCCGGGAAACAGGCATGATAATAATTATGTATGTATGTAGTACCTATTTTTATCTTGAACATAAATCACTTCGAATATTAGATACCGGCGCGTTTATTATAGTTTCGACTACTTCACTTTTCCGCTGTGATTTTTAGTGCTTAAGATTTTTATGAATAGCAATGACTACGAGTCGCGTGTTATTCATCGCATGCTTCGTCGATATCCAATGAAATGAATCACGTTGGCACATTCCATTAGATCTGGTGGGAATTGGAAAAACAGTGTATTATGTACTTACTCATATAGGTACTATAACGTGACTGAAAATGTAAATTAATGTCACGTGCACTGGTCTATTTATTTCTAAAGCCCGATTTACACTAGTAAAGTAATTATTTGGCTCGAGAGTAAAATCTTTATCTTTTACCTTTTTTTATAGCATTAGCATAGCATATTATCCGTGCAGGAACGGAAAGAATAGGTACAAATTCTTGCGGCCGGCCGGCCCATCGTAAGAGGCGACAAAACAACCCAAAGCCAGGTGGTAGGGCATTTGCCCGACTGGATGGCTACCACCCCTGGTCTAAAGTATGTGGCCATAACAACCTTGAGCTGTGTCCCGGCATTAGTGACCAGGTTCCAGTCTCCCTTAAGAGAGCAGCAGCGCATTTGTAGCACCTTTGGTGTTGCAACATAGGCGATGGTAACCGCTTTTGGTCAAGTGGGCCGTCTGCCTGTCTGCTGAAATCCTTCCATAGTTCCAGTTTCTTCTTAAAGGCCAGCAACAACTCTGGTATTGCTAATGTCTATAGGCGACGATAACCACTTTCCATCACAGTTGGGGCGCCAGCCTGTGTGCTGTGTTCGAGCAATAAAAAAGCATTTTACAGATAAAGATTAAGTCGCCAGAAAAGAAGGTACTGTATCGACTAACCTCGTTAGAAGTATATTTATTTCAATAACATCGAGGAATGCCTTCTAAAAAAATAAAATAATTATTTTATCTGCCAAAAATTAATACATATCTTGCAAGAGAATATATAGTTACTTCTAAAACAGTGTCTCATTTGAAGAATAAAATCCCACTCAGATCCAAGCCCTGCTGGCTGTTACATGGTGGAGGCGGCGGGTAATCAAAAATTGTCCAAACGAAGATAAGGACTTAGTCGAAAGTAAACTCCTGACTAATGCAAGTGTAATTCATGCTTAAAATATCGTTATCAGTCTTAGTTAATTGTCATAGAGATATAATATCAGCCCATACATGTCCCACTGCTGGGCTCGGGCCTCCCATTATAGGGGGAACGGACAGTATACCCGCCACGCTTGTCCAAAGCAGCTTGGCAGGTTTGACACATCGGTTATCTCGATGTACAGGTTGCATCACGATGTTTTCCTTCACCGTTGTTAGCACGTGGTAATTGTAACAATATGCACATAAGGTCAGAAAACTGACTTAGTAGTGCATGCATTTCGGCCAGGATCGAACCCGCGCCCTTTAAGTTTGGGACGCTTGCGCTAGCCATTACGCTACCACGACTTGTCATAGAGAACAGGCGTATAAATGTGACTTGTTTGTACCATTGGCAGCAGTATTTTCGGACCCAAACTAAGTAAAACGGATCCACATTCTCGCGAGAAAGGAGTTTAGAACCGATTGTTGCGCTCTTATCTTGCAAAAATGTGGAGCCTTAGAAAGACCCAAGAGGATTTTAAATAACGTACAACTGTAATTTTATAAAGCCGTAAATATAAACAAAACATTTCACTATATAAAGTTTAAACAAGGGTATTGTTTAAAATAAAACACATTGTTAAAAAACGAGAACAGATAATATAATTAAATTTCTTGTTTTCACATTTATTGAACAAAAAATGACGGACACGAAGTCATACAACAGCCACGTTGGTCCCTCGCCTCGAAGATGCTTTAAATTAGTCGGACCAAGGATCTTATTTATGACACCATTTGACAGGAGTGAACGCTGTCAGCTTGACATTAAAGCTGAATTACATTGATCCAGTTATTGACTTCAAATTCGAAGATAGTCAGTGCTGACTTTTTACTAGCAACGTATAAATTGATTTAAAGTCAGTATAACGCTACCAAGTCAATGATTTATTAAATATTCCAGACTACATATTTCGAAGTCAGTCCGCTCCTCAAGCCAATAGCTGGATCATGTAAATCCGCCTTAAATAAATTCGAACTCACAAAGCATTTTGATTCATGAAGGTGGTGATCTTAAGAATAGGATACGCGCGCCGCCCAAAAAATAATATCCAATTAAAATTATTCAACAGTCGACAGTATAAGGTAAATACAAGGGGAGTTTTTGATGCAATTACTTTTTTATTGTATGAGTTCAGCAGACAGGCAGACGACCCAACTCATGGAAAGCGGTAACCATCGCTGGAGTTCCTTAAAGCTACCTTTGATGGCACTGATTGTACCCACTTGGGTCATTTTTTGTCAATGACAGCTGTGCCTAGTATAAATATTAGGGGTGTGCGATATATTCGAATCGAATCGAAATAATATTCGATTTGAATTTCGATTATTCTCGAAGAATATTTCGAAGAACATCGCGAATTATCAAAACACCACTGGATTTTACATTCTTTCCAATTTGAATTCCATTACATTGTGTATCAAAATATTCTACTTACGAATAATATTATACGTTTTGATTAAAATCAATTACCCGCAGAAAACAATTGCTCAATTTCAATGTATGTTCATTTCTGTCAGTAACATAAAAATCTAGCTACTAATATTGGCAAGAGATCTTTTCAATTCATTTTAGTTTTTATAATTATTGATTACCGTTTGAAAAAAAACTATAACAAAAGGTGATACCTGCAATGTTTTAAAATACTCGAAAATTTGCGAATAATATAATAATTCGCAAATAATTCGAAATGAATTCGAATAGTTCGATTATAGTTTCGAATCGAATTTTAATATTTGATTATTCGCTAATAATTCCTCCCGTGTGGCTACCTACGCTGTAGACCAATTTTAGTAGCGCATTGCTATGAACGAATCGTGTAAACGGGACAGAGCTAAGAATGTACAGCAAACAACACTCTCCCATTTGAACTTGCTAATAAAGTCCAATATAGATTATTTACATGTCACAAACCGTCCGCAGGAATTATCATTTGTGTAAAACTGTATTTATTTTTAAACTGAACCATTTAGTTTTTGGTGAAATCGACACGAAAATACAAGCAATCATAAATTTAAATCCAGTAATTGCATGAAATACCCTCCATTACAAGTTATCTAAAAACCACGTTCACTCGATCATTGTAAAGGCTCTGAAAAATGTAGCTTCCACCAAGTTATATCACATTTAGTACATTAAAATTGATTTATTTTAGACGTAAATCTTCATCTTAAATAGAGAGGCTTATTGCTAACACAAGAAAGTTTTATATTTGAGGGTAGTTTCCGAAAAAAGCCGATTATATTTTAGAATTATGTTTTATAATACTAATTAACTTATGTATCTTTGGTCTTTAATTTTTTAAGTATATTTGTCCATGCATTTAAAACTTTCTCGTATCGCATACATAAAACGCAGTGATTATGAATAACATGTGTAATAATAGTGATCTTAATATTGGCAATTTATCAAGATTGCCCACTACATTATATTGAAATAAGTAAAATCATATACTCCAGTCGAGGGATGAAAGGCTATTTGTTTAAAGCGACATTGGAAAATTGTCCGTAGAACTGTTTAAACGTTTAAGGAGCTCAAAAAATGATTCATAAATAAAAGATAATATGGATTTTAATATGAAATCAGGTTTTATATATCCTTAAGTTTAGACATTAAGATGAAAAAAATCATAGAAAGTCACTTAAAAGAAAGAGTTTTTTACCCTTGACACGGTTATTTTAGTCTTGTTCTATTGTTTTCTATTTTTTTTCAATTGATAGTTAATAATTGTTGATTCCCATTCTATCATAAATTAAAAGTGTCATATTGACTATACATAATTATAAATTATTATTATTAGATTTGTAATTTTTATGAATAAACAATTAAATAACTTTTTTGCGGTAAGCTAAGTAATTTAGTATACCTGCTCATGTTATAAAATAAAAATACAAAATTTAAAGGCTAGAACTTATTTCAGTCCACGTGAGTCATCCTCAATCGTACGAGTTCAAAAGGATGGCGCCACCGTACAAAACGCCCAAACCATTAAAATGCTATTATTTTTAATCTGGACAATTTTGTGCCATACACTATTATATATAGATATAGTGCTCGATCCGCTATAATGTGCTTAATTTAGTTAAATTTTTATTATTTTCAATAGAATATATTATTTATGTAATAGGAAAGCAATTAGTTTTATTCACAGATACACAGAAATAAATTAACAAGGCATCGATTGTTTATATATTAATGAAGATTAAACTTTCGTATAATTTGTTTTCATTACAATTAGTAATTTTTTTTTGCCAATTATAAAACAAGCTTGCTAAATAATAGACATTATTAAATATAGGATCAAATGTAATACAACTTTTAAAAATTCGCTTCAATCATTTATATTGTAAAATCAATCTACATACATATATTCAAATATACCTTATTGATTTAACCAAAAAGGCCACATTTGTAATACATTAATAAATCCTACCTCATCTTACCTGTACATTCATGAAGCGTATTTTTTTTTTAAACATCTCTTCTTATTCATCGACGTATTTTCAATTGTCTTATGAATCGTGAAAACTTCGAATTAATAAAAAAGAGATAATGACAAATCGATGACAAATCAATATGCCAATGTGTTCTTCGTTTCTTGACGGATCGATTTTCTTCGAATCGTCATTTGGACTTCCGAAGAATTGTAATAGTTATGTCAGATACGTTGGTTGTTATACACATTTTTTATATTAAACAAAATATAATCAATTTGTGACTCAATTATCTCACAATTTTAATACAATTTGTATGATTTAAAGTAAATAAATAAATATTTATGTTTTTTTTTTTTTTTTTTTTTTTTTTTTTTTTTTTTTTTTTTTTTTTTTTTTTTTTTTTTTTTTTATTTTATGTTCAAAGAGATATAGATGAACTCGATCATCTACGATCTCATATAGATATTGTTAAGCAGACCCTTAACATTTAAAATTAAACTTAACCTTATAACGAAAAAAATACTGAGGAACGGTATAAAGCGCAATAAATATTGGCAATATTATATTAATGGAAAAAGAACATTAAGAATAAAATCCCTTAGTAAAAAATTATGTAGCTGAAAGAAAGATTCTACGTAAGCCCTGGGTGCGATGAAGGGAGTGATGGCAATTGGCGAAAAGGAAAAAAAGACGAAATCAAGAGCTGGGGCCTAATGCAGCAGTTTAATATCTTGACGTTGTGATATTTCAAAGTACAACTGCAATGCGATCTGTTATACAATGCGACATCGTCGCGGCAGAATAATAGTAGACAAAAATGGTAATACATTAGCAGAAATAAATATTAAAATAGAGAAGATACCAAAAAAACGAGATAGTAATAGCAGAATTGGGCCCCTGGTAGGTGAGCCCAGGATCCTGAAAACAAGTAGGCGGATCGTAAAGTAAAGATAGCCTATCTGGGTCGAATATGTGGACGCCTCAGATATCATTGGAGTAACGCAGTGGAGGCTGACATGCGTTAGCTTCAGATCTGTAATTGGCAGGGACAGAAAAAAATAGCGGAAGAAAAAATGCCGAAATTGAAGGCTGGTGGGAAAGCCTAAATAAGCGAGAATAAGACGCATCGCTTGAGAGGTGGATGGTAGTGACAGTCTACATAGGTAGACTATGACGCCAAACACTCGTCTCAGATATCGTTGGAGTTACGTTTCGAAGGCTGAGCAGAGCTACAGGTCTGTGATTGGCAGGAAATAGCGCTAGAGTTAGAGTTTGGGAGACCAATTCATTTTGGGTCACTGAGCTGCAGCAGTTAGTTTTTAGTTGATTTAGAAAATGTGTTATATACAATAATACTTGTCAACAATGTCGTATATATAACACTAGTTGACAGTGTATTGGTATTTGATGTATCAAAAATCACCATAAAATGATTTCTAGCGTTCTCTAGAAATGCAATTAATGGCTTTATCAGTTAATTTTTTTACTAGGCGATTATGCTTAATATTCCTTTTTCATTATTCATGGTTTAGTTAAAGTTCTAGAAGTTAACTAGAGATCGTTAACATATAAAAGCCTTCTCCAACATAACTGTCTCTTAAGGCATCTCCAGGGTGCCTAAAGCGGCCGCTTTCGCAGATTCGTAATGAAAATAAAGTGGAACATTATGCTACGATTTACTCTTACCAGTATGTCTAGATACACGGCAAAATGATTCTCTAAAAGCGGCCGCTTTAGGTCCGCAGCCATAGCATTCAATCCTGGTTTTTGGAGATCGTCAAACATTTTGTCACCTGCGTCTTAAACCATGTTTACCCAAACCGTCGTTTTCCTTCAAAACGCATCAGTAGATATATCACTAGAACATAGTGGTTCTCTTGGTTAGGAGAAGGGGGATTATTTTTTCCTCATATGGAGGCGTGTAAGGTGGTCAAACACCATGAAAGATCAGCATTCTGGCCCAAATTTCATAGAACGTGAAGGTTCTCAGAGTATTTGCACTCTTTCAAATGCATAGAGAAATTGTGAAGCAGATAATGATATTGCTGGAATGCACCTGACGGTAACAGTGGAAGGCAATTACTATTGCTTCCAGACATTTGCAACATTAGAAATTCCCAATATGCTTTATTAAATACACAATATAGGAAAACTTCTGCTGGGAGTTCAATCCAAATCTCTAAGACTAAGATCGTCAAGGGTGATGGTGGTGCAATAATATCTGGTGTCCCGGATACTATTATAGTACTCTTTTTTCTTAGCAGCTTTAATTGGTGCAATTAAGGAGTTAAGCAGATCTTTTTGGTCAGAAGTAGTAGGTAATGTGATTAAATACCCAGGACGCTAGGCGCTTTAATTTGTTGAGTATCTTAGAATCTCGGGGGTTCTAGTGATTAGTTAGACAGTAGTGACTTAGAATTTATGTTATAATAATCTGCAGAAAAACACATTGTATATCCAGAAGCTATCAAGTTCAGCTTGTGTTATGACTAATATACAACGGACCACTTTAGGGCCATTTCCGGACCATAGTAAATAACAGATTCCTACACGAATTACATAGGTGCGAATACAATCTTTCAGGAAAACCACAATAAATCATATTCTTAATTATTTGACCGCTAACTATATCGTAAGGACAGCCACAATAAATAAATATATTAGTCTACGGACAGCCCACGTCGTACGTAGTTGTCAAATGACATTGACAGCTGACAAATAACAACGACAGCAGTCCTGATTTTTTTTAATTACTGGGGCTAAAATGACAGCTGTGATTAAACTTTTTTATGTTGCAAACTTGGAGCATAGCTATACTTCAAGCTCGCAACTGTCATTTTAGTCCAGGTAATTAACAATCAGAGTATAATTTAAACCTTTCAGTATATTACAACATAGAACTATACTTACTGTCAAGACATTAACAAATACCAGTATACATTTCAATTTGATTAAAAACAAAAAATCAACAACAACTTGATATCAATAATAAAGCCAACGTCACCTCACATTACCATTTTAATTAATAATGTTAAAACTATAAGAAATAAAAGTGTATGGAGATTATAAATTCCTGTTAATTAATTCAAGTTATGATAATAGCAACATTTAATGCCATATTATAAAAATACAGTGACTGTTTAATCCATGCCTTTATTTGGGGTTTCGTAGTGAAATGACAAAAATACAGAACCCTGCACTGTGCGCGGAGAAACACGCACTTGGCCTATATTTATTCAATTATTACAAATATTAATAACGCTTTTTGTTATTCCAAACCAACCTCGAAATTGAGAATCTCGTTGCCGAGACTTACATAATAGGAGAAATAAAAGCTCACCGCCTCCACTGGCTCGGTGACATAGAACGGATAGAAGAGGATCGCAGCGTGAGGAAAGCATGTATGGGAAGGCCGGTAGGTCGGCATCCGGTTGGCCGTCTCAAGTATCGCTAGAAGGACAGAGTGGAGGCTGACCTGTCGGCTACGAGCCATAATTGGCAAGAAACTGCGCAGGACAGTGACATGGTCTCATCTTGGAGGCCAAGACCCACTTTGGATTGCTATGCCAATGAAGTAAGATTGTATTTCCTGTCCTTTGAGAAGAAGACTAGCTTATAGAAACTTTTATATATAAATCTTCTTATCTCCTATTTTTCTTCACGAATATTGGTTTAGTTTTGGGAATAAAAAAGCATTTCAAAGAACTATTTGTTTAACAGTGAAACAAAAACCTTCAGACATTTCCCTGTGACCGATATTATGTATATTTTAAGATACAATAGACGCATAGACATAGACATACAATTCTATGTAACATACACACTACTATTTCACATATAAGATTTCGATATATAAATTTTAGTATATATATTTTATTTCATAATGAGAAATATACAAATATTTAGACATTCGTTACTGTAGTTTCAATTGAAGGCAAGATATTTTTCACAAACACGATATAATATAAAATAACAAACTCCACTGTCCAGAAGTCATTAAATGTAAATCGTTTCTGGTGTGTGTTGTTTCTAAAATTTCTTAGTTTTAAGTATTTGCAATTTTCCAATAATCATCATGACATTTAAGTTCTGCACGTACTAGATTTTGAAGATTTAAAAACTTTAAAATAAACTTTGACACCTGTAAAGAAATTGAACAAGTGATATAATAGTTTACTATTAGTGATGTTCTGTAAAAGGTTTGTTCCACCTTGTGCCGCGCTCGCCTCAGCATATAGTGAACAGGCGCGACTTGCGGCGCGCGTGGTCAGCTCAAGAGCGCGCCGGCCTCGGCTGGCTCGTGTCGTATGCACGGATGACATCCGCTTGCGACACACTGCCGCCCTCTTCTTGGGAGAACGCGAAACCATCTGCCCAAACACATATTTTATGTTCAAATTGTGGCTTCTTGGCAAAGTAAGGTGTCAGCTTTAAATTGGTAATCGAAGATGGAATAAAAAACTTTAAAAGACAATTGGCACTAAGCAACTGATTAGAGAAAGTAGAGACTCTTTTATTTTTTTTTAACAAGTCAAATTATAAAATATTATAAAGCTGACACCCTTGTCCTAAGTAAATAAGAATGTGTAATAAAAAGAAAACGAAAAACAGGCAGAAAGTATGAAAATGAATGTGAGAACGGCTTGTCTACAACGCTAGTGCTAGAAATTGCCGAAAATACATTTTAACTGAAACAAATCGTGTTTTAGAATACCTTATGTCTTCTAACTTGCTGAGCTAGACTTTAGTAAAGAAATCGTTAGAGGAACTACAGTGTTTCGTGTGTCTAAAACGCTCTTGCCGTGCTTTTTTGTGTGATCGTCTTGATTTTGGTATCATTTATTAATATACTTACATAGTCTCTTTTAAGCATGTTTTAAGGAATCGCTTAAGTTTTATCGAAATGTCTCGTAAAACTAAAAAATGTAACACGAGGAAAGCATTCATTTTCTAAAAAGTATTTATGGCTCAAGTTTTTCATGATTTATTTTAAAAATAACAACAGCTTGACTTGATACCACAGTCAAAAGATGTATGTGTGCAATACTTACGTGACAACTCAAACTCCATGGTGGTGCGCGTGGCGGACCGCCGACTGAACACGCTGCGAACGTTTTGTAGCAGCCGCGCCGTCTCCGTAAGGCTGCCACACAGAGCTCGAGTGACAACGGCACTTTGCACTCGCGTGGTACAAGTCTCAAGTCGAAAAGGGAACACTACAATTTTGCCTTCCAACTTATAACGTGATCTGAACACATGATCCCCTTTCGACGTCTATTTACTTTTGCCTAAAGAAATCCTTTGCAATAATTTCTTAAAACAATAATAATCTGTTGTTTCCACTTTAATCCTTTTACTAAATTAAAAGCGTGAGGAGTATTGCAGTTAAAGATGAGCTTACACTTGCTAATGTATACTTGCTTATTAAAAATTCGGATGCAAAGTGTAAACTTAAAAAAAATGCACAGGTAATCGTATCACGAAAATACCATTTTTATAAAACTAGAAGATTGTATTCTCTAAGTTGAAAAAATAATCGGTCAAACTTACGACAACGCAACAGAAGTGAAAACTTCATCAAGACGGCTAACGCTCGCTGAGCGAGTATAGCAGTGACGTTGTCTATATCTCTCTCGGTCCCATATTCGACTCGAGTCGACTTTACCCGAACGAGTGTTACATAGCCGAGTGTGACGCGTGACGGCTCCGACTAAGGAAGTTTTCACCTCAAAAATATGTATGGTAAAATCGTGATACGACCACATGCGTATGAAATAAAGCGGCATGCACACTGCACAAGCCATGCAGGCGTTACTGTTACCATACTTACAAGTGGCGAGCCTGACCAGGGCATGCGCGGCGTCCGCAACACTGTGCCGACAACCACCATGTTAGTTCAACCATTAACCAAATCGACAACCCATGCCATTTCACCTCTATGCGATTAAAGGCCGGTATATCTTACTGACCGTTCAATTGCTTTAATATCGGTTAAAATTTTACCGATGGCAAGACAATTGAACGAATAGTAACATATAAGAATCGACCATAAATAATGTAGACCGGTCCTAAGATACAGAATATATTAACATTCACTTAATAAAAAGTACGGAACGGCACTAATTCCAAACTATTTCGATCAAACTTCAGTAGTATTCGATCTTATTTGGAAGGGGTTTTTAAAATGCAACATTCTTAATACATAATATAGACAAAATGTATTCCCAAATCTCAATAGTTTATACTTTATAGTCATAAAATATTTTTTATATTTTTTTGTATGACTACACAATAAGAAATATATAAAAAAATCTTAATGTTATGAATAATAAAAATAATAGGATGCCAAACATACTGGGTTGCCAACAATGGAAAGTTTCCCCAATATCGAAATAGAAATACCTATATCATTTGCAAAAAGTATCCGAGTACTTAGGAGGTGCCAACTGGTATTATCGTACCTGGTTATAACTAAGATCTCCGCACTTTGTACTAAGTAAACATTCTGTATGTTCTGTTAAGCAAGAACTAGTTTACACGGGTGACTTTGTTAGTATTAGGCTGAAATATTTATGAAATCACCCTAATAAATATGTTGAGACCTTATTGTAACTTGTGTTGTAAAACTCAATTTCATAATTATACAGTTTTTAGATGATCAAAAAGTCAATCGGAACATCGTTACAAAAAAAATGAGTTGTGCATAATTTATAACAAAGTATTTATAATCAGAAACATGCATAAGTAAATAATATTTTATTCAAATATTACTACAAAACGAAGCCATTTTTAAATATGAATAATTGTGACACATGTCACCCGTGTTGCCAGTACCAATAATTTATTATATAATAACACATTAACGAAATAATTACAATATAAAGGAAAGTTACTAAACTTACAAGGTATTATAGTATGTGAGATATACTGTAGAATATAGGATATTTTCTCACAATATTGTGATAAGTGCAACCAATAATATTGTTACTTTGTTGTTTATCGACTTCGGTGTATTACCAGCAATTTGGCGTATATTATAATAACACGTAAATCATTATATTAACTTTTTAAATTTACTAGCTAGAAACTAAAATAAGAATATGAAATAACATAAAAACCAATTAAAACAAAACATTGATTTATTTATATTTTTACAAAACAATATGTATTTACAATGTGCGGACACAATATTTGATAATATTCACAAATATATTAAAAATGACAAATGAACATAAAAATGTTAGTCGACAGACAAAAATACATTTGGAGTTGAATTTTCGTCAATTAATTTTAACCATTCAAAGGAATATCTTAAATACAGTCCGTTAAAAAACGTACGTACACAAGGCTTGTTTAATTTTAATTAATTACATTAGTAATTAAAATTAATTCTAAATCAACTTTAAATGTATTTATTTATTTTGAGAAATTCGTAAATAAAGTGATGAAAATGAACACAAGACGATGATCTTAAATAGAAAATAGAGGAGACCGATGCTAATATCTGTTTAATTTTAGATGAAAACTAAAGTAACCTAACACTATCTAATTAGTAAAAATATTACGTACAGTGACGAAGATATAAACTTCATATAAAATGGTCCTTCGCAACCGGATAATTGGAATCTTATACTAATAAATCACTATAGATACTATTATTGTTGACAATATTATATATTTACAATTAAAGCAAGTTTTCTCTGCTGGCAATTAATAACTTCGGAATGTTAATTTTTATCAATAATATTATTATAGTAGCATCAATCTTTGGAGTGCATGAATTATGATAAAGAGAAAGAACTTGATCCACAGAGAGTAATATTTGAGTGAATATAACAATACAAATGTTTATTGCAACATGGTTTTGGCTAGGAAGGTAAAAGACCTCGTGTTTCCAAGTTTAATCTCGGGCAAGATCAAGTTTTGGAACTATAGACTTTGAACCAATCTTTGTTCAAACGTAGTTAGTCACACTTATAGATATAGCAACATAGATCACTTAGATCTTCGCGTTTTAGCGATGCCTACGACCTTACCATGCGCGTAGATTCTAAAATAACAAAGCAATATTGGATAATCATTCATTTAGCACTGAATGCAAGAAATTTAATAATAAATTTTAAAAATATAAATAAATTGAAATCACATGTAAATGAAAACCATATTTCAAACGAGATCATCGAGTTGGTAATCTTAAAATACATACTCGTACATTACTCAGCAATGGATCAAGAGTGTGAATGATAAAAATATGCAAACGAGATATAGCTTAAGGTAAACGGAATGTAGGCAAGGAACTACTACTCTTTATATACAATAATTACTTTTATTATTGCATCATATTTACATGAATGGAAGGGAAATTATGATATTACATTTATTATTACTAATCGTCACAATTAATTATTAAAGAATCCACACAAATAAACCCAAAAAAATATTATAAGTTAAATTTATTTAGAGATCATAAAAAATAATAATAATTAGATTTATTGACAAATGAGTATATAAATTGATAATGTATTACTTTCATCCAATTAAAAAAATGGAATTTTCTAATAGCAAAGTTCTGTAGCCTGGTGCTAAGAGGGTTAAATTTTCAATCATTACTTTTGTAGTATTTTATATAGTTATAATTTAAAAAATATTCTCTAAACAGTATGAATGAGACAATAATCTTTTAAAAATAAAACTTAGCACAAATAAGTATCTTACTTTTAGAATAATCTGGCATTAAAATCACATTCTTACGTAAACGTACTTTGAACCTTTCCGCACCAGACACAAGTTTATATTCCGAAAGGTTTATTTATGTGGTTTGAATAAATTTATTATAATAGTGTAAAGACAAACATTTTCCATTTATATAGTAATCCAAGTTCAAATAATAGTGACTTACACAATAATAATGTGTACTCAAATATACTTTATACATATATGTATATTTATATATATACAAAGCAATTAATGTTAAAGGAACATAACATCTAAATACTAAAATAAATAGTCAATTATTATTTATCTATATAAATATAGTCAACTCTAGCAATTTCTATTCATTTCACTACTACAGATGAGCTTTTGAAGATGGTATAATTAAACCGCAATTTAATCACATAACTATAATCTTCTAGATTTGATAGCATGCTGTTCATTGTTACTTTTATAAAAGCTCATGAAACAATGCATTTAAAAGTAAGGAATAGAATTAATTAAAAATATTTAATTACTGCCACTTTTATTATTAATAAGGCAGCAGAATCGACTTTTTTCTTTGCCTAGTTTTTTTTTCTTTATATATACAAAAATCTTTCATTTTGCAACCATTACAAAAAAATAGTTATATTTTTTTGTAAAAAAAGCAATGATTATACTGCTAGATAATTAACAACTATTAGATAAAAATTTCGTTATCTAATTTCATATGAACTAACGCGAGTATTATGTGGAATTTTGACGTTTTATGGCAGCATTCAAAAAGCCCGTCACCATACTATGTACATAATATCTTGAGCTTATAATTCAAATTATCCCTACTAATACTATATTCTGGCACACAATATCGACTAAGTCACATAATAGGGAATGTCGCGAATATCTTAAATATTTAATAAAGTGGTTTTGGAGCAAGCAATTACGGGCAATAAAACTACTAAGTGTCCAATGAACTTTAGAAAATCTGCTTAAAATCGGATACTTTAATATTGATATCTTCCGCTGGCAACATAGAATTAAAAAAACATCTGATGGTTTTGTATTAAGAAAGCTGTCATATTAGGGGCCACCCACAAATAACATTACACGACTTTTTGATTTTATGACCTCCCTCCTTAGTTTTACATCACAAATTTTACCATTTTTGCAAGAATTTATTAAATAAAAACATACATACTGTAATAAATCTGTAAATGGTTTGAGTTGTACATTAAAAAATAAAATTTGAAGTAATTCAGGGGGGCTAATTCGCACCAGAAGAATCAAAATGCCATTTTTTTTGTCTATCTGTTAGAGTATCACGTGAAAACTACTGACTGGACTTAAATGAAACTCGACGTAGAGCTAGCTTATATCCTAGGGTGTAACTTAGGATACTTTTTATCCGAAATAATTACGTCGCTTCCGTTGGATAGACGAAATTAGCGAACTAGATGGCGCTGCAGTCGCATTTTTTTTTTAGACAGTGCTAGTTTATAACTCAAGTTAACACTTGGGATACATTTTATCCCGACAAAATACATCGTTCCCATGGAATATTTGAATTAGCAAAATAGATGACGCTGCAATCGCGTTTTTCGATTCGCAAAAAAATATCTACGCTGTCATAAACAACACTTCATTCATTGTATTACTTCAAATCGCGTTGGCTGCGACTTGCCTCTATGTTTCGCTGCGCAGTTGTCTAGACTATAATATGGACTTAGTTTCTATGTTACTGTAATGAACTTAGCAACAAGAAACATTCGTTTTAAGAGAAAATATTAAATTAAATTTGTATATACGTAAAATAGAACTGCTACTATTATCTCGTTAGTTTTATTTCCATTTAAATTATAAAAAATAAATAAAGTAGAAATATTTTGAATTTTGAAGTCCCATCCCGTATCACACAATGTCACACTTCGTCGAGCCCTCCCCCCTTCTCCTATAAAGCAATTTATGCATGGCTCCTTATGAGTAAAAATGTAGAATTATAATACCAACTTGTAAGAAGTTTTCATAGCACTAAGAAGTTGTCATAGCACTCCTGGGACTAATTGACATAATTATTTAATTCAGACCATCAAGAAGCATTACAGAAATATTTCAATTTTAGAAAAGAAATAAAAATTATATATTTTGTGTTGTCTATATTCACTTGTAAGTTGAAACAAAATACTCCAATAAAAAGAAGCTGACTTGTATTTTACTAACTTTGAAGTAAAGTATCCGAATAATAAGAGACAGGCGTTTAAATTAGCTATCAAACGCAAATAGTTCACGCCCTTACCATTTAATGACGCTTATTCCGTTTATCATATAACGGGTGTACTTCCATCTTGCAATAATAAATTAATTTCAATTAAACATCTTATTTATTTATAATATCATTCAATATCTATTTAAATGTATAACAGTAAAATTTCATTTAACCAGCGATAACTTGTCACCAGATAAAATTTAAAGTCGAAAATCATTGAACATTTATTTCAAAGATCTACTTGTAGAGACGTATCTTAAACAAACATTCGATATAACAGTGTTAACTATAGTAAACTTTATATTATAAAAAATATCGGGATTTTATCAGTACCTATAGATTTTTTTTAGCGATAATCATTAAATTTTAATGTATTAATTATACACATATTTTTAACTTATATATATTATATTTGATTATATTGAAAGACGTATAATGGAGAAAAAATAATTGTAATGTCTTTCATATTTGAAAATGATAACTTAGACATTACAAAACTTCTACACGAGTAGAACTGTAAATTGATTATTCTACTACTAGTAAAATAATAATGGTCATTTTACTATTCCTAAAACACACACGAAACATCCTCAAATATTTTAAATAACAAAGTATTATCACATACATAAATATGTTTTCTTAATTAATTTTTGGAACATGTTTAAGAGGAAGTATACGATTCTAAAAAATTGAGAATTAATCAGAGAATAATATATTTTATTTGTTAGCTGCCTTGTGTTTTTATTAAAAAATAACTTTTTTAAATATTGACTTTACCTGGACTTACTATCAAGTCGTGAATTTGGGCTTTTTACTTTTATAACAAACTTTCAGCGTAATTAAGAATATTTTCAAAACACAGCTGGAAATTATTACAAATATTTTTTTTCTAAATTCTTTCAAAGATAAAATAATATCAATAAATACCAATTTCTTTTCTATAATATTATGTAGAATATAATGAGATTAATTATTCAGTCATAGAATTTTGAGTACCTAATGATATATCCTAACCAATACCAAAGGGAGTTTTAAACAATTTAACTATAATATACAAAACTCTCCTTCTGGAAGGTAGTAATACTTATATGTATTTGAGTAAACACAATCACAGTTTTTATAATCCTCTATAAAATAGTGTAGTATTCAATTCCTTTATTCATTAACTATGTTTTAGCACTCCATACATGTCCAATCAGTCGTCAATTAATTTTCCTATTAGATCCCACAGTACGCTCAGCCAAAGCTTCGGGAAATTTCAGCCTCTCAAAGGAAGAATATTAATTTAACACGAGTTTAAAAACAATTAAGGAAGACCATGAAGAGTGGAAAATTCTTCAAAAAATTGGGTACTCGTTCAATTGTTGACACTTTCAAGTGGTAACAACTTGAACCATCCCGCATTTCCCGAAACTTCATCTAATCGCATACGATCCGAGATTTCGCACGTCTAGTTCAGGTGACGAGCAAGTGTCAAATGACATGCGAGTCGCGCGTCCGCTGCGCTCGCGCTCGGCCATTTTGGGACGGGGTGACGTCACCGGCGCGGTGCGTGGCGAGCGCCTCCTCCGGGGCCACGGCGCAGCGCCGCCAGAGCAGCCCCTTGGGCTCCCCGCGCCGCTTGCTGCGCGCCCACAACACACAACCGATCAAACCTAGCCGATCCTACCGTGCGACCGCAAACACCGACTATACGGAGGGCAGAAGTAAGGAGGACAAACTAATATGGATAGTTTAAATCATATACGGACAACCACCGGCCCGCGAGACATTTTGAAAAAACCCAATTAAAAAATATTACATTAGGTACTTATATTCACGGGAGTGATGATGTGGCCGTGTATTTCGGTGTGTTTAACTTTCGGAGTTTGTAACAATTGCAAATTTAACGATTTACTTATAATGTACCATTTTTTTCAATTTCATTTTGGTATTTTAATAAATTGTACTATAATAACATTATCGTATTATTTCATGTCTAATATCTATCGCAAAAAATATTATCACAACTTTAAAATGCACTCAGTACTTTTAGAGGCGGCCCGCGAACGTATTTGCACGCTAAATATTGGCCTTCAACATGTCAAAGGTTGCCCATACCTGGTTTAAATAATAGTGCAAAAATCAACCAGAATGGCGCTAGTGTACGAAAATTCGGTCAATATCTGCTAACTTCACTCCGTCTATAACCAATAAGAGACGGGCGAGACGAACTGAAGTATGCTGAGTTGATAGCACTGCACTTTGATTACTTTGTCCTCCTTGCCTCTAGCCTCCGTGACCCAACCACTACACTCGTGCTAACCAACCAACAAACTTTAAAGCCGCGGCCGACATTCAAGTGCTCGTGTATAATACTTTACACCGCGCCTATAACCCGTGTTATGTTTTAAATAACCACTAAAAACTTTATTTTTCCTCTCTGCTATAAAGTCGAATGATCAATCATACTACTAAAAATAGTTTTTAATATCAACCACGAACTATAGACATTCATTTTTGTGCTTCAAGTTAAAAACAGCCAATTGGTGTTGAGATAATCATAATTATATAAAATTTCCATGTCCAACAGGTAATGTGAACACCAAACACCGAATTATGCAAGTGTAGTGTTGGACATGGAATGTAATACACATCTTACGAGCCCTTTATGTTCATGCTAATGGAACGAATCTCCTCGTGGATTAATTACCACGGTGACACTTATTATAAAAATAAATTTACAGAAATTCAACATTGCCTTATGTATTGCTTAATTAATACAAATTTTATCTACTTGTATATTCTTAAAAACAGATTTTATATAATACAATTACGTACGTACGTACCACGATAACAACTAGGTTTACATAATAATTATAAAGACGATAATGTAAGAAAATAAAACCATCACGATATAATATATTTATTTAAATGTAAATAAGCATTTGGTAAGTGTTTTAGAAGTGTATGAATTATGTAGATTAGATTCTTAGGCGTTATAATTGACTGTTTATGTAGTATTAATAAAAAACCCATCTAAATCTAAGGTTATTATTGTATTAAGTAAAGACTTGAATTGAATAAGTGATTTATAAAACAAATATGACTATATAAAAATGCCATTCAATGGTACAGTGATAGAACAAGTTACGCCTGTGTTACGGGTAATATACTGATTACTCTGGACCCGATGCCAGACCATAGCAAATAACGAAGAAAATTGTTTCCGCAATTTACATAGCAGGAATCGAATCCAGGGCCTTGGTGTTGCAGTGAGGTAGGTCAGCGAAGGCCTAGCCCGTTCACCACGAGGCCGCCGCAAATAAATACATTACAAAAGCAGCCAAAGTTATCCTTTGTGCACAATAAGATAAGTATAATATTGTAGTGTTTTGATTATATAATTCCAAGTCAGTTTATGTACATCTAACACAGGATCGACAAAAGGCGGAATGCGGTCCAAATCGGACCGCCCGCCGACCCGAAAAGGACACTTTTCTTATTGATATGTAAGAAAAACTTTATTATTACCGTAATTTATTTCTTTCATAAATATTTTGTGCGGAGCGCGATGGTCATATCATTTCTTAAAACGGACCCCGAACGAAACTTAATTTAAAATATAAAAAATAAATATTTATAAAAAAACTGCCAATATAGCCGAACACGCACCCTTCAAAAATCTCAAAACTCTCGCAATAAGATGACTCTATCTGTCAACGACGAAAAACGACAGAGAGGTCGAAGCAGCGTTAAAAAACTTTACGAAATTTTACAAAGGTAGAATATAATATAATAATATTTAGTTAAGTATACTTCGAATTGATCGACTAAATCAGACGCTTTATAGGTATAATAATAAACAAACGTCAAACTACTTGATGTAAATAAGCTTGTGCTACGAGAGTAGTTAATTTATAGTCTAACACCGTCTAAACACTTGTTGTAGTGTAAATGGTTTCTTAGAAAGTTATATTATTAGGCTTATGGTCCATAATTGGATCCATGTACAGTAAATTATTTTTTTACATTTCCTAAAGTTGTATACGACTTTGTAAATAGATTTATTTTAACATTATAGTCTTTTTAAATAACTTTTAATAATAAATTAATTTAATAAACAGAACCATATTAAAAGCCAGGATACTAAAAGCATAGTTGAATGTCTGTACATAAAACACGTTCCCAATATATTAAAACGCAGCACGAGTGTACACTTGGGTGCAGGGAAAGGAGTGTTGCGAAGCGAACTAATCATACAAATATACGAATAAATAGAAAAAAATAATGCTTCATCTATATTTCGCGTGCATACTAAACGACAAGGAACAACACTACACGCAATTTTGCATGGATGTATTGAATAAAAATACACGAAATATACCACTAACGTTTATTAGTTCCAATAAACAAATTTACTTAATTAGCCAGCCTCATGCAAAATTTTAAATTTTGCACTAAAAATATATTAAAGTTATATATGTCAATAGATCCAAAAGCAAAAAAGGTGAAAACTTGAAGAATGACTTTATAACTCTACTACTTACAACGATATGTAATAATGAACATGATATTAATATACATAGAAATACAATACATAGAGAAAACACTTTTTAACTTGTCGAAATAATTATTTGGATACGGTTATACCCTTATATTTAACAACTAAATAAGAAACATATTATGTATATAAATGATATGGATTTAAATATATATTGTATATATACTTATATACATATTTTGCACCATATTACTGTTCAATAGCTGTTATTAAATTATACTACAACCCTATGAATGAAATTATATGATAAATAATTTACGGTTGTTAGTATATTTAAATTGTTGCAATATTTCTGTAATATTTTCAATAATCAAATTTACTATTTATATAATTAATACTGTAATAAAAGAAGGAATAGGTGTTTTTTTATTACATGTGTTCAGCAGACAAGCAGACGGCTCACCTGATGGAGAGCGGTTACGAACATTTGTCAAACCAATGTGCTGCCGTCGTTCTCTATAAGGGGGACTGTTACGGGGCCTCTTATGGACGGCACAGAACTCAAAGTTGTTATGGCGGCATATTCCAGAACATGGGTGGTAGCCATCCAGACGGGCAAATACCCTACCACCAGGCTGTGGGTTGTTTTGTCACCTCTTACGACGGGCCACCCGGCCGCAGGAAATTGTATTCTTTCTCCGTTCCTGCACGGATGAAATACATTTTCCCGGTCTAGGTGGGAAATTTTTCCTACCTACCCCGCAAGGGACCTGGCGTGAAGTTATGTATGTATGTAGGTGGGAATTTTTTATTCAAGACGGTATTTCTTTTTTTTTATTAAAGTACACAAACATTGTATACACACAAGTTAGGCAACACGTTTGTTACGGAAAATATAAAATAAATATATGGGCTAGAGTAAATAATGGAAAGTTTACTTTGTCAATAGGGAGGACCTGGGAGCTTTGAATACCAGTCAACTAGGCGAACTAACACTTAAACGATAGAGAGTATAGACGGCTCACTTGACGGAACTGCTTACCGTTAATGTAAGTGTAGTGTTGCCAGCCTCTAAAATTGGATAGTCGGGCTGAGATAGGAGGTACGAAATAGGGGTAGGAAGAGTTGGCCACCGGAACTTTTACTCTCTAACTTTTTTTAAAAAAATAGTGGCTCGTCTCTACGTGCCATACATACATTCTTAGCTGCGAGCAAATTTAACAGAACACGTATTGCAACAACTTATAAAATAATAATATAATGGATATATATTAATAATTGTCAGTAAAAAACTTTAATGATTTCCACACAATATTCATCAACACATACTAGGCTAGCATAAATGCTAGAAGAACATTCCAAATCGATGCATAAAAAACACACATCAACAAACATACAATTTTCAATCTGTTTTCTCGCCCTGAGGTCCCCTAAAACTTTCAACACCAAATATGTTCCAGTTAACATAATGTTTGAAATTGTAAAATCACTTCATTATAGCTCACAGTAGATCTAAATAGACACAAAACCAGATTTCTTAGGCCCCATATCAAAATATTTTAAACCTAACAATTGAAGACGTGAGTGGATGAAGGTGATATGTCGCATATTCGGTTTTTTGTTTTTTTTTTGCGTAGATGAAGGTTATAAGTCGATACCAAATGACTACAGACCTTAGACCATAGATACAAGGCATATTTAAACAATAAAAAGTTGCTAAAGGTGTTAAGTTCAGTTCACTTTCAAATAAAAGTAAAACTTTTATCTCGATTTACTCAGAATTGGAATTATGCGACTTATCACCTTCATCCACTCATGTCTTCAATTCATTTAAAGTGTTAAAATTCTTCGTTTTTTATTTCATTTATTTTTATTTAATTATACCTAGACATAAGTTGTTGAAAGTGTCCTCTCGGTCGGGTGGCCTGGAAGAGATCGCTTGAAGCGATAAGGTCGTCTGTTTTTTGTGTTTGTTTTGCCGTTAAATTATTGTAATTATTTATTTGGTGAACCATAAAGTGTTTTCTACTCTATTCTAAGATAATAATAATATTCTTTACGTTTATAGCAATTTAGAGATACGTTTACTCTTATTAACTTAAGGATCTTATCATAGTAGGGTAAACTGCATCATTATTGGTATACCACCCACTGCAATTTATTCAAGATACCTATTGAAAAATCTTAACATTTTTATTTTGTACCGATAAATGTATGGCTACAGAATAAATAAATTATTGAGTTTTCTTAATAATTTGAATAAAATAATAGAGTGCTGTGATTGTCCTGGTGTGCTAACGATTATGTTATCCAATAACCCAAGTGTTGCCATACTTAGCATTTATTTGAATTTAATGTGACATTTCCTTTTTTTGGCTTTTTATCCTTGAATTGTATTTTTAATTTAAAAATGTATTTATTTAAATTGATTAATTTTAGACATAGAAGGTCGAGGTATGTAACAAAACGATAACTATTGTGCCGAACACATACAAATCATTAAGAAATTATGAAACGAGAGAGTTAGAACTAGAAAGGTGTCGTTTCCTAAGTGAAGAATAAAAATAATAATCTGGAGGTCAATTTAGATCCATTGCACGCATTTTTATTTTTAAAAATTCGCTATGTTAGGCTTACAAGGGCCGATTATTCAACCTTCGAGAAGTTATCACTTTAATTAATTATAACCTGAACGAATTGAAAAGTGAAACCACTCAAGTGTTTTATTCAAACAACTGACATTTTTAATTTTTCCATGTTATATACGAGTACTTATTCTAAGAATAGTTTTTACCTGGTCATTGAAAAATCAGCCCTAAATCTAGAGTAATAATTTCAAATCACATTAACCGGAACAAATATTTAAGACCACATGCAATCAATTTTTAAAATTCGTAGGGTAAACCATACAATTATTTACACCCATTCAATTTATTCAAGACATTAAAAAATCTTAAAACTTTTTGTAGCCATAAAATAACAATATGATAATATCATTATATGACTATAAAATTATAAAATATATTATATATAATAAAAATATATATAATAGTTTGCCAATCATTGTACTGGGTTTCCAACACTAATAGTATAATTTCCTCAACTTCCCAGTACATAAATAAGAGAATACAAACTTTCCACAAAAATAGATTAAGCTATTTCAGATATTCGAATGTAGACTGTATGTGATCTCAAAATGAACGACCAAGCATTCAAACACACTCAAAATTAGCCACTTAAAAATTAGACGATTCAAGTATTTTTTCCTATACCATTAGACTCTGTCTCACGAAAGAAGTCCCGCAGACGCTAGACGTGGCGCTGCGATCGCACAACAAAATGTCAAAAAGATAAAATAATTTTAGAAACTACAGTAGATTTCGGTAATAACGAAGATGACGGGACAATTATAATTCCTTAGCGATACCCAGAAGTTGCTATATAGGAAAGGAAGGAAGGAAACAATGTTTATTGAAGGGGGTACCTATAGCCGCGAAATTGCGCTTACATATCGCCTAATCTCTACATAATAATATCTAATAAACTTTACCTGTCTGAATATTTATAAAAATGTGAATGTATAAATATAACAACTGTTGGTCATCTGTGAATGAAAATCTATACTAATATTATAAAGAGGAAAGATTGATTGTCTGTTTGCATTGAATAGACTCTGAAACTACTGAACCGATTTGAAAAATTCTTTTACTGTTGGCAAGCTACACTGTCCCCGGTTGGCATAGGTCATAAAAAAATCTTAGACACCCGTGCGAAGCCGGGGTGGGCCGCTAGTAAAAGATAAGAAAAAAGTATGATTCTACAAATGAACCATTGTATATTTGTTCGTTCCTAACTGCTAGAAATTTGTTACAACTGGTTCATAAATACTAGTCGCTATATCTGACACCAGCTTTATATCTACAGTCGTTATAGCTAAATGTTTTTCCTCTAAAAGTATACTCAAAATTCAAGGGACTGAAGTGCTACGTCATTGTACATAAGTCGTTATAATCGAGGTCGTTATAAGTGAAATCCACTGTTTTAGTAAATAAAATAATAATATAATGTAATATTTACATTAAAGCTTTTGGTAAAATCTATATAACAACGTGGCTGGGGTCATCTGTTATACTAGTTCCATTTTTTGCCGCGGGACTTTTATCGTGAGACGAACCTATAATATGGTAAGATATGGAAATTCGAATAATTAAAAAAAATGTAATACTCACGAGTGTCTGGCTGCGTAAGTGACGCTGGGGGGTCCCTCTGCTTGATCTCGCTCTCGCGGACCGCCTCCGTCATCGACTTGAAAGCCGAATTGTGGATGCTGAAATATATTCACGAATAATTATCCTATTGTGAATTGTTAATGACATTTGTTTAGATTTGAATAAAATCCGTCAAAATTCAAGAGTTTTTATATCTATGAGAGTCATAATATGTTATATATAGTTTTTGCAACTTGTACACATAGTAATACTAAGTGTTAACGGTTTTTTTGAAGCTCGGTAATTTATTTAATTTTTATTGTTCTGGCCTCTTTTCAGTGGCCGCGATCACGGAAGACAAAGACGTCAAGTGTCAATGAGTATTGTTAAAGTTTTATTTAGCCTACCGTCAACTTGTTCATTTAAATTATTAAGTTTTAATTTTGTTTATGGTTATTTTTTTACTCTATGGAAGCATAATCTAATTTACCACCGCTTCGCCAGATGTCGTGGCTTTGAAGAGAAGCGGGGCAAGAAAGTCTTCAGCGCACATGCCTAGCTCTAATAATTTTGTATAATATTAAAATGGGTGGAAGGAAAAACAAAAGAAATTATCAAGCAAGTTGGTTTGTGTTTCGTTGCAATTAAATAAATTACCGCGCTCAAAACCGTTAAAACGTAGTTTTGTCATAATATCTTTCTGTATCCAAAACTTAGTTATGTATCTATTTAACTATCTAAAAAACATTAATACTTCCCAATGTTTTACAATTAAATTAATACGATGCCAATTACTGATGTGGGGTGACAACAATGATGTAGTTTACCCTAATTTTGTAAACATTACCGTTTATAGTAAAAAATATTTCATTCGACAAGTACTAAATACTTCGACCACTATTATTTTAACTATGAATAAATACGATAAACTGCAATAAAAATATGTACAGTTTTTACCGTACAGGCGGGGGTGCGTGGGCCTGTCGCCGACCCCCTGGAATACCTCGCTCCAGGTCGCGTTTCGCCCCAACCCGCAGTTGATCGCGCGCACGCGTTTGTATATTTCATATGCTCTTTAGTTCGCGTGTTTCTGTAATACACTACATGGTTGCCAGTCTTGTACCTATTCACTCAGCCAAGTGAACGGTTCACTTTTTTTTACTGATCAGCAGATAGGCAGACGGCCCGCCTGATGGAAGGCGGTTACCACCAAAGGTGCTACGAATCCGCTGCTGCACTCTTAAGGGCGATTGGAATCTGGTCACTAATGCCAGGACACAGCTCAGTCGGGCAAATGCCCTACCACCTGGTTGTGGTCAATTTTGTCGTCTCTTACGACAGACCGCCCGGCCGCAGGAATTAGTATTCTCTTTCCGTTCCTGCACCGACAACTTCCTACCATAGTTTTAAACTGACAGGGACTTGCCCCTGGGTAACTTTTTTTATATTGCGTAGACAGGAAACACGTCAGTCAGCGTCACGCCACATTTACATCAAATTCATCAAAGGCCCTCATGTGTTGACCTTCCTGTGGTCCCACGCAGATCCTCCAAAAGTCTGGGCGTAGTAGTTCTCAGAGACATAGTTATAATAACTTTATTGAGAAAGAAAATAAAACGTTAAAAAGTATCTATATTAGTATTTGATACCGAAACTATTGTAAGAATAAATCTAGTTTCTTTGAAAAAGTAAAAATAAATTAAGAGAAATAGTACTTACACAGTGACGATGAGATCTGGTATTAGCGTGGCGACTGGGATGAGGACCAGCCCCAGCCAGAAGACGAGGGAGCCGAAGACCATGCGATCCATGCCCCGCATCACGGCGCCGATCAACACCAACGGATAGATATTGCTGGACGAAGGAATAACTTTCAAGAACCGTGTCCAAAACGCAGTTGACAAACAAACAAACACAGTCAAAGTGCTGGATTTTGAAAGTTGTCAAAATCCCAGCATTTAAAATTTAATGACAATAACACTTCGTTAACTTTTTCATTCCAAGATCGTCAAGCTCGTGTCAGTCCGTATAGTTTTCCCCGCGTGAAAAATCCTAGATAATGGCTCTATGTTACGTAAATAAAAAATAATAAGTGGTTTATATATAAAAACCTTCAAAGCTTTGGTTAAATTAGTGTAGACAACTGTACAGCAAAAAGTCGCAGTCAACCTGATTTGAAGTGTCAAATACGTAATGAATGACATGTGGGCAACCTGACAACATATTTGTCATTGAATTACAGCAATGGCTGTCTACGTCACAATTGCAGCGCCATCTTCTTTGCTGATTCGTTTATTTTGAAAAAATGACGTCCTTAATCGGGACAAAATATATCATAAATGTTAACTCGGGTTATAAGCTAGTGGTGGCTTATAACCCGAATGAGAGAGAAAACGTGTCGCGTTCAGTAGTTTCCAAAAAAGATGCAATCGCAGCCCTTTTTTTGTCTATTTTCGTCTATCCCAGGGATTCTCTTTCCCTGAACGAGTTGGTGTTCGTACGGAGAAGAATATATTATTAAATTTTTTACAATGTTCATTGACACTGTCAGTTATAAACAGAGAACTCTATATTCAATAGAAACCAGCCTGTGAGGAACTAAAAAGTTCTCAACAAAGTTCGAATGCTTTTAACAATGAGGACACTACCAATGTGAAGTTGTAAGCGAATGTAAATAAGATACCTGTATATGAGTATGAATATGAACCACATGGCGACCGAGCCCCAGATGGCGACGTGCGTGACCCATGTCCACGAATGGGTCGCCAGGCCAGCCTTCAAACAAACCGTCAGCACGACGTACTGAAACGATTTCATATCGAGACTAGTATTTGATAATAATATTCAATTTAATTGTTTAATAGTTAGGAAGAGATATGTCAACTGTCCACGGACGTGATAAAAACCTGTACCTGTGACCTGTATCTTACTTAGCGTTTGAGGCATCCTACCATGTTGCCAGTACCACCAATAACCTCATAAACTTATTTCAATGCACTCTTTTGAGTCACAATTATATAGTGTGTTTACTGCAAGACTACTGACATACATATAACACGTTAGCTAATTATTTCTTGCAGTAAATCTACGTAATGATTTTTTTGTTGACAAACCAGTATAAACACAGCAATAAATTCGCGTTGTCACTCAACAAGGTAATGCAGATAGCAATTTCTTGTTGACAGTGGTCTGGGGCTAGTTTTTCTACTTTAATATTAATTTATAAAAGAAACTATTAATCACATGACACTGAAGTAATATGCCAGTAGATTTGGGAACCTTGCATATCGAACATTCAGTTATATGTAACATATCTTTCTTGACTAGGGAAAATGTTATTGATTTGTATGCTACAGTTTTCCATCTGGTGACCTGATGTTTACTGATGTGAAACCGATTGCGAATAATATCCGTCTCGAAGAACCATATAATCAGGTGTGCTACTGGCGAGGTGGGGGAAGGACCTAAAAATTTGCCCTTGGCACCACCAATACTAAATAACTACAAAGTTTATTTTAGGCTTCAGAGATTAATTTGAAGATTTAAGTGGTTATAACATACTATGTAATAATAGTATATTATAGTTGTTAATACTCACAGTATATACAAAATTGCCAAGAAGTAGATATCCGCCATCTTTGCCGGTGGGCCAGACGACGTGGTGCGCGGTCATCAGCACCGGCAGCCAGAACAGCAGCACCGAGTGCAGCAGCGAGTTGATCGCCCAGATCCAGAACACCCTCACGTTGAACAGGAGGCCCTGCTGCGACGGGATGTACAGCACCGGGTGCTGATGAAACACACCGCTTATTGTGATACTAATCCTCAGTCATACAATAATATCGATCTTAACACTATTTACATACAGACGAATCAATCAAAATGTTTAATTAATGTATGGAAAAATTAGAACATTTCGTTCAAAAACAACACTTTCCTTTGGTTTGCCGATAGACATTCCTTTACATTGACCCTTACAAGTTACACTATGATTTTGTTTATGATACAAAGTGTTTTCATTTTTTTTCAAAATCTTACTTAAATTTAAAGTGGCAGACTTTTCTATTAGGATCACCTCGCCATCCTACTCCCGTAGATAATTCTAAAATTATACGTTATATGCTCTATTGATGAGGTAATGAAGATTAAATCAAACCAAGAGTGTGATGCAATCTTGTTGAGATAAGTTCGTTTTTTATGAACGTTTATAAACCTGTTTAAGCAAGCTAAGAAACCCTTGTCTCTAGAGTATCTAGTAATTTATAATAAATGACCTAAAACTGTGTGGTTAAACTTGCATTTATATTCCTCGCTAACTGAAGCACTTCACTAATTTCATCAAGTTCGGTTCATTTATTCCTTTTTAAATAACAATGAGACGCTTCCTCTTACACCCCACCCCTTTTTTAAGTATCAAGCTGATTCGATTGACGAGGGTAAGTGATTTTTTGCAAAATCTTATATCACTTTTGTCGTCGTCAAAAATTGGTTCGAGACTCATATTTTAGGATTTAGCATAGTTCAGGGTTTGGCCCTGAAGGCCCACTTGAAAAAATCAACCTGTATACATATATTTTTTAAAGCCCATATTAATTAAAATGAATATCTTTAAGTTCATAAAATCTAGTTTATAATTATACGTTGAATAGTAACTCACCCTGAGCATAATTTCAGGCGAGCACAGTTTGTCGAACAAGCCGATGGCGAATGGGGGCAAAGCGGTGAATATCACGTTGTAAAAACCAATCGTCCACCTCTCGAACAAAATCTGGCCAGACCTGAACAAAAAAAAATGCATGAATATCTTCTCCTTAATTGGAAATTCCGAAAAGTAGTTATAGTTAATTATGCCTTCTATACAAAACACTTCATACCACTCTTCTTAGGTACTACAATTCACATTGCAGCTGAGAGATGCATTTAGAAAATTTCCGACTGGCTTTATTTAAACAGGTAATAATGATTATAACTAGTGGTCGTCCATTGGACGAAATTCAACCATAAGTTCAGTTAAGAAGACTATACTTCTATAATCACAGATTTCACCAAGGCTACACTGTTAATTTGACTTTAACAATAAACAAAAGAGTATATATGCGTGTATGTGTCAAATACATAGTAGTGTGTGAAATGTATTTATTATACATAATTAAAAAAAAATAGCATTCAGCACTCCTTCTCTATATAAACTATAAGTGTGCGAAATTTCATACTCCTCCGTGTGGGCAATTTTCGTAAAAAGGGGCACAACGTTTTGGCTTCACGTATTAATACACAGCGTGTTTCAGACCTTACGACAATAAATCGGACCACGTTTTCGTCATGACGTACTCTACCTAAATACAAAAACGAATCAAGGTAGCTTCACTGGTTTAGCCACAGGACCTCATTTTTCATTTCAGAATTTTACAACAACAAGTATCTGTTATTGTGACTAAATCGGTAGGTTAGTGACCAAATGTATCATGTTGCCAGCTCGTCTCTTCATCATTAAACGCGGAAAATGTTCATTCTTACCAAGGTCAGTTAACCAAAATTTACAAGATGTTCTGTTTTTATTGTCTTTTTATCGTAATTAACTTGTTCGGAAATTTCTTTTTTTAAATTTTGACATTACGGTTGATTTAATAGTACCAAAAACTTTGTATGGCGTAAGACTGTTAAAATTATGATTTATTGTCATTTGAAATGAAACACGTTGTATAGATTATTATAATAATAACTATAACTAGCGGCCCCGGTAGACGTTGTTCTGCTCTGAAAAAAATAAAATCTAGGGGAACAATAAAAAAAAATAAAACCATTAGGGGAACCACTCACAAGAAACAAAATCACCAAAATCGGTCCAGCTGATTAGGCGGATTCTAGAACCCGATTTCAGCGCCACCTACCAATTCCAACAGGACAAAAAGGATACTATGACCGTCTCCTGGTTCTAAGCTACCTTCCCACCAATTTTCAGCCAAATCGATACAGCCGTTCTTGAGTAATAAATAGTGTAACTAATACGACTTTATTTTATATATAGATACGAGCTGTCCCGGCAGACGTCGTCCTACCCGGTAAAAATAAAAAAATAAAAATTTAGGGCTGGACTGCCCCTAACATTTAGGGGGATGAAAAATAGATGTTCGCCGATTCTCATAGATACCGGATAAGCACAAAAAATTTCATCAAAATCGGTCAAGCCGTTTCGGAGGAGTATGGCAACGAAAACTGTGACACGAGAATTTTATAATATATATAATATACCAAATCTATTGGAATTGTCGAATTTTTACAGTGAATTTAAAAAGAGAAATCAGGGGTCTTAATTTAGACCAGCACATTTCTAAAATCCCATTTTTTAATAATGTCAGTAGACTCAGCAAATTATTATTTGATATATCAGGAATTATGTATACAAATAATATGTTAAATTCTTATGACGATGATATCAACGAAATTTACTCACCAGGCTGAATAAATGGCAAACCATAGCTCGATGACGTACAGACAGATGTTCTTGTAGAAGGAGTACAGGATCAGTTTGCTGATGCGCGAGTAGTTCCACGCCCCGTGGACCAGCAGCAGACGGAGCAGGAAACGGAACTGTGCATATACGTATTATATTGTTTTAAGGGTGTTTGTATTAATATTAAATTTGAAAAGAGATATTGCATTAAAAAAATGTATATTTTGAAACATAAACTTAATTTTTACACCTAAACAATCAATATGCTAAAATTATTCTTTTTAACAAATATTAGATATTTATCACAGCCATCAGTGTTTTCCACAGGAAAACGACGAGGAAAGTGAAAAATGAACACACTGTCGCTCCCTACGCTACCCCTCATTGTCCGTTTTCATATGGCAGACAAAGGGCGGACGTGTTTACATACTGCTCTTATACTTATTAACCCTGAAATGCTTGAAGATTAAAAAGCTACTTACAAAATTTCTATCATAATAACGAATTGATATTGCCCACCATATTCCAGGAAGATAATTATTCTGTTTATGCATTGTATATTACTATATAAAAAACGAATAATTAGATTGACTTCAATTTGCTTGACATCTGTCGTTGGCCAAAGTCATGCGCCGAGTGAATATAGGAGCCGCACTCACCGACTCACGTCACAAAATTATTAACGGCGACACAAGCAATAGTCTGGTGTTCAAGCGCCAGGGTATACATACACAGTTTTGAAAATGTCTCCGCTTCGCTGAATTCATTATGCCAGAAATACCATGAAATCCAGATCATTGTTACTAATAGATGCATTTTAGTGCACGGATCGATTTATACACACCTCACATAAACAACACAAAAAAGTGTGCGTGTGAACTTATGTACACGCGTTAGAAGTTATACTTCTTTGGCCTAACAACATAAATAACAATAGGAAAACTAAAATGTTGACTATAGCTAACTTCAGGGTGTCGGTTGACTATAGCCAACTTCAGGGTGTCGGTTGACTATAGCCAACTTCAGGGTGTCGGTTGTTCGTGACAGTGTGCGCGCGCATCGTAAATGTATACCTTCAAAACTAAAATGTTGACTATAGCTAACTTCAGGGTGTCGGTTGACTATAGCCAACTTCAGGGTGTCGGTTGACTATAGCCAACTTCAGGGTGTCGGTTGTTCGTGACAGTGTGCGCGCGCATCGTAAATGTATAACTTCAAAACTAAAATGTTGAATATAGCTAAGTTCAGGGTGTCGGTTGACTATTGCCAATTTCATGGTGTAGCTTTCTCGTGTGACGGTGTGCGCCCGCATCGTAAAAATGTACTCTCATCGCGCCTAAAGAAGTATAACTTCAAAAGTTGAGAACCCGGCAAGCCCACCTGCGCTATGCTGTAGTCGGAGGCGCAGACCGCCTGCAGCCCCTCGACGCCGGAGATGCCGACGCCGACGGACGCGCGCTGGATCATCGCCACGTCGTTGGCGCCGTCGCCGATCGCCAGCGTCACCGCGCCCGTCGCCGACGACACCATGCCCACCACCTGGACACACCAGCCCCTCATCGTTCGTCAACACATACACAAGACTTTTGGAAAAACGTACAACATTCTGGAAGGAAAAGACAAAGACGGATATCTTTTAGAAAAGGATAGACGATGAACGAAAGACAGACATAGATAGATGTTAGAAAGGGATAGATGTATAAACGAAAGTTCCCGAACAGGAGGTTCGGGAAGGGAGGGACAGAGATAGTTAGATGTATTCCAGAAAATTCTTCCGTGTATATAAACAGCGTAACGCGCACCTACCGGGCAGTTTAGAGTTGAGTGCAGTTCAATACAGTGAAACTACAAGTGCAATATGAAAGGGTTGGAAGAAGAGTTTAAAAGAAGACACTGACAAGTATAGTGGTGATTTGACAAGTTGAGTGAAGGAAAAGTGTAGCGGAGTTCAAGAGACGAACCGGAAGCGAGCTACACGCGGCAATATCGGAGGTGAGTACTACAATAGCAGGAGGTGGTCTACGCAATATCGGCGACGGTATTGTGAGCGAGACCCCTTGTCGTCGGGACAGTGCATCGCTAGTCGTGCGTATAGGGGCGGGCGGCTGAATAAGTCTATAAAAGCGTTTAGACAAAAACTGGTTTTGTTCCAATCCATAAGAGCATACCCCCGCGCGCACGTAACAACGTATTTACGCATTTTATAGCAGGAGTTCAGCAGACAGGCAGACGATCCACTTGATGGAAAATGGTTACCATCGCCTTTGGACATTTGCAACACCAAAGGTGCTACAAATGCGCTGCTGCTCTCTTAAGGGAGACTGGAATCTGGTCACTAATGCCGGAACACAACTCAAGGCTGTTTTGGCGAGATAATTTAGACCAGAGTTGGTAGCCATCCAGTCAGGAAAATGCCCTACCACCTGGCTGTGTGTTGTTTTGTCACCTCTTACGACAGGCCGCCAGCCCGCAGAAAATTGTATTCTTTCTCCGTTCCTGCACGGATAAAATAATAATAATACATTTAATATTAACAAATTATATGAAAAAAAAGGAAATTGAAAAGGTATCTTTATATTTTATGGGCATGGGCGACGCAAGCACTTAGGGCGGTAATCAGGGACTAACATACCTTCGAAGACACTAAATGACATCAGTTTCCCTACAGTTATGTATTACATGATTTAATTATATTTAACAGTACCTTAAATTGATTCTCTGACAACACAAAATCATCACGTCCAGGGACGTGATAAACGTTTATTATTATCGTCATTTAATATCAACATCTGATTAATGATATTCAACTATATATAGTGAAAAATTGCATACAATAAAGAAATTAATATTATTACGAGCCGCGACACTCGAATTAAAATGCCGTTAGAATTACTTTAGAGTTTATTAGAATTATACAAACACGTATAACACAGGTACAAATATAGCCCAACACAACAAGTCCAAATGTAATGCAGGAGGTCGTAATTCAATAATCACGCAGTCCGTTACTAAAAGGTTCCCGATTGTAGTATACACGTCTTGCTTTGCTCGTGGTTACCGCTCGACTGCCTTTCCTCTCCATCAGGTCATCGTTTTATACTGCGCAAATGCAATGTTCCCGTATCTCAATCCGACACACCTGGCTAATGACAGCCATAAAAGATTAAAATACAACAATGGGCTGTTTTCTAATCACAAATTTTAAACACTAAGTAAACAAAAGAAGACGACCATAAAATAATATAAATGTTATTAGTTCAAATGCCGAAAGGAAATAAAATGTATTTTTACAGGTATGCAGGTGTGAATTTGTCTTTGTCGGCGTGTAGGTCGTAACAATATTTATATATACCTCTGCCTTTTGTATGGGCGAGACCCGACAGCAGACGACGACCTTGCACGATATGCAGAGGTCGAGGAAGTCCTTGTTGAGATCGCAGCCCATCGAGTACTTGAGCGTCTTCCCGTCTATTATCAGAGCCACGTCGTTCTTTTTGCGCAGGTTATCGCCAAAGTCCACCAGGTGTCGGGATATGCAGTCGCGAGTGCCCTGCCGTTTTACATAATTACAACTCGAAAAAACTTCAATAATTACATTTTTTTTGTGAAAGTAGCAAACAAACAGACGGCTCACGTATGTACGGCGGGCGTAACTTGGCATATGTGAACATAGGCACTGCGAACTTTAGAACATGTACACTCGTGTGATGAGGGGGCATACGACTCGTCAGTGAATACAATTGGTCGCCCTTCATCCCTGTATTTTTTCATTGCTTTGTACTAGTTGGTCACTGTATTTTCTTCACAAGTTTACATGCGCTAAAGTTCGCAGAGCCTATGTTCACATTCGCCAAGATACACCGGCCGTATTATACTGGAAAGTGGTTACCGTCGTCTATAATAGACGTTCGCAACACCAGGTCCGAAGCCACCGCGTTACCAGCTTCTAAGAAGGGATAAAAGGAGTGGAATATGTCGATCAGACAGGAAGAACGGGATACGGAATAGTAGGTATGGGATAGTTGACCGCCGGAACTCTCACTCATTGCAGGGAACAGGATTAGCTAAAGAGTAACCGTTTCACGCCAATATTCTGTAAGACCGTGGTATCACACCGATCGTGCCGGCACTAAGAGCTGATATCGTGCTAAAGATCCAACATGGCTCTAACACGTCTAAAATATATACACTTATACATATACACTTAGTATATGACATTACTAATTAATTACAAGTGGCATTATTAATTAAGTACATGTGGCATTATTAATGAAGTACATGTGGCATTATTAATGAAGTACATGTGGCATTATTAATTAAGTACATGTGGCATTATTAATGAAGTACATGTGGCATTATTAATGAAGTACATGTGGCATTATTAATGAAGTACATATGGCATTATTAATTAAGTACATGTGGCATTACTAATTAAGTACATGTGGCATTACTAATTAAATGCATATGGCATCGATGTAATTATTGGTCAGCGCACTTGCATTGCAAACTTGAAGGCGCAGGTTCATATCCTGTCCGTAAAGTGTGCACGACTTAGGCAGTTTTCTAACCTAATTTGCATATTGTTACCCTATAAATGGGAGGAACGAGCCCAGCAGTGGGTTATTTATGAACTGATATTATTATATAATAATTATACTTACATCCAAACTGTCCTGGTTGAGTATTATGACTGGCATTGATGTGTGTATGAGTCTAGCTGAATGCGCTATATTTATGGCCGTCTCTTGCTTGTCGCCGGTTAATACCCACACATTGATGTTCGCCTTTAATAGAGCTGCTATAGTTTCTGGTACACCATCCTAATAAAATAAAATAAAAAATAATCCCCTTATTCATAACAGCTTTTTATTAACGAGTTCATGTCTTCCATAAGTATTTTGAACAAGGGGGGTTGTCATTTTTTTATTAAAATAGGAATTAATAAATTTATAATTCTGAATAGCACATATGTATAAGAAACGTAGTAGAAATGTAGTATAAAACTGCCAGTTAACCTTAATTCTAGAATAGTCAACAAAATTATCTACATTGAATATAAGAGATTGCAAGCAAAAAAATAACGCTGACAATGTTAGGGGAAAAAGCAGGGCTTGATAAGCCCATGATAATGAACCTATATAACAGAAGGTGACTGGATGTTTTTAGAGCTAAGAAAATAAAATAAATGTCAGTGTTTGGATTATGGGATTAGACACAAAAAGTCTCGGAATACAAATATAATAATTATTATTTTTACTTTTAAAACTTACCAACCACTTTTACTAACCAAAGACTTTCATGACACGATAAGTTTTCAATAAAAAAAAAGATGGAACATTTAAATGAGAGCAAATTTGACTATCGTAAAGATCTAGGTGCAATGTTTTGCCAATAATTATTCAGAATTCTATGTAATAATAAATAATATAATAAATTAAATATATATAACTAGCTGTACCCGCGACGTCGTCCGCGTGGAATTTGTTTTCAAAACCCCTTGATTTTCAAACAGTCTTCATTGGCGCTCCGCTCCTATTGATCTTAGCGTTATAATATATAGCCTATAGCCTTCCTTGATAAATCGGGCTATCTAACACTGAAATAATTTTTCTAATCAGACCAGTAGTTCCTGAGATTAGCGCGTTCAATCAAACAAACCAACAAACTCTTCAGTTTTATTATATGTATATTAGTATAAGATATAATATAATAGATTATTCAGAAGCAAAAGCCAGACTAGTTTTTAAGTTGTGCTTTTATATTTATTCATTTAAGTTCTGTATTTATGCATTTAAGTTCTGTATTTATTCATTTAAGTTCTGTATTTATTCATTTGAGTTCTGTATTTATTCATTTAAGTTCTGTATTTATTCATTTAAGTTCTGTATTTATTCATTTAAGTTCTGTATTTGCTCATTCAGGTTCCATATTTTTTATCAATTTCAGATCTAGATTTATTCATTTAAGTTGTATATTTATTCATTTTAGTGATATATTTATGCATTATAAGTGACATACTTGAAGTTTATCTTCAATGGCCGTGGCGCCCAGCAGCCGCAGGTTATTCTCGATGAGCAGCGCGGCCTCTTCGATCTTCTGCTCGCGGTCTTGTATCGCGATGCTCGCCTTATGGTACGTATTCGACCACTCCTGGATGTAAGTAAAATAAAAATGAAATACATCAAATTTATTCAACATTTCATCACCATATTTATTTATATTTCAACTACGCGAACTTTTTACCGCCATATTTTTTGAATTCCTAAAAGACTTTTATTTGTTTCAGGACACAAAAAAAAACACCAAAATCGGCCCGGGTGATTAGAAGGATTCTAGAACCCGATCTCAGCGCCACCAACAGGTTCCAATTGTGGCTGTAAACCATCCCGGGACCCACTCAAACACACACTCAAAATTTCATCCAAATCGGGTGTATAGTTTACGACTCTATAAAGGACATACAGACAGACATTTATTTTTACATATCACAAGATTTACCAGTATAGATGGTGTTGTTCTACCTTGTAAACATGCTCCGGTATGTCGGCGACGGCGAACACGAGGGTCCTCAGACCCTCCGCGGCGAAGTGTTCAAGATGCGAAAGAGTCGCCTCCGCGTACTTGGCGTTGGTGGCGCCCCCCTGTAGCCTCTGGTATATCACGCTGTCGGCACCCTTGCAGTATAGCTTTATCTCACCTACAACACACGATCGGATATTTAATTTCTCAAATACCACATACAGTCCAGCTGGTGGAATTTAGTTATCGTCGCGTACGCACATTTGCAAAACCAGAGAAGATTTTATACTTGAAGCGAATAAACAGATAGATATCCCACCTGTAGAAAGTATGGACGTTTGCAACATCAGGGCCGATGTCGAAAAGTTGCCAGCCTCTAAAATGTGATATAAGGATTTTTTTCTGAAATGGATGGATGGAATAAGAGCGATGAGGTAAAAGCGATGGAACAGGAGCGATAAGGTAGAGGCGATGGAAAATGAGCGAAGAGGTAGAGGCGATGGAACAGGAGTGATAAGGTAGAGGCGATGGAACATGAGCGAAGAGGTAGAGGCGATGGAACAGGAGTGATAAGGTAGAGGCGATGGAACATGAGCGAAGAGGTAGAGGCGATGGAACAGGAGTGATAAGGTAGAGGCGATGGAACATGAGCGAGAGGTAGAGGCGATGGAACAGGAGTGATAAGGTAGAGGCGATGGAACATGAGCGAAGAGGTAGAGGCGATGGAACAGGAGTGATAAGGTAGAGGGAATGGAATAGGAGCGATAAGGTAGAAGTGATGGAATAAGAGCGATGAGGTAGAAGGAATGAAATAGGAATGATGACATAGTGATGATGGAATAGAAGCGATGAGCTAGTGATGGAATAAGAGCGATGAAGTAGAAGGAATGATATATGGGATAAGAGATACATAGAGGATGGGATATGGGAAAGTGGGTGGAATCGTGTGAAATGAGACACCTGCAATAGGACCGGTTCGCAACAGAATTTTTCTTTCTTACCAGTGGGCGTCCTGACGATAACTGACATCCGCTTCCTGGTCGATGTGAAGTCGATTACATTGAGGATGGTGTATTCCTCTATGGTCCCGCCGGCGTTTATCGTCACGGTGGCCGGGGTTCGAGTCTCGAACACATAACCGAACATAGAGGCACCCAACACTAAGGCACGTTCGTCTACGAGAAAACACAACATGTTAATTACTGCTTTTGACATTGTACTCTTTAGATAACATACTCTCTCTTCAAATTAAAGTCTAACTACTATGCCTTATTTCATTTCATTCTTATGGTATTCTATTATGGGGTAACGCTGTTCATATAAATACCACTTTGGTCCTGCAGAAGCGTGTTACCCGCTCAATTTACAACATGGCAGCACGAGATTCCTTGAGTAATAAGTTCAAAGAAATCAATATAATAACTGTGGCTTCACAGTATATTTTTGAAAATGTTCTTGAAGTTAAGAAATAAATCTCTGATTTTCCCAGATCAGGTGAAGTACATCGTAAAAATACTAGGAATAAAAATAAATTAGAGAAACTCCCACGTGTAGGCTTCATAAAGTTTAAGGCAGTTTCGTGGGGCAAAGTATAATGCTCTTCAACAAAGTCCTAGTAAACATTCCAGAGCTTTTGGTAAACAAATTTAAGGAATGGGGATTGTTCACAAAAAAATACCCTCTGATTTTATTACGTAAAATAGGGTATTAAAATATTCAAATTAGTATCTTAAGATACTAATTTGAATATTTTTGTATTTTAAGTTACGTTTTTTTATAATTCGATTTTAAAATTATTTCTCCGATGACGTCATAAGGACAAGTTTACATTGATTTCTTTGCCTAGAAAACAAAATAATAAAAGTAAGTTTACTAGCACCTATTTCATGAACGTAGATAATATTCTTAATATTTCTTTTGTTTCCTCTGTAGTATATGTATATCAGTAGTCATATTCAGTGTAAATTATATGTATGCAACTATACTATATTAAATTGTATATTTAATTCTGTATGTATGTATGTTTAAAGAATAAATAACAACCAATCACAAACACACACTCATCTCGTACATACAACACTAGCTATTACACAATAGCTCTCACACGCTGTAAACTCATTAGTATTTTTGCGATTAATGTTTCGACTTTCTAGGAGCTGTGATCAGTCAACAGTTTTTTTAACCTAATACAGACACAGGCTCTTTCTAAATCAACTTAATATGTATAATTACTATCGTACTATGTACATGTTTGATTTATTGAGAGCAAATAAATATTATAATATTATAACCTACATATAATTATAGTAATCTGTGCTATTATTTAAATGCCACTATCATTACTCATAACGTCGTATCGTGATCATTTTAGTGTTTTTTTGTCGCTAGGCTTATAACTTTTTGTGTTCAACCATTATTATTTTCGATAGTTATCGTAAAATTTTTTAAAGTGGTCTTTAAGAAAAATCCATGTTATAGAACTTAAGTCAAATAATGTACAGCTAGATTTTTTTACACCTGAAGCAGACAAACAGGTAGACGGCCCACCTGATTGGATTTAGTAAGGTCAAACAAAGGTCAAACGCATTTCTTACAAAATACAAGAAGATCGTACGTTTTTTGGAATTTTAACTAGACAGAAATGATTAGGGACACTATTCCTCGAAATGGTTTTTCAAAAAGCTAAATTGAAAAAAAGTTAACAATCCCAATTACTAAAGCGATGTTTGTGAGTTGTGAGAAAGCTGATTATATTACTTGAGATTTGCTAGACGACCACACCGAATGGGAATAATGCAATCACTACCACACTTTTACTGTAATTATTTATAAACCTACCTATAACCTTGTATTAGTTAGTGTAGATTCAGTCAACAATAGGAGTAAATTCTTTCAAAGGTTGAAAGCTATATACATGTCACTAATTCCGGAACACAACACAAGGTTGTTATGGCGACATACTCTCCAGTCGAGCAAAAACCCAACCACCTGGCAAAGCAACAAAAACTGACCTGGAGATGCTGCATGGTAGTTGATCTTGCCGTCGACCTTCTCCGGGATGACGGTGTGGCAGATGGCCAGCATGGTGAGGAACTCCCTGATCACGGCCGACGTGGGATGGTTCCTTTGTAATTCTGATAAAGGAGGGTGTCTTCCAACTTCTCCTTGGCTCCCGGACGGCTGTAGATTATCTATAGAAAATATTTACAAATTTTATTTCTAGCTATTAATATTAAAAATACGAAAATAACTCGTCTATTTTTATCCCAGAAATAGGAGTTTCCGGGATACAATATATTTGTCTCTCTGTTCTTATTCTTTTATGGAAGAAATATTGGACCAAATTGGCTGTAATTAGGTATATATGTAATTTTAATAACGAAGGTAGGCAAGGGATACTTTTTATCCCAGATAAAAGGATACAGTTTGGAATGGATTTATATAAAAGTTTATTTCGTCATTTCGGTCATTTTAGATGTTTAGTAGTTTCTGTCGTTTTTGTCATTTATGTAGTTCACAGATAGATAGACGGGGGATAAATAAATAAAACTAAAAGGGGTTTAATAGGGGATGAAATTTTTGTATACAAGACCAATTATTTCTCAATTTATAGATATAAAAATTCATCATCTATAAAAAACGCGATTATAACCTCGACCTGTCTGTCGGTCAGATCGGTGGTGCTGTAATTTTATTTAAATGTAGTTTTAATATCTAAAATGGACATAGATACTTATCACCCCAGGAGATGGTCGACGTCCATACCACGGAAACGGCGTCATTTATCGGGATAAAAAGTATCCCAAGTGTTGATTCGGGATATCAAGCAGAAGTCAGTTCAGAAGTTTCTATAAAAGATACGATCGCAGCGCCATCTTATTTTCTATTTTCGTCTATCCCACGGTAATGACGTCATATATAGGATAGAAAGTATCCCAAGTTGATACGAGCTAGCTGTATGTCGAGGTCCATCGGCGTGTGGAGTGTGGTGCATTCACCTCGGCGATGGACAGCGGTGGAACTCCATGACGTTGCAGGTGAGCGTGCCGGTCTTGTCGCTGAAGATGTACTGCACCATGCCCAGCTCCTCGTTGAGGTTCGAGGTGCGCGCCATCGCCGGCGTGTCCGTCGCCTCGTGGTACATCTCGCTGTCCAAAGCGATGAATTTCGCCTAAACGTATATATATTACAATTTACTTAATCTATTTAGGAAACATACAATGATTATTATTATTATAATACAAAAGTAACTCTGTCTGTCTGTTCCGATTTCATGGAAAAACTACTGGACTGATATGGTTGAAATTTGGTTTATATGTAATTTTAATACCGAGGGTGGACAAGGGACACTTTCATATCGGATAATAGGATAAGTTTAGGGATAGATTTATGTAAAGATTATCCCAGAAAGTAGGATAGGTTTTTAATTTGCAACTTGCATTTTCGTCGTTTTGGTTAACTTGATCAATGTGGTAACAGCTACCCACATGTTGCGTGCACACTGTTGGCAATGATGTAAACCCAAATTTTGCCACTGCCACCAACCAGTGGCAGATAGGTAACCACCTATCCTGTGAAATATAATGAAGAATCCAACTGTAAAGTGGTTTCTTTTATTGTTTACATCATTTTACAAAAAAATAAAAGTGCGGCATTAAAGGAGTAATAATAGGAAGAGGATAAAGTGGGAAATTCTGTTAATATCAAAATACTCTCAAAGAAAAATATCTTAAACAATATCAGTTTAGTGGTTTTTGAGACATTTTAAACATACATAAATTTGAAAGGTACGAATGAGTACTCACTTGAAAAAACCTAACTATTTCAGCTGTAACTTGAAGTGATATGGGTATAAGATTGTTATACAATATTAAAAACGTCAAAAAGTTAAATCCGAAATGTGCGTTCTGAGCCTCTGAAACAAACAAAAAATATACAAGTTAAATTAATAAAAATTTTAACAATATCCTGATAAGGGAAAACGTCAATTAATTTGAAAAAAATATAGTCACAATATTTTGGGGTGATAACTTTTTTTGGACAGTGGATAAATATGGATATTTATGTTCTTATGAAAGGAAAATATTAATTGTGTATCTAATTTAGCTTAGGTTATGTTCCACAAGAGGCTCACAGCGACCACGGTCACTGTGGTTTTTCCCGTTCCACTTGCTTGCGGACGTTACATTCTCAAACTCTAGTGGAAAGAACATAAATGAGGAAATATACAATAAATGTCATTGGTTGATTTGAAAATCGCGCCTTTTTCAATGTCAATCGATAGAGAGAATTAATGCTCTTTGGTCAACGCCCACTTCGACCCACTTCTTGACATGGGTCGTTATGAGCACTGTGTGATCGAAAATAATGACGTTTTGGCTACGACCATAAAAACCGCGGTCGCCATGTGGAACACTGACGGAGAATTTTGGTCCTTATGGGCTTCTAGCAGAACTTGTCCTTAGTATTACAAGTCTCAGCTAAATTATAACAGTTTATGTGTTTGACTGGCAATTTGGAAAGGCACATTTCACGATTTCCAACACAAGCATACAAATATAAAAATTAAAATCTTATTACTATTATTAACTTTTAAACAAGACTTTTTAAAAATAAAACGACACTACATAATGATTGAAGTTTCTAGCAAAAAACAATTTTTTAAATATTTTATAGCAGAAGTTCAGCAGACAGGCAGACGGCCCACTTGATGGAAAGCAGTTACCATCGCCTATGGACATTTGCAACACCAAAGGTGCTACAAATACGCTACTGCTCTCTTCAACCTGATCACTAATGCCGGAGCAGAATTCAAGATTGTTATGGCGGCATACTTTAGACATATATATATATATATATATATATATACATATTGTGTATTCATATCATCATACTCTCATGCGAAAAATAAATAATTCCATTTGATGCAGCAATTTGTAATCAATAGACCAATAATGGTCCGAAGGTGGTTCTTACCTTCGAGACCGATGTACCAGTCTTTGTGCTGCCTCGTCCACAACTCGTTGAAGCCGGCGGAGAGCATCGACAGGACCAGCAGGATGATGAATAGCAGTAAAATATGCGTGTTCGTTTGACGATCGATCGAGGAGCGTTTCAACGGAGCTGAAACAAACGAACTAGTCAAAACGGTCTGTTCTCATCCTTGGGACGGCTCAGCCAAATACCAGTTGGAGGCTGGTCGGCAATGACTGTCTTTTATGCTCCGCTTCAGAGTCTAGAGCAGTGGTTCCCAAAGTGGTCGGTAACGCCCCCTTGTGGATGCTGCAGGCTTAAAAGGGGGTGGTAAGTGACCCAGAAAAAAATGGACATTGGCAGGTATAGCCCATAAGAGTTAACTTGAGACCTCAGCACCTTTGTGTACTACCTACAGCGCTTAGGTCTCAAGTTAACCCTTGTGGGCTATAGTAAAAGTCTCGTTTAGAATTAATGTTTAATCTTCGCTAATGTAGCTCTCAATAATCAATTAATTTAATTTGACGTTACAATGTGTTTTAAGTAGGTGAAAAAATGGGGGCACTAAAAAATAATATATTCTCAAAGTGGGCGGTATACAAAATAAGTTTGGGAACCACTGGTCTAGAGCATAGACGCAAGGTCGCTGGACTAACATTTTATTTATTTTTTATTGCTGGAGTACAGCAGATAGGATGACGGCCCAACTGTGATGGAAAGTGGTTACCGTAACCTATAAACATTTGCAACACTAAAGGTGCTACCAATGTACTGCCGGACTCGTAGATGGGCCTGGAATCTGGCCACTAATGCCGGAACACATCGCAAGGTTATTATGGCGACATACTTTAGGCCAGGGTGGTAGCTATCCAGATGGACAAATACCCTACCACCTGGCTCTGGGTTCTTTCTCCATACCTGCACAGATAGAACTGAATTATCTTCTATCAAATACATTTCGGGGAATGTTCCTTAGGATTACAAGAGCTGATTCTTCCCCCATACCCATTTTACCATCAGACAACCAGACGCTCTGTTACATGGTGGAAACACCACCAGTCAGAAACAAGTGTTTCGTTTCATCTTTTCGGATGGGCACTGCTGAAGAGTGCAATAATTTACCGGAGTCTGTTTTCCTGAAAAATAAAATCTTTAAGTCTTCAAGTCACGAGTGAATAGGTATCTTCTAAGTAAGCGTGCTCCATCCTAGACTGCATCATCACTCAACCTCAGGTGAGGCAGTGGTCTAACGCACACCTATAAATCCATTAAAAAAAAACGGAAAGTGGAAAAATCTCAACATTATCAAAGTTAGTTGTGTCAATGTTCTATACTGTTGCATTTTTGTTGTATGACCATCATAGACATAGACCACTGTTGCAGTCAAAGACAATCCGCTTCAGTGTCTAGGGTCTGCTTTCCATTTTTTTCTTCTCTATTTAACAGGGTCTTCAGCATCCCTTATTGTGAGACCGTTCACATGTTATTCTTCACGACATCAAGCCAGCATTTCTTGAGTCAACCCCTTCAACTGGTACGGCTAGATATTTGTTCTTCATATATCTATACCATCCAGTATGTTACAGCAAATTTTGTCTTTTTGGATCGTTTCTTCCTTTCGACACATTACTTCATACTTGCTGGGACCTCCCCCTACTTCATAAATGTCAGGTCGCAAAATATCCTAGCGCCCCCCCCCCCCCTTTTTTCTCTTATGCAACTTGCTAATATCACGCTTCCTCAATCCTCCCCATCCCCTTATGTCATACTAAGTGATGTCCTATCTCTCCTGTATGGGAATGTTCTTATCAACCTTATAGATGTCGCCTATATGGATGAAATTTTTCAAACAAACCTTCAGTATGCCTATATATATATAATTACTTTCTAGAATGTTCCGTTACCTTTGGTGGAATTCTTCATGAGTTTGGTCTCGTGGCCCGTGTAGACTACGATCCCGTATATCCACGACGTGTTCCGCAACATCGAGCCACGCAGCAACATCTGATCAAAGCCCAATGGTATAGTCCTGCGAATGCACAATACACAAATTATAGTTCCATTGAATTCATCAAATCCTTAACTAGATTTTATTAAAGAAGGCTACTTACTTAGCATTAGCCTCCTTCAGGAGTCCGTTGAACTCGTAAAGGTGCCTGTTGGGTGGTTCGCACTGCACTGTCGCCCTGAAGTCTGCCAAGGACAATGTGTTGTCCAACCTCGCCGTCTCGAGGTGGGCTTGTCTTATTTTCAAGTTGGTTTCACCGTCAAGGTTGGACGTTTCAATGAATGATATGCCTTGTGGTTCACTGTGGGATATTAAATACAAAACGACTTGGTTACAACGGAGACACTATAAAATTCAAAAAATCTACATAAATTCCACTGGAGCACACTTTTTGAAGGTCATACGTGAAGTTAAAATTTAAGTTTACTTCCTATTCTGTGTACACCTCTTCGTTCGTTCATTCTGTTATTGCTGTTATAAACAAACCATAGACCTTATAGCAGTGATGCGAATTATTCATATATTTTTTGGATAACAAAATAATAAAAAATCATTAATGCTATGGAAAGTTTATATTATTAATAATAAACTAAATCTTAAAATAATAAATAATAATATTTTTTTATCTAAAAAAGCCATGAAGGAAGGTCAAACAACATATATATGGTTATGTACAGTAAAATAGGAAATGGACATCTGATTATCTTGATTTCAATACTGAAAGTTACATCAGATTTTATAAAATTAATACTTATGCAGTATAAAAAGTAAATAGCCCCAATAGTATAGTTTAATTTTGTTGCTTATAGTCAAATTCAACTATGTATTCCGCGTGAGCGCCGACAGCGCCTAAATGCGGCCGAATAACAACGGCAGTTACAAGACCTTCTATTTTCAAAAAGCGTATATTACACTAGTGGATCTTATTTCATTGCATTAGAGTTCGAAATTATATAATAAAAAAAAACGTAACACTTGTATAATTTCACTACTCATAAAATTTTCATACCGGGGGTCTTTATGAAAATCGATTCTTACACGTCGATGGACAACACAACCTTGGTGGCAACGCTTGCTGAGGCATTACTAAATTACATTCATTGCGCTACGTCACACTTTACAATTATGTGATACTAGCTTCTGCCCGCAACTTCGTCCGCGTGGAATTGTTAAAACAAAAGTAAATTTAAAAAAGACTTTGAAACATTGGTGATCCGTTCCTATTGGTCTTAGCGTGATGATATATAACCTTCCTCGATAAATGGGCTATCTAACAGTGAAATAATTTTTCAAATCAGACCAGTAGTACCGAGATTAGCGCGTTCAGGCAAACAAACAAACTCTTCAGCTTTATATATTAGTTATAAGATTAGATATGCTGTGAAATTTTAAGTGTCTAAAAATGTGTAAACTTACTCTACTATGAACAATAGTTGTGGAATATTGACAGTTTTTGAGTAGTAATTAATTATGTTTTTGTTATTCAAATTCAAATTCAAAAGTTTTTATTCAAAATAAGTTCCACTGGAGAACACTTTTTGAAGGTCATACATATAGGTTAAAATTTAATTTTACTTCCTAGTCTATGTACACCGCTTCGCAACGTGTTATTGCTGTTAAGGAGAAGAAGCGGCAAGAAACTCCCCAGAGAGTTAGAGAATTAGTTATTTGGACTAACATTCCCTCGATTTCCTTTGTGGTGAATTCTGCCACTACTACTTATGTGATATGACAAATGGATAAGCCGTTGACGTCAAAGCCATTCTGTCACAGTTTATGTAAAGAGGCTATGAAATACCATTAATTTTGCTTATATGCGCCTCTGTTGTGCCTAGTCGCTTGTGTAGGGGAAAATAAAAAAAACGCTTTTAAAATAAAAGTAAAAAAGTCGACAAGCGTACTGTCGTATCATTTTTATGCGCTTGAGGGCATCACTGTCACTACTACTGTACTCCGAAATTTTAAATACCAATTACCTAGACCATATAATAAAACTACGTTTTAACGGTTTTAAGTGGGTAGTAGATTTTAGTCGCGAAAACTTAAAAGAATATTACCTGGACGATATTAACACTAAATCAGCTGGAAAGAACTGATTGTTAAGCACTTTACATATATCGCCGACTTGGAGCTTCTCCCATCGCACTGTCAGCCAGCGGCCGTCTCGAAGCACTTCCACTTTCCGCCTGTTCGTTTCATCGTCTGCCCGGTGTCGTTTCTGCGGATGAAATTACAATCTTTCTTGGTACTATTTGATAGATAGATAGATAACACTTTATTATACATCAATACAAAAATTAACTCAAAGACTAAAATTATATCTGGTTATATACAATGGGCGGTCTATCGCTAAAAAGCGATCTCTTCCAGACAACCCCTGGAATGAATTGAGATGATAATGGCGATGGTGGTATACATAACATATACGAACAACTTACTTTTTAATAATAAAACCATAAATTATATATAAATAGACATATCTACAAAATCTAATATATAAATTCTCGTGTCACAGTTTTCGTTGCATACTCTCCGAACGGCTTGACGATTCTCATGAATTTTGTATGCATATTGGTAGTCTGAGATCGCCAACATCTATTTTTCATCCCTAAATGTTAGGGTAGTCACCCTAATTTTTTTTTTTTTTTAGACAATTTTTTAATTTCTATTTTTTATGATACAGCATTAAAGATACATACAACCTAAATTTCACCTCTACGATCACCCTATTTTTACCGGCAGGACGACGTCTGCCGGGACAGCTAGTGTATAAATAAATTTAAATATCATATTCCAACGACAGGTAGGATTTTTTAATATCGCTAGCGACTTTGCTTATCGGATAGCAACAGGAAGCGCGTTACGAAGTTGTATAGCCTTAACAGTAAAAGAATTGTTGTAAAAAATTTAGTTATGCGCAGGAGTGTTCAATTTAAGTTTAGTAGAATGGCGTAAATTATGCGAACACGAAAGAGATTCAAAACGTTGTTTAAGGTAATCAGGAGTACTTGGGACAAATAAAATACTATACGGTGAAAAGAAAGGATGTGAGAAATCCGGCGAAATCGAATCGGTAACCACTTGAGTTTTTATATATTTGATAAACCTTATGATGCTAGATTATTGATTCAAGAAGTCATAATTAACTAGAACCCTTAGATTAGAGTAATTGGCATCCCATGACAACTTGAGTAGATGCATAAGCCCTAACACCAATAAATGGACCCATCCGTCCTATCAATTTTATGCGTGCAGGAACAGGGAAAGAATACAATTTCCCGCGGCCTGTTATAAGAGGCGACAACAACAACACCCACAGCCAGGTGGTAGGGTATTTGCCCGACTGGTTAAGACCACCCCTAGTCTAAAAACTGCCGCTACAATAACCTTGAGTTGTGTTCCGGCATTACTGCTTCCACTCTCCCTTTAGAGAGCGACCGCACATTGGTAGCACCTGTGGTGTTTCAAATGTTCACAGGAAACGGTAACCCCTTTGCATCAGGTGAAAGTGAAAAACGTTGTCTTGTCTGTTTCTACACCTATTGACTGGGCGCTAATTTAAAAAAAAAAGTTCCGCTCGGCACAATGTTGCTATTCCCAATTATGGTCATTATGAACTTCTATCTGAAACGTGTCACTAAATATCTGTTGTATTGTTGTTTCATAATCATTAGATGATTAGGTATTGAGTGTTGAATACGATAAGCCTGGACGGCTATTAATTCACACATGCACTGTTGGGGCACGTTTCCACCAATTCATTGATGAATTTAACACAGTTAAGGACTATGGTCAATACACGAACGTGATGCTATGTAAATAGAGATAGATGATATCGCTGTTAGAGTTGCCGATAAGATTGGGCATCTGTCTGCTTCAAGCCATACTATACTCACATCTTGTATGCACAGTGGATTTGATATTTAACGACCTCGATTGTGACGACTGTTTGGTAAAATCCACGTAAAACTGAAATCCCTTGCGTATTAAATATAGCGACATCGGATATTAAGCCGATTTCGGATATAACGACTAATTTTAATGAACCATTTGTAACAACTTGCTAGAAAACCCTTGCAGATTGCAGAAAAGGACGCACAACGATACATTAATAGAATCATAAAGCGTTCTCATTCTTTGTTTACACCCAGAGATGGTCAGCAGTTATAATTTTATGTTTTTTTATAGATGTTCAGGTAAGTCAAATCAAATTTAAGAATCAGTATTAGTAAATAGACAATGGCCATATATTATTTACATATGCGTATTACGCGGTTGTATTTCCTAGCATAGATATTGTTTGCTTTTTACCTATGTATATAGCAATTTACGGATATAGCGACGGAGTTAAATTTGCTCTTCATCGTCGTTATAATTATTTAAAACTTAAACTTATAGAAAACTCACGAAGTCCTCGACGATCTCCTTGATGGCGCTGACGCTGAGGATGAGGAGGAGCGGAGTGAGGGTCGTCCATCTGCCCGTCGGCGACACGTCCGGTATCTGCTGCAGCAGAGCGATCAGGAGGAAGAAGCAGTTCGAGTACCGACGGAATTGTTCGAACAAAAACAGCGGGATGAATGAGGGAACACTGCAAAAAAGATATTATGTCGTGTACAATACAATTACAGCCCATACACGTCCCACTGCTTGGCTCGGCACTGCCACTATGGGGGAACATCATTTACATCAAGAAATTATTGAATTAAAACAGCAGTTCTGCAATTAGTTTTACCTCCATTAAATGGACGCCCACAATGCTCCGTTAGGCGTTCCACAAGGCGGTAGTCATCAAATTCGGTTCCTGTACTCCTTAGTGGCTTATTATTAATGGTTACAGAGATTTATACTTTTTTTATTGCATGAGTTCAACAGACATGCAGACAGTCCACTTGATGAAAAGAGGTTACCATCGCCTATGGACATTTGGAACACCAAAAGTGCTACAAATGCGTTGCTACTCTCTTAAGGCAGACCGGAACCTGGCCACTATTGACAGAACACAACTCAAGTTTGTTATGGCGGCATACTCAAGATGAGGGACAAGTACCCTACCACCTGACTGTGGGTCGTTTCGTCACCTCCGTTCCTCCACGGACAAAGTGTGCGTAGAATCATCAATGTACTGAGCCAACAATATATAACGAGAGATATGACTAACAATGTTGATTCACGTAATATCATCCTTTTGAACACTGAAATTCGTTCACGGGCGTATATAAACGTGTACGACACGGCCGTAATGCATGGGCACCCGTCCAAGAGGCGGACTCATATAATCATAGCGTAAACAATGCCCCTTCGGCATACAGGGACTTGGTCACGCATGCGATAAAGCTGGAATCACAATTAAGACTTTATATAATATATATAATTATATACATGACACTTAGGGACTACAGTTTTACACGTTTTACAATTCCGAGCGGCAGTTTTTCGTTTGCGCAGAAAAGTGTTGAGCGGTTTCCAACAGGTAAATATTCAATATTAAACTTTACTCCTAACCTCAAATTGCAGAGTGTATCTAGCTAGCTATGCATTGTTATCTCTGTTCCACCATTTTTACACCATCGCGCGAGACTAAAATTGGTCTACTGCGTAGATACATCTGGAGGAATTGTGAAAATGTGTACTATTCTAATTGTTTGGGGGATTTTATCGTTACAAAGCGACCTCGTCCAGACATCCCATGGCAGGAATAAATTAGATTGGAAACAGCGACGGTGATGGACGGAGCTACGACGCGGTAACATGGTCACCCCGTGGAACAGAGGATTCTGTTCCACGGGGTGACCATGACGCAGTTCTTTGCCAAATTTCGAGTGAACCACCAATCGTAGAAAACGTTACACGCCCGTTAATTTCGTTCAATAAGATACAGTTGTTTATCAAGTTTCTAACTTTATACTTTGTCATAAATTAAAGTCTGTGTAACGAATTTATTCAGCCAACTCTTCTGTCCATACGGCCCCATTTTTTTTTTACAATGAATGGGTTCGCGTTTGACTGACATTGCGCCTGATGTCAGGTGGAAATGCAGTGTAAGGTGGAGCACGCTTATCTAGAAGATACCTGTTCACGCGAGACTTGAAGGCACCTAGATTGCATTCTTCAGGAAAGAGAGAGGACGGTAAAGAGTTCCACTTTTCAGCGGTGCGTATGATAAAAGTGAAAGCATAGCGTTTGGCCCGCTTCGTTGGCATTTCCACTATATATCGGCGGCGTGAGCGCGTACGTCTTCTTGTCCGGTGGTAAAATGGTGAGGGAGGAACCAATTCATGTATTTCCGTGGTACACTCTCAGAAGTGTGTCCTATAGAATACCGACAAACTAGCCAGTTCAAATAATGAATACTGATTCCGAGAATATCTGTACCAATCTCCGTCATATAATATAAAATACTACAGCATATACGACGCTTTACCTCCGCATTGTAAGGTGATGCCCATTAAAACATTGTTTTCCGATCTTGCTGACCCTTTTATGTCGCACTATTATGAGTAGGCCTATTAAAATTCTATAGCGCTTTAAGCAATGCCTGTTCATTAACATCAATATTTGAACGACTATACGGAAAATACTAAACTAAATTTTCATTAACAACGAATACAAAGACATAATTATTCAATAATTGAACAAATATAAATTCCTCGAAGTTTTTTTTCTTTAAATCGGCAGACAAACACACATACGCAAACTTAGCAAGTTACGCTTGTGTTAAGTGTAAGTACTAGTGCGAAAGTATAAGTAGTAAGACGTAGTTTCTTATTATAATAATATCAGCCTGTAAGCACTTCACTTTCTACAATAACAAAAAGTATTTTTAATTTGCCACCCGGGTGAGATTCATGTATGCAGGAAATAAAACTTGTGTCACCGGGTGAAGGTACTCGACGCATTAATCCTGAATGTTTGTAAAGGAGGTATATGGCTGGGCAATTTCGTATAGTGTGTGAAGTGAGTAACTCTTTAACTGCTCGCTTTGAGATATTAGACTGTGCTCATCTCGTCCGCTGGGAAATTAGTTTTATAATAATTTCGTGTTGTGTGTGTGTACAAGTTGTGTGCTAGTATAAAGCACAGTAAACCGTAAATGCCTCTTAATTGCCTTAAGCCCATATACGTCCCACGGCTGGGCTCTGATCTCCTGTTATTGATTCAAATATTAAAATTTAAATTGAATTACATATCAATTTTAACTCAAGACTATGAGACAGGACACGATGACATTTAAAGACATTAAATAACCAATTGTACGTTTACATGGATCACTTTGGTTGCTTCAGTCAAATTGAAACAGAAATAAATCGTCTAAACTCGATCTGTAACTGAAACCTACCTATATTTAGCCGTTGATATTCTATTCGAAACAAACTTCTGTGGCTGCGGTCTGTTGACGAATATGATACGGTTCTGTTGGTCGCCAAGGGCGCCGTCGGTGATGCCCGATGTGGTCACTTCATCTTCATCTGAAAAGAAGATTAAGAAATGTCAAACAATAATATAAACAAATCTAAACAACATTAATTTAAGGCACTACAAAATCTTTGCAAGAAAAGTAACCTAAGATTCAATCAATCAATCGATCGATCAATATCTTTATTTGCAAGAATGTAGTTTATGTAGGATTTATACAATTGTAAGTGCACAGTACATTCTACCATGTGGTGTACAAAATAAATTAAACTTAAATTTAAATAAATATTCTAATCAAAAAATAATAAAAATAAGCAATTAATGTCCAGAGAAAAACTAACAAATAGCTAAGATTTTCCATAAAACGACAAGCACTTTTTTTAAGAAATTCATCTACAGTATAGAGACGCTCCTTGATCAGCCACTTTTTTAAGACTACAGTGAATTTTCTTGGGCGTGCGTTTATAATATTATTTGGCAAAGAGTTATATAAATAAGAGGAGCCAAGTAAATACAGTTCCTTCTGAAAAGAACCAGAGAAGGCACAGATTTCTTCGAAGACTTCTTAGCTTCAACCCTGCACGTAAATCTCAATATCAATACAAATACACCACCATCTCACAAGCGTTAAATTCCGGTTGCGTTCGGAGCGTTCACTCAGACGTCCAGGGTCCGCTTTCCTAATTTTTCTACTCCACTTCGCGCGGTCTTCAGTATCCCCCGTTTTGAGACCACTGGTACGCATGTCATCTTTCACAATGTCAAGCCAGCATTTCTTGGACCTTCCCCTTCGACCGACCGGACCGGACATTTGTTCCCCACATAATTAGCCAGTCTTCGTAAAACGTGACCGTACCAGCGTAAGCGACACTTGCAGTTTGTCTGCTATGTCACGGATATGAAGACTGCCACGGATGCGGGAGTTCCTGACCCGGTCTTTCCGCGTCACTCGACACATCCATCGCAGCATATTCATCTCTGTGACACGCAGTTCTTGCTTGGGTCGCTCAAGCCAATACAAATACGCCATGTCGACTTAATTCATTGCAGTTTTCCAATTACAATCTACCGTAAGAGTATCCTTCATCATGTTCGACGGTCTTTTTCGCTTCTAAAAGTTCGCTTCGCTTACCTACCTAAAGTGACACGGGGGAAACAGTTATTGAGCCATAAACACAGGGTATTTCCACGTCTGTCACTCGCCTTACAAAGTGATAGATTATTTTCCTGTGTACATAATTATTAGGGATGGGCCGAAACTCGTTTAAATTCAGTTTGACCAAATTTCGGCAGCTTCAGCCGAACTTCGGCATTCAGCCGAAATTCGGTTTAAATTCCGAACATTACGTGCAAGGAAAAGTTAAATACCTACTTGTACTATTTGACTGAAATTAATAGAAATTATATCTATCATAACCAATATATACATTTCGCATCTATATACTCATGGTCATTTATTTTACTTAGGAACATGTAAATCTTAACGTGTAATGTGATAAAAAAATAATAACATTAGTTCTTGATTGATAATTCTTTGCCTAATTAAATAGACATCAAATAAAAATAATATAAACTTATTATTCCTCTAAGGCACGTCAGTAAGTAGTGCAACTGCTTATTATAATGCGTAACTTGAATTTTAAAAAAACACGTCTAAGGGATTGTTTATTATTTTAATTAATTTTAAATTATCAGCAATTATAATTTAAATTTTGATTGAAATCACTTTTAATAAAACATGGTGAATTTAGAATTATGTAATGGTAATTTTTTTTTAATCAAAGGTCTAAAAATCTATTCTTTTATCTACCTACTCATACTTAAAAGTTATTAGAGACAGGTTATGGTGTAAAAAAAGCAAAACATTCGTTGTTATCAAGTTGACGTTGTCAACAGGTCATGATGTGTTGCTCTTGAAAAGTGTGGCGAAATTAAACCGAAGTTCGGCCGAATTTCGCCCAAGTTTTTTGTTTTAACAGAATGTTGGCCGAAATTCATATTCGGTTCAAACCACATTCGGCCCATCCCTAATAATTATCGATGAATAACAAACGGTCGAATTTCGGGCACAGACCCTAATAATGTTTAAAATTAAACATCGAGGCTATTTTAGGAATGAGGAAGAATTTTCAATAATTAATATTTCCAACTTCCTTATAAGAAATAATTAATATTCGTTGCGGTTTTCGCTGAGCGACAGCAAATTCTTAGACTTAAAATCTGTATTACTTTTATTCAGGGTAAGCCGCGAAAAATTTTCTGCGAATGATTTTAAATGACCAGATTTAAAAAACTAATTACAATGTTTCCACTGATCGATATCGAATTTAGTGTAATAAAGTGTGCGATATTTTTTGTCCCGGGAATACCGCGGGAATTTCCGCAACGGTTTGAAGTTATTCGGGTGTATAAAAATTGGCTTATTCCGATACAATTTATATTAAAACGATAGCTGAACATACTTTTTTAAATGCTGCGGTGCTTTGTGTCCTTGGAATCCCGCGGGAATTCCGAGTCAAGCGTACCAGAAGTTGTGAGCATATCCCAGTAATTATAATAAATATGTTAGGGGTGTCAAGTTTACACAACGAAGTTAACAATGAGGAGAGATCGGGGAATAATTCGAAGCAATATGTAACTTTTCAATTATTGTCTGTTTGTTTGATCACTTGAAAACTACTGAACGGATTTAAATGAAATTCGACACAGAGCTAACTTATATCCGAGGTCATAACTTAGTATACTTTTTATCCCGATAAATAACACCGTTTCCGAAGGATAGACGAGTATGTATAAGCAAAACAATTTTTGTGTGAAGTAAAACATAACAATTACTATATTTTTGACATTAGTTGTTGTTTTTTATGTTATACTTGACAGTTTGAAATCGATTTTGTTTTTGCTACAAATAATGTCGAGGGTTTTCCGGAATTCACTGGGGTCCAATCATTAGATCCTAACATGGTGACTTTGGGAGCAATTCGGGAGTATACCTTTACGATAAAAAAATAGAAAATGGGTCTACAATTGACGGAGCAATCGAGTAACGAACCTAAAAAACAACATACAGACGAATCGAGAACCTCCTCCTTTTGGAAGTCGAAGGTGACGCTGTAATCACGTTTTATGTTTGGCTAGTTTGTAATAACAACCCCATCAGCTAGCTAGCAAATTATTCTACGAGTATGTTCTGATTCTTTCTACTCATTCAATTGCTTTAACATCGGTAGTTCGATGTTAGTCTCTTACACATATCGACTTTATGTCAAATTTCAACCTATAGGAATTCAAATGAACGGTTGGTAAGATGGAACCGGCCATGAGCGAGCCATTTTTTTTTTTTTTTTTGAGGCGGGGAAAAATGACTAACTAACCGATTTACGCACTCTCTGGGCCGTCACTAGGAAACGGCACGAATCCACGGGGGGCGGTAACGCTAGCAATTGTATGCTCTACTTGCGCTCCGTCCGCTATGGACTACACAGAGGAGTGTGGAGACTCCGAGCGATGCCGCACGGGCGAGCAACCTCAATACCCACTAAAAAACCCCTCCTCCCTTCGCGGCCCTGCGCTTTGATGTGAAGGAAAGACTGAGATGTAGAACATAGTTACTCAGCAGTCGATCCAGCGCATAAAGTGCTGAAGTGTGCCCTGGGAGAACACACTCCACTACGAAACGGGGGTAGTTGTTAAGTCCCTTGCTTTACCTAGTAGCTAAGGGCCCCCATCGTTCCGGATCCTACCTCAGGGAGGGAAGTAATGCGCGTACCTGCCTCTCCGGGTGCCGGCTGAAGGCCGGCGACCTCGAGAAGAGACCGTAGCACGCGCCCTAGGACTTCGCTCCCTATCCCTTTCTGCGGCCTCTTTCAGAGACATAACTGCCTCACAAAAAGAAACCGCAGCATCCCAGGCGTCGTCGCTCTGCGACATGGCCGTTACCAAGTCGCCGAGCGATCCGACGGCTCCTAACTTTGTCTCGAGCTCGAAACGCTGCGGCGCCCAGGCAGCGCACTCGACAAGCGTATGAAACGCCGTATCGGGTGCGCCACACTGTCGGCAATCCGGAGAAGGCAAGCAGCCCACAATGCGAAACAGATACTGATCGAAACAACCGTGTCCGGTCAGTATCTGCGTCGTCCTGAAGGTGAGGGTGCCGCTGGTGCGGTTAACCCATTCCTCCAGTTGTGGCCTGATTGCGTCCACCGTAAAGCCGCCGGCCGCAGGGTGTTCGAGGTCACGAGACCAGTCGACGAGGCAGGAAGCGGTTTCCCGCTTCCTGACCGTCTCTATCTCGACTTGACAGAAGGACCATGAGCGAGCCATTTTTTTTTTTTTTTTTTTTTGAGGCGGGGAAAAATGACTAACCGATTTACGCACTCTCTGGGCCGTCACTAGGAAACGGCACGAATCCACGGGGGGCGATAACGCTAGCAATTGTATGCTCTACTTGCGCTTCGTCCGCTATGGATTACACAGAGGCGTGTGGAGACTCCGAGCGATGCCGCACGGGCGAGCAACCTCAATACCCACTAAAAAACCCCTCCTCCCTTCGCGGCCCTGCGCTTTGATGTGAAGGAAAGACTGAGATGTAGAACATAGTTACTCAGCAGTCGATCCAGCGCATAAAGTGCTGAAGTGTGCCCCGGGAGAACACACTCCACTACGGAACGGGGGTAGTTGTAAAATCCCTTGCTGACCTAGTAGCTAAGGGCCCCCATCGTTCCGGATCCTAACTCAGGGAGGGAAGTAATGCGCGTACCTGCCTCTCCGGGTGCCGGCTGAAGGCCGGCGACCTCGAGAAGAGACCGTAGCACGCGCCCTAGGACTTCGCTCCCTATCCCTCTCTGCGGCCTCTTTCAGAGACATAACTGCCTCACAAAAAGAAACCGCAGTATCCCAGCGGTCGTCGCTCTGCAACATGGCCGTTACCAAATCGCCGAGCGATGCGACGGCTCCTAACTTTGTCTCGAGCTCGAAACGCTGCGGCGCCCAGGCAGCGCACTCGACAAGCGTATGAAACGCCGTATCGGGCGCGCCACACTGTCGGCAATCCGGAGAAGGCAAGCAGCCCACAATGCGAAACAGATACTGGTCGAAGCAACCGTGTCCGGTCAGTATCTGCGTCGTCCTGAAGGTGAGGGTGCCGCTAGTGCGGTTAACCCATTCCTCCAGTTGTGGCCTGATTGCGTCCACCGTAAAGCCGCCGGCCGCAGGGTGTTCGAGGTCACGAGACCAGTCGACGAGGCAGGAAGCGGTTTCCCGCTTCCTGACCGTCTCTATCTCGACTTGACAGAAGGTCAGTCCTCTAGCTAGGGCATCCTGCTGGGTACGACGAACCCTGGACAGGACGTCTGCCTGGAGAGGCCAGGGCAGCTCGCCTGCCAAGAGTGTCGCCGCCGTCCAAGACACTGTACGATACCCACGTATGGTTCTCACGGCCAGAACCCGCTGCGCCCGGTGCAGCAGGGTTCGATTGTGGCGGTGAAGCGACTCGAACCAGACGGGGGCACCGTAAAGGGCCATACTCCTCAGGATGCCAGAATATAGTTTCCGCGTCGCACCCCCCGGCCCCCCCACGTTGGGAAGAAGCCTTGAGAGTGCGCCCGCGGAACTCACGAGTTTGGGAACTAACTGCTCAAAATGCGCTTTGAACAGCCATTTCCCGTCTAAGACTAGCCCAAGATATTTCATCGTGGGCCCTACTCTGATCGCCACCCCCTGGACTGTAACGGACAGATCCGGGGGTGGATTGCGAAACTTCCTATGGAACATGATGGCCTCCGTTTTCGCGGGGGAGACCCTCAAGCCCAGCCTAGCTATTCTGTCTACGACTATCGCCAACCCGTCGTTGGCGACGTCCACGGACTCCGCGAATGACGCGGCGCGTGCCGTGAGTAGGGTGTCGTCCGCAAAGCAGATCAGCCCTACCCCGGGCCTGACCGTCACCCGAAGGATCCAGTCATAGCCTACGTTCCAAAGGATTGGCCCGAGGACCGACCCCTGTGGAACGCCGCACGCGACACGTCGCCGACCTAACTCGTGATTGACGGACGCACCGCCCTCCCAAAGGATGTGTCGATCCCGCAGGTACTCGCCTAACAGCCTCGTGAGGTACGGGGGGACTCCGTGTGCACGGAGCCCCTCCCTGATCGTCTCATGAGGGAGGCTGTTAAAGGCGTTCGCTATGTCTAGCGACACCGCAAGAACGACGTCCTTCGCCTGGACGGCTTCGTCCGTCACCGTTCGCAGCGTCTCGAAGGCGTCCATCGTGGACCGCCTCCTCCGAAACCCGAACTGCGTATCTGATAGCCCCGGCTCCACGGTGTCTAGATGCTTCACGAGCCGCTCCGCCAAGATCTTCTCGAAGACCTTGGCGACCTCGTTCAGCAGCACTATGGGCCTGTAGGCGGACGGATCGTCGGGAGGCTTACGACCTCCCTTGGGAAGAAGGCACAGACGCCCCTCCTTCCATTGCGACGGGAACCTACCTGCGCGAATACAGGCTTCGAAGAGGTCCCGCAGCTGGCTGCGTAGATGTTTTGCAGCCAGGAAGAGGAGGCGACCGGGGACCCCGTCGGGTCCCGGAGCCGTCTTCCTGCCCCGGAGCCGGTCCAGGGCAACGTCGAGTTCCCCCTCGGAGATGGAGTGAGGCTCCTCGTCCGTGGGGGTGTCGGGAATGGGTGGACCCATACTGGGGGGAGTGAAGTTCCCCGGATCCGGGAAGAGCCCATCGATCACCGAACGGAGCACCTCGGGTTCGAGCGTTTCCGTAGCCGTGGAAGTGCAAGGCCGCAACTTGTTGCGGGCCCCACGGTACGGACGCCCCCAAGGGTCCCGATCGAGCGTCTCGAGGAGCTCGGCCCGAGCTCGGGCTTTCGACCGCAATATCGCAATCGAAAGGGCCTTTCTGGCCTCCCTAAACTCTCCCACGAGTCCATTTTCCGCGACATAGTCCGGAGGACGGCGCGCCCTGCAGCGTTTGAGCCTGCGGCTGATGATGCGAACTGCCTTTCGCATCTCGCCGAGCTCCTCGGTCCACCAGTGGACCGCCTGCCTGCACGAAGGCTGTCGTTTGGAGACGCGTGGCATCGCAGCGTCGCAAACCCTCGTCAGGGTCTTGCGCATGTGCTCTGCCTGCGTGTCCAAATTCGCGAAATCGGCTGGGTAGGCCCAGCTTTCCGTACATGCCCACTCCTCGGCCTGCTCCGGATCGAGCTTGGTAAGGGCCCAACGCGGGAGGAGAGGGGGGCGACGTTGAACAGGGCTCGGACCGGAGGAGGGGGTCGTTAGCTCAAATCTGATATACCGATGATCAGAGAGCGACTCCACCTCCTCCAGCACCCTCCATCCGGTCACTCTGCGGGCGGCCGCATGAGTGGCGAATGACAGGTCGATGATCGATCCACCCCGTGCGCGTACGCAGGTCTGGACCGATCCCTGGTTCAATATTGTGAGGCCGGCTTGAAGAGCCCAATCCTCAACTGCCCGACCCCTAGGGTCCGTGATGACGTTTCCCCAGGATTGGTGCTTCGCATTAAAGTCGCCCATCACGAAGGTCGCTTTGGGTGACAATCTGCGAACGGTAGCCCCGACGGCGTCCAAGCGAAGCTCGAACTCCGCCAGAGGGCGGCTTCGCGAGAAGTAAACGCCGATGACGACGATACTCCCGCTTTCCGCCACCGCATAGCCCTTTCCTCTTTCGAGACACGTAAGCGGTGTACCAGATCCGGCCCTGGCCACCACCGCTACCGTGTCGTCGAGATCGCCAACCCAGTTGCCGGCGGGGGGAACGTAATACGGCTCGCTGATAACGGCCAAGTTCGCTCGCCACTCCGCCATCGCCTGCAGGCACAAGTCCTGGGTGGTGGGGGAGTGGTTTACGTTGGCCTGAAAAAACGCTGTAGCGGGTGTACTAGGCATTGGAGGTGTCCATTGCCTGCACAGCCGTCGCCGCAGTTGCAGCCGCACCTCGTCTCGTCCGCGGGTGGACGAATTTGCCCTTTACGAAGGGAGGTAGGCAGAACCTCGCCAACGTAGGATGGGCAGCGTTAAGGCCCCCCGCCGCGCACGCCACGCAGTGGGGTTTTCGTGCCTTACAGTCCGGAATCCTGTGTCCGCTTTTACCGCAGCGGAGGCACAGTTTGGACCGGTCCGGGCATGTATCCGGGCACTGTTGGGCGCTATGACCGACGTTGAAACAGCGGTAACAACGTATCGGTCTAGCCTCCATTGCCTCGACCCTCGCCGAAGTGAAGCCCACCACGAGGTAGCCCAGTTCGGCGATGGTCTTGGCGGCAGCGACCGGGCACAACACGTATGTTGCGCCCAGGCCGCCCGGTCCGGCACCGATGTGCCTCGCGAGCACGTCGTCGCGCCTGCATCCGCTGGCGCACACGACCGCGTCGCGCAACCCATCGATGGTGACCGAGTCATCCAGCCCAGATATGTAAAGCTCCCCACGCTTTACTGGGCGGATGACCTCGGCCAACCCTGCAAGGGCCCCGCGAAGGGCCTCGGCGACGCGATCCGCCTTGGCGGCGCCCTCCGGCCCCGGTTGGAACTGGAGGAGGCGCCCATCCTTAGCGGTCCGCACCACCTTCAGCCCCTCGCGGAGGCCCATGGCGGTGATGTCGACCACCCCCGAGGCCTTCGCCTTAGCGAAGACGTCGCGGTAGCCGACACCTTTCGCGACCGCGTCCGGCAGCAGTTTGATAACAACTGCCGCCGTACTCGGCTCGCGGTAGACGGCGGCAGGCTTCGGAGCCTGCCTACGCGGTTGCTGCCTCCTTCCCGTCGAAGGGGCAGCAGCTTGTGCCTGGGGGGGGGGAGGGGGCCCGTTGGCCCTCGCCCCCTTACCCCTTTTCCGCCCGACGACCGTGGTCCACGCCCCCCCCTCGGGAGCGGGGGTGGGGGCGGGGGCCACGGGCGCCGGCGGCGGCGCGACGGTGACGGCGACTCGAGGGCGGGGGGCGGGGGCCGCGACAACCGGTGTCGCGGCCGCGGTCGTCGCCCGACGCCTGGGAGCCGGTGTCACAGGGGTGGGGGCCGAGACGGAGGCCACAGGGGCGGCAGCGGCGGCGGCGCGTTCCGCCCTCCGCTTCCTCCTGAGCGTCCGTCTCACACCTCCCCTGTGCTTCTTTTTTGGTTGTTTTGGGGGCGGCGGCTGTGGGGAGCCCGCCACCCCTGCGGCCGGGGCCGCCACCACCACTTCCATCGGGGCCGGGGTACTCGCTTCCCCCATACCTCGACGGACGGCGGCGGCAGCCGTGGCCGGTCTTGGCCGTCCGGTGGCCACCGCGGTGGCCGCGAGCGCGACGGCCGCGCGAGGAGCCGGTCTGGGCGCCGGCGCCTTACCTCGGTCCGCCGCAAGCGGCGGGCGGAGGGTCGGCGCGGGGTTCAGCCGGTCCTCTATGGCGGCCAATCTGGCGTCGATTAAGGGCGCAACAGCGTCGAGCACGACGCGCAAGAGCGCATCGTATGCGTCGCCGCTGAGCCCGAGAGGAGGGGTGGAGGAGAAGGAGGAGGAGGAGGAGGAGAGGGGGGAGGAGGAGGAGGAGGGGGAGGAGGAGGAGGAGGGGGGAGGAGGAGAAGTGGGAGGAGGAGGAGGGGGAGGAGGAGGAGGAGGAGGAGGAGGAGGAACCATGAGCGAGCCATACCGTAACCGTCGTCAGTGTACAAAATTAGCGGTTCATTTGACTTCTATACAAACATACCTTGGAATCATCGAAATGATGTCACTAAACCTTCGTGTTCGTTGCTTTTTAATTTGATCGGTGACGGTGGCCAGTTTTAATGTTGTCTTTTAGTTATTTCCGTCCAAGTATTGATATTTTTATATTGTTGAAATATATGTACATGTCGTGGTAGCGTAATGGCTAGCGCTTGCGTCCTAAACTCAAAGGTTCGATCCTAGCCGGAACGCATGCACCACTTAGGGTGTTTTCTGACCTTATGTGCATATTGTTACAATTACCACGTGCTAACAACGGTAAAGGAAACCATCGTGATACAACCTGCACATCGAGATAACTGATGTGTCAAACCTGCCAAGCCACCTTGGACAAGGGTGGCGGGTATACCGTCCATTCCCTTACCGTGGGAGACCCGAGTCCAGCAGTGGGACAGTTATGGGCTGATGTTATTATATGTACATAGTAATCAATATCTTAGTTGTTACGTTGTTAGGTACTAAATAACATAATAATATGTCGTGTGTGGTGTGACAGAGGTCGTATGTCAGACTAGAAGGATATGAAAGGAAAAGACAGAAAGAAGAAAAGAGAAAGATGTACTCTATCACTGTTGCCTAGAATTATTATGAGTGTATGATCCGTGCATGATGTAGAAACAAATGCTTGCGCCTCATTTGAAGTGGTACATTGTATTGGTTCAGTACAAATGTTATGCTACTCGTACAATCTCATTTTATAATCATGTTCTATCTAACACTAATTTTGCCCATCAAGATGGCTACCACCCCTCGTCTAAAATATGCCGTCTTAACAACCTTGAATTGTGTTCCGGGATTAGTAGCCAGATTCCAGTACCACTTTGACGACAAATGAAATGATCACCTGGTTTATTACCTATACCGCATTTGAACTTCTTTTGTTTATGTTGTGTTTAAAATTTGTAATTAAGGAAAAAATGTTATTGTACAAACTTGTTTATTAACGCAGTCGTGCGGATCACGGTTTCTCGGAAACTTCAGTCCACACAGTCGATTGTTGTATTGTCGATTCCCGAACTGGGGGGGAGAGGCAGTCAAGCGACGATTACGAGATGAGCAAGACGTGTGTAGTACATTCGATAAGCGTATAGTGATGGACTTTACACGTGTTATTGGATCGTGCGGTTTGTACTGGTTGTGTCCAGTTATATTTGTACTTGTGTTATACGTGTTTGTATAGTTCTAATAAATTATATAGTAATTCCAACAACATTTTAATTCGAGTCCTATGTAGCTCGTAACAATACGTATGGCTTTTAAAACTTTCTTCTGTCGCCATATACGAAAATTTGTGTATATGTAGATAGTAGAGGCGTGGCTGTACATTAAATGAGGAAACCAGATGTGTAACGATGACCTGCCACGGCTATCAGCTGACTGGGTCAAATTACAAGCCAATTCCGGTGATTTGTAGTGACAAAATATTGCGCCTTCCTTTGACTATTGCTACTACAATACATTTTTTGGTCTTATAGCGACCTATGGGCTATATCATAGTCTCGGATGGTGAATAAGACGTACAAATATCTAATATTATAACATTCTAGAGAGACCGTGTCTGTACATTGAAGCTATTCGAAAATACAACTGGGATCTTATACTAATACTAGCTGTGCCATCGACGTCGTCCGCGTGGAATTTGTTTTCAAACCATATTTTTTATTGCATGAGTTCAGCAGACAGGTAAAAGGCCCACCTGATGGAAAGCGGTGACCATCACCTATGGACATTTGTAACACCAACGGTGCGACCCATGTTCTGCCGCCCTCAAAAGGTATACCGGAACTAAACTCCTCCTGAACTAAAGAAATCACTTATGACGTTAATACCCCAAGGTTGTTTCGACCCAAAAATCGGCCAAGGAACTTCTAAAAGCAAGGCCAAACTGTGAATTACTCTTGGCCTCCTCCCAAATGCTATGTACGCCCTTGGGCAGTCCAGTCGTTAACCAATGCAATATTATAATTACATTCTATTAAAATAGTTAATTCCGACAATTGGTCGTAATAAGGAAGGAAAAAATATAATAATAATCCGATGTTTTGCAATAAGCAAATTTATTTTCATACTCCTACATAAAAGTAGCTCTCCTATAAATGTTATACCTAATATACAGTGTAAACTCTATATAACGACACTGAAGGGGCTGTTCATTTTAAGGCGTTATAGAGTTGTCGTTAAATGGAGAGAATTCTGTTATTTTTGTTTGACGTCATTTGCTGCACCAGTAATCTTATTGTATTTTTTAAATTAATTTATTCATAACTTGCGATATTGAGGCATCTTGGTGATAAAGGAAATACTTACAAATTTCGGTATTTCTTAGAAACTTCGTTATGCTTACGGGCTAGAAAAATAAGCGATAAAAGAACGTAGGTACATAGCTGCGCAGTTTTTTTTACTAATTTTGGTAATTTATATATATTTTTTTAAGGTTTTTTATTGCTTAATTGTTGTAGTTATTGAGGGTCGGTGTAATGCTATACAGAGTGTAATGCTTCGATATTTGTAAGAATTATATAATATGCCGTCCTGATGACGTACATATGCTTTTAAAATACAAATGGTGCTGCGGTAAAAAGTTAGTATATAAAGAAGTTAAACACGTTTTAAACGACTAGTTATCTATTTGTTGGGATATCCTGCGACGTTCTCAACAGGCTTTAATGTTCCAACCTAACTGCTCTGAACTTCGGCAATAAAGACTTATAATGGAGCAACGAGTGTCTGGGGGCTATAATTTTCACACCGTGTAGTAGTGAGAAGTGCAAAGGGGCAATTACCGCAATGCTTTTACGGTTGAAAATCTTACAAAAATATAGGGCAAAAAACCCCAAAAAATTTAGACGATCGCGTAAAAAGGGAGTATTATGGCTGCGGTACAGCAGCCACCGCCTGATGGAAAGCGATCACCGTCACCTATGGCCGTTTGCAGCAGATATGTCACCAACATGATGCCAACCTCGAAGTTATTTTATGTTTTTTTAAAAACCCCACCACGATTTTTAATATTTTTTAAAATATTGACAATGTTTTTGGCTTTTTATTTCAATCGGTTTACGCCCCCTAGGTCCTTGCACCTTGCCCTTTGCACCTTCAGGTGAAGCCAGCGCTGGTGATTCAAGGCGCAAAATAGAAATACTTTTGAATCGCTGTGATTTGAAAATCTATGAACCAAAAGTGACACTAAAAAAATAACACATAATTTAACCTTATTTAATTCGAAATAAAACACATCTTCCTATACCCTTATTATATAATAATACTAGCTGACCCGGCGAACTTCGTACCGCCATATTTTCTGAATTCCCAAGACTTTGTTCATGACACAAAAAGAAAATCGCCATAATCGGTCCAGGTGATTAGGAGGATTCTAGAACCCGATCTCAGCGCCACCTACCGGTTCTAATTGCAAATCTAAACTATCCGGGATCCCACTTAAACACATATTCATTCATTAGTGCTCCGCTCCTATTGCTCTTAGCGTTATATAGCCTATAATCTTCCTCGATAGATGGGCTATGTAATACGAAAAAAAAATCAAATCAGACAAGTAGTTCTTGAGATTAACGCGTTCAAGCAAACAAACAAACTTATCAGCTTTATATATTAATATATACAAAAAACTCTCTCACCGACACCACACCCTGTTAAAATATCCGCTTCTATAATGTTACGTTGCAAAGAAATTACTTTTAGTCTGTTATAAGCTGTTTAAGCAATAAAAGCTTTTTAACTATCCCACGGGATCAAAAGTCCTATATGTTGACCAAGGATATAAGCTATCACCATACAAAATTTCATGTAAATCAGTCGTTTCGGAGATTAGCCGGTACAAACAGACAGTAAAACAGAGAAACAAAAAATTCTAAATTAGTTCTATTTCACTTCTGACACCTCCCTGACTCGGTTTTTAGCATTTTTTTAATTGTAAAGAAATTCGACGTCTACAATTTTATTATATGTATAGATGTTGACGGCTGTAAACTAAAGGAATTATATTTATATTAATAAAAGTTAGAGAATAATTGTCTGTGAGTACATTCTCTGAAGTTCCACTTCTTCTACGTGTCAACAGCACACACACACATTTTTTTATTCACCCGTTTGCCATACCAACCGCTCCAACGTGACACTTTCATACAAAAAATCTTTATAATTAATTGCAAATCAAAGTTCCTAAGCAACAACAAAATTCGGGAGAAACAACAGTCAATGCAAAAAGAGCCTTGCCGTGCAGACAGCTTATAACAGAAATAACCTCGTCAACTAGACTGTGACTAAATTGGATTTCATTTGGTCATGTAACTCAGACTTTCAGTTTTACGCTGGCAGGCACTGGTTTCGGAAGAAAGTCACCGCGACTTGCTAAGGACATTTAAATGGTCTTCGATATACTTTAAAGCCATTTTAATTATTCCGACGTTTCAGTCACTTTTCAGTGGCCGTGATCACGGAAGACCAGTGTCAATGAGTATTGTTAAAGTTTTATTTAGCATACCGCCATCTTGTTCATTTTCATTATTTAGTTTGAATTTTGTTTATGGTTATTCTTTACTCTATGGAAGTCTAATCTAATTTACCACCGCTTCGCAGCATGATGTGGCTTGAAAAGAAGAAGCGGCGCAAGAAACTCTTCAGCAAACATGCGTAGATAGTTTAAATAATATTAAAATGGGTGGGAGAAAATAAAGTAATTATCAATCAAGTTGATTTGTGTTCCAATGCACGCAAAAAGAGCTCAGTGTCTTGAGGTCTGGGAGTTGGTTTTTGCTGAGTTCGGGTCTTACTAGTTTTGATGATCGGATTTCAAACAGGTGTTACTTGCCAACCTTGCCAACCAAATTTGGAATAAGAAAAATCAAATCAATTACCGCGCTTAAAACCGTTAAAACTATTATAAAATAAAGCTATTATTACGTATACTAATCGCGACAACTTAAGAAAATATTAGTTAACTCCCCATTTAAGTGTTCTGAGTAAGCCTGAACATTGCTATTATATATAATGCAGTTATGATGCAGTAAAATCTTAAAATATGTATTGACGACTGTTTTACATACTAAGAAAAAATGACCTCATCTCAATACTTAATAATCAAATTGTTTTTCTTCAATGGTTACGACATCCAAGTGTTACTTTTGCTTATTTGTAAACAAGTGTTTAAGGACATCAAATTATTTACACACGTGAACACACAATGATTTCGTACGTGACTATCATGAAATGCAACAACAAACGTATTTACTGCTGAAATATAGAAAGAAGCCTTGAGAGTTAAATCTTTTTCAAATAAGATGATACTACGCAAGTTGTGGTAACTATGAGGCCCTCCATAAAGTACCGACTTTTATCTCCTACCGACTAAAAAACGGGATCTCATGCTTTCATTCAAGTAAAGTGTTTCTAGCGTTATTTTATTAATACCTGTTGACGCAGCCTGCAGTTACAAGGACGTTGATGGCATTCGAATGATATTATTAGGGGTTGTCTGGAAGAGATCGCTTTTTAGCGACCGCCCTTTGTACATAAGTAGATATAATTTTAGTCCTTAAGTTCATGTTTGTATTGATGTACAATAAAGTGTTATCTATCTATCTGTCTATTAATATGGGATACTATCAACTTACGAGCGAATGGACTCACCCCCGTCTCAAACGGTTTACAGGGTATCCATTATACTCACTACCTCCCACTGACGTAGCGCTCGGATCGCAGGATGCGACCCACACCGCTCTGATCACAGGGATACCCGAATTGGACGGACTATGTCGAGGCGACGTGGTGAACTAGCTAGGGCAAATCCCGTAGCGCCTCATAAAGACCCGGAGAGACTGCTTGGTATTAGTGAGTATTCTGGCGGCCGGCATCCCACAACTCCTTTAAGCCTTACATACCCCTATATAACCTACCCGGGTCCGAGGATGAGCATAAATGTGTTGTCCCAGCGTTATCAAAAAAAAATGGGATACATACTTTCTATCTTAGTCAGTGCAATGCTGCCAAGGGATATGACACGGCAGATCTAGACTGCGCCTAAGAGGGTCTATCGACCTACGGCCACTCTGAACTCGCTAGAAGACCGCTCCTGCCCGACAATATGAAAGAGGCGTCTTTACGCTCACGTAACCTGCCAGTGATAGTGATACTGGCTAAACTATTACTTCATTACCCTGATTTAGGGAATAGAAAGAGCACTGGCGTGATCCAGTGTGTATACAACATACGCCGCGAATTTTGCACTAGCTTTTACACGCATCAACATTCTGTTATTTGTCTATTACGACATATAGTACAGTGTGTAATGCTTGTAATTCTCATAGATACTCTTTCTTATCAGAACGTACAAGGAAACGAATCAAACTTTGTTTAAAAAATGGTAGGAACAATAACAACTTCATTAAATTGAATTCTTTGTTTTCATTGCGTATTTTTAAACTAGTTGCGCCGCGCAGTTTCACCCGCATGGCGATGGTAAAGTAACCTCTGGAGTCACTAGATGAACAGTGACGCAAGAACACGAACTTATAAAATTCGTGAAAGTTTGTACCTATATATTTCAAATTCGGGAAAGAGGATCAAACCAAACAATTTAATTTCTTGTATTTGATATGAATTGATTCGAAAGCGAATGATAGAAGTTCGACGACTTTCTACACTTTGAAAATACTCGTACTTACGATGTCAGATGGGCGAATCGGCGCCGAACCGTGAGTATAGCGAACTTATTCGCACATTTATCATTGTATTTAGGTCAAAGCTAACATACAAACTTAAATTTGATATGAATAATCGGTTAAATTAATATACCTTGCGAATCTTTGATATTTCTTGCTTTCTAATGGATGATGGATGTCTATTTCACACAAAAAATACTAAACGGATTTTGATTAAACTTCGCAGTAAAATAGCTACACAACAGCACATGCTATAAGTAGAATGTATTCTAATTACAGCTTGTGTTATTCTGTTGTGTAACTATATTACTGTGGAGTTTCATCAAAATCCATTTAATAGACAGATAGACGACACTTTATTGCTCACCAAATATACAATAACAAAAATGCACAATTACAATGTTGTCATGGTAGAAACAATAGGTGGCCTTATCGCTTAAAGCAATCTCTTCCAGGCAACCTAACATAAGGAATATTTTAACCAAATCTGGAGGTGTATGTGGTGCAGATTATTAGATAAAACTTAAACGGACATACCTGAACTATGTATTTTATAAATTAAATACATATACTTAAATTACTTTATACATTAAATGCATACAAACATATTTAGAAGATATATATATTAATTAGTCTATAGTATTAGAATAAGGCATCATTCATAATCTAAATATATATCATTGAAATCCAGGTATATAGTGACTCATCACAATATCTCAGGAATTATAATACCTATAGACTTGAAATTTGGCATGGATCTTCCTTTTGCCAAGTAGAGGTCAGCTAAGAATGGACTTTACGACACGAAGCGAGCAGGTATATTCTAGTATAATATATATAATTGTTCTTAAGTACAAAGGTATAAGATATAATCCACTGCAATATTATAATTGGCATTACAATTAATAAGTTACCATTGTTCCAGGTATTTCCAGGCATAGGTACATATATACAGGATATATATTATTTTATTTTGCACGAAAGATAACTTTATCATCTAGTTACTATGTTGACCACAGTAACTAGGCAATAACACACTAAGCCACAAGACTACACCACAATAACTAAATAGCAATTTGTTAATGATGTAACAAACATTACTTAACTAAAACACTTCATAAAAAATTACTTCTCCATATTCCATATAAAACATTTCACATCACTAGAAAAGTGTGACGCATATTCACAAGGAAATATTAATGGTGTTTGGAGATCCTAATCATGTTTAACCATTACATGGCGAGTAGAGACTGCCTTGAAGCCAGCCTTTCCCAAGGGCAAGGTCGATAAAGAAATTACAGTTCTTTGAATACTTGCTTTTATCTATATAAGCAGTAATATGAGAGATTTGGGTATCCATAATCATTATATAGATACCTAGTTTAAGATATCTATAAAATATTGGTTTTTGTTTAAATATTTAAACAAATATTGCTCAAATAAAAAAAATTACAATAACTAAAGTTGCTTTGGAAGCAATGTAGACTTTGAAATAAATACTTTCATGTCTCTATATTAAAATTTCTGCTGCACTACAATCCTTTGAAAATTAAATTCTGTTGGATGTATGCTGTCCATGGTATTCACAGGTTGGGTTGGAATTATTAAAAAAACTATCTGTGAGGTTTATTTTAATTTAAACGTTTATAGTTATTTCTAAAAAGCATTTCTCCCACCTTATGTTTTTTATCAAATTATAGTTGCTCTATCTTAGATCTTATAGTGACCATTAACCATGCACAGAACCCCTTTATTTAAGCTCAAATTGTTTCAACAAAATAGTAGTAAAACTGGACCTAGATTTATATCACACTAGTATAAATTCCGTCAAGCAAATACTGGCTCAATTTTTTTAGAAACTAGTAACTACATTATAATTAGGAATCATGAATGTATGTATGTGTTGTTACCAATAGGTTGAGGCTTGTTATCAGCATTTCTTTTTTATTCACCTACTATGTTTTGTTTACTATAACTGATATGTATTAGTCTGTAAGCCTTCCTAAATTAAATAAATAAAATTCTTTTTCAGAAACTTTCAAGACTGTGCTATCTAATATTTAAAAAAAATCCTAGCGAACTGTAGGCATCCGTCATCTTTCAGTTCTACAAGTGTTAAACTTGATAAAATAAAATTTGATGATAAAAATTATTTCAGTTTCAGACTGAAAAACATGCATGTTTGGTAATATAAATCTAAATAAATTATACATACAAAAATATGTTTAAATTCACTTATCAGTGTGAGAACTGTGCATTATTGATTTAAAAATCACTTTATATTTATTTAACTGTGCTAAAATTTTATTAAGAGTGGAAAGAGAAAATATCTTTATAACATCATAGTATATTTTTAGTATGTGGTATATATATACTGTTTTAATTATAATGTGCCTGCCTTAAATCATTAAAATAATCATAATAAAAATACAAAACAGACAGAGTAAAACTAGTTATCATTCATTAATTACACAGTTTATCTTTTAAAGATAACTTGACAGTTTTTTTTATATATTTGAAGTGAAATGCCTCTGAAGACAGTGGCATAGTGACCATTTAACATTTAATCCCCATAATTCTTCAAAAAAGGCCCAATGATTCCTTTGGTACAATTTGTACCCTAACCAACTAACGCCACTTACTTTTATAGTATCTGTTGGTTTATAACACTTTATCTTAGGTTATACACAATATAATAACTATAGTTTTATTAATCAAACAAAGTTTTAAAAAACCAAAAGGTATGATTGAAATCAATCAAGCACATCTTGAGTAAATATCAAACTTCCATTTTTATTTCCTGTATTATTTAAGTAATTGTATCTTAATTAGATGCAATCAACTTATATAGGGGTCTCTATAAACAAGTTGTAAACCATAAAAATACTTCTTCCTATGTCAAAAATGCCACTAATAAAAGAAATGGTTCAAGAAATGGTAGAATGCTTTATAAGAATAAAATATCTGCCACATGGGTCAGCCAAATGGAGACATAGAAAGGTAAAATCTGGGATATTTATATGGAAATAAGAATGTATGAGTACTCCTTGGTCTTCCGATTGGATTGAAGTTGATTAATTATATTGGTTGAATCTGATTATACTTAAATACCCGAGTAGCTAAGATATTAACTTAAACATATTATGGGAGGTCGTTTTGAATATTCCGATCAGTTAAATAATTTAGGACACTTACGTTGGTTCATTTTGAGAACCATCGCTCGGTAGAACCGCGAGAAAGGCGCCATAATGTTATGTTCGTGGAAAAATCCAACAAACCAATCCCGTAAAGCCATCAGAACACTTTTCAAAGAACCTGTATAAGTATAAACACCAAATCACTGCGTAAACATTAATGAAGCACTAAATTTGACACACATTATCACCATGAAGTGCGAAATAATTAAATAACGAAATTGCTCGTGTTTTTATTCCATCATTTAGTAGATGACATTTTTTCGATGATTGTTTGCGTTTTATTAAGTTTTTTCGAATATTATACTTATATGAGTATGCAACGTCGTTTGTGATGTATTTATAAACAACCTAATACATTTTCTCATCACAAACGACGGCTACGCGTCCGCGAAACAGCGCTTAATCGATCTCGTCGAAGACGACGATGGGGAACGTTTTTTTTTCTACTTCACCTTTAGGGATGTGCTTACATCTTTGTCGATACTGAGTGCAAATAAAATTTATATGGTACAAGGACTAATTATATACAAGACTAATAGTATAATATAATTCTTGAAATATTTTGAATAAAAACTTTTAATCCTATTAATTTATTTATAGTATTGTGGCGACATTAATGCCGATATTATAAGTAAGCGCGAAGCCGATATTATTCTGTATGGCATTCAAAATAGCGCGCTGTTATATATATATATATAACAGTATATTCTCTAGGCGCGGAAATACCAACGATCAAAACCGAATGACAGTTCGTTGCACGCATTCAACGCGGATACACTAAATTCTCACAATATTCTCGTATAACACAAAGTGTGTAATTAAAAGTGTATAAGACTGAAGTACTATTTCATTACCATCCACCTGAAGAGGGACTTCCACCACGCAATGGGAACACAAATAACATAGCAACGTCACACCTCAGTACTATAGTATTTTCCCTAAAAAATATTTATAACATACATGGCTTATAACTTCATTTGAAGCTATAAACAAACTGTAAATATAAGAAATATAATCAAATAAACAGAAAATCATATTATGGCAAAGGAGCAATGTATCGAACCCTCATATTAATCACTTTTGAATCCGAGACTTGCAAATCAAAAGACAAACAATAAACAAGATTTTAAATTTCAAAAACAAAAAACACATACTTAATTTTTTTTCTTAGACGATTGAAACGATACTGTGTTGTGTGTGTGAATACTACAAAAATCAAATAATAAGTTTACGTGTACTTGTATTAATTATATTATATGTCATACATGAAGCTTTAATTTTAAGAGAGGCGAAGTGTATTCCATCACAGACAAACCTTTTAGGTTTAAGTGTTGCTTTTTATTGTTCTGTAAATCAAAAAACTTATTATCACCCTGCGCTAAACCAATTCGGGTTAAATATATTTATTGATATTAGTAAAGGTCTTTGAATCAAATATACTGTCAAAGTTACAAAATTATTAATTACAAGAATATCTTCAGAAATTAAATTCTATAATTCATATATTTGTATTTTTCCATTCTAAAAATGGTTGTGTCACATTTCATAGCAAGTAATACAAATTTAAGAAGAGGCGTCATGGCCAGTCATTAGATTAGAACAAAAAATAATTTAAAATCTCCATTTAATGATATAGACACATTATCCAAGGCTATCACAGTCTCGATATCAACAAACACAGTTTAATCACAACATCACTATTAGTTACCTGACATTTGAAATATTGCTACCATGAAAAATGTCTAAAAGTAGAAAATCCTTATTTGTCTATTTATGAAAAAGATGAAACAAGATAATAAGGCTTTTAATTAACATTTGACTGAATATAAAAAAGTCGTGGTAGTTTAGTGGCTAATGCACTAGGTATCAAACTCGCGTTTCAAACGCTGGGGTTCGAATATTATCTGAGAAGCATCATCATTTAGTAGTATTTAACCGACTTCAAAAAGGAGGACGTTCTCAATTCATCTGTATATTCTTGTATGTTCGTCAATATCTCCGTCAATTTTCAACAAATTTTCTTTATTCGTAAGTATGTACTCCCGAGGTGGTGACATGGTTACCAAGTCAGAATTTGGTGAATGGATTCCAGGGAAATCGCAAGTACCAATTACTAAAGAACGCCATGCGCCTAAATTCTTAGAAAAAAATCAAATAAAAGCAAAAAATGATTATTTAACTAACTTCTTTCTACAACATTTGGAAGTCGGTGCCACGTAAAACATAAAAAAAAACAAAATACAGTAATATTTTATATATTGCTTCGCACCAACTTTCAGATGTTGTAGAAAGAAATCCGTGAAATAAATATTTACTTACGTAATGTGCATGCCACCGAAGCCGCGAAATGAACTTACAAAAACCCTGCGCGTCAAGTTAACGTAAAATCCTAAATAAAATTGCTGGATTAATTATCACGAATAAAATGAAACATGGTCGATGGTTTAAACTCTGCAAAGTTGTAAACAGAGGTTCTAGAAAATAGAGGATTGTGTCATCTGATGTAAAAAAAATTAACCAGGGAATTCGATTATGTACCTATTTATTATCGCGGGGGAAACGCTGTGGGGGCGTGTGGAATTTGCCATGTTAAGGTACTTGTTATTAATATGTAACTCCGGGGAAATGCTAGAACCAACGGAGTCAAAGATGTCGCCCTAAAACCTCTGTGTTCCTTTTTGCGCCTTAAGCCAGGTCCACATATACATGGCCTGGCCAAGTGGTTTCCATTGCTGGGGAAAACCAAACGTCTTGCTTCTCTATTTGCCTAGGGCTGTCTGTAACTTGCCACATGGAGGAAGAGGTACGCCCGAACGGAACATCAACCCCAAGTCCTCAATGGCATTAATGGTGGGCCTTTCCCCTGGAGTCTGAGCTGATTAACTTCCTCCAGCGCCGACGACGTGTACTCTTTTACAACTTTGGGAAGCCTAAACTGACCCAGTAGTGGAAAGTGACCCACAGAAGAAGAAGAATACTTATTTATTCAATACAGTAATTTTATTTTATTTATGCAGTTTGATTAAATATTTTCAAATATAGCTGTTAAAACTGAATAGTAAACCTGAATTAGAAACATATCACACAAACAAACCACTTTTAGTCAATTAAAATATTGTCCAATGAACTATTAACTTTGTTACTGAACAAGTACTGGAAACCAATAATGAGGTTTAACCACAAATGGGAACTGTTACAATGTTGGCATTTGATTTAACTAAAACGGGCACACGGCGTACGATACGGTAGCAACACTGAATTTTAAGAATTGCTTTTCATTTTCAAGCAAATTTCAACATTATGTGTTTGCAACAAAATATAAATTACTTTAAAATATTTATACATGAAAGGACAAACGCAATTAATTCACAGAAAAGAAAGTAACGTAAGTACATAATACGAAGCGTAATAATTATTATCTTTGACAAATTTTTTCGGGCGGTTTCATGTTTTTTGATAAGAAACGGTCATTCGACATGATGTCTGCCCATCGTTTTGTTAGATATTGATATGAATTAGTAACTAGAAGCTCGGAGATACTGGTATGCTCAGACCCATATGTTCTTATGTATTGGGTTGCGCTGAATCCGAATCTGGGGTCAGTTTGGATCATACACCCACAACATTTGGAGTGTGTAGGGACTAAACTGACCCCAGATTCGGTCTTATGGTCCAAAACAAATTGACCCCAGATTCGATCTTATGATCCAAACCAAACTGACCCCAGATTCGGTCTTATGGTCCGAACCAAACTGACCCCGGATTCGGATTCAGAAAATACATATGAATAGATGGGTCTGGTCAATAGTACAGATCACGTTTTATTTTTAAACGGCCATTATTTTTAATAAAATTCCATACACAACTACAGCTTTCAAAAGCTTGTAGAAATATGAAAATATTAATAGACAAGTATAGCGGTTGTCGAATGTAGACGTCTGCCATGTTAATAAGTTGCGGCAACTTCCACGTGCGTATTGCTGTCAAGTGCGCTATCGATCGCGGGGCTTCGCAAGGTTAAGAAGACATTATTCCATTATACATCTAAAAGGCGGAATTATTTAATAAACCCTTTAAATAAACTTGTTAATTTATGGAGTACTGGTTTTCCCCGCATTGGAATGGGCTTTATAGTGAGGAGGGACGAAAGTTTCGTGGTGCAAATGTAAAAGTGCACCAAAAATAGATGGATGGATTGTGTGAGGGATGATATGTGGTGTGACAGAACATGTATGTAAGAATAGAAAATTGTTGAAGGGAAAGACATATTGTGCCGACCTCAATCAATTGGGATATGGTGAAAGAAAGCAGTTTTCCCCGCGGGAAGTCGCGGGTAAAATTCTGGGGAGGAAACTTAATTAAGTTTTTAAATATATAAACCTTCAGTGAAAAACTAACTAACTGACGGTGAAAATTTAAAAATCTGTTCTGTGGGAGGCGTTAGTGGATATACATTATCTCCGTGCAGGAACGGAAAGGGAATGCTAACTCCTGCGGCCGGGCGGCCTGTCGTAAGAGGCGATAAAACAACCCACAGCCAGGTGGTAGGACATTTGTCTGAATGGATGGCTACAACCCCTGGTCTAGAATACTCACCATAAAGACTCTGAGTTGTGTTCCGGCATCACTGGCCAGGTACCAGTTTCTCCTTCAAGTCCGACAGCACTTTGGCAGCACCTCTGGTATTGCTAATGTCCATAGGCAACGGTACCACTTTCCATCACAGTTGGGTCGTAAGCCTGTCTACTATGCTTCAGCAAAAAAAAAAAATACCGACAGACGCGGAAAGCCAGTTTGTTTAACATTTTCTAAAGATTTATAAACTATAATGTACAACTTATTTAATTTAGAAAATCCGGTGTCAGAAAGCTATCAGTTGGAAAGTTTCCGAAAAGACTGCCCGCATTCCCTATTACAATGGCAATGTTAATGCGTTGCCTGAGATATAGACCGGTAAATAATCGTACAAAACGAAAGATTACAGGGGATCAACGCATGTTGCACGGAATTTTCAGATAATCACAATGCGGGACGCTGCTCAGAAATACGGAAAAGGTAGTTTTCCGTATTCTGAGCACTATCTAACTGCATATATATACACAATTGCTGTTCGTTAGTCTTGCTAAAATTCGAAAACGGCTGGATTGATCTGGCTAATTTTGGTTTTGAATTATTTGTGGAAGTACGGGGAAGGTATAAAATGTGAGTAAATATGAAAAAAAACGCTTGGAATATAGTAAAAACAACAACTTCTGCCAAGTATTTGGGGTCGGCACGATATGCCTTTTATTTCCACTCTTCTATTCTGATTTACATCCTCTGTCACATAACAAATAAACATATCATACTTCACACAATCTATCCATTTCTTTAATTTATTTTTGTATCAGATCAATATTTCTACATCGCTTAATGTAGTCAGGATGGCCGAGCGGTCTAAGGCGCTGCGTTCAGGTCGCAGTCCACTTCTGTGGGCGTGGGTTCGAATCCCACTTCTGACAAGTACTTTTAACACAAAGATTAACGAAACAAATGTAATGTAAACCCCCGAGAAACAAATATCGTAATTTTTTCATAAAACTACTATAGAAGTAAATAGACGGATATAACATGCTATTGCTCACCAAGATAACCTATTAAAATATAAAATCTAGTACCAGACCGCTGTCAGTCGGAAACGTGCCTAAAAGACTGGCCACATTGCCTCGCTGAATGGCAGCGCTAATGCGTTGCCCGAGGTACAAACCAGTCTTTCGGGCACGTTTCCGACTGACAGCGGTCTGGTACTAGATTTTATACTTCAATTTCAGTTTGTATGTATAGTTTATTTTTAAATAAAATTACATATCTTATAATTGATATTATCGAACTATTAAAAACAACTGCATATTTACAATACTTTCTTAGTAAAAACAGTAACCAGTTTAATCGCTAAAAGCGAATTTTCCATTACACCTAACTTCAAGGTAATTTGCGACCTAGATGGAGCACAGAATGATGTACGACTGAATAATTTAAATCATATTTCTATATTTTATGGAAAATAATGGAAAAAATCTAAAACGCACTTAGCCTCTTTTTGACGGTTTAAATGATGTGGAAATTTTTTATTAGTAAATAATAATTTATTTGTCTATTCAAAAAATATTTAAACAAATAACTACTATCTATATCACGAGTAGAAAAAGACTTACCAAGTCTTTTAAACTTTTCAACAGCAGCTATTATCATTGACCACATCTTGTCGATAGCTTGAGAACTCATAGAATATTCCAGAATATTCTAGAATTCTAGATGTATCACAATGCGGTGAGATAATAGTCGATGACATGGGCCACGTAGAAAAGCAGGCAGGTAACGATGTACATCATTATTAAGATTTGCACTAGCATGTTGTTTGTTTTGGTTTTGCGCAATATTTTTTGTATTTTTTTTAAATTATGTTTTTGAAGTTGTAGTATTATCTATATGTTTCTCAATTACATTTCAAAGTTTCTATAGTAATTAATTAATTCAGAAAATATTTCTTGGCTAAGAATATAATTATTATGTTAAAGAGTAACTTTTTGTCGATGATAATTTTAACATAAATTTTGTATTTGAATTACTAATTACTTTCTTTTTAAATAAAATTCATTAGTATCTCCCAATATTCTTACAAAAGAATTTGGAAATAAATTTGTTTGTAGAGTAAATAAGTCATTCAGATATTTTTTTCTTGGTATACTAACAACACTGTAAGCGTATATATAGGTAATTATATTCAACAAAATAGTAACATGTCGGCAAGTAAAATGTGTTAGGTACTAATCACTTTACAAATCCTTATTTTAATAAGATATTATTTACGAATATTTTACCAAAATAATCTTTAATTTTTTTTATGTAATTCCTTTGCAAATGACACAAATTTATATTGTTTAAAATCAATGTTTTAGGTCTGGCTATTTATTTCACGAAAGTGTATTAGCAAGCTCTTGGTTTGCCCCGAACTGATGTTAGACTGGCTTCCCGACAACTTGTAACAGACGAGGAAGCCGTACTGCAAGGTGAATGTTAGCACTTAATAAGCCAATAATTGTTACGTCAAAGTATATTGTTGGTGGAAACATGTGCGAAACGAAATCGAATTATGGCTTGTCGCTTATTCCTTATTCAGTATTCCTGTGTTTAGATGATTTTGTAATCATAGAACCAGTTTTTGGGGCAGGCCTTTTTTTGCCACCAATTTTTTGGGGGCACGCAAACTCTCGAAAGTTATAAGTATAAATTTTTTGAAGTGATAACTTCTTATGGGAGGGTAAACCGCATCGTTATGTAACGCGTTACGGCGCCTCTCAGTTTGACTTGCCTTTCTCGCACGCACAAGGCAGCGGTAGGCTGGCTCATCCTATTTTTAACCGACTTTGAAAAAAGGAGGAGGTTCTCAATTCGTTGGGATCTTTTTTTTATTGTTGCTTTTTTATTTATGTTCGCCGATTACTCCGTGATTTATGATCCGATTTACGTGATTCTTTTTTGTTCGACGCAGAATAGCTTCCACTTGGTCCCCTAAAAATTTTACATAGTTTGGCCCAGTAGTTTTTATTTTACGAACATTTTTTGGTTCCGGTTTCTTGGGACCTATATTTTTTAAGAAGCGTAGGTCCACCGTAGGTCATAGGTCCACCCATACATAGCTAGACACTAAAAAGTAATAAATAAAAGTATAAAATTCGTTTAAAAAAACCGACTTCAAAAACTAAAAACTAAAATTATAAAATAACTTATTTCTAAAGCTATTATTATTAATATATATTATCTTAAACATCTTGAAGTCGGTGCAAAGTAAAACATAAAAATTACTATATTTTGAAAATTACTAAGCACCGACTTTAAGATGTTTTAGATCTAATATATAAAATTCTCGTGTCACAGTTTTCGTTGCCATACTCCTCCGAAACGGTTTGACCGATTTTGATGAAATTTTTTGTGCTTATCCGGTATCTATGAGAATCGGCAACATCTATTTTTCATCCCCCTAAATGCTAGGGGTAGTCCACCCCTAAATTTTTATTTTTATTTTTACCGGGCAGGACGATGTCTGCCGGGACAGCTAGTAATATATATTAATAATAATAGCTTAAGAAATAAGTTATTTTATACATTTTAGTTTTTTAGTTTTTGAAGTCGGTTTTTTTATACTTTAACACAGCGTTAGCCGTATTTCAGTAATTAGATTAAATAATGATACTAATAATGTACATAAACCAAATTCAAGAATTGTAACTAAGAATAAAATATATTTTATAATCAATAAATATTTTTTTATTAATAAATAACTTTTCCTAACATTAGTGTATTAATATACAGAAAATTTAAAGAATAACCTAAACTTTACTCAAGTCCAAGAATTTCAATATTAAATAGTTCAGCTTATATTGGTTTAAGTTACAAGTATCACTTCTGTCGGGCGTCCCGAGATGTACAGGTTTTTTTGTTTGTATAGCTCCACTCCAAAAACGACAGTATATTCACCGCTTCCAAAGGTTCACCAGGTTCAGTTATTCTTTGTCCAAATATTAGAACCACATTTAAAAGTTTCTAACTAGAACTCATTAGGCTTATATCACAATTTTGGAAATATCAACTCAGATCACTTAGCTCTTGAAGAGCATCGCACATTTCTTACTTGACGACGCGGTAACTGTTCAGGAAAAGATTAGATTTTGTATTTGGATAAATTTGATATATTAAAAGAAAATGTAAAGGTTACCAAAATTGATTTTTTTAAATTCTTGCATTATTTCAGTTTGTATGGCAATTTTTCGATATTTTCGAAATTTCCTTTAAAGGTTCTTGAAGTTCGTTTTATTATGTTTTGTAGTTCTTGAAGTCGGTTGTGTTTTTTTAAACTTTTTATTAACTTATCACGCGTAGATCATCAGCATGATATTTCACATTTTACTTCATGCTACGGTGTACGAGTAAGATATATCATAAAAAGTACAAGATAATAAGATAAAGTTCTAAGGATAAGCCGCATGTATTAAAAAATGTGGCGAAGACTGAGTACTTGGCGTGCAACACTACAGATCCCACATCCGTGCGCATAGGCGAGGATACGGTCGAGCGCACGGATCAGTTTAAGTACTTGGGATCTGTCCTTAGTGCGTCCGGGGATATCGACCTCGACGTCAAGGCCCGTATCGCAGCAGCTTGGGCCAAGTGGCGTGAGGTGACAGGTGTCATTTGTGACCCCAAAATACCGGTCAAATTAAAAGGACAGGTCTATAAATCCATCATTAGACCTGTCCTTTTGTATGGCAGTGAAGCGTGGCCAGTACTTGAGCGACACAAGCAAGAACTGCGTGTCACGGAGATGAATATGCTGCGATGGATGTGTGGAGTGACGCGGAAAGACCGGGTCAGGAACTCCCGCATCCGCGGCAGTCTTCATGTCCGTGACATAGCAGACAAACTGCAAGAGTGTCGCTTACGCTGGTACGGCCACGTTTTACGCAGACCGGCTAATTACGTGGGGAACAAATGTCTAGCCATGCCACCTCCGCCAGGTCCCGGTCGAAGGGGAAGGCCAAAGAAATGCTGGCTTGACGTCGTGAAGGATGACATGCGTGCCAATGGTCTCAAAACGGGGGATGCTGAAGACCGCGCGAAGTGGAGTAGGAAAAGTAGGAAAGCGGACCCTGGGCGTCGGAGTGAACGCTCCGAACGCAACCGGGATTTAACGCTCGGATGATGATGATTAAAAAGTTATTTCAGTTATCTATGATAATAGTTTGTAGTAATATCGTGTAATTTTTTTGTTGCATAGTATTGTTTTTATTGTGTAATTGTTAACTAAAGTCGAAAAAGTGGCATATTGATTACTTACTTTGTGGCCTGGCCAGGACCTCGTCGCTGCGAGCTACAGCTAAGTACTACGCGAAGTGCGACAAAAAAAAGTATTAAAATATATGAAACATGCCACGATTCCTCACTTCCGTGTCCGGCGCGGTGGCTTGAGTAAGCATCACGTCGCTTGTCGCAACGCTCGTCGCTAAGCCCAAGTTTGTGGCCGTAAGCCGTTTGAGAGACCCGAAAATTAATTACTACGCAGCTTAGTATTCAAGTTCTTTGTCGGCAATTATGTAGATGGCATAATATCATATATACAGAGTGCTTCAAAAAAAATGTATACACACTTTAAACTATTGTAGTTTTCCCGCTCTACAAGGCTAATGTTATATTTCTTCGCCAGGTGCCAGCATAATCGTCCCTCTATGTTATATTATCAGTTGGGATTTGTAATATCAACATGGGGGACGTACGTTTGAGTTTTGAAGAACGTAAGCAGGTTATTAAGTGGTACTGGAAGTTTGAGAATGTAAATGAAGTTCAAAGACAGTGGAGAAGGGAGTATGATACAGAACCACCTTCAAGATTAACAATTACACGCATACGAGACAAATTCGAAGTTCATGGAACAGTGTGTGATGTGCATAAAGGTCATTCAGGTCGGCCTCGAACAGCTACAAGTGATGAGTCATCAACGGCAGTCTTGGAACTGTTTCAACGCTCTCCTAACAAATCTTCAAGGCAAGGGGCACGTGAAAGTGATGTAAGTGCTAGCAGCGTGCTACGCATTCTGAAGAGAGGCAAGTATCGTGTTTACATTCCAAGGCTGGTGCAACAGCTAAATGACGATGATCCAGATACGATGTACAGAATCTGTGGTGACTCGTACTCAGAATTATGATCTGCATAATACAGTATTAACATTTATTGATTTCAGCTTTCTATTTTCCTGAAATTTAACTAATAAATTTTCTATTGAGTTCAAGTTGTATACATTTTTTGAACACCTGTATATAAAAATCTTGTGTCACGATGATGTTGCCAATAAACTTCAAAACTACTGAACCGATTTCAATCAAATTTGCACAGCGTGTGCAGTTTGATCCAACTTAAAAGATAGGATACTTTTTATCCCGTTGGAACCGGTAGGTGGCGCTGAGATCGTGTTCTAGAATCCTCCTAATCACCTGGGCCGATTTTGGTGTTTTTTTTGTGTGTTTGATTGGGTCCCGGATGGTTTAAATCCACAATTGGACCGGTAGGTGGCGCTGGGATCGGGTCCTAGATTTTATTATCTATATATACATATAAAAGAAATTCGTGTTAGTTACACTATTTATGACTCAAGAATGACTGTATCGGTTTGACTGAAAATTGTTGGAGAGGTAGCTTAGAACCAGGAGATGGACATAGGATACTTTTTATCCCGTTGAAACCAGTAGGTGGCGCTGAGATCGGGTTCTACAATCCTCCTAATCACCGGGAGCGATTTTGGTGATTTTGTTTTTGTGTGTTTAAATGGGTTCCCGAATGGTTTCGATTCGCAATTAGAACCGGTAGGTGGCGCTGAGATCGGGTTCTAGAATCCTCCTAATCACCTGGAGCGATTTTGGTGATTTTTGTGTCATGGAATACAGTCTTTTAGGAATTCAGAAAATAGGCGGTAGTACGAAGTTCGCCGGGTCAGCTAGTTGTTACATAAAATTCTAACACATTAAAGAACACTAATTTAAAATAATGTTGGGTTTTGAGTTATTATGATTTACCTTTTATTGCACACCAAAATATCCAATTACCAAAACATACCATATTTACAATGTTTCTAGGGAATACGTCTTATCGCTCAAGGCGATCTCTTCTAGGCAATCTAAATGAAAAAAAAATGAATCTGGCGATATAGATGGTACAGAAAGCAGCAATAGATTTATAAACACTCATACTAATTTAAAAATCAATTTTAAAAATATGTACATATATATACTATGTTTATATATGACTATGTATATATGTATGTATTTATATACATATATTTCTGTTTAAACTGTAATTAATAGTTCTTCTCCACTATTCGTTTTCTTTTACTTATACAAAGTGATGACGTCACAACTTTGTAAGGTCGTAAAGTTTACGAGTTTACGACGCTCTGTAAGATGATAAAAGCTTCTCGGGTGATTTTACTACTATCTATCGAATAGACTTACTGGTCCTTGAAGCCTGTTCTTGACCATTGGCGGGTGCTGCGCTGGGTATTGCCAGGGTATCGCCGGCCACCTGGTGCAGCGGCAGCTCCACAGTGTCCGGGGAGCCTCCGGGCCACGCCATAATGCCGCATGCATTACTCACTCCCACACATTGTCACTTATTCACTTAACGACATTAACGGTATCAACTTATCGCGAAGTGATTATAGCACTGAATTTTGAACATTTGTCGGTAAGATACGGTAATTTCTGCGTGAACATAAAAATGCTATTTCTATATAATAGGGATCCCGACTTATGTTGTAATAAACTCGAAAATTGTATATGCATTAAGTATATATTTTTACTTAACAAATAATGTCGCTGTCTCTGTATTTTTTACATATAATGTCTAATTGTTTATGTACGATCTCATTTTTTGTGTTCTTGCTAATTATTTCAAAGGTAGTTCCAGGGCTCAAGCTGCCGAAAGTCGGTCAAACCGAATTTGGGCCTATCCCTAATGAGTACCCAAAATAACAATATCATTCCAGGTGTGAGTAAATCGGTCGAAAGGGCACATCATAAATCAACGATTTTTATTAATTAAATAGAAAAAACAACGACTCAGATTATTGTTTTCATCAAAAAATCTAAAATGAAATCTTTTTACCAATTTACCAACGTCGTCTGGTAAAACAAAACGAAACCTAATTATAAGCATCAAAACAAACTCAAACGAATGTTGACTGAGAAAACAAAATCTGTTATACATTAATTTGCTCTTTCAAATTCATTGGATTTAATTAAAATGGAAACATTGTTGACATGAACAATTAATTGCGATTGTTATAACAACCCTTTATAACGTCTATCAGTGTTATTAACAATACCAGATCATTATTGAGTCATTGCTTAAAATTTCAATTTCTAGGGGATGATACTGCTGTCATACCTATCCAAAGCAGATCGACAAGTATCATGCGATTATTCTATTATATCTCGCAATTTTTTATCGTCTGTTCACGCATGTTAGCTGAACAAAGTATTTGGAGAGAGCGAGATATAACACTATTGTACACCATTACAGAAAACACTGAAAGCTTATAGCCTAATAAAATTCTAAATGTGCACAATGGGCGGCCTTATCGCTAAGAAGCGATCTGTTCCAGACATCACATGGAAGGAATTCAACAGATTATATTGCCAAAAGTGGTATACATAAATATTATAGCATATGCCATTACTTACATTATATTTTATTCATTAATAAACATATAAGTATGTTAAAAATATATATGTAAGAATTATACTTAATATACATATATAAATACACATATTAATGTAACATACACAAAGATATACATATACATAATATACGTAAATATCAAACATTACTATGTTACAGGTAGGTCTTGTCATGTTCTAACTATTGTAAGGATTTAGCTTGTCTAACAGGTAAGTCAGTCCAGAGTCGAAGAGCCTGTACAGTAAAATAAAAAAAAGATATTTAATGAAAAAATAAAAAAATATTAACTGAATTATTTTTATATAAAAAATATGTAGTCTTCATACAGTCAAGTATTTAGAATTAATAAAAAACCTGTTCAAAATAAATTTAAGAAAATTAGTTTCTTTGTTTTTTAAGAAAACAAGCGGGTGGCGTCTGCCAATCAAAAGTCAATTTCCCTGGCTAGTCTTAGAACACGTACCACACTCCCCTGAGAATCCTAGCAGTATGGTGAATAGCATGGCAGTCTCTTATTCGCAACTCCTAATACACGAGACACAGGTACTTCGAGGGAGTAGATTACGGAGAATGTGGGAGGAGTTTATTCCCGACCAAATTTCTGAAACCGCAATTAAGTCGAACTCAGCGATGACTTCATGTAAAGTCAATTTTCTACAACAAATGGTGGACTGACCAATATAATGTTTGCTGTGAAGCAAGTTTGATTAAAACACGCCTGAATAAGCACTTGGGCTTTTACTACGCCTATTTTTGAAAATTGGAAAAAGGGACTATGTCGTCAATGGTCCTTTTTGACCTATAAATATATTCGATAAATAGCCGAGTACGTAAGCGTTTTGTAAGATGACCCTTGGCGCGTGACGTCAATCTGCTCTTTAACCTTTAAATATAATATGAATAAATTAAACTGCTCACTATATAAAGACAAAAAAAACACGCTCTTATGGCTAACAAAAATAGATATCTATTTATTTTAGAAAGAAAAACATCGATAACATAAAAACCGCTCTATCGGGTGGGGGCTATCAGCCTGTCTGCTGTACTACATAGGTCAGCTCCTTGAGGACATGTCGAACGTCCAGCCCTGGCAATGGACAAGGGGAACCAGGAGCTATTATTAGTGGGTATTGCTTTGCCAGGGTGAGCATGGCGGAACCGTAAGTCTCAGCTCAGCCATAGCTCACCCCACACTACCTCACCTCTTGGAGAAAACCGCGAGCAAATATTTTACCTCCAAAAAGAAGTATAACATAATATTAGTATTATAGTAGAAAGTAAATCTGCCTGTTGCGATTTCATGTAAAATCCAAGGTTTTGCAGGGCTTGAAATACCGGTAAAAATGTGGAATCGTTGTTTATGCTAATTTCAGATAACGGTAAAAAATAGTATCGTTATAAAACTTACCGTTCTTTTTTAGCCTTTTTACCGGTAAAAAACATACCGGTATAGTTAGTATCTTTTTCGAAATTACCGTAAATTACCTATATTTTGAAAGCTAATTCATAATGTTTTCAAGCCTTGATTCTGAGGGTGCTAAAATTTGGTAAATATCTAGTCTCAGTAACTTTTTTTATTGCATGAGTACAGTAGACAGGCAGACGGCTAGCCTGTTGGATAGTGGTTCCCATCGCCTATGGATATTTGCCACACCAAAGGCGTTACAAATGCGCTGCTGCTATCTTAAGGGCGACTGGAATCTGACCACTAACTATAATGAACATAGATAGAATACTTTAATAGCGCCTTGATAAAAGATGAAGATAATATAAACAACCGGTTCCGGTTGGTTGCTTTCATAAAAATTAGTGTCTAATTGAGTAAAGACAGATACTATAGTACTATACTTATTTAACCTTTAGCTACAAAGTTAAGCATAAACTATTTTAACCACACACCCCTTTTATGAGGGTCTAAACTTAACATTACGAGGGAAGTTAACTGCGAGAGTTAAGATCACATACTACTAAACGAGACCTGATTACATGATATACGAGCTCCACTGCTGACCACACCCAGAAAGGTTAATGAATGATTAACTTAAAGTGCAATTAAAATTATTTGTTCTAGCTTATCCTCCCATTATAACTGTCGAATTTTCTACAAAGATCAGTGATCGCGGTCTATATTTTTTTCTAATTTAACTAACTGTGACAAATGTCTTTGTAATAGCAAGATAAGCACATTGGCAGATGGTCTGGTGGTAAGTGGCATCTGCAACGCAAAAAGAGCCCATGCATTGATCACCTCATTTGAATCCGTGCAGTACCAGAGAAAATACAATTTCCTGCGGCCGGGCGGCCACAACTACCCACAACCAAGTATTGGCCTGTCTGACTACCAACCCTGGTCTAAAGTATTCCACCATAACAACCGTGATTTGTGTTCCGGCATTAGTGGTCAGGTTCCAGCTTCCCTTAAGAGAGACAGAGCATTTATAGCACCTTTGCTGGTGCATATGTCCATAGGCGATGGTAACAGCTTTCCATCAGGTGGACCATCTGCCAGTCTGGCTGAACTCATGCAATAAAAATACACCGCGAGGAATAGGCTTCATATTCTTTCTTCTTCTTATTTCCCTTCAGGCCATCACTTTCTCTTTTTATTCTTAATTTCGCTGTTAAATTGCTTCTTATGCATAGTATCTTAACATCCATATCCAGCTTGCTGCTATCTTATATGATACCGAAAGTATCCAACCAGTCCATTCCCAAGATTTAAAAACATTACTAGCTCTGAAAGTTTCAATGCTAGGCAGACAGGCAGGCTGGAGTTATATGTATATAACTTGTGTGTATATTTGTATATATAGTATATTTATTATTAAAATGTAAGTAAACGTACAATAATTATGTATACCACCATCGCCCAGCAGCAATATTTTGCCACGGGCTGTCTCGAAGAGAGCGCTTTTTAGCCATAAGACCGCCCTTTGTACACAATGAGAATAATACTAGTTCGTAAGTTTTCTGTAATGACGTCCATTACAGTTTATATATATATCTAACTGACTATGCTTGTCTAAGGCAGATTAACGCGTTTCTCACATCAGTAATCTCAACGTTTTCTCAGGACGTTTATTCTCACCCCTATCACGAATTAAATAATTGAAATATCATATAAATATTCAAACACATACACATTTTCAGAAAGTGGATAATATTCACAATTATTATATTTAATTATAATTATTTATATTTTTTTTACTAGGATTTAAGTTTTATTTCCTCTAACGCAAAATAAAATTTGGTTGCTTTTGAAACGAATTCACAAACTGTTATTAAAAAAAGATGAATAATACGCACATTTTCTTACTAAGTATATAGTTAAAGGTAAATGATAACTATATTATCGAAATTATTTAATAATAAAATAATATATAAATGTTATGAATAATTGAGTTAAAATTGACACTTTATGGGCGTGTATCGCTACACCCGATCCGATATTAACTGAAGAAGTTCTCACAATGATAACGATTTTCTTTGACGATAAGCTATCGCCGCTTGAAAATGTCGATCGAAGCATTTTGATAAGGAAGAAAGTTTGTTTACTTTGTTTTAGAAACGGTATTAAAATTGATGGAAACAGTATCCAAGAATATTAAACTTTTAGAGCGGATATGATTGAATTTTTTAGGCATGAATACAATATTAAAGTAATGATATGTTAAGATTTTAAAAATTATAATTTAAACTCAATACCTAAAAATAAAAATAAAATCTTATATATATAAAAGAAAGTCGTGTTTGTTACACTATTTATGACTCAAAAACGGCTGAAAATTGGTGGGGAGGCAGCTTAGAACCAGGAGACGGCCATAGAATACTTTTTATCCCTTGGACCGGTAGGTGGCGCTGAGCTCGAGTTCTGAAATCCTCCTAATAACCTGGACCGATTTTGTTGATTTTGTTTTGGTGTGTGGTCCGGTGACGCCGGTATCGGGAATTAGATTTCTTTTTTCAGAGCAGGACCACGTCTGCCGGAGCCACTTGTTATAAATAAATTAATATAAAGTGTGTAACGAATCACTGCCACAGGAATGCGTGCCCAGAAGGCTGGAAGCATTGCTACGCTGTATGGCAATGCTGATTCGTTGCGCGAAATTTGAACCGTCACGTGTGGTATCAAAGAGTTTCTTACAAATTTCTTTGAAGACCCCTTTGCTGATGGACACAACGGAGCTCAATTTCAACTCCAAAAAGGACGAATTGTAACCCCTCCTAGAGTTCCATATTTGCGCCGTTTGAGATCTTCAGCTGTTGAAGCGGCGTTGCCAGCCCCTGACTTAGTCACTGGAAGTTGTGATGCCACCGGATTGTCAACGTATGTCGCGTCCCACATATTTATTTAATTTATTATATATATAATCATCTATGTACCAATGTATAGAATTGATGTTTCTGGTTTTAAAATAATTTATATTTTTACTAATATTATAAAGAGGAAAGAATTGTGTTTTTGTAACGAATAAACTCAAAAACTATATATAACAATAATGACATGACGTACTAAAATTGTATATTGCAACCGTGGTTATGGGTAATATACTTCGGACCACTCTGGAGCCGATCCCAGAGACCCAGGCCATAGTATGTAACGGAAATTTCGCTTACGAAATTTACCGTACAACTAATGGTACCTAGAACTTTCAGTTTCAATGAGCTCAGTCGCCAAAGGCTTAACTCACTTAGGCTGGTGTGCACCGACTTTTAACCGATGATTAAAATAAGATAATTGCCAAAAATGTATGGGAAACAGTGATTATTTTTGGTTAACCGTCGGTTAAAAGTCGGTGCACACCAACCAGCGTTAGCCATACAGATTGTCATTGCCAAAATAGGGAAAGCTGCTATTTTTTATATACAAGTAATGAGCGTGTTTATCTGTCTGCTTCTCTTTAATCGGATCCTAAACCGATTTAAAGGTTTTAAAGGACAGACATAAAAAGATAACCTATTTATTCTAAGAGCTACAATTGTAACCTAAAAATTAGAAAAATTACACTGACCCCTAAGCCCTAACCCACAAAAAACAGAATTTGGGGTAAGTTTGGTCCATACTGGTCCAACTGATGGTCGGACCACGACAGACTTATGGTCCAAACCACACTGTCCCCAGTTTTAGTCTTATGTTCCAAACCAAACTGACCCCAAATTCGGATTCAGAGCGTCGAAATACATAAGAATCATCTATTCTTAGGTATAGGTCTGATCAAAAGTACCGACCACTTTATTGTCTAATAGTACATAATGGTACTAGTGTGTAACATCGGTGATTACCGCCTAGGCGCCATTGAGACTCGAGCCGTAGGCTAATCATCAATACACACGTGTATCATACGACGTTTTTCAACACACTTGTCAATAAAATAACAACAAAAACTCATTTTATTTAGTAGATAATATAGATATTTTCCCTTGGAGTTTTCAGGTAGTAAACTTTACATAACGTTAAGGGCTTCACATCTTACATCGGGCGGTGTACAACATATATCATTTTCTTCTTAACTAGTACTTGTAGACATTTTAATTAATAAATAACTATAATTTCAAAAGTGAAAACGAGTTGTGAAAAATGTTTCCCTATGGCGGGAAAAAATAATCAGTTTTCCTATGCGCGCGCATTGCGATCGGCCACAGAGTAAAGGGATGAGGATTTTTTTTAATTTTCGCGCATAGGGTTTGCGCCTATTCTGCCACGTACAAAATGGGGAATTTAAAGGTCTCTTTTATTACAGAGAAAAAAAAGTTATATATGAGTGAAAGTTTTATTTATTAAACACGTACGAGTTAAAATTATGTATTTAAATAAGAAGTTGCATGAAATGAGCAAGCAATAGGAACATTAATTTATTTGTTCTATAGAACACGATCTTTTTTTTTTAATTAAAACTTTTTTAAGAACAAAGCAATTCAATCAATAAAATTTAAAAAAAAATCTATAACTCACTAGCAAAGAGTATATTGAATATATGGAGAGTGAGTTATATTTTTACTCACAGTTTGATAATGGGTGTCATTCTGTGCCTAATTGCGGTAACCATAGAGCCACTTTATGAGCAAGTGTATTGAAAATATTATTACTATTACAAGTCGTATACACATGATTATATGACTACATTGACGCATTCAAGCATGCAATAAAGCTAATTAATATTTCATTATATTATAATTGAATATATATCTATCAAATTATATAAATGAGAACGACTATTAATTAATTAATTAACAGACATGAATCACTGTCGCGTCATTAAAGTTCTAAATATCAATTATGGATTGTTCTGTGGAAATAAAGCCTAACCTCTACGCTCGAATCAAATAACAGTTAAAAATTAATTTAACCAGAACCAATAATATTACGCTTATATTTAACTGGTTGGTAGGGAACACTTACAAGCCAATAAATGGCACGGTGCTATAATTGAGATCGCAAACTATCCCCGAAACGATTTTTAAAATATTTTTTTTATTGCAGAAGTTCAGGTAAACGGTTCACTTGATGGCATGAAAGCGGTTACCGTCGCCTATGGACATTTGCAGCATCAAAGGTGCTATAAATGCGCTGCTGCTCTCTTAAGGGAGGCTGGAACCTGGTCACTAATGCCGGAACACAACTCAAGGTTGTTAGGCGACAAACTTTAGACCAGGGATGGTACTCGTCCAGTCGGCAAATGCCCTACCACCTGGCTGTGGGTTGTTTTGTCGCCTCTTACGACAGGCCGCCTGGCCGCAGGAAATTGTATTCTTTCTCAGTTCCTGTACGGATAAAAACATACAAAGAATATATATAGACAGAAGATCATTCCTGATTCCATTTCGCTCCTCGACCTTATACGGGGCACTCTCTTCACTGGTGAGGGTGTCCCCGTGAAGATAAGTTTCGATTTTCAATCATTTTTTTAATTTATATATAGATACGATTTTAAATAAATTTTAGAGTTAATCGTCTTTTTAAACTTTCTGAGTGCGGAACTAAACTTAAAAATAAATATTAAATATGTATTATAAAATACAATAATTACATAGCCATGCCCAGTTGACACGGTTTAAACAATGTATTATTGAAGTATAGAATAAACATATTAAAAAAAATAAAATTCAGAGCGACTTTAAAGTAAAAAGCAAAAATGCTGCGATATTCCATGTTCCGGGAATCCCGCAGGAATTTCAAGTCAAGTGTAGACGAACTCGCGGGCATATCCTAAGTAAAAATATAACACTAAGAACATCATTAATACCGATTTGTGTTGCGGATGCCGTTCCCACTTACCCCTACGGTGGGGTGAGCTTTAATACGCTTTATGGGGTCGGTCGGAGGCACACATGACGTCACTTTGGCCAGATAACGAGCGCCTGAGGCGTGGCCTATTTCCGTCGTTACGCTTTTCTATATAAACGTTATTTGAATAACAAAATGTTTAATTTTTTAGGTTCCATACGCAAAAAGTAAAAATAGAATTATTTATGTAATTAAGTCGTAGGCACCTTTTCCAAAATTAAAAAGCTTTAAAAGCCAACTTCCTCTAAATTAAGGTCGGAATTTATGTAAGCCTGAAGACAGAATTTGATATAACATGTTATGTTCCATGCGCAGAAGTTTTGTCGATAGGATGTCACGCGTCGATAGTCGGTAGGGTTGACAAAAAAGGTGGTTTTATTAAAAAAAACATAACAAACAACAACATAATTATTTGAATAATCAGTTTTAATTTTTTTATGCCGGACTACAAACGAAACCCCCCGGACGTCCTCTAAACTAAGACCAATCCGGGGAGACCCGAACGGATGAAAACTAGATGAGATGGAAAAAGAGGATGAAATAATGGGGGGATGGGATGAGATAGAGACATGAGACAGGAAAATCGAATAAGTGATAGAGGGAGAGAGGGTGGACCATCGGCACTGATGAGCCATTGAACAGACTTCAGTGCAAAATGAGAATTTATGAAAATGGAAATTATATTTAACCGTTTGACAATGAAGTTATTTCTCCGTGCAGGAACGGAGAAAGAATACAATTTCCTGCGGCCGGGCGGCCTGTCGTAAGAGGCGACAAAACAACCCACAGCCAGGTGGTAGGGCATTTGCCCGACTGGATGGCTACCACCCCTGGTCTAAAGTATGTCGCCATAACAACCTTGAGTTGTGTTCCGGCATTAGTGGACCAGGTTTCAGTCTCCTTTAAAAGGGCAGCATCGCATTTGTAGCATCTTTGGTGTTGCAAATGTCCATAGGCGATGGTAACCGCTCTCCATCAAGTGGGCCGTCTGCCTGTCTGCTGACCTCCTGCAATAAAAAAAAAAAAGTTTAAAATTACTTACATCGAAGTTGTTTGGTTTTCAATCTAGTCTAAGAAGATTGTTTAGAGATGTATAAAACCTTTTATTGGTTTTAATATTTATGATAACCATAGTGTTTATATCCCTTTTGTTTCTGATGATTAAAAAAACTATTGTTAATCTTAGTGTCTGTCATTGTCAACATTGCAAGTTTCTGTTTCCATTTTTCTATATTTTATAAAAGTTAAATTCACTAAAATTTTGGCTGTAAGTACTGTTTCTTGTACTCGTGCGAGAAGAAGCCACGAATGCTATTTTTTTTAAAATTATACATAAAAAATACATTGAATCAATAAAAAACACCCATATATTTATTTATTGTTCAAGTCTAATTAACAGTGTAGCCTTAGCGAAATCTGTGATTATAGAAGTATTCTTTGACATTAACTTATTATGGTCGAATTCCGACCACGGGCGACCAGTAGCATATAAATTTTACTATATCCTTAAACTTACGAGATACGCGTGTGGTGTGAGTAATATACAACGGAACTCTCTATGCGAATTCCAAACACCCAGACCATAGCAATAACGAAAAGTTCGTTTAAGAAATTTACCATACCAAGAATCGAACCCAGAGCCTATGCGTTCCAATGAGCTCGGCCGGCAAAGGCTAAACCGTCTCGACTACAGAAGATCTCGAAAATGGCTAAGGAACCCTAGCAATATCTTAGGTTTGGCTACACTAATCGTATCAATCGGGTCAGTATAACTGCTAGATAAAAATCCGATCCGGTTTTATCATTGATACTATTTTTAGGAATGCGTAAAATATATTTTCGGCGTGGATACGCCAAACAATTTTGAGAACGGGGCATTTGTATTACGTAAATGTGGTAAGCGGGTCTGCGTGTAAATGTTCTATTTACGGGTGCTGATCCTGAACTGGCAACAGATCTTTGGTTGGGGGTTAAGCGAACCTAAATTTTAAAGGTCACACCTTTTCGAATTACATCTACTTTGGTGGCTAATCATAAATTGAAACTACTTTTGGAGAAGTTAAAAAAATATGGTGAATATTTTGAAAATCGGACTAGTGCGTCTGCATTTATGCACAATACTGCCAGAAAGCGCAGTCTTTATCGAGGGGTATAAAAGGTGCCTGGCCGGGCGCAAAAAGATCTAGTGAGCGCAAAGACCTAGAGGTCGCAAACAGTTGCCTTATACACATGTCATACGTAATATGGTTTTTCATTATTCATATTCTGAAAGTACGCTTGGAGTTGCCTAATTACAGGGTTGAAAACAGCGCTTTTCGTCCCTGGGAAACGATTCTCCCTGCTGTAAAAAATTAAGAAAACTATACGGACCGTAAATAATATTTAGGAAGGGGATTACCATCAGATTCTCGGACCAATCTACAAGACTCAACTACAAAACGACCCTGTAGGTGATCAACAACCACTGTTTACGTGGCATACACTGAGCTATGGGGAGACTTTGGAAAGTTGAGGGCCTTTTGGGATGATAATGTAATCCGAGCCGTAGATAGTTGAATGTGAAAAACGTAAAACTAGAACAGAGACAACCATTCCACCAAGCACCACCTGAGCCTATGGCTTCATTGCCGCAAGAGGCAAACTCAACCGCTACAGAGGTTTTAATACTTGTGCATGGGTAAAGAATTCAATTTCCTACGACCTGGCGGCATGTCGTCAGAGGCGACAAAACAACCCACAGCCAGGTGGTAGGATATTTTCCCGACCGGACGGCTACCATCCCTGGTCTAGAGTATGCCGCCATAACACCCTTGAGCTGTATTCCAGCATTAGTGACCAGGTTCCAGTCCCCCTTAAGAGAGAAGCAGCGCATTTGTAGCACCTTTGGTGTTGCAAGGCTTTATATGCGATGGTAACCGCTTTCCATCAAGTGGGCCGTCCGCCTGTCTGCTGAACTCCTGCAGTAAAAAAAGGTACAGAAATCTAATCAGCTATGTGATGTGGAAAACTGTTTTCTAATAATTACTATACATGTTCATTAGATTATAGGATGGTAGAGACGGTGCCGGTACACCGCGCCGTACTCATTATGATCAAATTGAAGATATTTTTACGAATGATCAGTTAAAAATATTTTCGATATATGTGTATGTACGAAGAGATTCATGAAATGGAGGAAGCGAAAAATGTATGTCAGCATCGTAGCAGATGGAGTTCCATCGTCTCTGCCTACCCCAATAGGAAACAGGCGCGACATGTACCTATATAAGATTGGGCATATTTAACGGTGAAGATAGATATCTAGGGAAAGATAGACGTGCGATAACATTTTTACCAATGTAACAATAGGCGACATGTTAACGACAGGATTCTAAGGTGTTGCGAACATCCGTAGGCAACGGTAATAATTTACCGTTGGGAAGTTGGGAATCGTTGGGTTACATTGAATTTTCCAAAGTACTCCGATCGGCATGTTAGGCTTAAAGCTCCCTAGAGAGGAATACGTCTTAGGTATTGCGCCTCATAATTATATTAGGCTTATGTTTCATTTTAGTACTATAATAATATTATGATATAATGATTGTACATGTATATTTGATTTTTGAAATTCACTTGTTGGCTAATGTTAGAGTTATATACCTAAGTATTTTTAATAATGTCTTTTTCTTTATTAACTTTTTAATAAATAACATAGATAATTATAATGACATGACAATAGCGACATTATAAACTGCCCCCCCCTATTGTGGAAAAAAAAAATATAAAGAGATGGAAGCTGGAGGGTACGAACCAACTCCGAAATAGAAAAGACCATGATCAAATAATGGGAGTATACGTCTCACTCTCGTATTAGAAACAGATGATCGGGATAGTCATTTCATAATTTACTTTCAATGGATGTGGCTATGTTTGTAAGTGTGTAGTAAGTTCGGGAATCTGCAAGTAAAATTGACCAATGGTTCCGATGAGCAAATTTTTACAATTCGCGTGACAATAATAATATGGTACCATGACTACTGTGTGGAGTTGAAGTATAGGCTATTACTACTAAACAGATAGTTGAGCTGAATTTGCACGCATATGACGTATGTACAATGCAATAATATGGTACCATTGAGCTGATCTGGTGATGGAGTCGGAAGGTGCCCATAGGCACTCCTGTACTACCTAAACAAGATAGTCTCGTCGTGTTTGGGCTCGTGTTACTTGTCTTGTCTAGCACTCTGCTGCTCCATGATATGCAGGTCTCAAAAGCTTGTATTCAAAACGTTTTTAAAAGCTTTATGTAAAAATATTAGCATTCGTCGCTTCTTCTTATGTAACCACTAGCTTCTACCCGCGACTTTGTCCGCGTGGTGCGTTTTTTTTAACTGTCCACGGGAACTTTAATTTTCGGATCAAAGTATCCTATATTTGCCGGAATACGCACATTCTCACTCTCCTTTATAACATATTATATACTCCTAATAGTCCCCAATACCTTAAGGAACGTTTTAAATTCCTTCGCCTATCCACTGCCCACAATTTGCGCCATGATACATATCGAAAACTTATGACGCCTGCACACACTTCATCCTATTATGATAATTCTTTTACGGTGCAGGCTGTCAAACTTTGGAATATGCTGCCTTTTACTGTCAGAGAGGCCAAATCCTTAGAAACCACTATTTGTCCATAAATAGCTATTTCTAATTTACGGAATATAATCATGCTAAGACATTTATTTATTATAATAACTTATGTGTTATTGTATATATATATATATATATGACTATGTATATATGTATGTATTTGTATATTTATTTCTTAAATTAGTTTGAGTATTGTGTATCTATTGCCTTTTTCCTGCACCACCTATTTCGCCTGATTCAATCTCTGTTATTTAGGTTGCCTGGAAGAGATCGCTTTGAGCGATAAGGACCAAAATTTCATTTAAATCGGTCCCGTCGTTTTGGAGATTAGCCGGTACAAACAGACAGACAAACAGAGAAATAAAAATTTGAAAAAAGTCTAAATTAGTTCTGTTTCACTTCTTATATCCCCCTGACTCGGATTTTATCATTTTTTCCCATTGTACAGAAATTCGACATCGATAAGTGTGCGAAATTTAATATTCCTCCGTCAGCGCAATTTTCGTAAAAAATGAAAAAGGGTTACAAAGTTTTGCTTCACGCATTGATATAATGATTCTGTTCTATTCTAGATTCCTGATGTGTGTGTGACACAAATGAAGCCTAACAACTAAAATCAGTCGTCATTTGGATTTCAGATGGTTTCGCAAACAAACCGTAAATCTTAGGAATCGAGTTAAGTCGCAATAAATCTATTTTGAGATGTCAATCATTAACCCAAGCAGAATCGGAATTCGTCTAATGTTGATTCGTATGTTGGTATGTTTATGAAAGCTGTTAACTGTGTTGACGTACGAATCTTCGCCAGTACATCGATGTAGATTCTCATCTCTCATCTCATCGACGTTATGATGACTACTAATACTAATATTTAGATTAGAAGCGCTTTTGAAAAAAAGAAGTTAGACTTTTTCTATTGAAACAAAGATTTATGTTGTGTCGAAAATACTATATTTATTCAGGAAATGAGTTAAGTAGGTCTGCAACGTACGTCACTAGATGGCGTTGTTCGTTTCGTTCGATGCATACAATGCGATTTATATCAAAACTAATGCGCCAATTTCGATGTGGTTTTCGCTGATCGATAGTAAATTCCCAGACTTAAAATCTGCGGTAGTCTATATCCTGGGAATCCCACGGGAATTTTCTTGGAAACGGTTACAAGTTATTAGGACACGTAAAAATAAGCTTATTTCGTCCAACGTGGACGAAGCCGCGGGCGAATCCTACTTTTGCATATAAAAGAAAGGTGTCAAAATTACATTTCATCATTTTATGTTGATTTTATGTTTAAAATATCACGATAAAAATAATATTTAATTAATTTTCAAAGATATATTTTTACTTTAACGTCATTAGTAGGTAATTAAGTTATAAAAAAGTATATATCTCATTGTCATTCATTTATTAGTCCGCTCCCCTTTTCTCGGCCGGTTCTTATATCTTACCGACCATCACATGCCCTGGCGGTTAAAATTTGACAAAAGCTCCACACAAGTAAATGTCAAATTTCTACCAATGGTAACGTAGGAACCGGCCGTAAATGGAAGAACTCGTGAGACACATGTGGAACTTGCTGACTTAAGCGATTTCTATGATGCACTCTCAAAATCACATTGATAAGGGTTTTATTTGGTTGTCTAGCTTTCGGCATACCTCTCTGCAACGCAGACGTTCGCGTTCGATTCCTGTATAGTACATTTCGGAACGTATTTCTTTTTTACTATGTCTGTGTCTGGACTAGCCCAGAGAATATATTTGTTTTACCATAACAAGCGTACGTCTTTTTATATTTTTTGTCTATTATTATTATTATGATTTTTATTTATATTATTTCGGAGTTAGCGACAGGCAGACAGCTCACTGATGGGAAGCGGTAACCATCTCCAGCAAAGGCGCTACTAATGTGCTGCCGCTCTTTAAGGGGAGACTGGAACCTGGCCACTAATGCCGGAACACTACTCAAGGTTGTTATGGCGGCATACTTTAGACCGGTAGTAGCCATCTAGACGGGTAATACCGACACCTGGCAGTGGTGTTTGTCGCCTCTTACGACAGCGCCAAAGGAAATTGCATTCTTTCTCCGTTCCTGTTTAAGGATGACATGACATACAGAATTGTATACATGATACATATGTCTCAATAAATAGGTACTAAAATTGTTTTCGTACAAAAGAGCGGTCGCTCAATACCATACTCTTATCAGAAGCTAACTTGTAAATATGACGATAAAAATAATTTTGATAAAAAATATTTGAATAGTAATTAATTAGTACAATGTTGTAGAATTTCCCATTAAAATATTTTTAATTCGCACTGATATTTAATCAAAAACAAATTTGAAAATTGTTGTTAACGTCAGGTTTAGATGCTAAATTTGATTTCAAATTAATCATGCATAATAATACTTATGTAAGTAAAAAGTAGTGGTAGCGTAATAACTAGCGCACGCGTCCTAAACTCAAAGGCCGCGGCTTCGATCCTGGCGGAACGCATGCACCACTTACGCAGTTTTTGAACCTAATGTGCATATTGTTACAATTACTACGTGCTAACAACGGTGAAGGAAAACATCGTGATGCAACCTTGCACATCGAGATAACCGATGTGTCAGAACTGCCAAGCTACCTTGGACAAGCGTGGCGAGTGTACTGTCCGTTACCCCTAATGGGAGGCCCGAGTCCAGCAGTGGGTCCTTTAATTAATGGAGTTGTAGCAAACAGTCCATACTCAGTAAGACAAAGACACAAAAAGAGGATAGAAGAATATTATCATTTTTATTTTTTTTTTTTTTTTTTTTTTTTTTTTTTTTTTTTTTTTTTTTTTTTTTTTTTTTTTTTTTTTTTTTTTTTTTTTTTTTTTTTTTTTTTTTTTTTTTTTTTTTTTTTTTTATCATTGTTATAATAATGATGAGACGTACTAAAATTATTATAAGATCATTGACTAAAAGTTTCTCCATGTGTTTGGCTAGAATTTGTGATAACAAACATGTGGCATCCCCTTGCCTGCCGTTTGTTTTGTCGAAAGGCCTTGGTCGAACCTAGGATAAAACAGTCATTCCGGGACCAGACTGCATATCGACCTTTGACTATAAAATATATATTAAATGATTGGATGCGCTTCGTGCAATCATGCGGTTATTGGTTTACGTGCTTCCAAGGTGCGAAGGAAATACGACTTGAAATATCAATTTACACGGTAAAGCAATTTCTTTGATCTAGAATCGTGAGATCTAGGTAAAGTCACGAGTTAGTGAGAGATATTGAAAATGTTTTATTAAAACGTCGTAGTTGGTCGGTATATCTATACTATAACTCTCAACTATAACCTATCTATCTATATATTAATGAGTGAAGCAAAAACTTTGTGCCCCTTTTTACGGAAATTGCGCGAACGGAGGAGTATGAAATTTCGCACATGTATAGTTTATATCGAGAAGAAGCGACGAATGCTAAGATTATTTTAAATTATGCATAAAAAATACATTAAAAATAATAAAAAGAATATTACACACTCTACCATGTACTTGACACACACACACACACACATTTTGTTTATTGTTCAAGTCAAATTAACCTTGGCAAAATTACTACGGTCGAATGTCGACCACAGTGTTTTACCGCGATGAATTCCAAAACTACTCAACCGACTGTCATGGTTGTATTTTGCATTTTGCTGAATTTGTTCCAACTAGGACATAGGATAGATTTCATTTCAATTATGATAAAAAAATATTGCATTTTTTTTAAACCGAGAAGTCGGTAAGTATGAGTTCTGCTGTCAACTAAGTAACATAAGCATCAAATAGATGGCGCCATGCTTTAAGTCCCACCCTTTGCTTAATTAATAGTAAGTGGAAAATGAATTGTAGAACTGTATGTACGTGCATAACTTGAAGACGACTTTACCGATTTTGATAACATTTTATGTGTATATTTGAGTGGGTCCCGGATGGTTCGGATTCTAGATGGGACCCGGTAGGTGGCGCTGCAATTGGTTTTAAATTATTTTTTTAGGGCAGGATATCGTCTACTGCGGCCGCTAGTAATATAATAAACTTAGTAAAAATATAATATTTTCTTAAGTTTTCGCTACTAATATACATAATATAACTACGTTTTAACGGTTTTAAGCGCGATAATTTATTTGATTTTTATTACCGACGCTTCGGCCACTTTTCAGAGAAAAAAAACTAAATAATTAGAATGAACAAGTTGGCGGTAGGCTAAATAATTTTTTAAAAACATTTGTTCTTTGTCTTCCGTGAGCACGGCTACTGAAAAGCGCCTGATGTGTCGAAAAATAAATTACCGCGCTTAAAACCGTTAAAACGTAGTTTTATTATGTATAAAAGTCGCAAAAACGTAAGAAAATATCATAGAAAATATTTTTATTTAATCACCTGAACATGCAATTCATCTAAAATAATAATATGGCGATTACCACAACTATGACCGGTGGCGGAGAACTTCGGAACTTCGAACCGCGGTCTACCAAAAGTTTCGTTTCTATTCAGAACTTTACAAAGTCACCACAAAAGGTTATAAATAGGATGTTAAAATTAGAGGTCTTGTTTGTTTTGATTAAATTACTACAAGTTACTATAATTGCTATGTTTTAGTGTTGTTTTTTACCATTGGATTGCCATGCTGGTAATTTAGGAACTACTATAAACTAGGTGTTAGGTTTTTACGTGGTACGCCATGCTAGAATAATTACCTTAATTACAGTTCTTAGGGCGGGTTCGATTGATGCCATACCACTCATACCATATCTCACAGAATATAGGCGTGAAACGGTTATTTTATTTGGAGGGCTAACAGCTACAGCTGTTATCTTACAAACTACTACTACAGGAATGGAGAAAGAATACAATTTCCTACGGCCTGGTAGCTTCTCGTAAGAGGCGATAAAACAACCTACAGCCAGGTGGTAGTGTGTCTGCCCGTCTGAATGGCTACCAGTTCGGTCTAGAGTATGCTGCCGTAACCTTGAATTGTGTACCGGCATTTGTGTTCAGTTTCCAGACTCCCTCAAAAGAGCAAACATTAAAAATATAATATAAGCATAAAGTTTAATTGTTTAGTTATGATCGTATTATAAAAAAGGTTTTACCTTAAATTATATGTCTGTTGAAATACATATTCAATTCATATTCCAACTTAGGTAATTTGCTTCGTCGTTATTACTCTTGAAACCTCATTTGATATTCAATATCAAAGTGAATTTGATATCAAACGTTGCAACAATTTGCAAACGGAATTTACATTCCAATGGCATTGAGTAACATAATTAGGAATTATATGAAGTTATGAATTATACAAAATTAAATATATAAATTAAATAATAACCTATTATTTACTTTGGTCTAGCTCTAGGTCTCTAGAATTGTCCGCGATACATACCCATAACACAATAGTAAATTGCTTAGCTTGTAAGTACTAGGCGTGTGTTTGTTTACCTATGTATGTATTGAAATGTTGAAATATTGACTTTAACATATTGTGTAATTTCCACCATTATTTTATTAACAGGTGACCCGAATATGTAATTTTATATATTTATTTTAAAACCTAGTTAAAAAAAACCAAATCAAGTTACAAGACTACACAAAGAATTACATTGCCAAACTGCATCGCAGTTTCTCGGCAGCGTTCTTGGATCATATGAAATTATAGATAACAACTTCTGTTTTAAATACTTAAGTGCACTTCTTTATGTAAATTATAATATAAATAACCTTAAATGATTGGATTAACCAATTTTTGTATTAAGTCTTACATTATTTACCACAGTTATCTAAAGTACATATACACGAAACCTCTCGTCTTAACATTTGTCGTCTATAAATGAGATCGCTGATGATCGAATTTACTATTCTGTTAATTATTTACTGTCAGTAAAGTTTATTCAAATTTAAATATTGGAACAAAGCCAGTCATTAATGTTTTGAATTTTATGTCAATATTTGATTAGAAATGGTGTATTGAAAACCTCAGATTGTTTCGTTAATGATATGTATAGGTTACGCGTTAGGCGGGCCGCTTTGACCGAGGGCGGGCGTCGGGCGTCGGGCGTCCGCCGCGCGCGGTCGTGGACTGCCGCCCGCCTCGCAGCTCGCCAACTTTATTTATTAAACTTCAGTAAAGGTATCAAGGGAACTGAAGCTTTTAAACTTTAAGCGCAAGGGTCTGCTTAGTTTTTCGATATTGTTTCGTAAGCTAGCCATTTTCACAACAAATTTATTACATTTTATTATACTACCATACTAGATTTACGCTTTTATTATAGTAGGAGTTCAGCAGACAGACAGACGGTCCACTAGATAGAAAGCGGTTACCATCGCTTATGGACATTTGCAACACCAAAGGCGCTGCTGCTCTCTTAAGGGAAACTGGAACCTGGTCACTAATGCCGGAACACAACATCAGGTTGTTATGGCGGCATACTTTAGACCAGGGGTGGTAGCCATCCAGTTAGGCAAATACCCTACCACCTCGCAGTGGGTTGTTTTGTCGCCTCTTACGACAGGCCACCAGGCAGCAGGGAATTATATTCTTTCTCCGTTCTTGCACGGATACAATACGACTTTTAAGTAGTTACAGATTGAGCTATTTAAAAATGAAAAATATATGACTAACAATATACTACATAGTTATATGTACAAATTAAAATTGTAAATTGTAATAAACACGAGAAAAAACTATATATTCAAATTAAAATTTAAAAAATCTAATAATGAAAATTGCATGTGATATATGGTTATCAATCAAGAGTTGTGTATTTATCAACTCCAAATTGTAATATTAGATAATCATATTAGCTAATCTAGACATATAAATAAAATTGAAGTGTCTGTTTGTAATATCAAAATAATAGTTTTTTATCTATTCTAACTCATTATATTTATTCCCCTGGCAGTCAATGTAAAAGATAACACAAAATTACTTTTGAAAGAGAGATTCATACTGTTTCTAAAAAACTAACTTCAAATTAAAAAACTTCACTAAAATCCCTTGCAATATTTTACGATCAGCTAATTTTGAATGTATTAATATCTGTAACACATTGTTACTCGTAATAATGTAACAGACGAAACATGTTAATTTAAATTATGGGTCATTAAATTTCCACGCGCAGAACAACTGCAAAGCGGTATCGATGCCCACGTTTTTACTGTTCATTACGATATTTTTAATATCTGTTTATATTATATACTAGCTGCCCGGACAGACTACGTTCTGTCAAAAGGTAATAGTAATATTTTTTATTATACTTTCCGTGTGCCTTTAAAAAATATACAAAAAATAATTAGCCGAATTGGTCCAGCCATTCTCGAGTTTGCGGTTAGCAACATTCATTTCTATTTATAAAGATAGATAGAAGACTAGCTAATCAGCCAGTTTGTTCCCGGGACTTGATTTTACACTCAAGATACACTAGATTTAGATTTTACATCAACAAATAGATCGACAAACATATGTATATCCTCAAATTAAGGTCACGTTTGTGTTATGGGTACAAGGGACTACTCTGGGGCCGATCTCAGACTCCCAGACTTATAGTAAATTGGTTTCCGAAATTTACTATACCAGGAATCGACCCCGAACGTCTGCGTTGCAGTGAGGGTAGGCCGGTAGCGGCCTACCTCACTGCACTGTACTTAGCCCGCTCAATCATAAAGGCTTTTAAAATGTAAAAAGGTCTTATTCATATTGAGTATGTTTGTAAACTTCTTTGTGGTTCTTAGAGAAGCCTACAAACTTAGCCTAACTCAATATGAATAAAACAGATATAAGTTAAAGAACTACTGCTTATTTACGAGTGTACATTGCTTTATAGCGTGTTATTGCCATTTTATCTTAATGCAAGTCGTGGTAGCGTAATGGCTAGAGCACGCGTCCTAATCTTATCGCGGGTTCGATCCTGGCCGGAACGCATGCACCACTTTGGCAGTTTTCTGACCTAATGTGCATATTGTTACAATTACCACGTGCTAACAACGGTGAAGGAAAACATCGTGATGCAACCTGCACATCGAGATAACCGATGTGTCAAATCTGCCAAGCCGCCTTGGACAAGCGTGGCGGGTATACTGTCCATTCCCCTACCGTGGGAGGCCCGAGCCCAGCAGTGGGACAGTTATGGGTTACTATTTATTATTGCCATTTTAAGGGAAGAAGCGACAAGAAACTAACCAGCAATAACTAAAACTAGAAAATAACCACATTTCTTGGCACATTATTTATGTATTCAAAACATTAAGTAACCTTTATATTTTTTTATTTTATAATCATGCAATATTGCCAGGGTGCCAATTTACGGGAGGAGGTCTGTTGAAGAGAATAGTTTCAAACAAAAATTTCAGATAAAATCCCTTAAATTTTTATTAAATACGTCGGCCTGTTTTAAGACTTACTAAGAGTACTACGTTTTCTTATTTAAATCCTGTACTTACATAAGTAAGATAAAACAATAAAATACAGCAAAACATGGATGTAAATATTTTAGTACAGAGATAATATGAGACAAAACCAATAAAACTTTTTTACTCGCTTTTGCCTAAATTTAGCGTTACTGCGTTCTTTCCTTTTAATATCGCATAATAAAGGAATATCAAGCGCTCCTTCAAAATATTTTCGAAACGTAATAACTGGTTGCTCCACAAACACAATTTTCTAAAATTTTAATGTAGAAGCCGTCGATCCCAGAACCATTCAGTGCCCGCCTCTTATTAACTATGTAACAAAGAAACAACCGGCTATACGATTGGGGAAATTTGGAACGGAACACGACTCCAACAGTATAAAAAACGTAATTATATAATACTAGCTGTGCCCGCGAAATTAGGTAGTTGAAAATGTTGAGAAACAGGTTTATTTTGAGCCAATATAAAAATAATAATATTTCAGCAAAAAACAACATTGACATATTTAATTTAGCAATTTTATAAATATTTTGACCTTTCGTCACAAAAACGCCTCAAGCTGTCATGGCGTCTCGCATGACGTCACAGTGTGCAAAACAAACATCTGTTTCATTGAAGTGTTATCTGAGAAGTCATTGATAACATATTGTGTTTTGCACACTGACGTCACGCGCTCTGATCGGCGTTCATTGTCACGTGGCTAATGGCTGCAATATATTTCTCCAAAAATCTCAATTAATATTTAATATTTTAGTTAAAACAATTTATTTTGTCATATTTAGATCGTAATCTACGATATACATTAAGATCAACCATACATTTTTTGCATACTGTCAACTACAGAATTGGCTGCGTAGATTTTTCCCGCGGTACCTTAATTGTAAAAGTAGCCTAAGTTACTCTACTAACATTAGCTATCTGTCAATGAAAGTTTCGTTAAAATCGGTGCCGCCGTTTAAGAGATTAGCCGGAACAAATGGTTTTAATTCTTTTTTTGCGGAACCCTAAGAACATAGCCTAACTTACTCGTGATAACATCATCTAACCTATATATAATCTTTCTGTGGAAGTCCAGTCAAAATCGGTCGACCCATTTCAGAAAGTAGCTAAATCGCACAGACTAAAATGTAAAAATTGCATTTTCCGAATCTCCTGGTCCGAATTAAGCCCCCTGATTTTTTTTCACATCTTTTTTGGCATAAACAGACGTTTCAATTTTATTTATTTGTATGACGTGGTAAGAGGGCCTGTTTGGGAGGTGGAGGGACGCAGTGGAGGCTGACTTGTTTGAGCTTCAAGCCCTTAGCTGGCAAGAAATCGCACAGGACAGAAACAGGTGGCGTGTTTTAGTCTCGGAGGCCAAGACACATTTTGGGTCGCTGAGCTAACGGAGCTAGTTAGTTAATATGATGTGGTAGTAGGTAGTAGTAAAGGCTTTCAATCAATGCCTTTAATTTTTTAATTGAGAAGAACTTAATTAAATTGTGATATAGTTGTTGCCATTCGCAAAGGCGTACGGCCCTTATCAAAAGCGGGTAAGATCAGAACACGCTTGCGTCTGACCGCTCCGACGATACGCACACTATCGCAATATGCATGTACACGTTGAACCACAAGTAAAGGCCACTGGCCTTCGTTGGTACGAGAACTATATGAATTGTTCACGTTTAGAAAATTATTTCGAAGAATAGTGTTCCTAATCATTTCTACCTAGTTGAAATTCCGACGGTGAAGGAAAACATCGTGACGAAACCTGCAATCGAATGTTAAGCTGCCTTTGACATGCGTGGCGGATATACTGTCCACGCCTCCATAGTAGGAGGCCCGAGCCCAGTAGTGGGACTTTTATGGGCTGTTATTATGTTTTTGACACTTTAATAGTAATCTCGATGACAATGACACTAAACTTGATTGCCAAAGGGTAGGAAAATAATAAACACGTGATACGAAGGTCGACGTTTGTCCTCGAATGAAACATAATCAATAAAACTCGTATTCATTAACCATTAACAATAGGCTTTTCAAATTTCATGTACTTATCTTTCAATCTATCCGCTGCAATAAAGTTCAATTTTTAATAAAACCACGTTTTAACCGTTTTCAGCGCGGTAATTTATTTGATTTTTGTTAATCCCACATTTCGGCCACTTTTCAGTAGCCATGATCACGGAAGACAAAGATGGCAAGTGTCAACGAGTATAGTTTAAGGTTTATTTAGCCTTCTTCTTTTCAAGCCTTCTAGATTAGGCTCCCATAATTAATAACCATAAACAAAATTAAAACTAAATAATAAAAACGAACAAGTTGGCGGTAGACAAATATTTTAATAGGTATATATTACAGTTATGATATATTATTGGATTATTATTATGACGCTTAATACATTATCCAGATTGATTAAAAGCTATTTCAAGCTCATCTGTGGGCGTATCTCTTACTGTATCATTTTTTTCTCTTTATTTTGAAGGGACTTTTTTTACAAAAAAATATGTCGATCCCATTATATCTTATGGTTAAAACAATCAAATTATTACACTTAATCTATTAAGATTTGTTTTGATGCACTTGATTTTATATCTGCCAGAATACTTATAAATATGCCTATATTAAACCTACAAAAGTAAATGATCTTCATTATCTTCCTCATTTCTTTAGTCATGACCCATTCTACTAATAAGTGTAGCACATCTTCGACAAGGTCGTAACCTTCACAATTTGGGGTAATACTTCTGCGCATAAGGTATTCATATTTATAAAGCGGAATGTGTCCGGATCTTAATCTATGTGCTGTAACCAAAAGATGTCTAATTAACTTAACTCACTCACTGTCGTTCTTTACTAAATACCTTTGTCTAAAGATCTTCAAACAAAATACTCCTTCCACAGTTCATGTATAAGTCTCCTGTATTTGGGTATTAGGTCAAAAAAGTCAGGACCATTCTGTAAGTCCCTGTCCCTGATAGAGGTTTGTTTTATACAAATATGTTTAACCTTGTCTCGTGCCTGAATTCCGTTTTAGATTACGATATGGTATGATAAAAGCATGTAAAGATATGCAAAGGGGTGCCCGATTTATTGAAGGTCAGTGTAATTGTTTTGGAAATTATAATGCCGGTTGGTTGCGTGTACGGAACCGGGGGCCACCGGCACTCCTGTATCCGACGGACGCGCGCCCCTCCTACCATCAACTAACTAACCCGTCATTCATAAAACCACTAAATACATCGCGACTATCACGTCAAAGGGGTACTGAAAAAGGCACGGGGACACATGTTAGAATAAACTGTAATATTTTGTACATATATGTTCCGTGCAGGGAAGGAGAAAGAATACAATTTCCTGCGGCCCGGCGACCTGTCGTAATGGACGATAAAACAATTTACAGCCAGGTGGTAGGGTATCTGTTCGTCTGGATGGCTTCCACCCCTGGTCTAGAGTATGCCGCCATAACTACCTTGAGTTGTGTACTGGCATTAGTGGCCAGGTACCAGACTCCCTCAAGAGAGCAGCAGCGTATTTTAACAATTTATAGTTAGACATGTTGCTGGGCAGTTTCTTGCTGCTTCTCCTTAACAGCAATAACACGTTGCGAAGCGGTGTACATAGACTAGGAAGTAAAATTAAATTTTAACCTATATGTATGACCTTCAAAAAGTGTTCTCCAGTGGAACTTATTTTGACTAAAAACCTTTGTATTTGACCAAACGATTTTTAGAAATGGGAAAATTACGAAATTTTCGTTTTGTTTCGTTTGGTCTTTTCGTTTAACTTCTTTTGCACATTTGTAATCGAAAAAGTGCGAAGCCGCGCTCACGAGGGCGCCGACATAGTTGAGTATATTGACACAGTTATAAAAGTATTCATTTAGCCGGATAGTAAATGAGAACGTTATCAGTCGCAGCTTTTTGCACGCAACAGTGGCGCAGGGGTGCGGCGTAAAGAGACCAAGGCCTGCCCTCAAACGCCCGCAATTAAGATTCCCTACTTTGTTGTTGACGTTTAAGAATAAGGTAGAAAGTACAAATGTCCCACTTCCCACCTATCCCAAATGTCCTATTCATACCCTTTATCCCATCACTCCTATTCTATCCTAGAGGCTGGCAAAAGGTTCGCCCTTTGTGTTACTAAATCGTTTTTAAAATAGTGCTCTCTAATTTTTCTGCCTGCATGAAGCTGTTGTTTAACAAGAGAGTTGATTTCATTTGTTGTGTTGTGAAAAACTCTAGTGAATTGTCTGCTAGATTAGTAAAAACTTATATAGTTGTTGGAATGATATGAATGAATGAATGAAAACTTTTTATTTCTTGTCTGATTGGTCGGGATTTACGTAAATACTACTAGGCCGATTTCGATGCGGTTTTCACTGATCGACAGCATATTCTCAGACTTAAAATCTGCGTTACTTCTATCTCAGATATCCCGCGGGATTTTTTTTGATGATTTAAAATGGCCAGATTGAAAAAATTGAATTTCAATGCAATTGTTTTACTGATCTATAGCAAATTTTATGCAATAAAATTTGTAATATTTTCTTAAGTTTTCGCGACTTGTACGCGTACGAAACGTCGGATAAACCTGAATAAAATAAATTACCGCGCTTAAAACCGTCAAAACGTAGTTTTGTAATATTTTATCCAAGCGGTTTGTAATTTTTCGAGTGCACAAAAAATAGCTTTTTCCGACCGTTTTCACTAAAACGATTTCATAGCTTAATTCTTTATTTAAATACTGCGACCCTGTCCCGGGAGGATTCCCGCGGGAATTTCAAGTTAATCGTGGACAAAATCACGGGCTGTCATAGTTCAAACTAAAGCTGTAAGCCTAAGCGTGCATACCATATACACGCCTTACATCAGTAACCTAAAGGAGTGTCTAGTCAGCCTAGCTACTAGTTATCACATTACACGGTAATAACACTTTAATAACAATGTCGTGGTATGCAGTTGCGTGACTGTCGTACACCACACGAAATCGGAATAGGATGGGCTTGATTTAATTTGCATGTTCATTAGCTAAAATAACAAAAAATATTCGTTATATTCGTATAAACGTATAATATTCGTTTTAATTTTTTTTACACCTAAAACAATGGTTATCTACAACCGATAGATAAAAAAAAATAAACGTTAATTGTTCGCAAACTGCACCAAAGTCAATAAAAAATCTATATATATATATATATATATATATATATATATATATATATATATATATATTAACCTAGTGCTTAGTGGTAAGGATGGTCGTTGTATTCCTTTTTTTGATATGCTTTGGTATATAATAAATATCTTATCTTATCTTTCTACTTCTTTAATCTCACGAACAGAATTGTACCCATTAGGAAGGTCCCTAAGATTCAGGTCGACATAGTTTAGGGACCAAAGTATCGAAATACTTCAAAAATGCGAAATATGTGTTTACCTTTAAACGTTTCTTGTCAAGATTACGGGCCATGAAAATGGTCTGGACTTTTGGAGGGCCTGGGACTTGGGATTGCGTGGAGCCATGGGAAGGCCAACACGTAGAGGCCCCTTGACAAATTTAATGTAAATGTGGCGTGACACTGACCGGCGATTATCCCTGTCTACACTATATACTAATGCATCCAAGGACAAGCCCAGGCCAGTGTAGGACTATTGTGGCAAATGAGAACAAAAAGTACCGGACTATAGGGGTAAAATGATAGTGGTACTAGGGGTCTGGGAATATGGGGACTATGCTGTCTGCCCGTCGCAATGTTCAGGGCACATGGAAAAAATGGGCAGACGGTAACTCGCCACTTCTTGCATGGGTCGCAAAAAATGCCATAAAACACAGGGACAACGTGGGTGTGAGTAGCTACCAGGTGTAGATAGGCGGGCTGGTTCACTGAAGCTACTTCTGACGTGATGCCATTTATCACTTCCACCCCTGGAGCTTTAGTCTTAGCTCTAGCGATCCTCTACTCCATGCCGGCTGGTTAAGGCAAGCACGGAGGTGGGGGCCTTGCCTTGGCCCCCGGAGTCAGGTACGAGGTTTCGCTACTCACCTAAGCCTTCGCCAGAATGCCCCCCTGCGAATTACTTTTAAACGATTTTGTTATTATTATCTATTAAGGCTGTATTCTGTTTGATATGATAGTAAAAGTTTGTGACAGACAAACAGACAGCCAGAGAGAGTTACTTTCGCATTTATCATATTAATAGATAATATTAATAGGGATGTCTCAAACAAGTGAATTAAAAAAAATGTGTTTCATACATGCTTGCAGCAAAGTGGCAATGAACAGAACATTCTTACAAGAATTCATTTATAAATTAAGCGCTTTTATAAAAAGCGGAGCAATAAAAGCAGCCAAGGCGTAATAGAATAGTTTTGCCATCATAAACAATACGGCGTCTGAAATATCAGGAGGCTTACGTAGCTTGCTACGAAGCGCGTAGCGCGTGCTACGAGAGTATTATTAATGACACGACATTTTCTACCCTCTTTGTAAAATATGTTGTTTCACTTTTAATTAAAATTTCATAGTTGACAAAGAGGTGAAATAGGTCAAGCTATACTCATATCGACTTCGAAGGTATAGACCTTCGTTTAGAAATCAATATTTTTAAGGTTCCGCGGATATTTTGATGAAAACAGTACCCGTATAATATCGTCGTAAGCGTTTGTCTGTCTGTATGTCAGTTATTTTTCTCATATACTATTAGATGTAGCAGTAGCTCTATGCGGGACTACTATCTATTTTAAAAAAATAACGAAACAATATAAATAGGTACGATGAAAACTATACTGTTGGAGCACGCAAGGGGGGAGACGCGCGGAGGAGGAAGGGCCGCCCCACGACCACGGCTGGGCCACAGGCCGCGGCTGCCGTGGGAATTGGGATCGCCGAACACTAGAGAAGGGCGTTTCCGTTGTTTTGTAGCAATGTTGCAACCGGTTGCATTTCTTTTTTAAAACCTGTTGCGGCAATAGGTTGCTTTTGCAACAAGTTATTAATAGTCAGGTATGAAATGAAAGCAATGAAAAATCTTAATGTATTTGATAGTGATAAATTTAAATTTAAATAAAAATGGATCATAGTAATAATCTACTAATATATTTATTTTTGAAGTGAAACTTCTATGTAGAGTTTCTTCTATATCTTACGATTATCGCTCACGAAAAAGCGTCACAGTCACATGTGGTCTAATTCTTACATTTTTAAACTCGTGATATCTTTCGAATAGGATGTCCGAATTGAATAATTCAAAAAGTTATATAAAGGTATTGAAACAGTCTTGAATATGAAGTAATTTATTTTGATAAGGATTAATACTAAGATACAAATAAAGAGCCTTTGCTAGCGGCGGCATTTTAATTAACTTTAAAAATAAAAGAACACTTATTGTGGCATAACTATAATAGTTAGACATATGCTTTCACGATACTTTTTGTAAATGATGATGTGTTCTACAAAGTCGTAGTACATTATTTTATTCTATCATCAATAGTTTTCGCAGCGTAAGCGATTTAAGGAAAAAAAATCACCTTGGGTATCATTATTGGAGTTTTAGTAAGGATCCCTAACTTTTTTGTAAATATAATATAGCCTATGCCACTCGGGAATAGCGTAGCTTGCCAACAATGAAAGAATTTTTCAAATCGGTAATGTAGTTTCGGAGCCACTTCATTAAAACTGAGCAAACGAAATATTTTTGAATAATTTTTTTTGGAGATATTTTTCTGTTAACAAAGTTGAGGTTCGAATGAATATTGACGAAAGATGCGCATTTGTTAATGTTCCGTTGTATGTGTATAATTTTAGAGTAGACTATGGATGTTTTTGGTTCCGGATCGAATTCAGTTTTTTGTTTGATAAAATAAAATATGTTTACATAAAAAATGTATTAATTAAAATGTACCTAACCTAACCAAATCATAATTTGCAGTAAACCTGCCAAAATCGAAATGTCTGCTGGGACACATATTAGAAGTGAAACTTCAACAGACAAGTGGAAAAACGAATCGCAACGGACAAGTGGAAAAATGAATGGCAACGGATAAGTGGAAAAAAGAATCGCAACGGACAAGTGGAAAAACAAATCGCAACGGACAAGTGGAAAAACGAATGGCAACGGATAAGTGGAAAAATGAATCGCAACGGACAAGTGGAAAAACGAATGGCAACGGATAAGTGGAAAAACGAATCGCAACGGATAAGTGGAAAAACGAATCGCAACGGACAAGTGGAAAAACGAATCGCAACGCACAAGTGGAAAAACTTCAACTGACAAGTGATAAAATGAATCACAACAAAAGTTTAACTTGAAGTTTTACGGGCAGGTTTTCAAATTGGGAAAGTACATTAACAATCTGCCCGTAACACTTCAAGTTGAAATTTTGTTGCGATTTATTTTGTCACATGTCAGTTGCGATTCATTTTTCCACTTATCTGTTGCCATTCGTTTTTCCACTTGTCCGTTGCGATTCATTTTTTAACTTGTCCGTTAAAGTTTCACTTCTAATATTTATTGACATTTAAAAATACCAATTGGCGAACCTTTTCGGTTGTAAGTCGGGTCCTTCTGTCACTAACAATATAGCCTGCTTTAGAAAATATTCTTTCACAGGGCACACTGGTGGCGAGAAAATTGCCCCTCTTGACAAATAATTTATATATAGTTGGGTAAAGATGGCGGTTATTTTTCCACCATTCCAGAGGTGTGATTGCGGCGTTTCGGGCCAATAATGCGTCATCTAGATAGGCCCCCATTTCTATGATCGCCTTTGCCCTAGGCGAGCTTGTTGGTACTAAGCCCTCAACTTCACGATCAAAGTCGTCCCAAATTGATAAATTTTTTGAACTGCCAGGTTGCGTTGGCTCGTTGGAAGTGGTGGGATGATATGTAACAATGGAGTTGGCAATCATGGTAGCAGCCATATCAATTGCTCTTGTTTTGCAAATATCAGCCGCAGATTTATTGGCAAAGCCATTCATTTTGAATCGTGGATCTAGTAGTGTACACATGGCCAGCTCTTTATGATATTCGATGTTGTTAAATCTCTTTGAAAGTCCCTCCTTTAGCTTCAGAAGTACATCGCCAACGACAGGCTTGTATTCATTTTTGAGCAAATTGTCGCACACACTATGTAACCCACGAGTCACAACTATTGCCATGCTGGCGGTAGTGTACTTTTCTCCACTCATTTTGGCTGTTGCTTGCTCAAATGGCTGTAATATGGAGGCAAGTTGACTGCATATACTCCAATCCTCCTCAGATAGGGCTTCATTGATTTCTCTATGTACCAGGGCCAAAGTAGCCCGCACTGCTTCTTCTAACTCTACAAAGCGCTGTAACATAAAAAATGTCGAATTCCAACGAGTAGGTACAGATTGCTTGAGCTTCTTGGGAATGCTACCACTTTGCTGCACTTGATATTTTATCAATTTATCAGTGGCCGCTGAACTCCTCTTAAAATAAGCTACTATATTTTTAACTTTTTCTAACATGTCCTTAACAACTTTTAATGCATCCTCAACTACTAAATTTAAGGTATGGGCATAGCACCCAAAATGCTTCCATCCTGTTAAATTAATTGCATTTACAATATTATTAGCATTATCAGTTATTGCTAACATTACTTTTCCTGTCAAACCCCAGGTTTCAACCGTATTTTTCAAATACAGAGCCAGTAGTTCCCCTGTATGTCTTTCGTTATAGTGAGCGCACTCTAAAAGTACTGATTTAAATTCTAACTCCGATGTTGTGTAGTGTATGGTTATTGCTATATAACCATCATTTATAGATGATGTCCATGTGTCGGTTGTGAGGCATACACTTAAAGCTTCTCGCTTCACTTCTTCCATTAACTTCTCCTTGCAGGCAGAGTAAGCAGATGGTATCAAACTGGCTGATATGGTTTTTCGGCTAGGTGGTTTATACGAAGGGTTTAAAGCGTTGGTATATTTTAAAAATCCTTTATCCTCTACTATACTAAATGGCTGATAATCCCAAAAGAAGAGATGTAACAACGCTTCATCTATCTGTTTACTTTCATGTAAGCCTATTTTTTTTGGAATATAAGACGCCATTGTTCTTTGTCGTTTTTGAGCTGTAGAAGCAGAGCTAAGAACTTCAGAAGTTGTCGCGGTAGATGTTGTAATTGAAGCTGAAGCTGATGCATTTTCTGAATGTATCGCATTGTCGTTGCTTCCTTGCTGATGTTGAAAAATGGGTTGGTCAAGTGCTGCATATGAAGCGATATTCGGTAAGCTTAAAGCGTGAAAGGCAGATACATGCTTACGTTTTAAGTGTAGTTTTAAATTTGAAATGGTGGATTTAAACGAAATTTTACTGTGACATAAATTGCAAGTTGCGACTTTTGCCACATTGTCTTCAGTGCTAAAATGTTTCCAAATATCACTGGATTTTCGAGACATATTACAATTTCCAACATAAACAAAGCCCCAAAATTAGCTAATCATGCAAGTAAAACACAAAAAGCAACACACGCATAAACAACCAAATGAAACTGAAAACTGAATACAAACTTATTTCAATGCACGTTTTATAACGTAAAGTTGTAAACAACTGTGTGAATTACATAGTACGTTACGCACCGCCAGGCTGTTTTATCAACACTTAGCAGCAGTCGCGAGCTCACAACAGGGCAACGGGCGCAACAACATTCGGCAGACAGATGTCATTATTGTCATTACGTGCGAAGCGCGTTTCGCATTAAGTTGTTGTTTAATTTTTGGCTATCATTCGTTTTTGTAAACAACCTAATGCGCGATTTCTCGTAACAGGTTACATTTTTATTTTCAAAGCAACCTATTGCTGCAACAGGTTTCGTAAAAAATTACTCATCTCTACCGAACACTCGCCCGCACGACGGCTAGTGCGACGGACGACCATAAATTATTGTATATACAATATAACTTCGAATAAACAGCATCTATCTTGTATACAGTCCGCAGTCATTTAACCACCTGAGCCATTAGTGTGTCTGCTAGACAGGCCACTCTTCTACAATACAGATAAATAAAATTGAAGTGTCTGTTTGTAATGTCAAAATAACAGCTTTTTACTAAAGGTGAATATGAAAGTATATAAACAATACTTATACCAAAAAACTAATATTTAAATTTATTGTCCGTCTCTCTGGATATTCCGGCTAATCTCTGAAACGACGGGAACGATTTTGACGGGACTTTAAGTGACATATAGCTGATGTTATATGAAGTAACATAAGTTACTTTTAGAGTCGCGAAAAAAAACTACGCTGACGGAGTCGCGGGTTAATACAGTCTATGTAACAAGTCTTTGCCAGATGGAAGCGTGACTAGAAGGCTGGCTGCATTGCCACGCTGTATGGCAACGCTCATTCTCTAGGCGAAGTAAGAACTAGCCTCGTTGACAAATAAATATGAAAAGTACGTTAAAACTTGGATTTTATTGCCCAACAGAAACAACAGGTAAAACAAAAACTAAAAAAATAAAGGAAACTTATGGAACAAGTTTCCTATTTGCAAATGCCAGTGAACATGAAGGGCGTATACCTTGGAGGGGGTGCCGACATTTTTGTATATCATCCGAAAGGGCAAACGCGTATACCGCAAACTCCCACAACCGATTTAGCGACAGCTTGGAATGTGACTAAATGCTGCAGTATAATCCCTAACATTCAACCAATTGCGTACTATATAGAAACAATTGATATCAACATTATCTACTTCTTTACATACATACATTAAGAAAACATGTGCATCTCGGGATGCCCGACTGGCGTGATGACTTAAACTAAACTAAGTTGAACTATTTTATAAGTATGTCGGAATAGTATTTGTTATTATAAAGTTATCATATGACGGTAGTAGTCAAATGTAGTAATCGGAAGTCGTATAACCGCAGCATTTATTATCAAATTGACAAATATCGGAAATGGAGTAACTAATTATTATAATTGTTTTTATGATCCTGGCAACACTATGAAGTACTTGCTATTTTTAGCAATAATGTAATATTATTGTTTTGTAGGGTAGTTTTCGTAGTATTTTCGTATAAAAGGCGGTGTGGCGTGTAGACGGGAATCATTGCTTACTGTGCGGTGTGAATGGTCACACCGAAGGCTGAACAATAAAGGGCAAGCCCTGCCCAAATAGTTAATATTTGGTATATTTGGTACTTTCTTACCCAAGTATCTACAAGGCTGTTACCCTAGTACAGGCAGTCTTAAACCGACAGTCTACGAGTCTACAACGGTGATTCTACGTTCATCGGTTTAACAGAGCGGAAGCTCTGTTGGACAAAAGACCCATAGTATATTGTGGTCGATAATTACTGTTCGATAAGCAGTATTCTTTGAGGGCATACTGCTGCTCGACACCTGACAAGTGTAGAGACGGCTCTTGGAGCTGTTCTAATAATTCGTGTATTGTTGTGCTGTGTTTAATATTGTAATTGTAATGATTCTAGTGTATTAAACTATGATTATCACATTTCAGATTATTATTGCATTATACTCCGAATGTCCTTCGCTCCCGGCGGGAGTGAATCCGACAAGTATATTGAATTGTTTAGCTTGAGAAAAGCTTAGGTTATTCCTTTAATTTAATGAAAAATTAAGATTTCATTACTAAGAATTATAACATGCGCACTTTGTGACATATGTATCTTTTTTATAACGCTGGAACAAACGAAACAAAGGGTAAAGTAATATAATTGCATGAAGCCAATGATATCAACGTATATTTGTGAGTCAAGACTCACAGACTAACAATACATAGGTACTGGAAAACCCAGTTCGCTATCTTGCAAGGAAAACGTTATAAAATTCTAAACATGACGTGTCTGTACATTGGAGCAATTGCAAAAAAACAACTGGAATATAGTATATTGTTACACGCCGACAAAGTGAATGCACATCTGTAGTTTATTTCCTTTCCCGCATTTGACTTCTTTTGTTTACTTTGTGTTTAAAATTTGTAATTAAGAAAACATCCTATTGTTATTGTACTCGTTTATGGCTGCAGGTGTGCAGATTCCGTTTTCTTGGAAACTTCAGTCCACGCGGTCGATTGTTGTATTGTACAGTTTAGTATAAAACAATACCCGAACGGGTGAGTGAGTCAGTCAAGTGACGATTACGATCAAGATTTGTACATTCGATAAGCTTTGCGCGTGTTATTGAATCGTGCAGTTTGTACTGGTTGTGTCCAGTTATATTTGTACCTGTGTTATATGTGTTTGTATCGTTGTAATAAAATTTATAATAATTCCAACGGCATTTTAATTCGAGTCCTGTAACTCGTAACAATATAAAACTATTAATAGCACGATGCGTTTTTTTAGATTTCTTGTCTAGTTCTGTTTGTTCGGGATTACCGTAAAAACTACTGGGCTCGTTTCGATGCGATTTTCGCTGGTTGACAGCTAATTTTCGGATTACAAACTGCTCTACTTATTATACCGGGAATCTCGCGGGAACTTTTCTCATACTGAAAAAAAATCGAATTTCAATTTGATTTGGTAACAACAATGGCAAATTTTATATAATTGAATGTGTTATATTTTTTATATTTTTATTCCGGGATTCACGTGGGGATTTCAGGAGCGGTTCGCAGTTGTTTCAGTGAGTAAAAATTAGCTTACTGCCACAGTTTTCAGTAAAACGATAGTTTACATTATTTTTAAAATGCTACGGTTCTTTGTGTCCCGCGACTCCCGGAAGAATTTCAAGTAAAGCGTATACAAAGTCACGGGCAAATCATAGCGAATAATAAAAGCAGTAATTCTCTTAATTAAGGTTACCGACACAAAAATATGATTAAAAACAAAGAAAATAGGGCAGTGTGCTAATATAGAGGCAATATAGGACGGGGGGCGTAGTCCGTTGGCATCGCTAAAAGCTTCCTGTCGACTACCGTCGACTGTGCGCGTCGCTCATGTCCACTGACCGACAAATTGGCTGCACTTCACAGAAATACACTGTGAAATACCTTTCCATTTTGCATAAATGAAAGCGCATGAAGAGAATTCATCTGTTTGTATTTTAATTGCAAATTAACGCTGCTTCGTAGAACTTATACTTCGCCATACAGCGCAGCAATGCAACCAATCTTCTGGGTACGCTTTGCAACGAATGCAACGAAAATGCAACGAATTGCTGCAGCAACAAAAGGAGCCGGTGGGAGTAACGTGACAGGCGCAGAACCTGCTGTTGGCGTGGAGAATGCACAAGACAACCAAAAATCAGCTGATACGGTGGACAGGCGAGGTGATGAAGTCGACACTTCTAGTGATTCTATCATTACCGGAATATAGAACATCCCCGTCCGAGTAATAGTCCACAGGGAGACAGAGTCATCCTATGAAAGCGCCGTAGAAGAAGGATCTGCAAACGAAGATTCTCACGATAATGGCGTGACAGATAAGTCTACGGTTTCTGAAAGATATCGTAATGATATGAAAGTCGTAAGAGAACGTGAGCTTGGTCATGAACATAAGAAAGTACATCTGGACGAGGAACGTGACTAACAAGTCTCCTATGATTTTAGCAGTGCAGCTAGTCATTTGACTAGCGACGAAGACTTTGAATCAGACGAATCTGATGAAAAATATGCTAATGTGTGCAGAAACGGTTAATGAGAGAGAAAAAAAGAGATTGAGACAAATACGTGCTCGTGAAAAAGGAATGGCAGATATCACATCAACCTCTAGCGAGCGCTATAATATCTCTTCAAGTTTCTTACACACGTAAATGGAATATGGATACAAGTCAAAAATCATTTTCAACCCAAGAAATTTCATCTGCCAGTGAAAATCCAAATTGTGTATCTGGAAGGAAACGTAGAGCACCATATCTCAACAGGGGTGCAACTCAAAGAAAAAGAGGCCCATCAAACAATGGGGTGCATAAAACTGCAAATACGACGCCAAGTGAACGTCAAGTGGCATTTATTAGCGAGAAAGGTTCAACTAAAAGAAAAAGAAGCCAATCAAACAATATGGAAGTGGTGACAAAACTTATTCATCATTGGATAAAATAGAAATTACCTGCAATTTACATACATTACAATTACATGAACAAGGTGCTGTTCGATAATATAAAAAAGGCGAAATCGTCTATTAATGATCATTCTATGTTCATAGATAATACACTATATGTAAAATAAAATAGTTCAGCCTCTCTGGAATAAAATATCATTTACTCTGTCTGATAGATGACGCTACAATCAATTTTATTTCTATATGCACCACTAGATGCTACTAGAGGTGTGTAACTCCTGCGTGATTAACTCAAAAGATCCGACGCGAAGAGTGATTAGATCTGTATATGATTTGCGTTCAAAATGTGTCTTTATATCTTTAACTCTTTAGTTAATTCCTGTTCCACGCGATGAGCAAGAATGATTAGGCCTACTGTCCACTGAGGCGTCATTTGAAGAATGCTTACAAGCTACAAATGACGACAGGTGTAATTTGCGTCTTAGTCGTGTCCAATTATTATGCAAACTACAACATCGCGGAAGCGCGTTTCTATTTTACTGCGAAAATTTCATCAAGCTATGATGATGTGGTTGCAGCGTACAAGTAATCAGAAGGCGGCGACACAAACGTAGATGTTATTGGTTTCATCCATATCATCCTCGCTTTATCCGTGACGTCCTTTCTCGAAAATGCTGATTTGTTATTATAAAGACAAGAATATTCATCGATAATTCGAAAAAAATTGGCTGCTGAGACTGCCATTTTGTAAATAAAGACGAGTTTGCGCCGGATTTAGGAATCCTTTTGTTTACTTTGTGTTTAGAAAAACATTATATTGTTATTGTACTTGTTTTATGGCCGTCATTAGTGTCGAACTAATCCTTGTTGTTATTGTATTGCGTCGAAGCTTGCGGGGTATGGCATCGGTGCATGGTATGGTTTTTAAAGAATTTGACAGAATAAGAAGTTGCTACTAAGTTCCATCATGTTCTAAGTATTACTTTCCTTGCATGCCTCGATCAAGGCGACGAAGCGACCTTAAAAGCTTTTATTAATGACTGCTTCGGCCTATTCAATTAAACAAAAGGTGAAATGGTGTCGGGCGCGTTAAAAATAACACCTATCCGTCAGAGAGGTCGTTTGTCAAAAATGTTGAGACGGAATCCCCGAAGAAAATTTAAATGTGACTTGTGGGGATTTATTTTTGTGTGTGGTACGGCGATGATGATACGCCGTTGGATTAGGGTGATGCACCACTGGTGAGAGCCCATCCTTTGCATCCATAACTACATAAAAAAAAGATTGCTTTGTAGGACGTACACATAATATACATATACAATTCATGCTTTCTGGTTACGTTCTGTTCCTGAGTTCATTGAATAAAGCTCTTTTGAATTAAACGTTGACAATCAATGAAATAATTATTTATTGCATAAATATGCTACATAAAAAAGATATCTCGTGTAGATACCGTAAAGTGTACTTCTATATACTGTATGTAACTGTGATATAGAGCTTCCGCTGTGATAACTGTGAATATAGTTGATGATGATTTTATGTTTTTTTTTTATTTGGGTATCTTAATATGACATTAGGATAAACAAAAAAATAAATAAGTTGGCGGTAGAATAAATAAATACTTTAATATGGTTCATGGCTTTTATATATTTATTTGTAAGTTAAGTTTATACCTGGTGAACAATAAACTGACAGCGGGACTGGTCCACAAATTCAAAGTCACTCAACGGGCTTTGGGGCGAGCTATGTTAGGTGTTTCTCTTACAGATAAAATCAGAAATGAGGCCTTCCGTAAGAGAACGCAGGTAATCGACATTGTTCGCAAAATTAGCAAGTTGAAGTGGCAGTGGGTCGGTCACCTCTGCCGCAGGACCGACGGCCGATGGAGCAAACGAGTCCTGGAGTGGAGACCACGTCTCGGCAATTGTAGCGTAGGACGCCAGCCTGGTGAATAGACGACCGGCGCAAGATCGCCGACAGAGACTGGATGAAGAAGACGGGAGACCGGGATATGTGGCGCGTACTTGGGGAGGCCTATTGGCCTATGAAATTGGCTGAAGAAGAGAAGAAGAACAATAAAGAGTTACCTACCTTGTCTAGGTCAAAATATAGCCCTCTCGTCACTTACTTTTTATCCTAATAACCCCCTGGTAGTGGCAAAAAGGTGGCTTTATTAAAAGCGCGATACTTATTACTTGCCCTATACACATATATATATATTTATACCTGTGTCAAGATGCACCCTACCTGTTCAAAATATCTTTTGTACAGCCATTTTCCGTTGAGATCGAGCCCTAGATACCGCATCTGGGGCTTAATGAGAATGGAATTCCTTTGGAATGTCACGCATTAGTCCGCAGGTGGATTCCGAAAACATCTATGGAACATGAGAGCGTCAAGCCCAGCAATACGTTGAACACGGTCGCCATTCCGGCGTTGGCAAGGTCCACCGGTTTCGTGTGCGAAGCGGGACGTGCCATGACTATGGTGTCGTCTGCCAAGCAGATTAACTATATCCCGGGCATGACTGATTCCCGAAGGAGTCAGTCGTAACCAGTCTTCTACGGAAGTTCGCGCGCACGCGCACGCATCAATCATCAACAAGCAACAGATTTCAAAAACTAGAAAAGCAATGCTATGCGAGGAGAGGGTAGTTGCTATTATTAAGACCCACACAGTATTCTTTATTTATCAAAATTTAAAATATAGAACAGTAATTTAATAAGTACAGTTTATTGTGAAAAGTGACACTATAGCATGATACGTCTTATACAGTGTTATCCAGTGTTTATGTACTGTATTAATTCCTAAATTTACAACCCAATACAAAAGTACTTACATTCATTTTATCTTTTATAATATTTACAAAAACAGCATAAACTTTTAGAACTATTAGTGAATAAGTGCAGTGCCATCCTAATAGTTCAATAAATACATAATTCATACTTTTATGGATAATTCTTACTATCCATAAAATTGCAAATATATTCGCAAACAACGCCATCTATCGTAACAGCGGAGATATAATTATACCAATAGCAAAGAAATATTATACGGTTCAATAATGCCGTCTGAGAGATGTATCAGCTGCCGTAAATTCTTATCGCCTCTAGATGGCGCTAGGTGTGGTAAATGTAATGGCATAGTGCATCGAAGTTGTGTCGCCCTACCGGCCAAGGGCCCATTGTCTCCTACTTGGCGCTGCCCTGAATGCAAAAAGGGAGAGGTAAGAGACAACAGAGATGACACTCCAGTTCGGGGTAGACCGTTAGTATCGAGCGGTAATACTACTTATTCAAGTCAGTCTGACAGCATTTCTACTTTTTGTACTTCTCAGCGAGATATGTCTGATACAATAGAGGTTACAAATAACGACTTAATGAAAGCGATAAATGAGATCCGCTTCGACTTCATGAATTTCCGTGAGGAAATTGCAGAATTGAAAGTCGAAGTACAGTCTTGCCTTAACCGTATCGACGGTCTGGAAAATCGTATAGATACATTGGAAAAGCGTACAGACATGCATAACGAAATGCCGAATGAATTCAGTAAGGTGATAACACAGTTAAGGTCCGACCTAAATGATAGGGATCAAAATCTATTAGCGAACGACCTGGAAATTAGAAATATACCTGAAGAAAAGGGGGAAAACCCCACTCACCTTATCGTTCAAGTTGCAGCCAAGCTGGGATTAAGTCTAGAAAACCGAGATATTGTCAGCGCTGAGCGAATTGGTGGTAGATCTTACAATGCGACTAACTCGGATGGAGCAAAAGAGATGACGTCTCGTGCCATAGTGGTGCGCTTGGCGCGCCGTGATCTCCGTGATGACCTACTACACAATGCTCGTGTACGGCGCAATGCTGACACCAGCGATATTGGTCTCGCGGGAAAACCAGTCCGATTTTATGTAAATGAGCGCCTAACAAAGTCTAATCGGCAATTATTTCGATTGGCGCGTGATGCCGGTCGGCACCATGGATGGCAATTTATTTGGACCAGGCGCGGCCGAATTCTTTCACGACGTCAATCGGGGGATCCTGTGGTTAGAATTTGTAACGAAAACGACGTCTTCGAAAATATTGGCGCATTCAAGAGTACTTTGTAATATTCTTAATCTATTGTTCCTGTATTATTTTTATAGCATTTTCTTATTTTTTTTAAGTTATAAGCGTTATGCGCCGCAGATATATACTATCAGTTCAATCGTTAAGTTATGATATAATGTGTATTATTTTAATATTATACTGTACATACAGAATAAATAACAACAACATATATATATTTAAATCTTCGCTAACTACTCACATGACATCTGTATTAGACTTACGTATAGCATACCAATATCGTGTACGTATATGGAAATTCATTAGTTTGCCGTACATCTCTACTGAATACAGGTTAATAGACAAAATGTATATTAAATCAATTGAACGGAAGCCTCATACATATTTGACCCTAATTTTCATTCTGGGATGTAGTAAGTTATTTTTAATTTTCATTATTATTATAAATGATTTCAAATAATTTGTTAAAGTTTGGGCTTTTGAATGCTGGATCTCTGGGTACAAATCAAGATGAGTTTTTAATTGCTATGGACAAACACACTTGGCTTCGGCCGGGTGAAGACGGTCGAGTGCCATACGTGCCAGGAGACAGACTGAGGCATGTACCAAGACCTCAATCTGTACGTGGGGGTAGGGGGGGAGGAGTGGCATTTTATATTAGATCTGAGATTAATGCAAAAATCAGGACATATCCAGAACGTCCGGATGTTGAGCAACTTTGGATGTCTTTAAAGTTAAATAGCAAAACTATTCTGATAGGGACAGCATACAGGCCACCGTGGCTAGAATTGAACCGATTTCTCGACGGAATAAGTGAGAGTGCTATTTCTCTTGCTCCATATGATAACATAATTTTACTTGGAGACTTTAATGTCAACATGCTAGACACATATAGCTCTAATTCAAAAAGAATTTCTGAATTTCTCAGTCACTTCAAATTAACACAGATAGTAGATTCAGCCACTCATCACTTAGATCATAGCTCCTCTCTAATTGACGTTATATGTACAGATTTTGATTCATATACAGTGGTAGTAGATCATATAAGCGAACTTAATCATCACTCCTTCATAACTTGTGAGAGTCGAATTAAAAAAGTAAAACCCATACCGCGTATAGTAACCTTTCGACCACTTACGGATATTATTCCAAGCATATTTGAACGTGACTTAGAACTCATTCCTTGGCAATACTTGTGGAGTGAAGTTGATGTCAATATGTTGGTCAATACCTTCACTACTAACATTATCAGACTTTTAGATCTCCATGCGCCTAAGAAAAATAAGGTATTCAAAACACCACCTACGCCTTGGATCACAGATAACATCAAATTAATGTTTAAGCTTAGAGATCAAGCCAAGAGTAGATTTCAAAAATCTAAACTTGACACCCACAAGCAATATTATTTAGATTTAAAGCGCCTGTCATCAACAGCTCTGATTAGTGAAAAAAAATGCTATTTCACGCAACATGTCAATAAAAATATAGGCAACTCAAAATTTCTGTGGAAAAATTTGAAATCTAGTGTACTTCACACCCATACAGAAAAAAGGCTTCCAGTATAGTTTTGCGATCCAAACAGCATTAATAAGTCTTTCTTGGAAGTACCGGGAGATAATAATGTAAGCATTCAACAGCTAGCATTTTTTGAAGATAATAGGCATGGTGAAGCAACATTTTCTTTACAAAAAACTACACCAGATGCAGTTCTTAAGATTATAAGTTCATTTCAATCAAATGCTCTACGAGTAGATGGAATAAATATAGAGATGATTAAATTATTAATGCCAAAAGCTCTTTATACCATCACTCACATCATCAATAGCTCAATTGTATCAAATACATTTCCAGATTTGTGGCGACGAGCTATTGTTCTTTTGGTGGTCTTCTTCCTCTTAGCCTTTTGAGGCGGCGAGGAGGTTGGGGCCTCGAGGAAAACCTCTTTACCCCGGCTTCTACTCGACGGACAACTATCCGTCGGTGGCGGGGCTTGGAGCCATTGGAGCCTTCCTGACGGCGGTCTCTCAACGGCTAAAGAGCTATTGTTCGTCCTATTCCCAAGAAAAATAACCCAGTGACCACTAAAGATCTGCGCCCAGTGAGTATATTGCCCTGTTTATCTAAGGTTTTAGAGAAGGTAGTTTACACACAGATCATTGCATATTTGGAGACAAATAACATTCTACCTGACCTACAATCTGGTTTTAGAAAAAAACATGGCAACTGCATTATGTGATGTGGTGGGCAATATCACTGAGGCTCGCGATATAGGGCAGGGTTCTATATTGGTTTTGCTGGACTATTCTCGAGCATTTGATGCCATCAATACATCTCTACTTTGATCCAAGATGGCTTTTTACGGCTTCACATCTGATACTATCAAATGGTTTCGTAGTTATCTCACAAATAGATCACAGCAGGTGGAACTGCAAAAACCTGAGGGAACATCCATAGTTTCAAGTGCTTTGTACCTTGAAAGAGGAGTTCCTCAAGACTCAATTTTAGGACCACTGCTATTTATTCTTTATACTGCTGATCTCATAAAATGTATACAGCATTGTAAATTCCACATGTATGCAGATGACTTCCAACTCTATGTACATTTAAATCCAAAGGACACAAATAAGGCAGTGGAAGACATTAACAGTGATCTGGAAAGAATCGCTGAATGGTCACGAATAAATTGTCTAGTGTTGAATCCTACTAAGTCAAAGTACTTAGTTCTTGGAAATCAGCATCAGGTAAACATTATAAAACAAGTTAAACCTAGTATCAAAATAAAACAAGAGCCTATAGAGATGGTGGATCATGCTTACAGTTTGGGACTTACTATAGATTCAGAGCTTCGCTTTGAAAAACATATTAATAATGTCATGAGAAACTGTTTCTATAAACTTAAGATTTTATATGGTATTAGACAGTATATTAATGAGGATGTGAGAAAACGTCTTACAGAAAGCTTAATCCTATCTAAACTTAACTACTGTGACACTGTTTATGGGCCTTGTCTTCTAAAAAGAACAGAAAATCTCATTTAACGCATTCACAACGCCTGTGCACGGTACTGTTATAAAATTCCTCGTAGAAGCCATATTACTCCTTTTTTAAATAATAATAATATATTGAAAATGGCAGCAAGAAGGAAATTACATTTGTCCTGTCTACTATTTGGAGTGATTTCTACCCACAAACCAATATATTTATATAATAAAATTGACTGGAGACAAAGTAAGCTAGAATATCCTATCCGATCTGTAACCAGGTCATTACTAACAGCCAAGCACAGAACAGCTGCATTTAGAGGGTTGCTTTAAGCATGCTGCTACGAAATGCTGGAACGATATTCCTCCACCCATTAGAGACGTAAAATCATTTTTTACATTTAAATTTCATTTTAAAAGATATTTACTATAATACAGAAAGAGGACCTTAGATACGTTTAAAAAATTTAGATGTGGTGTTTTTGATTTCTTTTGGTAATTAATGTTGAGTATACTTTTCTGTAAAACTCATTTATAAGAATGGCAACTCAAATTTCCTAAGGATTTTAAGGATATGATTTGTTTCTGTTTTTATTTAATTATTTGTTACAATTTATAGTAATAAGATTATTATAGTTTACCGTACTAGTTGGCATTCAATTATTGTAGTTCTGTTAACGTTTACATTTTCTATTCTTTTTATTTTAATTTCTTTTATTTATTTATTTTTATTACTATAATGGATAATGATTTTTTATTCTGTGTGCACGTGTTTGTCTTATGTTTTTTTTATGTTTCATATACTGTGGTGTTGGGTCAAATATTTTTAAATAAATGAGGCGGGGTTGGCACTGAAAATCAGCGCTGTGGTGGAGGAAACTCCAACACAGCATGAAGCTGAGTTGCCGACCTCATTTGTAGGAAATGCGGTGTAAAATAAATATAATGTCATAAAAAATATATGTATAAATATTTCTGTATTGTATCGCTTTCCTTGCAAATAAATTATTTCTTTCTTCTTTTCTTTCTTTCTTTTCTTTAGGCTTAATAAACGACGTAAGATTTATTAGACGATCGCCACCAGCTTTTTCAATAATAGGTATATAACATTATAATTTATGCTAAAAGAAAAAAAGTATTTAACAATGAGTCCTGAAAATCCTTATCATAAATTATGAGGAATTTGCTTCTGTGTAATTTTCACTGGACGGGATTTAACTGTGATGCTATTACAAAAAAAATATGGGTAGAGCGTTAGGTACATGGGTGTTACTCAAAATGTTTTTCCAAAGAGATTTTGAGGTATCCCACATTTTTGCAAATGGAGAAATAGTAGCCTAATACGGGTAATATTTGCATGCATATTTGGTTTTAGTGACATCACAACTCATCAATAAAAAAATATAAAACATAAAAACTTAAGTGAATTTTATTATGACAAATTCACTAGAAATTATAGAAATTTCATTTCATTTTCATAGAAAATTGCTTGTCCCAAGATACCACAGTATTTTTAATTTACTTAATTGTTGTCATTATTTTCAAAGAACTTATTAACATTAAGAGTTCAAAGACATCATTTTAAATGAAATATATTTTTGAATGTTCACGGGTTCAGTTCGCTACTTCTGTTTTTTTGCGTTGGCGTAGTATCGTATAATCGGAACGTAGCAAAAGAAGAATTTCCAAAAATATTCACATAGATACCGACAGGAAAGAGGTAAATTTATACACGGAATTTCCTAGCAATAAATTCAAAATGTCCCTAATTCAAAAGTAGCATACATCAAAAACATTGACACAATCATAAATATGAATAATATGCTTATTAATAAATAAGTACTTACTATTTGATAATTCATAAATTATCAAATAGTAAGTACTTATTTATACTATGCCCCTTTAGATAATTTTGAACGTGTTGAACTTTAATTTTTACACCATTCACGCAAAAGTTTTTATACAAGAATTTTATTAACCAATTCATATTGGCTGATCACGACTAGCCAATGCGCGTGCGCCGCCCACAGAATTGTAGAACACTGAATGTATATAAACACTGTTTATCCTTAGATGATTTTTATACATTACTAATAGGAGTTTTGCAATGAATTAGACTAAGTATTTAATTATGTTTAAATATACTTAAGCTATATCCAAAGTTAGATATTACAGTAGAAATTGTTTTATATTAACCATCTTAAGACACGTTTTAACTAAAATTTTACTCAAAAATGTCTGTACCTCCGTACCAAATGCCTTCAAGTGCTGCCCTACATAAGGTGTTAGTCTCCAACCTCCTAAGCAGGATAACTAACATTCGCGTCTACAAAACTGTCACTAGACCAACTTTGATGTACGGCTGTGAGAAGAAAATCTTCGGTCCAACAATGAAAGGAGGTGACTGCTGGAGGGTCCGAAACAACTCTGAAGTTGGAGCCCTCATGGCCGAGCCCAACATGATTGGGGAGATAAAATCTCACCCTCTCCACTGGCTCAGTAATCTAGAGCTGATGGAGCATTGGATAGTGAATAAAGCATACTTGGGACGACCAGTCGGTCGGCGACCTGTTTGTCGTCCCAAGTATCGCTGGAAGGATAGAGTGGACCCTGACCTGACCTTACTACAAGCCCACAATTGGCAAGACGCTGCGCAAGACAGAGTCAAGTGGCGTGTTCTCGTTTCAAGACTCACTTAGGGTCGCTGAGCCAACGGAGTTAGTTCAGTTTTACCCAAAATTTTATCTTTTAAGAATAAACAAAATAAAGAACTTAAAAGCTAGTCTGATTTGCATAAAATGCATTAGATAAGAAGTGAGTTTAGTGTCAAATTGGCAGGTAAGCAGCAGTGTCCAACCTTGCACAGGTGAGTTAAGTTTACTATCAGTTTTTCATTCGTTTAGTTCGTTCGAGTTGTTTTCCACTTGTCCGTTAAGTTTCACTTCTAGTATCTCAGGACACATTTAGATTTTTGTATACCTATGGAATCTAAAATTTTAAAACATATATAGTTCATGAAATTAGCTCCAAGGAAATAAAGTTTCCCAAAATATTTGAAACGCAAACTCTGTTAAATAAACATAATACATAATCGCAATAATAAAATATTGAATAAACACTTACATAATAAAGAGAAAGGTCGAGTGTAATGCTGAATATATCGCAGCATATCGTGGGGCAATCTCGAGATGTAACCGAATCCATATCTGCGCGATGATGTTTTCGTCGTCATGCAATCTAAAACAGCAATAGAGGTATTACTAGTAGTGATGAGTAGTACACGTGTGAGGCAGTACATTCGACCCGTACAAAACAGATTTGAACTACTACGGTTCAAAATTTAAATTTGTACTAGTTCAACTACTTTGTCCCGCTACTTCCCACACGTCAAATGTAAGAGAAAGGACGGAACGACGACAAAAGTACAGTAACGCCTCTAATAAACATAAAATTGTCATATCAAGCAAGTCCTTATAAAACGTGGTTTCGAAATTCAGAAATCCCGGGGATTTTAAAAAGCACCGGATTATATAGTTTTATTGTCAATCGGATTCGGATCACTCATAATCATCATCAGTCATCATCGCATGGTCTCTCGACTCCATGAGGCTCTGGCAGACGGCGAAGCCCCGTGGCGTTTGACAAAGACCCAGAGAGATTGTGGAAGGTTTTGTGGTTCTACTCGACTAAAATCTCACAGCTCCTTTAGTGAAGGTATTTGAAGAGCCAGTCCCTACGGGCGCCGCAGACAATCCTCTGCTTAAAACCCTCGTGGGGGCTTGAGGATTTGTAACATTAACTATCTACTATCCCCTAATTATATTTAATAACTTTTTATGTTTGTTTACAGGCAAACGGATTTACTTGATAGCAAGTGATTATGGGAGTCACTTACTTCTCTTAGGGAATGCTCTGTATTTTGTCGGTCACCTGCTATTGCACCTGTAATTCACAATTTCAACACCAGGCAATGTAATAAATAGACTGATATTGCCATCTTTTAGTTTACATGATGTTATATGTAGATGTTGACATGATAGATTAGATGATAACTAAATCTCCACTTGGATATTTGAGTAACCTGAATCACAAATTTAAATGAAAGGAGAACTACCATCACCACTGTTTAGGTTAATGAACTTAGAGTTTTAAACTCTGTGCGCGATAGTCAGAACTAGTAAGCAATCAGAATACCTATCAACCTATCTTAAAGATAGGGCGTATCGATTAGGGGTAAATTATTTACTTATCAATGTAAACAGTAGAACGACATGACACAGTGTTCGTGTTATCACGAACTTGTGGTAACACTATCAGTTGTTGTTATTTTTGCAATTGAAATAAAAACACAAAGAAATAATATAGGTGATGTAATAAAGTCACACAACTTCCACTTAGACCACTTAGACTTCCACCACTATCTAATGTCAAGGGGTTCTATGGAATAGTATCGATGGTATTTTACGCTCATAAATGCACCGAAGGTGACAATATCCAATCAAACATTTGAATGAAGTGAAAACTTCTTTAGGCATGTTTAGGCTCTTTTGGGACGGGAGAAAGGACTGAACTCGCGTGACCATCACGCCCAAATACAAAGTTTTCACTTCTGAAGTACAATCCCACGGCTAACTGTTTATTTAGAGAATACACAGGCATAAACAGAGCATATTTGGTTTTTTTTTATTGCAGGAGTTCAGCAGACTGGCAGATGGCCCACTTTAATGGAAAGCGGTTACCATCGCCTATGGACATTTGCAACACCAGAAGTGCTACAAATGCATTGCTGCTCTCTTAAGGGGACTGGAACCTGGTCTCTAATGCCGGAACACAACTCAAAACTCAAGGTTGTTATGGCGACATACTTTAGACTAGGGGTGGTAGCTATTCAGACGGGCAAATGCCTTACCACCTACCCTTAGCTCAAATGCATACGAGTCCGAGCTATTGTATTCATATATACTGTACATATGCCTATTATTGGTGTTCTTCTAAGTGTACTATAGTACTATAAAATACTTAGAGTGATATAATGTTTCTGCGTGGAAACGCAGAAACATAAAATAGACGATTAACAAATCAGTTACATACTTCACAGAACACATGGATAAATCCAATCTTTTAATTTTTGGAATTTTCTACTCACTTTTTTTGTTAAGTTGTTTAGCAAAGTTTAATTCTGGTAGATATTTTGTTTGTTGTTACAATCGTGTATAGATGGTGTATGTGCGCGGTAAAGCAATTTTAGTAGCGCACCATAGTCTATACGTATTGTGTAAGCGAGACAGAGCGAATAATGCTCAGCAGGCAAAACCTGTCTTTTGCACTTGCGAATAAAGTTCAATATAGATTATTTACATGTGCGGAAACCGATCTGCTTTATCTGCGCATACGAACGCTGCCGACCGGAATTGTTATTTGTATAACGCTGTGCCTAATTACGTTTTCATCTATACTACACAATTAAATAAAAGCGTCTGTTCATAATATCAAAACAAAAATGTTAATAATATCGCGGGGTTTAGTCCGACGTCGAGATTCCGAAAATGCAAATTTCAGATATTTTTTTAAATTTTGTCTGTCTGGATGATGGGACTTTCACTGGCTGATAGCTGATGTTATAAGGAGTAATTTAGACTATTTACATTTTACGGTTTCGCGAAAAAAACCCACGAGGACGAAGCCGCAACACAAGCCGCAACGCAAGCTGGTTGTAAATAATGTATGAAGATTAATTAAACCAGTTTACTCATTGTACAATTGCTCAGCGATAAGCTATCACACGACCGCAAATTATTACTTATAATTGCACTGTTTCATTAAACACATGAAAATGCATCGAAATTTCTGACAGTTTTACTTATCCGTGTTCTTTTTGTTTCTTTATTCTAGTGCCTTTAGATAGATAAAAGGAAGAGTGTATTTTGTACGATAAGAATCACTTCCTTCCAGGTCTTGGTCTGCTGTCTCTATGCGCCTTTGCTTTGCTTGTCAAACCTTGTAGACAAGGATCCATCCAGAAATTACGTCACCTGAATTTCATGATTTTTTGACCCCTCCCCATCCTTTTCACAGCTGGTCACATTCGTGAGCCTCCCCCCCCCTCTCTAAGAGAAGAACAGAGGCGTTTGAGAGTAAGGCGAATCTGAGATTCGGACGATGACGTATTATGATTTTGTTTAATTCTCGATGAATACGAGGAAGTGTTATTAAAAACAAAGATAGTTTAGTGGAGCTATTATTAATAATTTAATTTTAAACTTTCTGTAAAAGATCAAAGAATACATTGACTTAGTTTTATGTATTGATCATCTATAATATTATAATCTAGCTAATAGTAAAGCAAGGACTAACAATACCGTTCGTAGTGGAGTGTGTTCTCCAGGCACACTTCAAGCACTTATGCGCTGATCGACTTGGTAACTATGTCTATATCTCAGTCTTCTTCAATAAAGCGCAGGCCGAAGAAGGAGTTTTAGTGGTATTGAGGTGCTCGCCGTGCGCATCACTCGAGTCTCCACACTCTTGTAGTCCATAGGACGGAGCGCAAAATAAAGCATACAATGCTAGCGTTAGCGCCCCGTGGATTCGTGCGTCTAGTGACGCCAGAGAGTGGTAAATCGGTAGTCATTTCCTCGCTTAAAAAAAAATCTATAATATTATAATAACCTATAAATGCGTCATGAACTATCGTGCTGTTTGCAGTGGCAAATTTTCCACATTAATACAGAACATGTCTTGTTTGTTGTTACAATAAGATCAATTACACACGTACGCTGTTGCGGATGATTGAAACTCTGGTCTCGGGTGATTTTCTTTATATATTTTTGATAGCTGCGCTTGTAAAAACCTTTGGTAAATTTTGTTGTGTTTGTTTGGTGTTGATGAGTATGATCATTCTCTTTACCGTAATGGTTCGAGTGTGATAAACTTAATTTCTGAAATGTCCATTAAAAGTGATTTTCGAGCTGCCTTATAATCTTCATATCCAATTTTATGTTTTACATCCCGTATAGACGTATCTATACCCAGGTCTTGTGTACCATTAATGCTTTCTCCTGTCCTGTCCAAGAGATGTTTCAATTCGATTTCTCTTTGTCTGTGAATACTGACTGCCTGGTTTAAGAAATATTCATAATGCTTTGTGAAAAGTACTATGTTTTCATAGTTTTCGTTTGAAATGTATAGGTGCTGACCGAGATTCTCTGCTTCTCCCTTCAAATGTTGCATGTTTTGGCATTTTGTTAACAAGTTATAGTTATGGATACTCTGGGAGTGTATCTGCCAGCGAATGTAGGCCCATCAAACTCCGGTGTAGAATGTTGGATGTGTACTGTAGACGCTAGCTTCTCATTTAAACTTAGATCATAGTAAGTAAACTCCTTCTCGTTTTCCGAGTCAGACCCCTGCAAGATGTTATCAATTTTTGAATGCCAGGAGTCTATATCGTTCCAGCTGTACCGTATGTTTCGAAGTTCGCCTTTCAGCTGCCACTTAGTATTCATATCGTCTACCTCTATTCTCCTTGTTAACCGCCTTAAGCCTCTAAGGTTAGAGCGTTTAAGATGTAATAATTCTTTTGTTTGCCTTGAAGTAGCAGCTAGTGGCTCCGGACTTGGTGTTCTTGAACGATTTAGTGTCTTAAAGGAAGAGCGTGGGAAAGCGAATCTTTTCTTGTTTCTCCCAGTGTGTTGAATGATCTGAATTTTCGTTTTACTGATAAAAAGTACCTGCGCGTCTTCTCATATTCATTTCCCGCAAAGTCCTGAACGTCAGAATCCTCATACGATAGACAGATAGATAATTTGTCATTAGTGAATACAAATTCCGTCCAGAGCCTATCTAGCCTATCGATTGCGTTCTTCTAGGTATTGCCGTGTCTTGCGACTAGACGAGTCCTTCTCGAAGTTACGATCGATTTGTTTGATCGCCTCCAGGATCTCCACTTGTTTCTGAAAATACTTCTCCATTTTATCTACTAATTATAAAAAAAGACATTACTTGATAGCAGGATACTTATGTTGATGCAGCTGAAGGCTGAGAATGTCGCTCTGTCTCCCTGTGGGGCGACAATTTTAAAAATTAGCAACTATCTTGTCACTGAGTCTATAAAATATTCACTGTTGGTGTAAAAAAATGTGCAAAATGTGATTGATAGTTCACGCGCGATGACCCTGTTAAAAGCCAAACCGCGCGCTAAGCTAGCTAAGTCCTGTACCGTTGAAGAATAAAAAAACTGCAAGAGTTAAAGTTCTGGAAGGACCTAAATAACTGTAATGTGTATATAGTTTTAGTTTAGGAGGGAAGGATAAAATGTAAGAAATATCAAACCCAACGAGCGCCGTAATGACACTGATTTTATTAATATACAAATATAAATGTGTAGTTAGGCATTCGGCTGCAGTTGTTTATTTGTAAAATGTTGACTATTGTACGTACTTTGTGCATTGCCAATGAATAATGTATTTTAATTATATAATAATATTTTGTAAATGTCCTTAAATTTAGCGATATTTTTGTTGTTAAAGGCAAACATTATTAGTAGGAAAATAGTTGGACAAATTACAGTCGGTTATGTTCTCTGCGCGCTTTGTTTTTTTAGGTACCGCAGGAGAATGTTTTCTGCGACACAAACGGGTCATGGATACCGGGGAGGTCAAATGCAGCGCCTAGTGCTGTCTGTACGTGTGCGGGACTCTTGTATCGAATGCGGCAACAAACAAGAGGCCGACAAACTACCCACTGAATCTACCTGCGTCCCGACGAGAGAATGCACTCAGACGATACGACGCAGGATGTCAGTTCGCTGTGACATTCTGGTGTGCCAATATAATCTGCGCACTTTTGCGGCTGTGGGGTTGGAACCTCTCGCGGCGATAAGCGCCTCGCTGCGTGTGCGAAGACTCGTACAGACGTTTCTAACCACTTCATTAAACCTAAACCTGCGTCCCATATCGCCGCGTGTGTGGAACAACATGAGGTTATGAGCGACGACACTCCCATGATTAACCGCGCAACAAGCCTAGGTCACCACGGGAAGCAGGGTGACCCATTTTACCAACAGAGGTTAGACCCGTCATATCCCTACGGAGATTTTGCGTATACCTGTGACTACGGAGGCCAGTCTGATGACGACGTCCAGGAAGTGCGTGCGCAGCTCTTTTCCGTTCTCTGTAAGCGGCTTCTTTGCAGGACATTACTGCATCGCAAAAGGAAGAAACCGCCGATCAATGATCGTCGCTGTAGAGTATGATTTCGACCATTCTCCCCAGCGAGTCGATCGGTGGTCTCGAGCTGGAAACTCTGAGGTTGCCTTGCAGTGCGTTCGACCAACGTGTAAAACGCACTGTTTAGAGTGGTACACTTGCGGTATCAAGGGGAAGAGTACATCGTACGATCTCATGCAGATACTTATCGAAGCACCCATGCCCAGTAAGTATGCGAGTCGTTCTAAAGGTTTAGGGTCCTGCATTTCCGCGCGACCCATTGCAGGGACATTGTAGGGACGAACCGCCTCCACTGTTTAAACGTCGGCCTCAGGAGAATCTAAATCTCTGTGCCAAGTTTGGATCATGATCGCGGTCCTGGTCGCCTCAATCTCTGTTCGGCTATACACCAGACCCCTGGCGTGGGCATCCTGTCGGAAGCGCCACACCTCCGCCTGGAGACTCCTGGGTTGATCACTTGCCAAGAGTATCAACGTCAACCACAACACTGTACGGTATCCCCGTATGGACCTCACCGCCAGGACCCGCTGGGCTCTCCTGAGCAGACTCCTGTTGTGGCGACTGAGTGCATGGTTCCTCCGGAGGATGCCTATGTTCACATGCGCGTAGGCCTTACTTGACTTATCTGCTTGTTTAATTTTTATTAAACTTAGATATCATTGTACAAATAAGTATCTCACCACCACATTTCGTACACTTCTTACCTTTTTGGTCTAAATCTTGATATTCACTTCTATTTCGATGTGAGGCGTCAGGAATCATTGTGATTTCAATTATCACTGGTACACCACTCGAAAACTAAGTAAACAAACACGTACGCTTTCGCCGACAGAGGCGCGTAGTTCTGATTAACTGATTAATAGATATTTCGAACAGGGTAAAGGTGTCATTGTCAATATAAATACTGCACTCTGTCGAACGGTTTATACGCACGGAAAAAGGAGACGGAGACTTTGGGCCCAAGAAATGTAATGAGATACATCTTAAAAAAACATAATGTTTTGCCAATAAAAATAGTAAACACCAGTTCTAAGTTATATCTGGAAGACGAGAAATCTTAAAAATAAAAGTTATCGATTACCATAATCGATTTATGTGAATGAATTTCAACAATTAATAATATGAAAACATTTTACACCATACGATTAATTCATTCAAAACGAATAAACCCAAGTTGTGGATCGAGAGGAAATCTTTGAACAATAAAGTATGGCGATTATTTTAGATACTTAACTTTTATTTTCTTCACTCAACATAAATACACAACTTTATTACAGAGCACTTCTTCTTCTTTGTTTGAGGTTATGGCTCCAACACTTTAGGCGTTAATTTTGCCAATGTCACAGTGCTAAACACAGCACTTTACAGGCAGAAGAGAGAAGACAAGGAGGGTGACGTAAAACGTCATAAGCCGCTGTCGTCTCGTATAACAGTGACATTTTATTTAGCGGGCTAAGGGTGCTGAAGCCAGCGCCAAGCCAACCCACTACAATCATAAAAATCTATATATATAAAAGAAAGTCGTGTTAGTTACACTATTTATAACTCCAGAACGGCTGTACCGATTTGGCTGTAATTGATGGGGAAGTAGCTTAGAACCAGGAAACGGATATAGGATCATTTTTAACCCGTTGGTACCGGTAGGTGGCGCTGAGATCGGGTTCCAGAATCCTCCTAATCACCTGCACCGATTTTGTTTCTGTGTGTTTGAGTGGGTACCCGGATAGTTTTGATTCGCTATTAGAACCGGAAGGTGACACTGAGATCGGGTTCAGGAATCCTCCTAATCACCTGGACCGATTTTGGTGATTTTGTTTCTGTGTGTTTGAGTGGGTACCCGGATAGTTTTGATTCGCTATTAGAACCAGAAGGTGACGCTGAGATCGGGTTCAGGAATCCTAATCACCTGGACCGATTTTAGTAACTTTGTTTTGTGTTGTTTGAGTGGGTCCCTGGATGGTTTAAAACCACAATTGGAACCGGTAGACGGCGCTGGGATTTAGGACCCGATTTTTACTTTTTCAGAGTAGGACAACGTTTGCCGGGGCCGCTAGTATATCATAAAATCAATCTCATCTTTTTACAATCTGTGCCTAATAATGTATGAAAATGTATCCGTCTCCTTTTAAATTTAAAAGCTGAATTACACAGTTCAACCAAAATTATTTTTGGTTCAATGGTGCAGTAATGAAGGGAAATGCTCATTAGACGAGTCAATCAAATTTAATCAATTTTGCTTAACAAATTCTTTTGCCCTGAGGGTCTTCATTTGATTTGCACAGGCATCGTGAGGAATTATTACATGTGTAGTATTGTAACAATCTTATTAGAGGATAATGTTGTATGCGGACAATACTAAAGTTTAATTTATTGCGTGAAACAATAAAATGACAATGCTCGGATAGATTAGCAACAGATGGAGACCGCAGATTGTCGTAATCTGCGGTCTCCAGCCACACCTTGTTATGCCTCGGAAAAATAAGGTAATGCTGCAATTTCTATTTTAGGTTTGTTGATTAATAATTATAAATACCTTTTGTGCAATTTAAACTTCAGGGTTGTTAATTAATAATAAATATTGTTTTGATGATTAATAAATTAATGTTGATTAATATTACTTAAAAATGATTATTTGTGGTGTACCTCCAAAAATTTTCTTTTTCCTAGATGTACCTTGAACACAAAAAGTTTGCGGAACACTGGTCTTGAGTATGACGCCATTACAATTTGGTCAGGTTCCAGTCTCAATTTATTTATATAATTTATAGAGCGACAGCAATGGTAACCGCATCCCATGAGGAGGGCCGACTGCCTGTCTGCTAAACTCAGGCAATAAAAGAATCTATAATATTACAAAATTCTAAACATGCCGTGTCTATACATTGAAGGTAAAAAAAAAACAATTGGAATAGTATATAAACGATGGAGAATTAGTATAAAACCAAAACTAATTTAGGAACTGCCGCATCCCCGAAAACCTTTATGCTTGTGACATACAAGACAAATCAAATTAATTTATTTGCTTAAAATATAGTACACACAAGATAGCATATTATTACATTGTTCACGTCCCTGCCGGGTGGGCATGCAAATCCACATAACTCAAGTTTTACCAAATATAAAGTGCGTTGTTTCCAAAAGAAGTTAATATATAAACACATTGTTTTAATACTTATACATAAAAAACGTAAGTTTCGAATTGCGCTTAATCTGTCACTGTAGTTTCTTAAAAACCAATTAATTATATGGGGAAAATATCTAAAGCGAAGTAACAACGGATTTAAATGACGACTCATTTAGCGCGTTCCATTAGTAGCTCACAAGGCCCAAAATGCTCCGTTGCCCGTTCTAAGGACATCTTGATTTTCGCTCAGAGCGACCCATGTCAAGAGGTGGGTCGAATAACCGTTCCACTTGAGTTTACGATTGTGACCCCGGCAAGCAAGTGGAACGGGGATAATCGCGATCCTGAACGTGGTCGTTATAAGTCTCTAATGGAACGTAGCCTATATAGGGGTTCCCGAAGAACATGCGAAATGGAGAAGTAGAAGTAAGAAAGAGGATCCTGGGCTAGAAACACACTAGGATGATGATAATAAAGTATTTAATATCAAACAAAAATGACTCTGTAATCAACTTAAAACAACTTTATTAAAAAGGTCAATATTATTAAAATATCGACTAATTCTATACAGCCAGTACGCCGTTAACAGATTATAAAACAACTCTCTACATTAAAAACAGGAAAATTTTACTACTAGGGAAATCAACGACAAAATAATTATAGTATTAAATGTGCAAGGAATTAAGTAAAGTGAGAGCTTTGATTTCTCTTCATAAGTTCGTTTATAGTTTGGCCAAACATCTACCGGACCTTACTTGCTGTGAACTATGACCTCTTCTATAATATTGCTAGGTACTGGAAACGCTGCCGTCACTTTGTTTTTGTTATGGAGATTAGAGGCAACGAGTACCATCTCATATGGAGGGGAAGTTGAAAGTGTCCAGTAGGTCGCTGCATATAGAGATTCAAACACCTTATATTTTAGATCACGTAGTTAAAATGTTTATTTGGCAATTTATTCATTTTATGACACTTCAACATGTTTTAATTTATATCCAGCGCGTTCCACTAGTAGCTCACAACGCCTAAAATGCTGCGTTAGCCGTTCCACAAGGCGACCGCGGTCGTTGTGCTCGTTGTCACTAATGAAGTCATCATTTTCGATCACACAACGCTAACAACGACTTATATCAAGAGGTGGGTCGAATAACCATTGGGTCTACGATTGTAGCGCCGACAAGTAAGTGGAACGGGAAGAATCACGGTCGTTGTGAGTCTCTAATGGAACGAATTCCAGGTGGTCCGTCTGTTTTCTAACAAGTAAACACAAGAGAATGGATAGAGTATGAGATTTTTCAACACAATACGGGTCTAGAATGCGTATCAACCATTGAAGAACAGCGGATCATTGACTCTTAAGTATTTATTCCAATGTTACGAAATTGAAAAGGAGACTGAATTTGTGACCAAAATATGTTTTAAATAATTAGACGTTGATTAAGAGTTTTATATGCTGACCTTACCGTTTAGAAAATAAATTACTTTTTTGCCTTCTGGCAATATTCTATGTCTTCTTCTGAGTCTAAAATTCGTTAAAAATAACTAAATATAGATACAACAATACTGAGTTTCAAATAAGCTATGATTTTTAAAGTTAGTGGAGTTTGAAGTAAAATCCCAAAGAACCAACGACATGACGGGCTTGTAATGGCGTTCAGCTTTTTTAATCAAATGATTGTCCTGTTATTCAGTCACAAGAGCATAATTATAAACCTCTGGCTTACAAAACAACCATTTTTATTAAAAGTAAACACCATAAATTATATTGACAAAATGCGTATATAGTAAATAAACCAACTTGATACTTGCACGATGTTTGATTTAGTACTAAACATTAATAGTAAGTATCAAAATTACTCTCGACATAATTTTGGGGTTGCTAGAGTTCAGACAAATGTGCCTTTACCGACATTTGGACCTATGTATATTATTTGTTGCAAAAGGTATTTTAAACTATTGTTTTGTTTTAGACCTTCCAGTTTTTGATTCAGGAGGATTTAATCCAACTAAAATAAAATAATAGATTAAAATACCTTTTCAAAAAAATATATATTTAGGTCCAAATGTTGCTATAACATTTAACGTGGACAAGGGCAATGTGTGGGTATTCAATATAAATAACTTAACAACATAGTTAACTTATATTATTGTCATTTAAGAGCGGCGCAGAATCTTCAACATCTGTTTGATCGCTGTCACTCGTCACTGTAAAAAAAGAGAGTTGATTTCAAATTTAAACAGATTTAAAGTTAATATTGAAATAGGTACCATTTCATTCAAAAATAGGATTAACATGTTTTTACTAAAAGCTAAATTCTACTTGATACGGTCGAGATGCAGAAATAAATTCCCCCAGCGTTATAAAAAAGGGGTTTTATCATAGATACAATATCCACTAAGTGATTGTCACTCTAGTAACAGTACTATACTATTGTTAGAAGCAAGAAGCATGTTTTGTACTGTGGTCGTCGATAACGGTTAAAAGCTTGGAGTGGACTTTAAAGAGGACCATTCACTACCCTGCAGTGCAGTCCTGCTTACAGGACTCGGGACATTTTCCTCGGTGTAGTAGGACGCAATGTAGGCTGTAATGAAATTCAGTCCAGCATTACGCGGCGGACTACCATGCAGGGTAGGGAATAGGCCTCATTACAATACTCAAGTTGATCACTCAGCGCGTTCCATTAGTAGCTCACAACGCCTAAAATGCTCCGTTAAGGCGCGTACCCACTATGTCGTAACGATTAATTTATCGTTGGACGACTGTCGTCTCTAGCTGTTCCCATTATAACGATTGTTTGTCGTCAAAATTTGTTATCGTTTAGCGGCTATCGTATCTAGCTGTTCCCATTGGATCGCGACGACATCTTATCGTTTCATGGCAGTCGCTTTGTCGTTTACACATCATTAGCATGCTACTACAGTCGCAAGGGGGAAGGTGAAATACGTGTAAACGACGAGACGCTATTTTTACCGTGGCTACGATAGATTTGCCGTCACGATTTAGTAGTCATGATTGTTCATCGTTTTACGACTGTCGTGCTAGCCGTTCACACTGTCATGACAATCTGTCGTCACTGTAAAAAATGTCGTAGACGACAGTAAATCGTGTTGTTCTATATGTGAACATCTCCATTTAAACATATAAGCCACGACACTTAAAACTACACGATTATCTGTCGTAAAGACAAACTGGAAACGCGCCCTTAGCCGTTCCACAAAGCGACCGCGGTCGGTATGAAAACGTCACTAATGACGTCATCATTTGCGATCACACAACGCTCACAACACTATTGTCAAGAGGTGGGTTCCGTTCCACTTAGGTATACAATAGTAACGCCTGCAAGCAAGTGGAACGGGAAAAATCGCGGTCGTGAACGTGGCCGTTTTGAGTCTCTAATGGAACGTAGCCATATTCTGAAAAGTCAGCTGAAACTAACGCCTCGTTTACAAGATATCCATTTTACGACAGTAAGCAAGAAAGATGCGAGGGAAAGTGCAGTACGAGTACGTACTGTCGAAGTTGGTATTGTAATCTTGGCATATAATTTCAAATAAAGATTTTGAAACGCTGTGAGGCCTTTTAGCCATTTACACGGATTATCAACTTTGTTCATTTAGAATAATCAAAATATTTCATTTGTAAATGAGTATGAAAATATTTAAAGGCAAGCATAGAAAGAAACATTTAAGAATTAGTCAAATAAAGCAATTAAACATGAATAAAAGCGAAAAGAAACTCAAGTGCGCTATATTAAATAACATCTACTTTCGTTTACTTCTAATATTTGAGAAGATTAATCAAATTACTGACCTTTCTCAATACTGACGAAGCTCTACAAGATCTCAATCGGAATAATTAGCAATATTTTAGGTGTCAAAAATATTTTACAATCAGTTGCAAAAATAAGGGCCACATTAAGATATTCATTTAAAAATATTTTATACTGTTCAATTATTTTATTATTCTATTCATTTTGTTGAGAAAATATCTGATAAATATCATTTTTAGCAGTCCTTGTATGCAGTAATTTTTATAAGCTGTGCAAAATCATATTTGATTGTAGATTCGCACAATGTTAAATTATTATAACAGAAAAGCATTAAATAAAACAAGTATTTGAAATGTCCATTTTCTTATATATTTTCACATAAAAATACAACGTTACATTATGGTACAGCCAGCTTGCGTTATATATATAATTTAACATATAATATTTACAGTACTTATATTAAGCACTACTTAGCGTTTTAACGCAACTATTTAAAAACAATTTTGAGCTATTTTCTTTAACTAACAAACTTCATAATTTGTCAATATTGTGTAAGACTAGATGGACGATATTAGCAATTAACTTCATGTAGAAATACAATTAGCAAGCGATATATTGTCAATCCATACTGACAGTACATAGATACGTTTAAATATAATAATAAATATTTCTAATAAGATATATATGATATGAATATAACTCAAGTTTTGGCAGCCAACACCTTACATTTATTTTATAATGTTCAAACTGTATCAAGTAAACAAGACCACAAGAATCCCTAATACAAAGCAAATGACAAACTATTGAGTAAATAAGATGAAGTTTAATGTTGTAATATAGTTTATTAGAATATTAGTTCATTTAATTAAGAACAGTTGGAATGAGATATATTTAGAAAGTTAGTGTTAACATGAGTAATGAAGTTAAGAAGAGTATGGTTTAAATCTATATTTACTAACGTTATCTTTTCATTCATAAGATGGTTAATCTTATAAGTTTTTTGACCACCAAGTTGAGTGGACTAATAAAAACTGACAGATTACTAAATTCAACTTTTCATACACGTTATCCATTTCATGAGGTCAATTTATTGCGCCTATACTGTAATTGTCGGTCAAACAGCAAAGCGGTTTCTTAAGAGTTTATTAACGTCCTTTTGCGTTAATCAATACTTTACTCTTAAAGAGCTGACTCTAGAACTACCACAAGAACGAGATTGGAAAGAGGTCAAGCAAAGTACTCGTTAGTACAAAGGGTTAATAAGTATAGCAAGTCGTTACTTAGGATTGTTTAAAGCTAAGTTTCTATATGTGTTCATTCTTTAGCTTTACCCGTGGAAGAAAGTTGACATAATTTCTTTGGAATTTATATCAAATTTCAACCAGTAGTAAAGCAAAGTAATGGATAGTAAGATAACTAAACCAGCTGTTTTAGAATCTAGTTGAAAGTATTGAAGCATAAATCTAGCTGAACCACACATTCATCGCTCACTTACTTATTCGATACCTATGTAAACATTGAAACTATTATCCTCTACATAACGAAGATCTATAAATAAGTTACACTTATCATTTATACAATTCTAGCAATGTTATGGGAAAGCAAATAGACGAGGCTCCTTTTAGTCCTTAAATAAGAGTAAATAAATAGTTATTTGAAACGTTTATCGACACATAAGAAAACGATTTCTTAATATGCATTAATTAATTAATTTATGGTAATTCTTATGTTTGTGTTAATCGTACACATCAAGTGATATTAGAAATCAATTAAACAAAATTGAATTTTGAATGTTCCATAAAAACACTATCGGACGTATTTTCGCAAAATGGGTCATATAGTGTCCAATAATGGAATGATTGTTTACCTATCTTTCGCAATTTGAAAAGCGTTTATTATAATGATCGATTCATCTTTCTTTCATTCCTGAAGATATGTACTGTCGTTGCTGTTGCGCAGTAGCAAAGAGAGGGGGATAGCAATACACCTTATTTGCGTATGAAAGAGATGCAATTATAGGTCGTTACACAATTCTATTTAATTTGCGTCTGGACTTAGAATATACATTTATACATTACATATTTGAATTAATCATTGGATGATAGTGTCGTATCCTTAATCCGAAGATGACGGTCCGTTTATTGATATCAATCAACAAATTAATGGTAATGGATTCTATTTTATGCAAAAAAATATGTAAGAGTTTTTGCTTTGACCCGTAATTAAAATTATTAATTAAAACTACACGTTATTTGTAATAATTTCGTTTATTGCAGAAAAGTAATTATAAATCTGCACGACTTTTCTCACTTAAAATAATACTAAAATTCTACTGGTTATAAATTCGAACAAAATGCGAATGCGAGTATTTTCTTTGAATTCAGGTGTTTGGTGTGTTACAAGGCGACTACAACAGAGGGCGACCGACACGCGGCGACGGAATCTCTATTGTACATGTTGCATCTAATACCTGTGAATTTCATTTTGTTATTTGATTAGCTAAATCAATACTAAAATACCCGTCACCACGCATGAAATCTAATAAAACCAATCACTGTAGTTTTTGATTTGAAACCCAAAACTACTTTTTCCTCATCTAGAAAACATCATTACTTTCAAAGTCCATGTATCGATAAGTTATCACGACTTATTTCTCCGCCTTAATATCAAAGGTGAATCTATGATTTTTTTTATTCATCTGAATTATTATTAGGTATTTACTCTGAAAATTATTGTAGTAAATAAATAAATTTAACTAAACTGGTTAAAAATTACTCATGCGTGCCTAAATTTTAAATTGCCTTTCCACATATTATTACAATCTAAGTTTTATGAAATATTACTAGCCTCAATATGAGCATTAATAAATACTATTCAATTTTTATGCTGCTTTGTATCACCAATATTGTCTACACGAGTTAAAATATACTATATCTACAAATGAAAACATGGTTGTAGCACTTAATATAGTTAAATAATAAGTTGATTAGTCAATAAATAAATATATACGCATTCATACATCAATCTTCCAGTAAAGATAGTGGAAAAAGCACGTAACACAAACAAGTGCGATAAACGATTTTATAGTTATAAATGTGTGTTGCTTTGACCTCACATGCTATTCGATAGGTGAGAACAACATATATACCATTTAACCCCCTTTTGTTTACTGACGTCTAAATTCTATACAAAAAAGAATGAACAAAATATGAGTCAATATTAATGAGCACGAGTGTAATACCTCCTTTCTTTTTTTATTTACAAAGTTATTAACAGTTTCTTCCGCTTAGATGGCAAAGAATTTAGGGCAGTTTTCGCGAATTTTAACTTTATATCGAAGATGACAGCGTTCAAAATTTTAATTGACGTCATAATGTTTACGCAAGAGTGACTTTCTTGATTATAGTCGATTTCTATATCACCTATTTCTATTTGTAGAATATTAACTTTAGTTTTACGGAGTTTATTTTAATATTTAACCAGTAGTAGGGCCATTGAGCGACAGCAATAGGGGAAACCACACCAATGTTGGCTAAAATGAATGGCACTCTATTAGTTGATTCAAAATGTTAAGAAAAAAATGTTTCTTTTTTTATAGCCATACAATGATAATAATATTATTGTATGGGTAAAAAAGAAAGAATTTTAAGATTTCTTAATATCTTGATTGAATTGACCGGGTGCCAACTACTTCATGAGAAACATAATACATTAGTAGTCTCTCGATCTTATACAGGGCCTAGCCATAAATAATTGTGTATATTGACTCGCGATTTAACGCTTGCAAGATAAAAAAATCTGCTATTTTTTTAATTGCATGGGTTCAACAGACTAATGGCTTGCCAGGTGGAAAGCAAAGCGGTAAGCACCGTCCATGGACATTTGTAACATAAACAGTGTTACCGATGTAATGCAGCTCTCTAAATATAGACCTGAACCTGTCCACTAATGCCGGAACACAACTTAAGGTTGTACGGCGGCGTACTCTAGACCAGGTGTGGTAGCCAATCCAGACAAGCAAATACCCTACCACCTGGAATATTATACGCACTATGAAATTATGTGTTCATTTTAGACATAAATACAATTTTAGTCGAAAATTGCTATAAATCTGGAGGGATTTTTTCGTAATTTGCCCAAATATGGACCAGGTAATTATTTATTTTTAATTTAAATCTTTGTTATCTCTCCTCTAAATACATTAAGTTAAATGACAATTATATAAAACATACTACAAAGTGACATTTAGTTGACTACTTATTCATTACGATTATTGCTAATAACAACATGCTTTTTACAAAGTGCGCCAAAGCCAAGAACATAGTTTAAAGAATGCATAATTGATAATTGCATGTACAAATTACTACGTTTTCAATATTTCATATTTTACAATCTTTAACACTTTAATCAATCATAAAATAACTAATATTATTTACAAAGTGTCATAATAAATCATGAAGGGATATTAGGGTAAATATATCCAACTTTAGTATAACCAGTAAACTCTACTTATAGAATGTGATAGATTTATAATGTTTCTGTAAAAGTAGCCACTTCATTAACTACATTTCTCAAAAGACAAAATCAGTACCGAAAGCGTTTGAATCATAATCCTAGACTAAGAAAGAGTGTAATATGAAATTGTCATATTTTATCATCATTGAAAATTAAGCTATGGTCAAAGTGCTAATATAATTATTGAGCTCTGACAGATTATTTTCTTTTATTTACTCATACAATTTCATACTATTAATCGTTTGAATAAATGTGCATTTACAATTAATCTATCGAAAGATAATAACAGCGTTTTAACTGTTTAAGCGCGGATTTAACTTTCTTTTTTAATTCTGATTCGTTTTTTTGATACGTCAACAATTCGTAGTAGCCATATTAATAGACTAACATACCTATCACTTGTGTCGTTACCTATGTCAATGTGGCTCAGTATTAAGTTCAAAGTAAAAATGAATGAATAGTTTAAAAAAAAAGTAACGTTTACACACAGTTCTAGACCCGTCTTGGCGGTTATGTTACAAAAATTATCTAAAAAACAAACCTATTCTCATTTATAACACATATATTGGGTAGTGCGTTATTTTAATTATACTTTAAACACCTAAAAATATATTAACATACTACTATAAGAAAAAGTTAACAAATCGTTTTAATTTATTTTGTCACAGATTCCCCAGTGTCCCCAATTTACGAATTGTTAAGAATTCCACCGTGCTCAAAACTAATCTCGGTGGCGGAGAGCAATTATCCACTGCCGCCAAAATCGCGATTGGTAGCAGAAGGGAAACTTAGAAGAGAAGAATTCCCCTAAGGGCCATTTCACACCCGGCAATGTGAGAGTGATCGAGACGTCAATAAACAACGGTGTCCCGTACCGCACTAGGACTGGGCGCCCTGCCGCTTGTGGTGCCTTGGCGGGGCGCGGCGGGCGTTCGTACCGTTTCGCTCTTGCGCCGGCGCAGCCTTCGCGGCCGGCAGCCCCACCGCCGGCGGGTAGGGGATGCGGAACAGCCGGATCTTCAGGTGATCGCAGATCTCCAGGCAGATCTGCCCGCAGTACCGGATCAAGTCCACGCACACCCAAACCTGTTAGGAGCGACGAGAATGTTTCGAATTCAAAAGATATTTTCAGTTAGATTTTGTCACTCTTTAGTAGATAACGTAAACAAGTCGATGCTAAACAACTTAGAAAACCACAACGAATTTGCAAAAATAGGTTTAAAACTGATTTGTTGATCATGGGACCACCTCCGGAGTAATTCTTTCAAATAAAAATAAACAATATGAAAATCGGCCCACAATAGACGGAAAAATCGCGTAATAATAGGTTGGGGAAAAGTATTTTCGCATATATTATACATGAACTTGTAATAACATCTCTTTGGCTATACCGATTCTATCTGGCTGGTTTTGGTATCATTAAAAAGTTTTTTTTTATAGAAGACAATTCCAAATTCAAATTAGGAAAATGAGTGATTTTCATTTGTTTTTCTTATTGTTAAAATGAGTGAGTCTAATGAAGAAATTCGATACATTTTAAAATCTTACTACAAAAAGGTAAAATGCAACACAAGCCGCGAAAAACAGGAAAAAACGAGTAGCGCAAACTTGGTTTAGGCGTTTCCAATACGGAAATTTGATATCAAAGATGCACGTCGCTCTGGTCACCCTGTTACGGACAAAATTTATGCCATTTTTGAAACAGTGGAGCCAGATCAGCATATTAGTAGCTACGTACCAGTTGGAGGCGTTGGAATCAATTGAGAAAAGAGCCAGGAAGCTGGTCGGCGATGATCGTCTTTTTGATGCTCGACTCCAGAGTCTAGAGCATAGACGCAAGGTCGCGGGGCTGACTGTGTTCTATCGGATACATTTCGGGGAGTGTTCCTCAGATTACACGAGCTGATTCCTCCATCTCCTTTTTACCATCGGACAACCAGACGGACCGGTTTACGCCACCGTTACATGGTGGAAACACCACCAGTCAGAACCAAGCGTTTCGCCTCTTCTTTTCTGGTGCGCACTGCCAAAGATTGGAATAATTTGCCGGAGTCTGTTTTTCCTGACAAATACAATCTTGAAGCCTTCAAATCACGAGTGAATAGGTATCTTCTAGGTAAGCGTGCTCCATCCTAGACTGCGTCATCACTCAACATCAGGTGAGACAGTGGTCAAACGCAAACCTATACTTCCATAAAAAAAAAAAAAACGATGTAGCTGAAGAACTGGGAATTGACCACGAAACAGTTTTGGCGCATTTGCATTTGCAAAAGCTGGGTACACAAAAAGCTTGATATTTGGGTGCCTCATGAACTCACTGAAAGAAACGGGTTGACTCGCAACAAGGTGATGCTGTGTGTATGGTGGGATTGGAAGGGCATTATTCATTATGAGCTGTTACTGCCAGGCATGGGTTCACGTCCCTACCTACAAGATTGCAAAAAGTTATCCAACAAAATGGCACCTACTATAGTCAAATGTAAATGAACTTTATAAAAAAAAACCTTTTGAATTTTTATATAAAATGCGAAGAAACTTTTTCCCACCAATCTATGCATAAAAAAAATGAAATGCCTGTAGGAAATGTAGTACTGGCACACCGTATACAACCTTTTTTAACTCAGGCGCTCGGCGTTCTTTAATAAGGGTTACTCTCGATATCCCTGGAATCCACTCACTAAATCCTGACTTGCTAACCTTGGCGCCACCCCGCGAGCATAGAGTTACGAATAAACCTATGGAACTTATTTTGAATACAAACTTTTGAATTTGAATTTAAAGAAAAAAATTAATATCGCTCTACAATTGACGAAGATATCATATATCAAAGAAGTCAGTTAACAATTTTAGAGCGGTTTTCTTTATTTCCCTGGTATCCACTCATGAGGCCTCTTGACAGCCTCTGGTTGAGTGGGTAAAGTCTTTGCCGGCCTATCTTACTGCAACGCAGAGGCTCCAGGTTCGATTCCCGGTATAGTAAATTTCGGAAACGTATTTTCTCCGTTATTTACCATGGTCTGGGTGTCTGGGATCGGACCCAGAGTGGTCCGTTGTATATTACCCATAACACAAGCGTATCTTGCTTAATTTGGGGATATACAATGTGCGTGTTTGTCTGCCGATTATTATTATTATTATAAGACCCTGACAGGGTGGACCTATTCCAGAGTATACCCTTTCGATTTTTTTATTATTATTAGTTTATTGGACATACCAGATAGCATCATATTCATATAAAGGAAAACCTTGAAAACGGGAATCATAAATATGAACAAAAGAAATCAGAAATAAAAAAAACAATAAAACAAAAAAAAAAAAAAAAAAAAAAACAAGAAATGATCCAGAATTATTTTTTTTTTTTTTTTTTTTTTTTTTTTTAAAGATTTGTAAACACATTGTACATTAATTGTTTGAGAAAACGAAATCAAAAGAAACATAAAAAAAAAAAAAAAAACAAATCGAGAACCTTTTCCTTTTTGAAGTTGTTTAAAAGGAGATAAAATCCAAATCTGAAGGTAAGGTAATCTTAATAGATAAAATCTCTAAATGATAACAATAACATATTGTGAAATGGTGAAGAGTAGTAAACCTAGTATAAATGGACTTCTAGCAGAACCTAGTATAAACGAACACGTTTCAATTTGAAAGTCAATAAGTGTATATGATACATACCGTGCATATCCAGAGCACCCAGTATTCTGGCAGTGCATTGTTGAAGTACTGGTTGAGGAATAGCATCGCTGGACCCAGCAGTGACCAGTCGTAGTAATCCATTTCGCTTTTAGTCATGTGAGCCACCTGCAACATGATGACAGACATGACACTCACCAACTTGATGTAACAAGTGACTCATGAAATTATGCCTAGAAGTACTATACTGTAATCACATGTTTCCCATGAGGTCGATGTATCTCCACTTGCAACCTAACAGACACTTTCGCTTCATCGACTTTCATTAATCTCTACAGGGATGTGTATTTGGGATGTTTTTACCTGATCATTCTTTGATACATCTGCTATTTGATCATGGCATATACGTTGCAGTCTACCGGCACCGACTTTATTATTCCACAATGCTATCATACACTTGTTTAGTTATTCTAATTTCTTCCATTCTCATTACATGACTCATCATTCCTTTCTCAACTCTTGTCATTATATCTTCTTTCAATCCACTACGATCTCTTATTATATCGCTACTTAGCCAGGTTAAAATGGTAATTCTGTAGAACCAAAATAGAATTAAATATATTTACCAGCAACCTTATGTCTTATTACAAGGTCGGATTGCCTTGTTAATAAAAAGGGGAGATTCGGGAAAGTTCGAAACATCAAACAAAAATATAACATGAGATAAGTTGTTAAAAGTATCTTCCAAATCTGTTTATCTGGAAGAGATAGCTTTAAGGATAAGACCGCATTTAGTTTTGCCGTAAAATTATGTATTAAGTAATTTTGTAATTGTTTATTTTGGTGAAAATAAAGTATTCTCTAACCTCTATGTGGCAAAGAGATAAAACTTACCACTAAGCGATTAGTGACTTTGGCAGCGACCATTCCGAACGCTAGGATATAAAGAGACGGGTGGTTCTCGTACACCTGAGATTCGCTCTTTTGGAAGATGATGAATGCCGGAACGACCACCAGCGAGAATGGTATAACTGGTGATAAAATACTGGTACCCTGAAACGTCAGATATGATGGATGTACCACGGTTCATTTGGACACAAGTTTTATTCATAAAAAGAGATTTTTAAAGACTCAATTGCTATTAATGTAGTTAGTCAGTTTAGCATTTTATAGTGTATTTTGGTGCTATTGTTAAAATTCCCAAATAGAATTTTGTTACTTGTAATAAAAATAAAATTACAAAATCTTAAATCTTTAAAATGTAATCAAGCAGACTAAAGAATAACATGCAAAAACAAGCATAAAACATAGTCATGCATTGCTGCAAACCATCACAGCTATTAATGTATTTGTATGTCATAAAAGCTTTGTACAATTTCTTCCAAGTAAAGATATCTCGGAATATGTAAAGGAGTTGGAAGGATTTAAGAATATTTTAGAAATTTATTCAATCAGTGGACGATTAACTGGAAGTATATTGGAAAGATTGCCAATTACTTTTTCTATGGATAGTTAGATTAGTTAACTATGGATGATTGGAAATGCAGCGCACCATTGAAGCTATACCGATATCCAAATAACAATCTCGAGTAATTATAATGTACATCGAATAGATTAAAGTAGTATAAGAATCCCAATTGAGGAGGGCAATATGATTTTATCAAAGCTCAGAATTACAATTGCTCTCTAGTAGATCGATCGTTCCAACTCCCAAATAGTTGAAAAGGCAGTGAACGCGTCTCACGTAGCAGATGTGTATGACGACACAGCTCAACACTACAGGACGATAGACAACGTACAACCCTCGAAGCGCCAAGCTGCCTGCTTCGCAGTTTGTGTGAGCAATTATGTAGCGCAGCTGTGGCCTACTCAAATGTTATTAGTTCACGTGCAATCGTGTTATATAACGTTGTGTTAATTTAAACGGCACAATGCTAATAATGGCACAACTCTTACTGCGACTGTGGAGCCATTTTTCCCCACTCCACCCTTCATAATGACTTTAACGTAGGCCCCGACCATGTAAAGGGTGAGAAACACGACTCCGTAGTTCGATATCAGATTAATGCTGATATTTAACGTAGGCAACTGTAGTGTTAGACCGTGATATGCACGGGATGATGATTATGACGAGGTTCGCCATGCGATTAGTTCCCGCGGGCGATGGCGCGACGGCGGGTAACGCGAACGACGATGGCCATAACAGAAAAAAAGAACACAAACATGCCATTAATATCCAAACAATTATAATGACGGTTAAATTGATAAAACATAATGGATTGAATATTAAATGTGCTGTCTTCACTCATTTTTGTGTTACACAATTACAAAATAAAACGCTGCATAAATTATGTTGTCATGAATTTACAATAAAATAATGAATGATATGAAAATGTGACTGTTATTCAAAACACATGACAATCAAAATGAATAGTTTAAAAGCGCGCTTTGGGCCTCTAACGCGACTGTTTACAAGCTTAACTGACAATATGTTTTCGAGATTGAAGCGTATGTTTGATCGAATTCGAATAAGAAAATCTTAATAATCAATTATAATATACAAATATACTGCCTCTTAAATAATCGTCACCGAAAGAAATTGATAGAACAAGCTCCTACGGAGCTTAGCAAAGTTAAGTGACAGATGAAGCCTAACATGCGCTTGCGTTAAAGATTTATGAATAATTGCGAGACGAATCAGTCATAGAATTCGCTATTCCTTTTAAAGAAACAAAAATTATAAACCAAGTTATCTCTGTAATTAAATTCACTATGGCTAGTGCATCTATTACGAACACATTAACTAATTTACATCAGAATAAAATGGAAATTTTATTATCTATCAAGTCATCCATAACTAATTGCGGTGTTTGATCTGTCTGCTTTGCACGCATAGTTTTGTGATCTAGCCCTTATGACTGAATCGCTCAAAACCTTCACCTTTCCGTTTAACATCTTTAACATTCCATTGCATCATCGTTTATCTTACAGCGACTGTGGATCCATTTTTGAAACATCCCCTAACTTGGAAGGTGGTTGTGAAGTTGACGATAAAATATAAATGAGCGGCGAGACAGGCAGAGCTGACTATGATGCACCAATTCACGTTCAGCGCCGGAATCTGTGTGAGCACCGTACGTGTAATTGCGTATTGTCGACTGCGCATAGTACTATTATTAATCAATTCGGTGACGGCAACGTTATATCGGTTAGCCTATCAATCAAAACGAGAGAAGTGCTCATGAACATGATTTGAGTTAAATTACTTTAAAATTCAAATAGCTAAACTCCATGCAAAACTGTAACCTATTGCTGCTATATGAGGCGTATTTCAAGTACAATAGTCACCCTACTAGGCAGCCGACATTACGTTAAATATTAGAATGTATGCGAGTACGTTTTTGTTAGATCCAATTGATACTTATAGTAATTCGTCAACAGTTTTAACATTTCTTTATATTCGTTCAAAAATTGTGCTACCTACCAATATACATGAGGTTGATTCTAACGATACTTTACATGATATAATAGGTACAGTTATCTGTCAAAATCTAGAAGAGGAAGATAACTTTCAATCGGTAGCTGGCCGTCAATTAAACTCTATGTTGCTGATAAAGTTAAAGAAATGAGTGAAGACCCACAAAGTACATAAATAAAAACGACGAACCAGCCACATATTAAATTAAACTATACTAAAACAATTACGATAACCAATAACCTAAATAATGATGTAAATAAATTGTCACATACGATCGAAACTATAGACCATGCTCATATCGAAGAAACAATAACGGAACATTGAGCATAATCTAAGTAGTAGTGAACTAATCATGCTATTAAAAAAACCCACATGATAAGAAGCGATGGAATCAACGATATCTTAGTCGAGAATAAAAATCAAAGCGATTAGATAAAAATAATTTAGTGAGAAAGCACTTTAACATGTCAGTATTTCTAAAACAGGGTCTAAGGTCCCTTCTTGTGCGAGCTGTAATAATATGACAAAACAGCAAGAAGGAGAAGCAACTAATTACGATCCAATCGTACCATTCAGTAACGGAACATGTGAAAGTGCTCGATCCGAAATCGATTTACCAATCGAATCTAAATTACTTTCTAGTTTTAGTATCCAACGATGATTTAACATAACGTCTCAAATAAAACCCAAATAATGAGGCCTATTTCAGTTGGCGGTGCGGGGCCAACATTTTCAATTTTCAAAGCTAATTACATCATTTCGATAATGACTGTAGTTGTCATCTAAATCTCCTTGAACCTTAATTATTATACTACTTAATACTTAAGACTTTCTAACAGAAGTTAAGAAAACTAGAGGATTGTAATTAAAAAATCAAGGACCAAGGTCTTTCTTCTCATTGGATTGTCTCTATCATGTCACTGTATTAAAGAAGGGAAATGTATATGTTTTGGTTGTACGTGACAGTTTTGTAGATGATATAATAATGTTCCCTGGGGTATGGATTAGATTGTTAGAAACTGTAGATCACTTTTAAAAAAATCTTGAAGATTATAATGCAAAGTAAACGTAGAAATTCTTTTTCAAAGGTGCAAAATGAAATTCAGGTACGCTATGTGTCGTAGGGCCCGCACCGCCAGCTAAACGATCCGCATCGTATTGTGGTGAATATCTCACAGCGACCGTGGACCCGTTCTTGCCGACTCCGCCGCTTACGATGGCCCCAACGAGAGCGCCAATCGTGAGGAAAGCGCCACCTATGGCCGCCAGCGCCAACGAGTAACGGACCTCGAGGCCACCAAACACCTATTAGCATCTATGTTCATTTATCACGACTAAGGCCTCTATGCTTCATACATTTTCGAATTTAAATTACTTATTCCTTAAGCTTTGGCTCAAATTATCATAAATATAACTTATATATAAATGATTTCATATGAATAACTACATTATTGCTGTTGTTTTGAAAAAAAGAAACATTTTTTCTATTAATTTTGGAATAAATTTTAAAAACATATTAAAATTAGATAAAAATCGATATCTTTACATCATAAAACATTTATTGGATTAATTTTATGAATTAATTATGATGCTATTTCTGGATTGTTAATACTTACACTATCTAGAAAAAATCTATTCCATTATTATAATTTTAACTAATTAACTAATCAAATTGCCATTAGTTAATTAGTTTTAAGATATGGTAAAAAAGAAAATAATACGAATTAACAGCAGTCATGTGGGTATTTTTAAATATATATTATAGCACTTCTTCACACAACCCTGTGTTGTGACTTGTTAACAAAATATAATTGTGACCAACGTATACTTATTACTAATTGTAAATTAAATCATTACAATTTATTACGCGTTTGACAAAACTATGTGACAATGTTACGGTATACAAAGAGGGTAATTTTTAAAATAGTACCTATATATTTAATAAATTATAATTTTAGAAAAATTCGCATAGTTTTGCATATAACTATTAAACCATAATTAAATTGTATGTTTTCGTTCAAATCAGCCTCTAAGTATGGTCTAGATTAGTTTGATTAATGGAGAAACTCTAACAAATAATTGCCCTTCATTGCAAAATGATGTAAGCTTAAATATATTTATTATTTTTGACACTTCTTAAATAACCCGATTTGAGTATAAACTGCAACGTCGTATATAATTATATCTCTGCATGTTCTTCTTACCTTGCTCACCTTAGAAGCTAATTTGATTTTGATCGGGTTTCTACTCTTACTATACATTATTTACCTTACCATTGGTCGAAACCTGACATCATTCCTAGAGTCACTGTTAAAATTTAACAATTACCAAGTCAAACAAATGAAGATAAAGATATAGAAATGAAATATCGACATTAAAGGATAAACATTACAAGCATGGTAATGCAAGAAAATGCATTAACATACATGAACCATACCGCGATGCAATCGGCGGTGGCGCCATCTAGTCTTATGAAGATAAAACTGGCACTAAAGAAATGTAATTAGAAACTGGACAATGGTTGTTTATTTAACGGAATCACCGCAAAAAAAACAGTTACTAACAATGTTTGTAACATGAGTTTCATTTGAATTCTTCGCAATATCTTCGAAACAATCAACCTCAATACGTCGTTCTTAAGACGTATTATATAGGAAAGTAATATCTTTTGAAATACATTGTAGATTGACTGAAAAGAAATGATTCGTTTTGCTACATTTAATTTCTGAAGGTTGAAAAAAATCAATGTTAAAGGTAAAACTTTATTGAAGTAAAGAAAAGCAAAGCCATGGGATGCGACCTACAAATAATTATATCTTATCGTTCTAAGTTGGCAACACATTTTTCAAACACACGTAGATCAGCCGGTTCGACGGCGGAATCATCTGACTCTCAAGCGACGCAAATATGCAATCCTCGGTTAGTTACTTGGACTGTAAGGTCCTGAGGCCATGAGTCTCTACAAAAAGCTCTCAAAACGCATATTCGACTCTTCAGGTGATCAGAAGATTCGTTCCTCCTTCGGAAACCGAATCAATATGGTGGCCTAGCGAGGTAAGGTACCCAACCTTACCCATTAACTTCGATGACCTAGGCTCATTATTCTACTTAAGGGATTTTATAGACAGAATCTATCTATACTAATATATAAAGTTAAAGTGTTTGTTTGTTTGAACGCGCCAATATCAGGAACTAATGGTCTGATTTGAAATGGAAAAATCTTTCAGTGTTAGCATTTATCGAAAAAGGCTATATATGATCACGTTAAGACCAATAGGAGTGGAGCAACCAATGAAGACTTTTTCAAAATCGGGGTGTTTTTTCACTTTCTACGCAAACAAAGTCACGGGTTAAAGTTAGCGTTAGCCCAAAGTATTACACGCGGACGAAATCGCGGGCAGAAGCTAGTACAATATAATTAGACTGTTTTCTGCATCATACTAGTTTTTAACCTATGTAAATAACATTATTATGTCCTCCAAATACCTACCCAGATTTATACAGTATTCTGAAAAACAGCTTCAATTGCCTTTTTTGAAGAATAACTTTTCAATCTTCGGATCTAAAATTTGGTTCCATAACTTTTTTTTTTTTATTGCAGGATGTCAGCAGACAGGCAGACGGCCCAATTGATGAAGAGCGGTTACCATCGCCTGTGGACATTTGCAACACCAAAGATGCTACAAATGCGCTGCTGCCCTCTTAAATGAGACTGGAACCTGGTCCACTAATGCCGAAACACAACTCAAGGTTGTTATGGCGACATACTTTAGACTCGGGGTGGTAGCCATCCAGTCGGGCAAATGCCCTACCACCTGGCTGTGGGTTGTTTTGTCGCCTCTTACGACAGGCCGCCCGGCCGCAGGAAATTATATTCTTTCTCCGTTCCTGCACGGAGAAAAGCAGCACTTTTACATTTAACTTAAGAAAACGGGGGTCTATATTTATTTCGGAAGTTCATATGAACCTTACGACTACGTACCTTACCCTACATCAAATACATTTTAGAAAAAAATTAAGTTAACGGTTGCTTTGCGCCATATTTATTCATTGTGATCCATATAAAACTTGCATCTGAATTTTGGTCCTTACAAGTATAGATAGATACTCTTAGAATAATTTACGTGGTTGATATTCAAAGTATGATTAATTAACAACAATTATTTAACAATAATTATAAATTCTAGAATATAAAATTTTCAGTCCATGCGAACATTTACGCGGAAAATTGTCTGGTCATTGACCTTGTGTACCGACTATCCGGTCGGTGACACCCGTGGGTGGATTTATGCGATTCGACTGTATTCAGTTGATTATTAAATTCTACAATACATCTATGTAATGGCATCAGAAATTACTAGGAACGACAAGCCCAGTAATTTCATGTGATTTTTTAATGCCTCCTGAATTCGGGTTCCGTATTAAAGGGTTTAACCAATAAGTAAGGCAAAATAATGCATAGTAAGTAAATAAGGCTACAGATGACATATAAGTACATGTAACAACCGTGACTTGATCACATTACCTGAGTCGCCCAGAAGTCTGGTCCCAGGATTGCCGAGACCATGTGTATCGCAATGATCGAGTACTGCGCCTCGGTGACATCTATCCGACCCATTTTGAGAGTACCCGTGACATAGGCCTGCCAATGCGCACAGTAGAACAGAGTCATTGCGCAGAAACACTGGAATTTTAAAAGGTTTTCTTTCATAAACTTATGGTATGTATATAAAACATTCTAACAAAAAAAACCGACTTCAAGAGTAATTAAAAACTTTTTTATGTTTGCTTGTAAACTGGCACTTGGTGATAAGTGGGTACCATCGCCCATGGACATCTGCAACACTAAGGAAGCTAATGCGTTGACTTAAGGTATCTGTTCACGCTCATTTTGAAGAGGCCTATATTGTAGCAGTCTGGGAAAACCGCGGGAAAGAGTTCATTCCATAACTTGAACACATATATATTATGGAATGAACGAGCGTCCGCCACGTACCATGGAGGACTTCTAAGTGTCTAGAAAGTGTGGATGAACTCTAAATAGCCGGCGAGTAGGCGATGATAGAATGGCGACGTAGGCACCAAATCAAATAGCTCATCAAAGCACTTAGCAACACCAAAGGCATTACAAATGCACTGCTCTCTTGAGGGAGTCTAGAACCTGGTCACTAATGCTAGAACACAACTCAACGTTGTTATGGCGGTATACCCTAGACCAGGGGTGGTAGCCATCTAGACAGGCAAATACCCTCCCGCCTGGCTGTGAGTTGTTTTGTGGCCTCTTACGACAGACCGCCTTGCCGCATCGGCTGGGCGTAACTATGTTCTAAATCTCAGCCTTTCCTTCACAAACAAAAGCGCAGGGTCGACAGGGAGTGTGGTATGAATCCTTCTTTATATGTTTGTACTAATTAGATTAGCTGATGGCAGAGAGACGACCGTGTCAATTAGACAGCTCGCTCCCCTACCAAGAAATCAACATATACACGATTCAAGTGACCAATTCTCAGGTATTGAAGTTGAAGAAGAGGTCGATACAGAATCACCATCGACCGGTAATGACGATTCTCCAGCTGAAACGAGCGAGCTACCGATGCTTCGACATTCTACGAGAGCTAGGCATTCTCTACGTTACCTGCGGGATTACGAAGTGGAGGGGTGAATGTGGTATAAATCCTTCTTTATATGTTTGTACTAATTTGAAAGTGTCAACTTGTAAAAGAAATATTTTGACATCATTCCTTCTATACACATCTTCCATGATCAAATTGATCGTGTACTAGCAGAAGGTGATGTCAGGAGCCTTAAGAACAGACGAGCGTGCATGACAAGAACTATGAATGTCAAAGAAGCAAGTGAGGTGTGTAAGAATAAGCCTAAATGGCGCTCTGTTGTTCGTGCCTACCCCGCAAGGGCCGGGCGTGAAGTTATGTATGTATGTATGTATTCCTTCTATAATTTTGATTAGAATAAAACCAAATATTAAATTGGTTTTGTCTTTCCTTTATGTCAGGGAGGAGGGGGTTTTTAGTGGGTATAGGGGTTGCTTGCCCGTGCAGCTTCCTCTGAGTCTTTCCACACTAGCTGAGTTGATCGCGGACGGATCACTGCCAAGAGCATACTATTGCTGCAGTGATGCCGCCCCCGACCGACGTTTGTCGTTTCCTGGCAACGACCCAGTCTGTGCTTAAATCGGTGGCTTTTCCCTCGCCTAAAAAAAAAGACCGCCTTGCCGCAGGAAATGGTATTCTTTCTCCGTTCCTGCACGGATAAATACATAAATTCTGATCTAATAATGATTAGACCAAGGACTACGTATGATAATTGAAGACAATTTCACAAGTGCCAATATCCTTTGCTTTGAATAACTTCCTACAACCGATTTGGTAAAATCGAACACAACTGACAATGATTCACGTAATTTGGCTTGGGTCCAGTTAACATTCGGAATCCGGTCGCATAAGACATTTTGGCACACATCCCGGACAATAATTTTCCTATAACCAAAATAATGTTTTGTACTTTAGTACTGTATATAGGACGAAATCCACATTTTTTTTTAAATTTGTTGCTTCGTTAGATTTTTATGATCTGAAGCTGAGAAACTAATCGTGCCTCTAGGTACTTCAACAGGGGCGTAGCAACGCCGTATCAGTCGTACCAATGTTACGGAGCCCCCAGGCTACAGGGACCCCGAAAGTGTGCAAGCAAAAATTCCTAAAATGTTATCCACGATCTTTTATAGATTAATATCATATTTGAGAATAACTGCTGAGCCAACAGGAACGGCTATCAGATTTGTTTTTATTGTCTATAGAGGCATAAAGAAAAACTCTAATCGTCTTCAGCTGTTTGATTTCATTGACTGATTTAATAAATTAGTTGGCCCAAATTGATTGATTTGAATTTTTTATTTAATAACGTAGCTCCTAGGAGTGTTAAATATAAGTAATAACTTACAATTAATATATAATTATTTTAATTCAATTGAAGCATTTATTTCTTTTATAAAAAAAACCCTTCCTTTGGGCCGCCAACACATTGTGATACAGGGCCCGTCTAAGACAAGCTACGTCATTTTATTTCCGACTTTCCCAAGGATAGCTCAATTCAAGATAGTTTCATTATATAATACGACGTGGTCGAGCAATGCTGGTTTCATCACGTAGACTAGAGCTCTTAAAAGCCTAGTTCCCACTACGCTAGTAATTTAGTAACTAAACACTACTGCCCAAAAATCGTTCGCACTACGGTCGTGTACAGTACACAAGTGAGTGGTGTTTTGCAAGACGAATGTTGAACGCAAGAGAGTAAGCTAATAAAGCTATTGGCAATCGCTATTTTAGAAGAGGTGGATGAAGAAATTTGTGTACTAAGTAGAAAAAAGCTAGGAGTGCAACAATGGATTCATAGAAGAGATAAACTAGGAGCTATGAAATGTTTCTTTATTTTTGTATGTGGGGATCATTCATGTTGTAAATACGCAGAAACAAATTTTAAAGTGGTTACTTCGCTGCAGCGAAACGACATGTTGCGGCGGTTAAAAACTCGACTAAATACCTACCCGTCGTTTTAGTCGAGTTCGTACTTTAAAACAAACGAGTGGTGAGAGATCCTACTCACCGAAATAAATGGAACGAATTGGATCGACTCGACTAAATGATTTGCTAATGTACTTGCTAATGTTTGTTGTTCAGACAGGGTTAGATACTAAAATTACTCAAGTAATTTACTAGCGTACTGTGACTAGTCTTTAGGGCAGTTCTATCAGAATATAGGCATCAAATGGTTATTCTTACACACCTCGCTTGCTTCTTTGACATTCATAGCTCTTGTCATGCACGCTCGTCTGTTTTAAGGCTCCTGACACCACCTTCTGCTAGTACACGATCAATTTGATCATGGAAGGTGTGTCGTGGCCTTCCGCGACTTCTGCATCCATCCACTTTTGCATTGTATATCTGTTTAGTCATTCTTTCATCATACATTCTTCCACATGCCCGAACTACCAGAGCATTCCTTTCCTTACCTTCACCCCGACACTCTCTTTCAGACCAACTCTCTTTCTTACTTCGTTATTACGAACGCGGTCCGCGAGCGTCATTCCGCAGATTTTGCGCAGTGCTCGCATCTCGACCGCGTGTACTCTACTTTCATGCTCTCTCTCCCATACCCAACTCTCGCTTCCATATGTGAGCGTAGGTACCAGCACCGCGTTGTGTATGGCAAGCTGGGCCTTCTGGCTGAGGTTCTTAGCGCCTAGAAGTTTACCTAACGCTCCATTCACACTATTCCCCAAATTCACTCTTCTTTCTATATCAGCGGTGTACCTTCCATCCTTAGCAAAAGCACATCCAATATACAGAAACTCATTCACTTGTCCAGCATAACATCATCGACCATTATCTTGCATTCGTTCTGGTTTCTTTCTTTCAAACACCAAATAAGTTTATAAATATATGAATTTCAATTGAATATAAAACAAGTTATTGTCTATCCTATCTACTTCCTGGTAGTAACCGTGATAAACATATCACACCACCATTAATCTATTCATGAAGTACGATAATTCGCTAACTATTTGCAATCAACGAATATCCCCTTGAAACGTTATCATTGATCAAGTAGACACGCCTTCGGTCTCAATCGGCGCCCCAGCAACGTTATTGTTTAACAATCCGACAATGCAAATCAAGGTCGACACTATCGTAAGCTATTCTAATATTTTGTGTATTCCTTACATATTTGTACACATACGTTAACCACGTGTTATATAATAAACGATTTATAAACATTGATAATATTGTCACAGGTGGGTAAAGTTAATAGAATCTCATACGATTCAGTTAGGTTATTAGTTAATTAGTCAAACTCCTGTTAAATAATTTAATGCAATGATTTACACATAATTACAACATTATTAAGGTTCTATTGTCAAAAATTCTATAACCACAAATTTCGCCAAGGCTCCACAGTAAATTTGACTTTAACAATAAACAAAAGAAAAGAGACGTGTGTTAAATACATGGTAGTAGTATAGGTGTGTAATGCTTTTTTTTATTGATTTATGTATTTTTATGCATTATTTTTTTAAATATTAGCATTCTACACTCCTTCTCTATATAAACTAAGAAATGTGCGAAATTTCATACTCCTCCGACCGGTCAATTTTCGTTTAAGGGGTACAAAGTTTTTGCTTCACGTATAAGGGCGTGTTCAGATGACACGCGATGACCACGCGTTGTGCCCGCCTTACACCCGCGCTCGCCACGCGCCAACTCAGCGCACGCCTTGCGCCCGCTTATACTACTAGTACTACTAGATCACAGTCAAAATACCACAATAGCTATAGCGCGTGCGTGAGGCGTGCGTGAGGCGTGCGCGAGGCGTGCGCGAGGCGTGCGCGAGGCGTGCGCGAGGCGTGCACGAGGCGGGCGCATGTCGCGTGAACGCGGCCTTAATATAATGATTATCAATAAGATCTATCACCACAGAATACATGTACTCTAACGAGAAGAATGCCAAGCTCGTACACGAATTTAGGGACGGCCCACTAGCGCCATCTCTGTAAAACCCTAAAAAAATAAACGCGCACGAATATTTTGAAATCACGCGCGAATATTTGAAATCAGAACGTGATCAGATCTCGCGGTAAATTCAAAACTTTGTAAGCCCAATCTTACACCAGTAAGATTTGCTCAGGTAAGCTTTTAGAGTTAAGCGTGCATTACAATATATCAATCAGACGCATCCGTTTACAGCTGAGTCTGCTATTGATAAATTGTAGTACGCGCGTAATCTTAAACGTTTACATGAGCAAAACTTACTGGTGAAGGAAGGTGGTAATTGAGAAGTGATACATAATTTGAAAAATAAAGAAATATTTGTTGATATAAATAAAACACATTAATTTATCACAAAATTTATTTGTATATAATTATGACTTTCTTCTGTCTAGAAATCCAAAATACAAGAAAATGTTACTAAGACGGTACATTACAACATTTTTTTAACATTTAATTATAATATACATACATAGTCAGATCAGAATTATAAAGATAAAGTGTTGTCTTCCGTTTTCTTAGGCTCGTCAATTCATAGTTTAACTGTGAAATTCGTATACTAGGTAAAAAGGTGACCGACGGTTAAAACCTGTGTCGTAAGATCAATTCTAAAATATGGCGACTCGATTAAACTTCGAATAGTGCTTTTTATATGACAACATTTGTTAAATACATTCATTCTTTCGAAGTTTTTTTGTATTATAGCAAGTATTATGTCATGGCCGGTTCCCATATCTTACTAATCACTCATTTGTCGTAGTATCGGTTGAAATTTGACATAGTATAGCGACGTAAATTAACCTGTTATGATTAAATGAAATACAACTTACCGCAAACTATTTGTTTTGCCTGGTTTTGGAAAGCGATGCAGACTTATTGTAGGATCTTGTGCCACTGAAGCCCTATACTTGATGCACTTTCTAAAGTTCTCACGTGAATATTCCATAGTGAAATAACAAAAAGTCAAATATCTCAAACTTGAGTCTCTATCTCGTTAAAAACAATCACAATAATTTCACCAAACACTTGAACGGAGGAACAAAAAGCTCAACACGACGTTACGCGTAGTAGAAATTCCGAAATTGTGAACAAAATAGTTAAACCGAAAGTTAGCTTAACTTTCAAAACAACCGTTGTCCACGATCTGTCATATTATTTTTTTTTTTATTAATTTATTCATGACCATAGAATCAAAGTCTTTCAGTCGGAAACATGTTAATTAATAGGTCTTCGTATAGTAGCGCAGTTTTATTGCAGTCTACAACAGACGCCATTGAACGGAGTTCTTGTGAAAACTCGAAAGATCACATCTGACTATACAGTCACATTTCTCACAAAAACACATAATTTCTACTCAAAACTGTCAATATCCTGCAACTATTGTTTATTTAGAGTAATTATACACATTTTAGAAATAAAACTGCACAGCACAACGTCTCTTCAGTTCCGCAAAAACTCCTCATATTATTTAAAAATAAGAAGTTGCCATTTAGAAATAGTAAAGTTTGAGTAATATTCTTACTTTAACTATTTATTTATTTATTTTTTTATTCATCAAAATTCGGAATGATTTAAATCTAGAGTAATCATTTTAAACTAAAAATATATCATAATAAAACTATTCTATCACTGTCTGGTTTACTTTATATATAACTACAATAACAAATGTTTGTCTTGAATTGTAAGAAATTCTTTAATTATTGATAAAGGTCAATTAAATACTTAGTAATTTCGTCTATAATTGTTAAAATGTAATTAATAATAATGACTATGTGATTTTTATAAATGGTGTAATAATTTAATTAATGTAGTGCTGATGTGTGCGGTACTTCCTTTGATAAAATCTAATTATGAGAAAGGTTTATTGAAACACTGATGTGGGCGACTGGTCGACATTTCCGGTTAACTACCTTCATAAACTTTTCGATCTTATAGAATAAAACCTGGCGGTAGTTGCGCACACAATTCAGTGTAATTCTGTGACAGTCAAGTGAGAGGACGATATGTTCTGTGCAAGTGTTCCATGTAAATCAGCAAGAATGAATATATTAAAGTGATTTAATTTGGTTGGTATAAAACAGTCCAAAAAACTCCCAGTGAAGTGAAAAAAAACAAACGCGACAGCAGTTCTAAATTACATGTATTCGCTACAGGAATCGTAAAATTTTATCACGACAAATAACGTAACACTTGTATTATACGAAGATTTAAAACATAGTGCGTTCCAAAAGGGTACACCGCCATCTAGTTTTGGATAGGTAAATTCAAATATTAATACCAATTCCCAGTTAAACAGTCGGATATTTGGATAAATCTGCTAATTAAATAATATTGCATGCCCAAAAGCGGAAGTTTGAAGAAATGTATTACATTAAATACACATTTGTATTAACCATTTTCGCATTAAATAAATTAGATTGAATTGAATTTGATTCAGACTAAATAATTCCTAGGTTTCAGAAGTTGTCTTTGCCAAAACATTTCACTCGCTGATAATTTAATCAGAATTCGTGAGTTAGCAATTCGATAACAACAATAGGTACCATAAGTACTTGTTATCGTATAGTTGCTTTGCCAGTTGTTTTTTGTTTAGTGACTTTAGTTTGACTTATAATTATAAAATTTATTTAAAAAACCAGCATCAAGTACGAAGCATTCTACAATTAGAAATCGCGTCTTTAAAGAGACAGACCGTACAGTCAAGTTCATTAATACATAAGCATTGTAAAGGATTTAAATATTGTAAGCATTAGAACGTTGCATTATATCTTTGCGATCTGTAGATCATTAAAACATCATCATGTAATCGGTTCAACATTATATGCCTTTTTTTTTACATGGAGAAATGCGTTACCGCACCGTCAGCCGCGCGGGGGATCATGCGCGGCCGGTGTGTGGGGCTCCCCGACGCCGGTTCAATACGACCCGCTGCCGGTATACCCACTAAAACCCCATGGGAGCCTTCTTTCCGCCTAGCGCCGGGGTCACGGTATGTGCGCGAGCTTAACCCGCGACCCCGGCAGCGGCTGGCCGCCTCATAAGCAGAGGCGGCCTCTCCTGTGTGCGGGCCGGGGAATGGTCTTTCCCCGGCTCTGAGAGGGACGCGCGGCTACCTCTCGCGCCCTCTCGCGGCATTAGTGCGGGCGGAGGTCTATATGGATCCCCCAGACCTCGACGCCCGCTGCCGCCGGGAGGGGGACTGCGAAGGATTACTCCTGGGCCATCACCCCTGCCTGTCCTTCCTCCTCCCCCCGCCGCCTCGCACACTCAGCAGCGTCAGCGGCGGGGGGGCCCTTCGCGATAGGGGGGGGGGGTGGCTGCGAAGGATTGCTCCTGCGCCAACACCCCTCCCCCCTCTCCTTCCTCCCCTTTTCCCCGCCGCCTCGCGCACACAGCAGCGTCGGCGGACGGAGCGGGGGAGGGTAGGTCGCCGGTCAGGCGGGCGGTGGTGGGGTGGACATCACCGCCGCCGTCCTCGACGGCCAGCGGAGAAAATCTCGACGCTGGCGGTCGCAACGGAAGGGATGGGTGTTTGGGGAGGAGGTTTGGGAAGGATGGGAAGGCATTAGGATTTGGAGGCGGAAAGGTGGGACACCACTGTCACGGAGTGAAGGGGGGAATGTGACAGTGGCCGCTCGGGGCCCCGAGGACGCATCCTCTTGTACCGCTACCTGGACGGGGGGGGGGTCCAGGGCGGCACCCCCTGGGGGAACATTATATGCCTGGACATTACAAGTCAACTATCAAAACTATCAAATAAATATAACTCAATACTTTAGGTTCCAAATATACCTATCTGCTTATTTATTTTATTTTTAACAGACTTCCAAAAGGAGGAGGTTCTCAACTTGGTCGGTATGTTTTTTTTTTAATGTATGTACGCCGATTACTCTGAGATTTATGATCCGATTTACGTGATTCTTCTTTAGTTTGATGCGGAATAGTTGCCATTTGGTCCCCTAAAAATTTAACATAGTTTGGCCCAATATTTTTCATTTTACGAACATTTTTTTACGAATTTTGTTCCGATTCCGTTTCTTTGGACATAATATGAGGTCCCAAGGATGAGGATTGGGAAGAGGGGATAGGATAGCAGAATGGAACATGTTGAGATAGGGAAAAGGGAGGAAAATGGACCATCAGAACTTTCATTCATCGTACGAAGTACGACCAATTCAAGGCGAATCGATTCACGCCGAAATTCTGTGAGAGAGTGGTATCAATCAGAACGATCTAGAGGGCCTAGCTGGCTGTAAAAAATATTAACTCCAAGATGGCTGTAATACCTCCAAACACTACAGAATGACTTCCATTCACAAACCACAGTCGTCATACCATTAACATTGCAATTGTGTATCTCAAAAAATAAATGCAAAAGACTTTCATACTTTCTTACTTCTATTACTTACGAGTGAAAGTGACTTTAATTCGACTTTCATAATACTTTCAGCGACGTAGATCGACTTATTGTGGGTGACTAATGTTATTTGGTTGACGAAATGATCGGTATTTATTTTTTAGGTTGATATTAAATACGAATACATTTATTCTGAATTACTTATTGAAAATAATTAAGTTACTCTCAAAGGAGAGGCAGTGAAGAATCAACTAAAATACTAGTACTATCTAGGTGGCCTCACTCATACGAATCTTACTCTCAGTCCCGCAAGAAGACCCTAATAATCTTCATAAATATTATAGAAAGTATAATATCATCCATTCATGATGACCGGTTCATTCTCTAAAGCCGCAAAACAACGAGGTACAAACTCACTTTCACCATTATTACTATAGTATTATGATTAAAATTACTCTTACAGCAATATGTTAGAATGGATTTATATAAATGAATTATGCATAGGTGTATCTAATATGTCTATTCAAATTCAAAAGTTTTTATTCAAAATAAGTTCTACTGGAGAACACATTTTGAAGGTCATACATATAGGTTAAAATTTAATTTTACTTCCTAGTCTATGTACAGCGCTTCGCAACGTGTTATTGCTGTTAAGAAGTGGCAAGAAACTCCCCAGCAACACGTCTAGATTTTTTTTTACCTCTTATTCTATTTATATCTCAAGTTCTTTTTTTTATAAGTTTTATACAGAAGTATGCTACAGAAAGACTTTTGACTTTTGTCGGTCTGGATGTTCCGGCCTGGTGGATACGGTCTCGCCAGGATCCGAGCCCTCGCCCTGTGAGCTTGGGATGCGTGCGCTAGCCGTTACGCTACCACCTCTAAGCACAAAATGACGAGAAGCGAGTAAAAATAAAGAAATGGCGAGAAGAAAGTAAAAGGACATCCATAAATTTAATTTAATTGTATAGCTTCCAAAAAATTAAGAATAATGAAAAGTTGTAAGTGTGTGCTAGAAGCGCAAAAATAATTCTCCAACAGAAAACATAAAAAAAATTTAAATTACTTTCTCCCTACTTATAAAATGTAATACATTATTTTTCTCAAAAATAGTTGGCAACCCTACCTCTATCTCATCTCCCTATCCAACTCTAAAGGCTGAAATCACGTTGGCTTCGCCCCTGTTGCCAACGCCTATAGGCGACAGTCACCACTTTCCATGAGCTGTTGTCCACATGTATACAGCTATAAAAAAAAGTTCCAAGGAAGATGTTACATTAAACTGACCTGAAAGAACATCCACATTGGATATTCCCCAAGTTTAACAGCGATGCAAGCTCCCAGGGCAATGAACACAGTGGATATACTATCACAGCCGTGGTCGAAGAGCTCCCCCAGGGGCGACTGGCTGCCCGTCCGCCTCGCCTGCTTGCCGTCTATGGCGTCCAGGCTTTGGTATATGAAGACTCCTAGAGCGCAGAGAGCGCACGCCCATCGCGGCGGGTCCTGCCGGGCGTCTGGACTGTACCTAGAATATAAAAAAACATGATCATCATCATCATCCGAGCATGGAATACCGGTCCGCTTTCCTGCAGTTTCTTCTACACTTCGCGAGTTCCTCAGCATACCTCGTTTTAAGACCATTGGTACGCATGTCATCCTTCACAACATCAAGCCAGCATTTCGTGGGCCGTTCCCTACCACCGGAACCTGACGTAGGTGGCATAGCTAGACATTGACTGAATAACAAAGATCTACATACAACAATAATGTATAAAATAATACACAGATGAAGGGGGGCACTTCGCGCCAAGATTTTCCCCTTGCGTTATAATATGGGGTTTTTAAGAAGGGCATTCTAAAATTTGTTTTAAACGTTATAGGCGACGGTAACCACTTTCCATCAGGTCGGCCGTCTGCCTGTTTGCCTACGTCGGGCAATAAAAAAACAACATGGTAATAGCTTAGTAAGTAAGCCAAGTAAGTAATTAAAATTATTTCTATGATGATATATTTGAAAGTTAAAGGATACGACACTATTTTAGCACCTGCTCTTGTATATATTGTAATTTTTTTTTAACTTATTGCAACAAATGGCTGCAACCCTATTGCAATATTGTGTGGCAGATGTAAAATATGTTAGGTTAGAAATATTGCTAAAACTTGCATGCTCTCTACCAGAATTATAACATATATCAGTCCAAATAAATGCAAAATAAATGTTATAATATATCAGAGAAGATTAGAATGGGCATACGAAAAGAAGATAGATGAATTGTGTGAAGACAATTTTGTAATGTGGCCAATAATGGCTGTATTTACCAAATAAAAGATATGTGGAAGAAATCTATATATTAATACTTGAAGCAAAAAAGTTCTATCTCTTTTTGCGAAATTGCGAAAATTAAGTGGACAGCTCCAATATCAGCTAACTCCATACTCAACATATTGTATGTAAAAGCAAAAAAGTGTTCTAATATCTCGGATTTTGGAACAAATTTGAAAGTTTGATGTCAAATTATTTGGAAGTTGGCAGTTTTTGGTATAAAACGAACAAATTGACATACGAGAAATTTCATACACTATCCAGAAACATACATAACTTATTTTTGTTTTTTAAGGGAGTTGGCGGGTATTGGAATTATATCATATAGCGAAGGAGTGCAGAAACCTATTTTTTTTATAAATTGCAAAATAATACTTTAAATCAATAAAAAAACATTACACACATTACCATGTCTAGCACACACACACACACATACAATATACTATTTTGTTTATTGTTAGTCAAATTAACAGTGTAGCCTTGGCGAAATCTATGATTGTAGAAGTGTAGTCTTTGACAACAGAACCTTAATAATGTTCAAACTTTTAATTTAAATAAATTATGCTTGAATTTCGACCACTGAGCGACCACTAGTATGGATTAATTGTGTGTTGACAATTTGTAATATGGAAAGTGATGGTTATATTTATCAAGTACGGAAAAATGGACAATATTTAAAGAAAATGGCAGATTGTAGTCAGTTTGAGTTATTGAGAAATGACTAAAGAAACAAAGAAGCATTATAGTCACCAGTGATGCTTAATATTATACAAATATTTCCTTACACATTATATAATATTTACCCATCTTAACAACAAGTCTAACCATAAACTGCCAAGATCAAGTTAGCAGGTTGTGTAATGTAACCAAATGTTTACAAGTTCCTAGTTCAATGTCAAGCTCAAGTCTAGTGTTAATAATAATCTAGAATAATGTTACGCATTATGGGACTCAAATTAAATTGCCTTTGGAATTACTATAGAATTTATAATAACTATACAAACACATATAATACAGGTACAAATATAATAGAACACAACAAGTCCAAATGTAATGCACGATTCAATAACACATGCAAAGTCCGTCACTGTATAGCTTATCAATGTACACACTTCTTGCCACAATTGTGGTTATCGCTTCACTGCCCCTCTCTGCATTGAGTCATTGCTTTATACTCCACAATCACAATATGTCTCTCTGCCGTGCAGACTGAATTTCTAAGAATCACACACCTGGCTAATGACTACCGTAAAAATACAATACACAAAGATTTTTTATAATTACAAAATTTAACACAAAGTAAACAAAAGAAGACGGTAATAAAAGCGCTTCAATATTATTAGCTCAAATGCCAGCGGGAAATAAATGTGCTTTGTTTGCAGGTGACCCAAATTGTAAAAATATTATAAAATTCTAAACATGTGTACATAGAAGCAACTTAAAACAAAACCAAATGGATTAGGCTACATAAACGATAGAGGACAGAATGCAGTTTGTTTTTAGATTTCTTGTCCGATTGTCTGTTTGTTTGGGATTCACGTAAAAACTACTGGGCTGATTTTGGTATGGTTTTCACCGATGGACAGCAAATTCTTAGACTTACAATCTGAGTTACTTCTCACCCTGGCATTCCCGCGGGAATGATTTTAAATGGCAAAAAATGAATTACAATGTGATTTTGTTACTAATGATAAAATGTGTGATATTTTAATTTTCCCAGGAGTGGTTTAAAGTTTTTCAGCTGTATAAAAATTAGCTTATTTCGACACAGTTTTCACTAAAATTATTCTTTTTTTAAATGCCAATAATGCATAATTTCGCATTTTTCACTCCTCTATATAAACTAATAAATGTGCGAAATCATCATCATCATCACCTCATCTCACAATTCTCTTAGATAAAAAGGGGTACCAAGTTTTGCTTCACATATTAATATAATTATAATCTTATACTTTTATCTGTAAGCATATTTTAAAAAATAATTTAACTTTGTTTGGTTTAATTAGAAATTATTATTAATGCAAAGTACCCAATTAAGTAACAAGTTTTGTAGATATTAAAACTACAATATATCTTAAATTTGTAGGCGCTTTTAGAGAACATGTCTTCATAATATAGCTGTAATAAACTTTTCTATTATATATAAATAAATTACTAAAAACCAGAAGGATACCAGACCTTCATTCCAAAACTATGAACCCATCAAGACTAGTGCTGATGTTAAAAGTACCAACATGTCTAACAATATTTCAATTTAAGCTTGTTTAAAGAGTATCAAATATTATAGAACATTTATCAACAGGACAATATGCAAGAACAAACATATAGGTCATCAATTTATAAGAACAAAGTCCAGTGCCCCATTAAAGATTACAGTAACCCACTACAATAACCTGCATAGTATTCAAATTTACTTTGAACACATGATTGATCATATTTGAAACACTTCTACAAAACATATTTAATCCATCACTAACTTTAATGATAGAAATGTAATCTATATATATGAAAGAAAGTCATGTTAGTTACACTATTTATAAGTCAAGGACAGCTGTACTAATTTGGCTGAAAATAGATAGGGAGGTAGTTTAGAACCAGGAGACGGACATAGGACACTTTTATCCTGTTGGAACTGGTAGGTGGTGCTGAGATCAGGTTCTAGAATCCTCCTAATCACCTGGAGCGATTTTGGTGATTATGAGTGCTTGAGTTGGTTCCCAGATGGCTAAGATTCACAATTAGAACTGGTGGGTGGATTTTAATTTATTCAGAGCAAGACAATGTCTGCCGGGGCTGCTACTTTATAATAAAACTATGTCTTATTATAAATATTAGTCATGATAACTTAAAAAAATATTATAGAGATATAATATTAATGGATGCCAATGATTTTTGGTGATATGGTTACCATAATGACAATGATGCATCAATAAGCCTGTGAGCTCTATACTCACTTGGAACCAAATATTTTGCAACTCACAATAGTCTGTCAGTATAATGTTGAATTCGAATTGAAACATTAAAAATGTTAGTATCTATATTTGTATACTAACAAATGACTTATTTATCTATATTATAATAGGTGCAGAACCAGTGATATGAGGAAGATCTTTGATGTGATTATTTTTATCTAATTGCTCATAATTAAATAGCAATCTAGTGTAACCTTTGGCTTCAACTTGTAGTAGACAAATACATATATGTATAATTGTAATTATGAATCAAGTCTTTTAATAATGATTGTAAAGATTATATTTGTGCCATTATACATTTCAAGATCTTTAACCAATATCTAATAAATGACAAGCTGTTTTTCAATTAAGATAAACAAGCAATAAGCAGACAGACGATTGTATCTTATCAGTTTACACAGTGGTTCGACTGTAAGGAACCAATCGAGCGTTAGCGATAGTCCACTAAGAAAAAACATAGCGTAAATACGCTTAAAACACGAAGTCTTGCATGTTCGTAGATTTCATGCCAGAACTACAGCAGGCCAGGGAAAGTACTTATGCATGGCAATTGAAAGTAATAGTTATGCTCTAGAACTTCTGACATGATTCTTACTCACCATACTAATATTAAAGTGGTGACTATATTAACAATTAAACCTAAGATTGTGATGAGATTCGGGGCGAGCCATAGAGGCGTCTTTGATACGAGCCAGCACCACCACGGCTGAAGCCAGGCATCCAATAGACTGGCACTTGTACAGGAGTATTTATGTTCACTGAGTCTTTTTAACTGTGCAGCGTTGAGTATTCTCTCTTTGTAGAACTGCATTGTTATTCACTGTCACGTCATTACACTTCACTGTAATATTTAAAACACTATTCTTCTGCTATTAGAAGAAAACGCGAAAACCACCTCACATCACAGTCATCACACCACCATAAGTGTCATAGACTAAATTCTTCCGCAAATAGAAAGTCACAAAACGACAAATGTCAACGTCATTCGATAACCCATAAACAATATTTAGTTTTTTTATGTTAAATAGACTAAAAATATTTTAGCGGTAAGAGGTTTTGGCGGGAGCTGAAAGAAGAGTTGTGCTGTGCAGTTTTATTTTTTAAAAATGCGTAAAATCACTCTAAAATGAACAGTAGTTGTAGGATTTAGTTAGTATAGGGTTAGTTTTGAGTAGTGATTATGGGAATTGTGAAAGTGGTCTTTTGAGTTTTTACAAGAAGTCCGTTGACTGGCGTTAGTTGTAACCATGGACTAAAGATTTCTTTTTCCTACCTTTGTGACGAATTCTACTACTACTTTTAGCGGGAATTTAAAAAGATTTGTTGTGCTGTTGCATTTTCAAAAATGTGTATTTTGGGTTTTAATGGAGGACATTGTTTATAATAATAATTGAAATAAGCAGTTTCAAAATGTCAGAAGGATTCCCTCGTTTAAGTCATTTATTAACTTACAACGTCCAAGACTTTTTAGAGAAAGGTTTCTCTGTCTACGTATTTATGGGTACTTCATATCTAGATACACAAATCGTGCACAGATAATACAGTTATACAGTAATATCGAAGAGGAAGTTTCTCCATCTAGTGACAATAAGGATGTCTTGATAAACGCTATAAAAACAAGATGGCTCTATACATTAAATTCACACTAATCGCAAAACAAGCTACGAAATTAAATAAACTTATTTTTGTAAATTTGTGATATGTTGCAAATATTATTTAATTTAATTAGCTGTAGTGCACATGCTTCGAAAGTTAATGTAGGTAGATCCTAACAAATAAATATGTTAAGTAAATACTGCAGGGGTAGACAGAAATTAAACACAAATTACAACACAAATCTTTATTTCAACTACAATATACTTACATTTTGATACAATACCATTAATACTTTTGGACCATATATTTTAACATGAATTTTAATACAGTCATAATAATACCAAAATGATAAATTTGGAATACAAATTAAGTTACTTTATTCTTAAATTATTAGTTATCTACAAATAATTTGTAATAATCGAGTTAATATTCTTTTAGTTTTTAGTCAACTTTATTTTAACAAATTATAATTATAGCAAAATAATTTTACATAGCACCGAATATTTTACCATAAAAGCTTTATAACTAACTTTGTCTAATATGAAGTAAATTTTCTGAATTGGCACCTTTACCAGGTGATTGGTCATTAGCTTAAATAGATCTAAGCTTAATCAGTTTGTACTGGACCTAGTTATATATTTTTAACAGTTCTTAAAGTTTCTTGCTTTTATTTCTAATAAAAATAACATAACTTTACAATACAATAAACACACAAAACAGTCTGATTTTGTTTAATTTGAATTTTCATCAATAGTTTCGAATACATTACAGATGGGTAGATATTGTAAAAACCAGTTACATAGCGGTGGTTCACAAATAGCCACGGCTAGTTAGTCTTCAACTCACCAGCTGGCTATCGGTTGTCGAATAAAACCGTCAACCGAAAAGTTAGCGGATTAGCCGTCAGCAGTTTGTTAGCGAGTCGTTCATCCATTAGGCAAATATTCATTACGTGGTTTTTTAGCCGACTGTTGAACATAATTAGACAGATAAAAAAGTTTTTGAAATTCTGTTTGGCTACCATCGCTAGATTATATTATCATGACTTTGATTTAAAAAAAATGTCCAGTTAATGGTCCGGTAAACAATTATTTAGCCAGCGTGTCTATTCTCTTTATAAATATCAGTGTTGCCATAGTCCCAAAGTGTTTAACAAACTACACTTCCTACTGCTACCTAGTCTTTGCTTGGGTTTTTCTCGTTTCGATTCTCTTTGTAATGTTGTTAGCAAAGCGCCCAATACATTTGGCCAGGTAACCTCTTGCCGAACAACAAACGTTTGACAGAATCGTCAAATGTGAGTAACGCCACCATGTTTTGTAGAAGGAAACCTTGACAGTACTCCAAGAGTTGGGTAGCACCATAGACCTGAAAAACAAAATAATTTGGAGTATGTGAAATGTAATATTGCTGATCTATAGTTATAAAATATAAAATTAATGCGATCGAATGACCGGCAATTTAATGTTTAATTAAAGAAAGTAATAAAAAATCAACCCTTCCCCTTCCTATTTGACAGTATTTCACTGAAATTGATCTTTACAAGCTAGGCTATAGTAGCTACGCTGTAGTATAGTGTAATAACATGATGGGGTTTTTTTTCAAATTCAGTGGATTCGATTCATGATTCTAAAGATTTTATTTTTTATTGTTGTTACAAATTTTTTAAATTTTACATGCCATATTTACCTATTCTAAAAATATATATGCAACTTAATTTATAAAAGATAAAAACTACAAATAATAAATAGGTCCCAAATCACCGTCAGTTGGGAACGTCCCCAAAACGCTGGCCGCATTACCACGTTGTATGACAACGCTTATGCATTGGCCAAAGATAATGTTTTAGTTTTCTTCAAAACCAGTCCTCAGGCTTCTTTGAGTGTTTTGTACAGTTTGGGATTTGGTCTTGAAAGTCTACTTAAAAAATTCATCTATATATTTAACGTCATGAGATAGTTGGCAAATGGCCTTGCTGGAATATCTTTTGAGACAGAGGAACATACTTTTTGACAGTACCACCCAGATGAAACAAATGACATAATTGTCAAACTTTATTGTTGTGGGTGAAGTAATAGTGAGTCATGTAACGCACAGACTATTAAACCCTCGACACTATATGTAAATAAATGGATTACTACATCGGGTCTCTAAAACGCTTATTCTTGCACTACACAGATTTATGCACCTGGCACAAGGGGTAGTGTAATTAAATCAAAGATTTCGGCTCTCATTTTCTTAGTACCTATATCTTAAAATAAGATTCCGATTATCAACGTACATACATACATACACAACTTCACGCCAGGTCCCTTGCGGGGTAGGCACGAACAACAGAGCGCCACACAGGCCCATTCTTACACACCTCACTTGCTTCTTTGACATTCATAGCTCTTGTCATGCACGCTCGTCTGTTCTTAAGGCTCCTAACATCACCTTCTGCTAACACATATCAATTTGATCATGGAAGGTGTGTCGTGGCCTTCCGCGACTTCTGCATCCATCCACTTTTGCATTGTATATCTGTTTAGTCATTCTTTCATCATACATTCTTTCCACATGCCCGAACCACTGGAGCATTCCTTTCCTTACCTTCACCCCGACACTCTCTATTATCAACGTAGAGTAATAATAACTGCTATAGTGTTGCAGATATCTAAAGATAAAGGTATTAATTTACAGACTCAGCAGAAAACAAAAAAAGTGTGTGTGTACTTCTGTACACGTGTTAGAAGTTATATTTTTTTGACGTAACAAGATAAAAATCTTTTCAAAAATTTTATCTTTCGCCTTATTCTACGTTTGTAGAAAAAACGACACTAACAATAGAAAAACTAAAATGTTGACTATAGCTAACTTCATGGTGTAGCTTTTTCGTGTGACGGTGTGCGCGCGCACCATAAAAAATTACTCTCATCATTTTTCCCTAACGCGCCAAAAGAATTGTAACTTTTAAAATAAGTTATTTACCTTTGCATGAATATAAACGGACACCAAATTGTGCAAATCTACAGACTTGGCTGCTCTAGCCTCACAGTGCCTTTGCAGCGGCAAGAGCTGGAAGAATGAAGCTGCTGCAAGCACTTCCAGGACATCAGTCTCTGGTATATCCAATCCCGTACACCCTCCAGAGTACAAGTACTTCATTACTTGCTGAAATAAGAAATGCCTATAGGTTGTATTTAATTTTAAAGAAAATTCTAAAAAAGATATTATGTAAGGTAATTAAACACGCTTAGCATTTTTAGTACCTAAGAAAGGTTGTGATGTCTGTCTTAACATCAATTTCAATTTCGTCCTATTTATCTTGCATTGTCATCATTTAAATTTTGAAAGGATCTAGTTGATGATAAGAGAGGGATGAGATGATTTCCGATCAGGAATCGGATCCTAGCCGGATCAGGATCCTGTTATCCTGATATTGTAGATTTATTTAGGTAAGAATAGAAATCAAGCACCAAATGAATCGTTCATTTTTAACTGACTCCAAAAAGGAGGAGTTTCTATTCGTCTCCCTGTATGTTTTTTGTATAATAATCGGCAGATACACACATTGTATATCCCCAAATTAAGCAAGTTACGCTTGTGTTATGTGTGTACCCAGACCATGGTAAATAATAGATTAAATACGTTTCCGAGATTTACTATACCGGAAATCGAAACCGGAACCTTTGGGTTGCAGTGAGGTAGGCCGTCAAAGTCTTAGCCCGCTCAACTACAGAGGCCGTCAAATGTATGTGTATTGTTCGTTACTCGATTTCTCCGTCAATTGTGGATCGATTTTCACATTGTTTCATAGTCACCAAGTCAGGATCTAATTTGTGAATTGCAAGGAAATTGTTCAGCAATGGATATGTTTTCAATTTAAAGGTTTTTCAAAACAACGATATCAACACTCGACGTCGCGTTAACTGACTGTGTGTTTACTCGTCGTTGCACTAATGGAACATAATATATTATATTTAAAAAAGCAATTCTACCTCAAAGATATGATATCTTATGTCGTTGATCTGCACAAGCGGCGGGTTGGTGGGCGGCGATGGGACGGCGTCGCCGGGCGGCCGCGGCGGCGCCAGCATCGCGCGCAGGCGAGCCGACTCCGACACCAACACTATCTTGTGCCCGTAGAAGAGGCGCCCTTCCACCCTAACAACCAGTTTATAAGTAAATTAGCTAATATAACCGCAATAACAATTGAATAATAAATATTTTATAAGCTATTGTTCAAGAATTATGAATATACAAAAAAAAAATTGTTTAATGTGTGACGTAGTGTGAGTGTGTGAAGTTTTCATGAATTTTAGAGTTATAGTGTTAACTGTGAAGAAAAGTGATTTATTTATAGCGTTACCAGTAACGCGTTAACGATTAGGTACATTAGTTATATTTATCGTCATTTATAATCTCGCATTAAGCCCTTGGTTACATCTACGAATATGGTGATTAACATTATTCCAGATGCAGCAAGCATATTAAGATAAAGCCTACGTTAAATGCAAGTCTTACACTGACGTCAAACGAGGGCGTTCTGATGGCAACTCAAAAAAGCACGTATCCCTAAACAGTGAGATTCTTAACATAAATATGTAATTTCTGGTTAAAATGATAAATATACAACTAATATTATTAATAGTAGTTGTAAAATGGTGGATCTTCATCTGAGATAAAATTACAGATACAGTTTATAAGCCATTTCACGCAGATATGGCGATTGGTTTAATGCGTTATTTGAGATGCGAGTCTAATGTGGCTATTCGATAAAAGCGTTATTTTTAACGCTTTAATTAAGACACATTGGGGCATAGTTAACATCTTTAGCATGTGAGGCTGCAGAAGAACATAGAGCTGTGTCATTTTGTCATTGTCATTTTGCATGCCAATTTAGCTAGCACACGTGAAACTATCACCATGCATATATATGTATTGTAACATCTTGTAACCGTGTCTAATGCAAAATAAATATGATTTGATTTGATTTGATTTGATTTGTCACCTGAAGGTGACGTCGGCCAGCGAAGGGTTGTTGACGTAGGAGGGGTCGACCCTGGCGGGCGCGGGCGCCGCAGGGGGCGGTTGCGCGACGCATGGCACTGCCTCTCGGCCGTAACACGCACACAAAATGTCCGCCAGCAACAGCACCGTGCCCTCCTTCTGGGGATATCAAATTACGCTCTTCAGTTCATTATATACAAGTTTTAGTCAATAAGAGCGTAAAAGTCTCAACGAAGGATACAGTGTTACAAATGTCCCTGGGCAATGGTAACCACTTACCATCAGATGGACCGTCTGTTAGTTACCTTACAAACTACAAAAATGGCCTTTTTCTAGTTACTGCACAACTACAATGAATTACTTATTAACTTACTAGAATATGCCCGCGTCTTCCACGCTTGAATTTAAATTCCCGGAACAAAAAGTAACGCAGCATAAATCTTTACACAATACATAAATGACAGTAGGGAGATTCATATGACAGAATGACCGTGAGCATTTCATCAACTGTATATAATTACATACACTGCTTGTGTACCTAAGTATTTCGCACAAAGGCTGCCAATGAGCACCCATCACCACTTCGAACGAATTCTAGTCAAATTAATATCCAGAACTAGGCAAGAGCGGTCGCGGTAATTGAAGTAGGGTTCTCATCGGCAAAATCTCTACGCAGACAGCTTACAAGTGTCTGCTGGTTTTAGAAAATACACACATAGAGATATATAAATTCGACGTAAGTATCACGAAATATAAGCATTTGGCAGAAAAAAATTTAAACACTAAAAGCAATCAGGCAATAAAAGTAAAAATTGTAACGTTGATATATATATATATATATATATATATATATATATATAAATTGATAAATATTTTAAATAGTAATAGATATTGACATTTTCGACAGTGAATATTACCTTGCTGTACCGTAAAATGTTGAACAGCAGAGGAAGACACTCGTAAATAAACTGTTTACTGTAATGGCTGTCATCTGATGGACACACCTGGAATCAAATCAACATAATTTCTTAATAAACTAACAAAATCTTGCTTTCTAGATCATATTATTCATCTTAATCTTTCGCAACTTATATCATAATGAAACGGTCTTAATCTCAGACTAACTCACTTTCAAACTCGATACGCTTGATGATACGCTATATGCTTGATTGAGGAACTTATATTATATTATACCTACAAGTTACAGTAACGTAGAGTAGTCAGCATTTATACAATAAACAACTGCGCCCTAATTAAGCCATTATAATTTTATATTCGGCTATTTTCGGGGAATAATTTTGCTGTTATGATGAATATGGTAGAGTTGATGTCAGTAGAATGCGACATAGGTAATAGACGATTGACTGCATGTACACTCGACGTCGAGGTAATGAAACATAATATATTATGTTAAAAAAAAATTACCTCATTATCTGCTTTATAATAATGATAAATAAGGAGATGTAGTGAAAGTTGTTTGTCGAGGTCATTGCAACTGAAAATTGTCTGTGCCCCACGGGAAACAGGTGTGATAATGGATACATTATTATGTTATTAAATTCAGTGTCACTCATTACAGCAATCGTTGGGTTTGATATTTCTGACAGTTTACTCTTCCCACCTATGATAAAACCGTATACCTACACACTACAGTTTTTTGATCCTTCGAGCCGGATTGGAACCAGCAACTTATGGACCATTGTACGTTCGTGTTACTTAGTAAATAACTTTTAAGTTTTCTTTACTTTTGTTTTAAATTTAATAATCAGATTGCAAAAGAATATTTTAATCATGCTCATTAAATTTCATTTATCAACTCGAGGATTGGAGGTGGCTCCACCAACAAAAACTAAGCTCTTAAATATTATGATGATAATTATCGACTCGAGATCTCTTATTTAAATCATATAAATAAAAACAGAAACATTGACTGAAAGAAATAATATTACCTGTAAGAAGTCTTGTAAGAGTTGGTCTATGACATGGTCTAAGGCAGCATCAGCGGCGGCAGCGAGGGATAGCGTCCAAGCATGTAAGGACCATGGAACACCTAACGCTCGCAGCTCTAGGGTTATATCTGAAACAGATGAAGTAAGCTTTGAACAACAATTGTCACGTATAATAAAATGAACATCTTATTCATTACTGCAGCCAAATACTAGATCGTAGCACAATATTACTCGCTACTGAAGAGCTTATTGTTCTATATAATACGCAGGTGTGGGGGTTGTTTTATAAGTTTTGTGGTGCATCGATGATAGCTACCCCGTTGGATGGAGTGACTCACCACCGTTGAGAGTCGACTTCATGGACAGGGGAGTACGAAATAAGACGACGAGACGAGTTGTTGAACTCTGGATATAATTGTTGCTTCATTGTTTTAGCTATAAACTTAGACTATATATACAAAAATATAACTGCTAAATGATAATATTGAAAAAAGTTCATTTACTTATTAATTTATAAATACAATATAAAATAAATTATAAACATTACTATATTAAAAAGTAGAACTAAATAAAAACAGAAAAATTATTAACGGTGAAATATTGGTCCCAAACCACTGTCATTTGACATTTGTCGGGAACGTTCCCAAAAAAACTGGCGACGTCTTACAGCAACGCTTTATCTCGGTAACTATAGACGTTAGTCATTTGGTCGCGTGAGACGTCTAATAAAGGTTAGGCGAGATCATGATAGAGCTATAGAACGGTAGGACCACACGGATTGAGAGTTTGATAATATTTAAAACCTATGTCCTAAACATTTCCGTAGATACATCTACTATTCAGATTTTGTCATGTAAGAACATGGATTGCTCAAAGTTTTGGTGCTTGTTAATTAAGCAAAAGCAAATTAATTAATGTACCAGCCATAAAATTAGGCAGGACTTATGTCTTTAGTAGCGTTTTAGTATAAGGCCGTTAGTCTTACCTAAGTGGTCAGTCTCAGCGGCGCAGTACATGGCGTCTTGCAATGCCCTTTGCTGCAGTTTCGTGAAGGTGGGTGGTCTGCTCTGTGGGTTGGTGGGCCCTGCTGCCCCCTCGGCTAGCACTTCTTCCAACGAGAGAACTGCCCCCGCTCCCGATCCTCGTGAACCACCTCTTACGGCTGCACGTAGGCACGCGCGTCTACCATGTGCGCAACATACTGCTACGGCACTACAGATTCAAAATTATGAATTTCCTTAAAATTCTAAAAAAATTAAGTATCCCAAAATAGTAACACCGAAAAAAAAATGTTTTAAGGTTCCATCATCTTCTTTTCACCACCAAGCTGCTTGTTAGAAATCGATTCGATATTTGAATTACAATGCACATCCTTATTATACGTCGACATCACTACTCTCTCACAAAAAAAGACTACCTGGTTGTAATATATATACTAATTAAACCACGTCTTATAAATCAAGAATACTTATAATGATCCACAATCAATGGACCTCAATTCATAACTACTTGCCATGGGCTAGGTGCTCTGTTCGACCTCAATTCCTTCAGCTGTTATATGCTCTTATACGTAAAACTTTCTCAACACTCAAGGGATTCGGAATGAGCTTCCAGCTGTATTCTTCTCACAGCACTACAATAAGAATGGATCTTTTTTAAATTGACAAAAAAATCCTTTGAAGGCGGCAGCATGTTACAAAATTAAATATGACTAAGCGACGGCAACTATTTTCCATCAGCTTTCAGGTTTGGGCTTTTACCGTCTGCTGATTTTCATAAATAAAAATATATTAAGTCCAAACCTGATAAAGTATAGATTTACTAATCAGAGCACCATGTATTGAAATAACTGTCAGTTGCATCTCCCGAAGGGATTTTAGTAATAATCTGAACTTTGATACCTGTAACAGCCATATTGTGCCGCCGCTGAATAGCACAATGCGTCATTGAGCTGCGTCGATAGGAACGGGTCTGCTCCATTTGAAAGTAATAACTGAACTAGCTCCAAGTTACCTACACCACAAGCCACCTGAAAATAATAAAATTTTATTGCAACATGTCTGATTCCTAATAGAGATTCATTACGGGAAGAAGCTTTTCTATGAAAGGCTCCAAAGTGTCCCTCGTGAAAACAAACGCCAATCGTTCTGGGTACTAATTGGGATTGTTCACTTTTTTTCAATTTAGCTATTTCAAAAACCATTTCGAGGAATAGTCCCTAATTATTTCTGTCTAGGTAAAATTCCAAAAAACGTACGATCTTCTTGTATTTTGTATGAAATGTGTTTGACCTTTATTTGACCTTACTAAATCCATTCAGGTGGGCCGTCTGAAAGTTTAGCTGGTTCAGGTGTAAAAAAAATCTAGCTGTACATTATTTGATTTAAGTTCTGTAACATGTATTTTTCCCTAAAGACCACTTTAAAAATTTAACGATAACTATAGAAAATAATAATGGTTGAACACGAAAAATTATAAGCCTAGCGGCAAAAAACACTAAAATGATCACGATAAGTAATGACAGTGACATTTAAATAGTAGTAGCACAGATTACTGTGATTAGTAAGTTTTATTATTTTTGTTTTCTAGGCAAAGAAATCAATTTAAACTTGTCCCTTATGACGTCATCGGCGAATAATTTTAAAATCGAATTATAAAAAAACTAACGCTTAAAATACAAAAATATTCAAATTAGTATCTTAAAATACCCTATTTTACGTAATAAAAATATAAAATCAGAGGGTAATTTTTTGTGAACAATCCCCATTATAGATGGTATTTGTTTTTTTATCGTAACTGCTATAATTAAGTAGTTAATTAGGCTTTTATTCCGAAGTGTCATGTGAAATAATACTTGAGACTGTAATGGCTTGGGGCGTTTTCTCTTTTTCTCCTAAATAGGCGGTTTAATATACAATATTGTGAAGCATCAAGTGAATATGTCTTTGCTTAAAAAGTGGCCTATAGATACCTGCAAAGGCGTCAGCGTACAAACGTCGTCTCCCCTGGCTGGGGCTCCGTCGACTCTGGCTCCAGCTGCCAGCAATCTTCTGGCACATTCCACGGCAGCACTCCCGTTACCTCCTCCAGATCCACTGCCAGCGCCACTACACGCATACACCAGTGCTGTCCAACCTTAGCAAAATATCGAAGATTATATGTTAAGACGTAATAATTATACAATTAGTCCCAGAGTTATTGGTGTATATATACGTCACACTGAAATCTAATGTTCTAGATCCACAAGTTTCTGAGACATCACGTAGATCTTTACAGAAACAAAATCCCGGAGATTTTATCATACAAGTATGTTGCGCAGAGCATATTATTATATTATTATTATTATGATTATTCATAGAGAGTAAGTTTTAACGCTTCTTTTACTTGAATATTTTTAAGTGTTTCAGAAACACGTAATTTTTAAACGTTTATATAGGTTTGCGTTTGTCTCTCGACATTGAGTGTTGACGTGGTCTTGAAGGAGCATGCCTACCTCAAAAGTATCTATTCACTCGTCACTTAAATTTAACTCAAATGTATTTATCAGGATAACAGTGAAGCAGTGTTTAAAACCAAACAGTTCTCGATAAATACAGGTTTTACCTATACCATATGCGTAAGTTCCTTATATTGGAAGTTTTTCAACAATTTTATTTTCTTATTTATTAAATACAAAATTAAAGAATGTCAGACGATATTTTAGAATTTCATTTTTTGAGTCGATAACTGAAATATCATACACATCATGCAACAAACGGATTTTTATATCAAAGTAATGAAAGAAGGACTGAGCTAAACTAAAAATGAGCAATATTAACACTATTAACACAAACCAGCAGTGGGTGGTGTGTAGGCAGGGTTGCTTTGCTGAGTGGATGGTGACCTTGGGGACAGGGGCATGGCACAGTGAGCGGCACAGGATCCACCTGTCTCAATGTTCGGATCTGCACCAGCTTCTAATAGCATCTGTAAATATACAAATGATTTATCAATGAAGATGAAGTTAATATATCCACTCGACAGTGAGAGTATACAACAATAATTACATTAACCATTGAGTCCTGATGAAGAAATGTTTAGTATCTCTTTACAGAGTCCCTATAGCAGTGGGAACAAATTCGGCAAATACAAGCCAAAAATAGCTTTACGCCTACGACATAAAGGCGTCAATGATATTGTTACGAGTTACAGGACTCGAATTAAAATGCCGTTGGAATTACTATGGAATTCATTAAAACTATAGAAATACGTATAACACAGGTACAAATATAACTGGCCACAACCAGTACAAACTGCACGATTCAATAACACGCGCCAAATACGTCACTCTATCGCTTATCAATGTACACGTCTTCCTTGTATCGTAATCGTTGCTTGACTGCCGGAGGGGTGGCGGCCCCTCCGTTCGAGCATTGTTTTATAATAAACTGTACAATACAACAATCGACCGCGTGAACTGAGTTTTTCCAAGAAAACGTAATCTGCACACCTGCTCAATTATTCCTGCGAACGGCCATAAACGAATACAATAACAATAGGCTATTGTCTAAGGGTAGAAAATTTTATTCATTTATTGTTTTTACAAAATTATTAAATTTTACACGTTATATATACCTATTCTAAAAATATATGTACAACTTAATTTATAAAAGATAAAAACTACAAATTATAGATAGGTCCCAAATCACCGCCAGCTGGGAACGTTCCCAAAACGCTGGCCACGTTACCACGTTGTATGGCAACGCTTATGCGTTGCCCAAAATATAGACCAGCGTTTTGGTTTCGTGAGATATCTATCAACCGTTTTGATAGGTCTCGATAAAGGGTATAAAACTATTGCTTCACTTATTAATACAAAGATTCCATGGGGACGAAGTTGCGGGTAATAGCTGGTTTAGAAGATATACTCACAGCAAGAATTTGATCTTCTCCAGCCAACGCAGCCTTCATTAACGCCGTAAGGCCAGAGGCGTCGGCGGCGTCCAGGCCAGCGGGCGGAAGGAGGGATCTCACACTGCCCACTAATTCTGGTCTCCCGCTGAGCAATGCCCGTTGCGCTAGACCCAAGGCTGCTCTGTTGAGCTCATCAGGTGTCTTCGTACATCGAGACCAAACTGGTTCGATTGCTTCTTCAAGTCTGAGAAATAAAGTTTTTTTACTAATATTATTATACGTGTAAAATTGACAAGAAATCTAAAAAAAAATGCTTCGTTTTCTCCATCGCTTATGTAGTGTTTTCCAGTTGTTTTTTTTTTAATAGCTTCAATGTACTGACAGGGCATGTTTAGAATTTTATAATATAACTAGCTGTCCCGCCAGACGTCGTCCTGACCGAAAAAATAGGGGTTGATCGTATAGGGTTGAAAATTTAGGTTTGTATGTATTTTTAATACTGTATCATAAAAACTAAAAAATAAAAAAAATTGGGGGTACACTACTAGTTTACCCCAAACTATGGAATGCCGGCCCTGCCGGTCCCAATGTATGGAATTTATTAGATCGCTTTAGACCGTCGGCTAACACGGACGCGCTGCTCTGCTCCGCGACCGCCATTGAAAAATAATTTTAAATAAACGAAGGAGCAATAATAACAAGAATTTTAAAACGGTCGCGCTTTATTTATGTGGCGTATACGGTAGAGGTCTGGTCTAAATCACTAGCTGTGTGGGTTCGAACCCTTCTAGCTTCACTTGAACTAAACTGTAAACTACCTTAACATTTAGGGGATGAAAAATAGATGTCGTCCGATTCTCAGATCTACCCAATATGCATGCAAAATATCATGAAAATCGGTCAAGCCGTTTCGGAGGAGTTTAACTACAAACACCGCGACTCAAGAATTTTATATATTAGAAGGTACACATATAGCTGTTCCTGGAATATATTTTTTGTGCTGGTAACCACGTGCTGAAGGTAAAAGAAGAGATCACGAGGAAATCTATACATCGAGATTATCAATGTGAAATCTTCGAATTCTCCTTAGGAAAGTCATTTCCCGAAAAGGGGAAGTCTGGGCGTAGTAGGGGTGGCAAATGGTTACAGTCGCCTATGAACATTTGCCGAACCCCAATGTTCTGCGGGTCTCGAAGAGGGGGACTGGAACCTGAGCACTAATGCCGGCTAAAACACGCCTCAAATTTGTAGGGGCCCGTATATTCTAGACGAGGAGTGGGAGCCATCTAGACGTGCAAATGGCCAGACCTGGTGGATGATATACAAAAGAAAACTCACGTGACAGGTCGCGGTGGGCAGTCGGCATGTGGCAGCAGCAGTCTTGCCGCCTGCATGACGTCATCGGCATCGGGAACTGCTGGTGGTTGTCGCAGTGAAGCATGTGCTCTGACTACCCTCACCCACTCTCCTAAGGGAGGCAGCGCTCCAGCTCCCCTTTCTCCCCACAGGCCTGCGCCTCCACAACTTCCTCCCCCACTACTCGTATGCTCCAACTGTAGCAAAAGATTTCATTACAAACGCTCTCGAAATCCGTAGTCGTAAGAGGTGACAACCCACAGCCAGGTGGTAGTGTGTTTGTCTGAGAGTAGGTCGCCATAACAGCCTTGAGTTGTTTATTTTTAGTAGAATTCGCCCCAAAGGCAGGCAAAGGAATCTTAGTCCATACAGCCCAGTCTGATGTATAAATCTTCATATAGTAGCGCAGTTGTGTTGTAGGCTGTAACCTACGCCATTCAACGGAGTTTTTGTGAAAACTTGAAAGACAATATTTGACTATACAATTCACATTTCTCACAAAAGCACATAATTATTACTCAAAAACTATCAATATCCTACAACTATTGTTCATTTTAGAGTATTTTTACAATTTTTTATAAAGTATAACTGCACAGCGCAACGTCCCATTTCAGTTCCCGCCAAAAACTCCCTTGAGTTGTGTTCTGACATTAGTGGTCAGGTTCCCGTCTCCCTTTAGAGAGCGGCTGCACATTGGGAGCATATTTGGTGTTACTAATATCGATGGTTTCCATCGGGTGGGCCGTCTGCCTATCTGCTGAACTCGTTCAATAAAAAAAAAATAGTACTACAGGACTCCAATTCCTATTTCTTGAAGAAATAGAGGAATAAAAAATTTAACTTTGAATTATTACTATTGAAATCAGAATAGGTAATAAAATGATGTCCAGTGAAGTACATTGCTTACCCAGAAACGTAGGTACTCTGTGATTTTTCGTTAAGTAGCACAAAGTAAGCATAAAAATTATTTTTATTTCTATCGACCACATCCTAAGTCAAATATGTCACCATTTATTATTAAAGAAAAAGATATATAAAAAAAGATACATTGAAACATATATTTGAAAGTCTTCTATCTTCTAAATATACCTGTGAACACCGCATGAAGTAGTACAGAGCCCTTTCAGCGGCTGGTGATAACGGTGGCAGTCGCGGATTTACTCGGCGGAGCACCGCTCGCAGTTCTGCAGCGGATCCAGCGCAAGTTGTCAGCAGCACTGACGTTGCCGAACCAGCTGAACTGTTATTCGAGCCAGCCGAAGTGCCCGAACCACCTAATCCAAAGTAAACATTGCTTTTTACTCAAATCATAAAGATAAGAATTAAACCATATGTCTATTGGAGTAGCGCACATTATCAATCTTTTTATTAACCGACTTCTAAAGGGAGGAGGTTCTCAAATCGTCTGTATGTTTGTTACTTGATTTCTACATCAATTTTGAACCGATTTTCAAATTGCCTTTTTTTTAACTCGCGTGGTGGTCCCATAATCTTCAAGTTAGGATCTGATTTGTGGATAATTAAGGTATTGGTTAACTTAAAATTTGTGCTACTAAGTTTAATTATTGGGCAGCGCCCTCTAGTTCTAATTATGTTTAACTAGTTCCATCTGCAACAGACAGCGACTTCGAGAAATTCTAGAAAGAAGTCGGTTAAATATTTATTTTTGGTTTTTAGGGTTAAATAAAATTTTATTCAATAGTTCTGACTAAAAAGTTTATTGTATACTTTGTTAAGTACATATATATCTACTATAAATAACATACCTGACCCATTGGTGGTAATGCCAGAGTCGTGGCTAAGCCCCAGCTGTCTGTGCTGGGCCACACCCGAAGACGACCCTGACCCTGAACCCAAAGAGCTCATAGACTCCCAACGGGACAAAGACAATGCACCTAAAACAGTACATACCACATTTCTATCAGCCTATGGCAACATTTCCTTATGAAAATCTAGGGATTAAAAGCGGTCACTTTTGGAGAATCACATAGTGAGTTTAAGGGGCCATGTACAAGTTACGTCATACGATTTTCATGATTTGACCCGTTCTGGTCATAGCTGGTCACATTCGTAAGACTCCTCGCTCCCTAGTGTAACATCACATATTTTGGAAGTTTTTTTTATCACTTATAGGTTCGCGTTTCACAATTATCTCGTTCGATTTGAGCGGAGATGGTCTAAGATCTAGCACGCTAACGTAGAAGGTACCTATTTACACGAGACTTGAAGACATCCAGATTGTAATTTCCCACTTGACTCCTTGCAGCGTCGAGGGATCCGGATTATCAACGATCCCAAACTTACAGAACTTACAGGAGTAGAACCTTTAAATCTCAGAAGAGACGTTGGAGCTCTAAGCGCTTTCTACCGTCTGTACAATAGGGAGTGTTCTGAGGAACTGTTTGGTTTGGTACCTACGTCGCCATTTTACCACCGCACTGCTCGTTGGTGACTGGGAGTTGATCCACACTTCCTTGATACCTGGAAGTTATCCACTGTACGTGGCGCTCGCTCCTTTATGCCATACGCGAGCAAGCTATGAAATGAGTTAGCATGGTTTTCCCAGAGCGCTACAAAACCACGTATGGGGCTCTTCAAAAAGGACGTAAACAGATATTTAGTCTCAACGAGGTACGCAACGCATTGATTCCCTTAGTGTTGCAGATATCCATGGGCTACGGTAGCCACTTGCCATCAAGTGGACCCATCTGCCAGTTTGCCTATATAGCAAACATAAAAAACGTTTACATCAAGAAATTATTAAATTTATACAGCAATTCCGTAATTAGTTTAAATATACTAGATTTGGAAATGTGACGTCACGAAATTCAGGAAGCCCCTCTCACCCCTTGTCACACTTCGTTGACCCCTTCCCTCCTTAACATTGACCTAATTTATGGGTGGCCCCTAATACGTGCCTTTCTCTTCTTTACCTGAAGCAATTCTGCCAGCATTCAAATGACTGTACGGCTGCAACAGCCCCCATAGGTCGGCGCAGTTGGCGACGGCGTGGTCCACCGCTGCCGGCGTGATTGGCGCGTTGGCCGCACTGCTGCTGGCGATCAGAGCTACCTCTTCCAGGAGTGTCTCCATGCCGGCGCAGAGGTATATTGCTGCATACCTTAGCACCACAAAAATAATAATAATAATAAAGCCTCGACCGTCATCTAGAGAAGCTTTCGCTGGGAGGCTGGGTGAAGGGTCAAATACATTAAGATAGCACTTTTGGACACGGCAGGAATTGTGAGGAGGTTCCTATCTCTGGAGCCCTAACCACCAGTAGTTTGGACCTGAGGCCCCCGCTGGCGGTAATCCGCAAGATTTTATATGTTTTTATTGAATATGTATTTTATTTATGATGTATTTTTACAAAAATATAATGTTATTTATTTTTATAAAAAAAACTTTATATATTTAAAAAAAATGTAAAATTTTTGAAAATAAATAAATACATACATTATAATAACAAATCTTCATTAGCCTTTAGTGTTTTACAAGTAACAAAAAATAAAAATGTGTTAGTTCAGATTACGGTTATATAAATTAAGACAAGTCAGTATACCATCGACTCTCAAACTAGGATCAAGGCCTGTGTTTTGAGTCAATCAAAGGTCCCACACCTATATGGTCATAACGATATAATTATAGCTCTTAAAAAAAGTATTTGTATATGCTGAAGTGCGTATGGTGTGTGTGGTTGTGAGTGTGTGAATGCATACAGTTTGTGTGTGAAATGAAGTCATTGAATATGTATCACGAGAGTAGAAATTAACGAAAATTGTAAAGTATAGAATACGTATAATCTTTAGCCATAGTCAAATTTCTACACAACACTATTTGCGTGGTGCACATTACATACTCCAGCAGCATTCCATCTTTCAAAAACTAAAAAATTATCGGCTCTGCTGCTGCCCAAGAGGAAGTCCTCAAATAGGACTTTGCAAATAAATTTGTTTTTATGTAATAAACTGGGTAGATACAATTCGAAAATGTATATAAGTATTCCGAAAAGGAAATTGAATTCACCCCCGTCCGAAATTTGATTCTTTTAAGAGATAAAATATGAACTCACTCATGCACAAATGATGCTACGCGTACGTCCAGCATCCACCTCTGGAACCTGCCCGGGGCCAGACTGGTTCTGGCTCTGGCTGCGGAACCCAATCTCCTGGCGGCGCTGCCAGATGTCGCGTACATCGTTGCTGCTCTTTGGCAACCCTGCAAACCATGGAACAAACAGTGAAAGGGCTTAAGAAAATACTTAGATTTATTCACAAAGTTAATTTTTTCCACAATATATTAGTTTATCACGGCGGAATTTTCGTCAAACACGTAGGTATTTTTGAGAAATTTCTAAATTCTACATTTCTACTGTTGATCAGAGAGCATCACAAATTATATTATTCTCACTTTTGCCAAAGCAAAAGCAAAAAGCAGTTTTCATAGGAAAGAAGATTATTGACCGTAGATTTGGTTTACCGGGACAGCTTACTTTAATCACTAAAGTATTAAAATTGAGTAATTCCAAAAGTTCAGTTTGTTTTAGTATTACACCTAAAGAACGGTTTGCACTGAAAATAAGCGTTTTGTCAGATGTAACTCCGGCATAGCATTAAGCCGACTGCAAACCTTGTTTGCTAAAAATGCGGCGTCCAATTTCTCAAACTTTTTAAAACATTTAAACTATCAGGCCACTCAGTATTGTTTAGTATTTATTATGTCTCATTGAAAAATGGTTTTGCGCTGGGAACATTTTCCCGCTATGAATTTTTACGATTTTTTTACGATTCACGCTGGGTACCGCACAACCTCACCGATGCTCAAAAGCAGGCCCGGGTGGTATGGAGCCGTTATACGACAAACAAATTTGAATCAGGCTCGTCTCGGCGTGTTTATGACATCATTACAGGTGGTGAGTCCTGGACTTATCAATACGATCCAGAAACGAAGCGTTTTCTCAACGCATTAATCTATGAGGACATACATATATCTACTATACAGAACGTTGCAAACGGATATATTGTACCTTGATACAAGTATCAGCTAACGGCGTACTTAGGACAATCCTGAAGGCACCTGCCACTTCGTGCTTCGAACAGAAACCGAAGTTTTGCGAAAGACGCTGAGCCTCCCTCGATATTCGTACAAGGGCCCTGAAACCAAAAAATATAAATAAGTAATACATCTTTATCATACAATCCTCAAGGAGTATAATGTTTCTTTGTTGCTCGAGGACATCAGACAGATTCACGTGCCTAGTAGGCACCTTACCTACTAGGTTGATTTTTATTACGAAACTTTCATTTTCAATCAAATTTTACATTTCTACAAAATTTTAGATGGATGCATGTTACTTTGGGTACTGTTTCCTACGACGGGAATATGAGTTTATAGAGATACCTTTGTAGAAGATAAGCCAGTCTTGGTGGAGTGTCTGGAGCCATCCTCGGGGCTATGTCCCGGCATCTGCCAGCTTGCAACGCTCGACTCACTTCGCTCGCAGTCCATGGAACACACCTCAGTTCCACCAACCTGGAAAATAAAGCAATGACTTAATCCTTTGTAGAAAGTCACAAAAGAAAGCCAATAGCAAGCCGGCACATAAATGATATTATGATGAATTTCAAATGTAAAAAATAATTTGTCTTATAATACGGCCGGCGTATCTTGACGAATGTGAACATAGGCTCTGCGAACTTTAGAGCATGTACACTCGTGTGATGAGTGCGCTTACGACTCGTCAGTGAATACAATTGGCCGCCCTTCATCCCTGTATTTTTTCATTGCTTTGTACTAGTTGGTCACTGTATTTTCTTCACGAGTTCACATGCGCTAAAGTTCGCGGAGCCTATGTTCACATTCGCCAAGTTACGCCGGCCGTATTATACGTACCTATTGTGTGAATCGACCCACACGAATTCGTCTGCACTTGTCACATTTGTGCAAACGGTATCCAAGGATGGCTGGCGGACTAAAGGTGCCCGCCTTCTTCGGGCTTCTGCTGCACTGCCACTTTCTAATAGACAATAAGATGATGGTGATTTAATTTTCAGGTCAAAGAGAAAATAAGAAAACTTGCGGGGTTCTGCCTGATAGTAGGCGGCTATAATCATCCCCGTACGCCTGTAACATCAATCGATCCTGCGTTGCTGACTCAATTTTGATCTTTGAAGAACTCAAATGGGAAAAGGCGTAAAAAGCTATACGAACGGGCAAATGTTATGTCTTTATATTTATAACTATAATAATATTTTCTATCCTTTTATTGCACTCTGTCTTATTTAATATGCACTGTTTGCTACAACTCCATTAATTCTTCAAAAGTCATTTTGTAACATAATTCTGTATAAAACTTAAAGTAAAAGAACTTAAATATAAATAGAACAACAAATATAAAGATAAACAATATTTAGTTAGACGTGTTGCTGGGGAGTTTCTTGCCGCTTCTTCTCCTTAACAGCAATAACACGTTGCGAAGCGGTGTACATAGACTAGGAAGTAAAATTAAAATTTTAACCTATATGTATGACCTTCAAAAAGTGTTCTCCAGTGGAACTTATTATGAATAAAAACTCTTGAATGAATGAATTTGAAAACTGGCTTCATTAATTACTCATTCAAGATTCCTGTTTTAGCCTAATGAATAAGTAATATATTAAAGCTTCATGTTCAGACAAATTGCTGAAAGGCAACCAGTGTTGATTTAGTCTCTTATTCATCAGTTCAGATATTTATATCTAATTAAACACTCGCTTATTTCCTATGTACCATTTATAATCCAAACTAGCATTTACTTCATCCTGGTATACAGCAAGGATTTTAATAGATACGCACTCAATTGCATGACCCGGTCAAATTTATTAAATAGTCTCGTAGTGATACGTACCGACCTTAACTCTTTATACGTTTTTGATTGATTTAAATATTGATTTAAATACATTTATTTGAACTACTGGCGATAATTTAATAAGGAAATCAAAAGGAACTATTTGTCAAATAACAATAAACACGTGAGGTGGAGAAGTAATATCTAAACCTGGTGCTCCATTATTGCTCCCACCGCCAGCACTTGAAGCTCCACTTGTAGCTGTACTACTGCTGTCCCTGGACCGAAGCGTTAATTGCTTGATTGCTGATCTTATGTCCTCCAAGCCCCCACCACCCGGCCAAGGTGATTGGAGCTGGAACATAGGAAATGAAACAATTTAGATATTTACAGCTAATTACTTTACAGTAGCAGAAGGTGATGTCAGGAGCCTTAAGAACAGACGAGCGTGCATGACAAGAGCTATTAATGTCAAAGAAGGAAGGGAGGTGTGTAAGAATAAGCCTGAATGGCGCTCTGTTGTTCGAGCCTACCCCGCAAGGGACCTGGCGTGAAGTTATGTATGCATGTACTTTACAGTATAAAATTACGATTTTATTGTCATTAAATCTAGAGTATTACTCTTGACTACATGTGCTTCAATTTGAAGTCCAATCAGCAGAGGCTCTTACATTTACTCCGGATTCTAATCTACTCCAAATTTTATGAAAACTTGGATTCGAAGTATAATAAGTGAATATATTACGTACAGCTTTATAGTTCGTTTGTAAACCTTGATAGTAATCGCGCACTGCCCAAAAGTGATACCTTGTTATGAGGTCGATGTTTAGTCCTTCCATGTGGCGGCTGTCTAGATCTCCGTGGCTCCTCTCTCCCTGGTTCTCCACCTCCACTATCTGACATTGACGCGTGTCCCGATGACCTATTTTCATCTGAACTGCTGTTGCATTCTCGAACTCCATTCTGAAATTTTTGAAACAAATTTATATTATCACTTGGTGTGTTCTCAATACTGAGTTCTGACTTGGACTGCTTTGAGTCAACAGACTTAATGTTCAAGATCTCTTGTGATGTTTTTGTTCATCGTTACGAAGAGGAAATCCTACCAAAAAGCGCTAAAAGCCCTAATGGCTAAGTTTCTAGGAGTGTTCTGGGCCAGGATTGAAAATCTCGTTATTATAATTAAACGCAGAACCTTTAGCCCATTGCTACCATGACTTTATAAAGTACCTATACAGCAGTGATGAGTAGTATACGTGTGCGGCAGTACATTTGTCCCGTACAAAATAGATTTGTACTGATATGGCTCAAAATTTAAATTTGTACTACTTCAAATTTTTTGTCCCGCTTCTACTCACGCGTCAAATGTAAGAGGAAAGATGTAACGGGGACAACAGCAACGCCTCTACGGATATTCACGTGACAAAGAGGGACAATATGACATGGACGACTGCTAGTAAAATGAGGTGACCGATACCGATCACATCCAACTCTTAACGAACATTTCCGAACTAAAAGTTTTGTACTGGACAAATAAGGGAATGACGCTCACCGCCTAACCGGCCTCATCGCTTCAAATATACTGCCACGCTACAAACCATATAAATCTCCTTGCCTCATTTGAAGTAGTACATTGTACTTACTAGTTCAGTACATAATGTCAGTTACTCTTACAAACTCATTTTAAAATCATGTCCTACCCAACTCTAGTATACAGGACGAAACATGGCGGCGAAAATGTCAGGTTCATTGTATCCTCAGGGCAATAATCTGATAATTAATTTATCATTCTTCTATTCAATTCACTTTACTGCTAAAAAACTTAGTTTGCAGTATTACCCCGTTTGCATTATACAAAAGAATGAGTGACGTAATTAATTATTCTTTCTTAAATATTCATGACTATTAACCAATAATTGCAACTGTACGATTTATCGGTTGTTAATAGCTGAGATACTTTTTTTTATAAATTAATAAAATAATGTGTAGGTAACAACTTCCTTATATCCAAAAACCCGGCCAGCATGCTATATCCTAGTTTTAAAACTGGACTTGAGAATCAGATTACCAGTGTTATCATCAAGCAAATTAATCATAATCAAGCTCGTCGTCTGTCAACACAAACAATTGTCTATGATTTCGCTCTCGAACATTTAAAAACTCCCACGAGTTTTCCCGATCTCACATCATCGTGAGACTAGCCTATGAATGGTTATTTCTTCATACACTTTCGCCGCGTAACGCATGTTAGGTAATTGCGATGGGGTCTTGGCAATTAAAACATTCATACTTCGGAAGTTAAGACTGAAGAATTAAGCGACGGCATTTGATATAGTCGCTTTTTTAAAGAATTAGATTTTTTATATAAATTAGTTTTAATATGTGTAGAGGTGGGGTGGAGGATATCGCCGACGGCGACAAGACTTTCTATTGTATATATATGATTTGATTTCATGTGTATATGCAATAATAATATGTTGTCAAAGACTACTACAATAACAGATTTCGCAAAGGCAACAATAAAGAAAAAAGTTTATAAGCGTGTGTGTGCAAATATAATGGTAGTGTGTGTAATATTTTTTCTTTCTTAAGTTTTCGCGACTTGTATACATAATGAAACTACGTTTTAACGGGATTAAGCGCGGTAATTGGAATACAAATCAACTTGACTGATAATTTCTTTTATTTTTCCTTCCACTCATTTTAATCTAATATATAAAATTCTCGTGTCACAGTTTTCGTTGCCATACTCCTCCGAAACGGCTTGACCGATTTTGATGAAATTTTTTGTGCTTATCCGGTATCTATGAGAATCGGCCAACATCTATTTTTCATCCCCCAAGTCCACCCCTAAATTTTGTCCACCCCTAAATTTTTTTATTTATTTTTTAGACAAAATTTTTAATTTCTATTTTTTTATGATACAACATACAAAAATACATACAACCCTAGATTTTCAACCCTCTACGATCAACCCCTATTTTTTACCGGGCAGGACGACGTCTGACGGGACAGCTAGTATTAATATAAGTTGCTTGCGCCGCTTCTTCTCTTCAAACCATAAGATGTTGTGAAGCGGTAGTAAATTAGATTAGGCTTCCATAGAGTAAATAATAACCATAAACAAAATTAAATCTAAATAATTAAAATGAACAAGTTTGCGGTAGGCTAAATGAAACTATAACAATACTCGTCGACAATTGTCATCTTTGTCGTCCGTGACCACGGCCACTTATAAGCGGCCGAAACGTCGGAATAACCAAAACCAAATAAACTACCACGCTTAAAACCGTTAAAACAAAGTTTTATTCTAATTTTTAATATTGATTTAAGTTATTTTTTATGTATAATTTTAAAAAAATAGCACTCATCGCTTCTCTATATAAACTATAACTTCATACTCCTCTGTCCTCACAATTTTCGTTAAACGGGATACAAAGTTTTGCTTCACGTAGTAATATGTATATGTGTATATGTTCTCAATATACAATCTTTAAAAACATAATTATAGTCAAGGTAACAAAGTCCTTCAGTTTCGGAACTCTATACATCTCAACGATCTCAGAACCGTAGTTTTATTAAGTTACTTTATTAATAATAAACTACGTTTTAACGGTTTTAAGCGCGGTAATTACATAAAATACAAGTCGCGAAAACTTAAGAAAATATTAATTTACTTAATTTTTAATATTTGAGAGTATTTTTTTAAGGTAATTTCACGGACAGTAAAATTTTAGTAATTTCTGTATACTCTATATTAAATTTAAAATGACATGGTGTCTTATTTATGTATTGAGTTTTAGTTTTCAAACAAAGAATTTGGAATCACAATGCCGTCATGATAAGTAATTATCCTTGTATACGAGTACCGTGAGGCGTGGATAAATTGATAAAAACAAAATGTATTATAACGATTAATTCATTTCCTATGAGTTTTGTTTCATATTACTTGCTAGGTTATGCCCGCCATTTCGTCCACGCTCGGCTTGATATTCTCTCGGGGTCCCCGAGACACATAGTAGCGCAGCATTTACAAAAGATTGTAAGCTATCGCTTGAGTGAAAACTGTCGGAATAAGCTAATTTTTTACGCATGCGAACAACCACAAACCGCTCCCGGGAAAATTCCCACGGAATTCTTGGGATAGATATCATAAACTAAAGAGTATATATGCGTGTGTGTGTCAAATACATGGTAGTATGTGTAATGTTTCAAACTAATTTAAATTAATTATGGTCGAATTTTGACCATTAGGCGACCACCGACCACTTGTAACTGTAGTTTGCTGTAGATGGCTACGGTCTTATTCATAAAGAGATAGAGTAAGTTTGAACACTTCTTTACGTTACTTAAATAACCGTTCAAACTTGGACTCTCTATGAATAAGAGCGCTAATCTTTACTGATTATCTTGACAACCGTTATGTTATAAAAGTAATGTTAAATGAAAACAAAACGATAGACGTACGTATGAATGTGTAGGTATAAACGAGATCAAAGAAGTTGGACGGGTTGAGTAAAAAATTGATTTTAGTACGTAATCTATTAATTTTGTGGCCAGTTAGATCCCGTAACAGTGATTTGGGGATCGCGTGATGGAGTCCACTTGTCGAAACGCGAGCACAATCACAAACGAATGTGACCCGATGACATCGATTGCTCGAGTGGTCGGCTCTTGTTCTAGTCAACGAGATTTGGGTTTATATAATTGTACTATGATATGTCCGCGACGAGGTCCACAGTTGACTTGAAATTTCCGCGGAATTCCCGGGTTAAAAAATATCACATTTTATTAGATAAAATTTGGTATCGATCACTGAAAAACAAGCGTTCGAATTCTCTTTCCAATCTGGCCATTTCAAATAATTATCATAAAAATTCCCATGGGACTCCCGGAATAAAAAGTAGCGCAGATTTTAAGTCTGAAAATTAGCTGTCCATCGGCGAAAACCGTATTGAAATCGGCCCCGTAGTTTTTACGTGAATCTCGAACAAGCAGAAAAACCGAAAAACAGACAATAAATTAAAAAAATTTAATAGCTGCCATGAAAAGTTTAGAATTTTATAATATTATAGATTGTTTATAGCTGCTACGATCTTCATGTACGACGATAAATCGATAACCGAGAAGTAACTGCTCGGTACAGTAAGCGACGAGTTAACGATTGATTGGGAAGTTGGTAATGAAATTTTTAGACTAATTTAAGTTAACTAAAGTAAACTAAGTTTAATTAAGATAAAAACAAACGATATAATCTTTATTCAATTTTGCAGACCAATAACAAAAATGTGCGTCTCGGGACGCCCGACAAAAGTAAAAACTTAAACTAATCTAAGTTGAACTATTTAATATTGAAATTGCTTAACTTGAGAAAAGCTCAGGTTATTACGTAAATTTTATATATATATATATATATATGTATATGTATGTATTAATATGATAATGTAAGGAAATGATATTTATTAATAAAATCCTTTATTGATTATAAAATATATTTTAGTTTTAGTTACAATTCTTGAATATGAATAATACATTACAATTTTCTGTATGTACGTTATTAGCATTATTATTTAATCTAATTACCGAAATACGGCTTGCACTGTGGGGTGAAGTGACAGAGAAGCCTGCCTACCGCTACCGTATGCGTGAGAAAAAGGCACGCCAGACTGATTGGCGCCGTAACGCGTTACGTAACAAAGCAGTTTACCCTCCCATAAGAAGTTATCACTTCAAAAAATAACCAAAGATAAAAAGTTCATCTCAACACTGACATAAATGTTTGTGACTCCATGTTGAAATAGACGACTAAACGATGCAATGAAGTGTAAATGGGCTATTTTTATTTTAATCATAGACTAACCGCAGAAATAGCTTCTTCAGAGTACGCGATTCGATTTGATCTAACGGAAAACAAACTAGATGAAACCGCAGTTTTGCGGTTGGAGCCACTCGTGCTCATATTGCCAAAACTGAATGCACATTTGATACCAAATAAGTTATTTTTGCAATCTGCTGTTGTATGATTTAAAATAAATTTCACAGTGGACAATTAGGATTATATTGTAGGACTTCTAAATCCCTTCTTCTCAAAGCTCCCGCACATTCTCCGGCATGCTATAATGCATCTTTCTCCGTCCACGCAGTTAGATTATGGAACGCCCCGCCACACGATCCGAGACAGCTCATCGGAGAGCAGTTTAAAAAAAAAACACTATCTATGTTAAATTATCTTTATGTGTCTTTCTTTCCATTATATCTGTATATATGTATGTGTTTATGTATCTTAAGATACTCATCTTGTATTTAGTTTATTTTTGTTAATATGTTTATATTAACTTCTGCCCGCGGCTTCGTCCGCGTGGAATAACAAAAAAGAAGGTAAGCTAAAAAAAACCTGATTTTGAAACATTCTTCATTGGTACTCCGCTCCTATTGATCTTATCGCGATGATATATAGCTAATGGGTTATTTACCACTGAAAGAATTTTTAAATCAGACAGTGGTTCCTGAGATTAGCGTGTTCAAGCATACATTCAGGCTCTTCTGCTTTATATGTTAAGAATATAGTTGTTTCTAACATAGAGGTTATGTTAAATCATGTTCCTCTTTTATGAGCTAGAAAACCAATGAACCAAGGATTAATGCCTGTCTTTTGTTTTATGGGAGCAAATAAATTAATAAACAAACAAATTGAGAAAACATGGCAAAGGACTCATAGAATTTGAAAAATATATAGCCTATAACTATCTACCTATCTACGATTAATTCCGCGTCGAATGGTTATGGTTTCATGCTGATCGGTCCAGTAGTTTTCGAGTTTACCTCGGACAAAGAAAACAAACTTTGCTCATATATATATACATATATAGATTGTATGTTATATTTTAAAATATCTTCCTTTTGCCCATTCCTTTTGCTTCTCCGCTTCTCGCTAGACTTTATGAGTCTAGCGAGAAGCGGAGAAGCAAAAGATTGTTGGAAGAAAACTCTTTTAGGGTTAAGCTCGCTAGCTTTATACAATACCACTGTTCTATAAGTATGTATGTAACTTTTTGTGTACAATAAAGAATTACTTCATAAAAAATAAAGATTATGAGATGAAAATATTTTGGCAGAAGACATGCAGTGTGTCACAATTAATACACAATTTCACGTGTTAAAGTCATGACGTCATAACTTGTTAGTCTTGTACAAAATGTAATAATAATATTAGCGAATCAACCAAATTAAATCTATTTGCTCAAAGACATAGAACAGGTTCAGCTTTATGTTTATATTATGGAGCACTTTGGTAAGCAACTAAAACTAACTTAAAAAAACAATTAATAACTAAAAAGTTTAGTTTGACGTTTAAATAAATTACAAGCCTCTTGAGACAAAGAATCCAGTTAAAAAAACCAAGAACGATAGAATAGAATACTTTTTATTGTATTTAATATTTAATTAATTTGCTCTTTAGGTGCTAAGTTTTGAAACAAATTTTTGGACAGATACGTGAAATTTTGTATGCCGCAAAAGCGGAATTAGTTTTGTAAATATTGTTATTGCTTTGTCGTATTATTGGGTCTAGTCATTGGGCTTGATTATTTCTAAATTACAACTAAATGTTTACCTGCACAGGAGGTACAGTGTCAACTGGCCGGTGATGGTGGTCTTGTTTTGGCGCTCGTCTCTCCAGAGCATAGCTACTCTGGGCCGGGGCGCTTCGCACCGGTGAACTGGCTACAGTCAGTTGACTGACCGCGCTGACGGGCTTTAACTGCGCCGTGCTCGGTGTGTCTTGTGATGGCTGCGGGGAATCTTCATGAAGAGCTGGAAGTAACGAATTATTCAGTATAAGTGCAAGAATGGAGAAAGAACACTAATTTGATGTGGTTGAGGATGTGCCGCACATCCTGTTCTGGTGTCCTGCATATTCCCGGGAGAGGTATGATCTAGAGTGCAAGTTAAAAATCGAAATTAACTACAAAAACATGCCAGAACTAATGTCCATTCCACTTTATCATTGAATGAGTGTCTGAGATTAGTCCTAGGAGTTTCTATTTGTAGTACACAAGTGGATTTATTCCTTTTGCATGATTGAAAAGACAAGGAAGTATAAAAAATACTATTATTTGCGGTGGTGCTTTTAAGTTCTGTTCTTTTTTATTTGAACCCTAGCAAACAGAGGGACCTAAGGGGAAGTGGTTACCGTTATCTATAGATAATTGCAACTCCAGGGGGAAGCCAACGCGTTGCCAGCCTTTGGGAATTCGGAGATAAGTCGATAAATTAAGATACTTACGTTTGCTGCTGCTTTCAGTTAGGGGCGGTGGTGTGGTGGCGCGGTGCGCATGCGGAGGCGGGGACAAGCGCCTGGCGACTTGCGCAGGCGCCGCGTGCGAGACGCGCACACGCAGCGCCCGCGCGCCAGACACGCCACACCAAGCTGCCTCCTCCGAGGGCCGGGACCCGCTTGATGGCCTGCCAACAAAATATTCTCTGATTTATTCATACAAGATTATAAAATATTAGCAGTCCGGGAAGACGTTATTCTACCCTGAAAAAAAATCTAGCACCCAATTCTAGTGCCTCTACCGATTTCAATTGTGAATCTAAACCATCCGCGGATCTACTCCAACACACATAAAATATTTCTTTGGAATTACAGAGAAATTTATACAAGTTTACCAAACTACAGAGATATTTTATATAGACGTATTTCGATTATGCCAATTTATCTAAGGTAGGATATTTTTAACAAGCAAAACATAAAGCACAGCATGATCAAGTCACCCAATAACCTGTAACCTTAAAGACATGGCCGTTAGCCGACCAGCAATCGGAGGAAGGCGTGACCATCGCCGTCGATTAGTGACGCCGGGGCATAATGTCTTTATACTATTACATCTTCAATCCAACTGTGTTTTGTCATACTTGGCTCACAGCGCACAAGTGATTTAATGGTTTTTATGTGGTTCCAATCGTGAGAGCCCATTGGCCAAGAAGAGAATAAAATAAAACTATTTACAGTTCGTAGAAATAAAGCTTATGAGATGAAAAGATTTTGACAGAAGACTTGCAGTGTGTATCAATTGATACACTTTTTGACGTGAAAGTGATGACGTCATAACTTGCTATTCTTGTACAAAATCTAATGCTAATATTAGGACGATTCAACTAAATCAAATTAATTTGAGACACAGAACTAAAACTACACGTCGCGAAATGACATCGATTGGTTCAACTTTATGTTTATAGGAATCACATTGGTAAGAAACTAACTTGAACTTTGGTAAGAAACTAACTGGAAAACTAAATATAAATAGTCCAAGCGATAATATACTGTGTACAAATCGCTGCCAGATGGGAGGCGTGCCCAGAAGGCTAGCTGCATTGCCGAGATGCATGACGATGCTTATTCTTTGGGCGAAATAGGAGCCAGCCTTCTGATCACGAGTGGCATCGAACAGTTTCTTGGAATTTTCTTTAAAGAAACCCTTTGCAAGTGGCCCCACGGACTTACATTTTTGATTCCAAACGGCACAAATATGTAACCCTTTTCTAAGGTTCCATATTTGCGTCCTGTGAGAGCTTCGGCTTTTGTAGCAGCGTTTCCAGCCTCTAACTCAGTCATTGGAAGATGTGATCATCACTTTGGTTGATTCATCAAAATTGAAGAACAGCATTCTAGTATCGGCATAAGTCAATGCACTGATCGAACTTGTTAGAAAGGGCATTACAGAATAGGAAAGCGTGACATTGATGTATTTGTAAAGAATTGCCTAGCCATTGCATTTTCTATAAGATAACTTGCTTTTGCTCGTAGCTTTTTTTCTCACCTATAAAACACAGTAAGTTAATGACAGTATGTTTAGGCAGAATAATATGCGGATTTATCACTTAGATCTCTTCCTGGTAACTTATAGGATATTTGCCTGCTTCAGGCAATTAAAACATCTATGAAATGAAATGAAATGAAATCTCTATTTGTATGAAACATGAACATCAAGGTCTTATGATAGTGATACTAGTATGTGTACATCTTTATGTGGTTTCATACACTGTTCTCGCCATTGTTATTCTAGTCGGGGTGAAGTAAGGGTAAGAAGATGTTGGAAGAATAGACGACAAGCGGGAGCACCAGAACCGTTTTCGGTGGTGTTTCAGGCATCCCAGAAGTCGGCAGAATGGTAGTGTGTGTAATTTTTTTTATTGATTTAATGTATTTTTTATGCATAAGTTAAAAAAACATATTAACATTCTGCACTTATTCTCTATCTAATATATAAAATTCTCGTGTCGCAGTTTTCGTTGCCATACTCCTCCGAAACGGCTTGACCGATTTTGATGAAATTTTTTGTGCTTCTCCGGTATCTATGAGAATCGGCCAACATCTATTTTTCATCCCCCTAAATGTTAGGGGTAGTCCACCCCTAAATTTTTTTATTTATTTTTTAGACAAAATTTTTATTTTCTATTTTTTTATGATACAACATACAAAATACACACAACCCTAGATTTTCAACCCTCTACGATCAACCCCTATTTTTTACCGGGCAGGACGACGTCTGCCGGGACAGCTAGTAAACTATAAATGTGCGAAATTTCATACTCCTCCGTACGCGCAATTTTCGTAAAAAGGGACACAAAGTTGGTTGGAAAAAGCAAGGTATAGTCAGGTCAATAGAAAATAATTGAAACATATTCACATAGATCGCAAGAAACAAACACAAACGTTATTCAATATATTTAACTAGAAAAACGTAATCTCTTCTGTGTATTTAACTGCGACTAACAGAACCGTTTTTTGTTGACTTTGACCGGCTTGCAGTCGCACCTGCTTGCAATGTTATGTTGTATTACTGTTAGTCTGTCTAGTTTTCTAGATGTGGGTCAGAAATATTACTGAAAGCTAGAGATTTTACTATCTCGGTTGTATTGGAAATCAATGGGGCGTAAGCACAACTTGAACTCAAGTCTTCTCTTTTCTTATATCTGATTAATTTTACACTAGGTGCAAAATTCGCAATCCATTACCTAGACTCTTTTCCCTTCCAGTTTGTAAAAATAACACATCGTTTTATAATCCCGTTACAAGAATGTGCAGGCTATATGAGATTGCAAGTACAAATATATCCATTGACATTTTTAATTCATCCTTCTTTAAGTTTAAACGTGAAGTTCGGGCTATTATTTGCAGCAATATTTCTGGCATAACTGTATAAAAATTTTGTTATCTAGCCACCGTTAAACTAACATTATAATAGATAAGTCATACTAATAATATTAATACCCAAGTATCTTGTCAATGTATGGTATTATGTGTTCACATGTTTAGAGTTACGGTTAGACCTAATGATACATATATGAAATATGTAGCTTTGCCGTTTCTTGTTTTGTGCGCCAAATAATTAAATATTTAGACAATATGAATTCTATCGAAAAGAAATTTCCTATTTACTAATATTAAAATTTTGAATTCCTATGAGTTTATTAGTTTGTATTGTGGATCGAGAGGATAACTTTTGAACTATAAATTATGCAAGTCTTAAACATGCAGCTGATTCTTATATAGTATGATATATCTTATTATTGTATAGTATATAAAATATATTATTATTTATTTTATTTGCTTTTTACTTATTTTAGGAATGTTTTTTATTATTTATTGTCTTTCCCACCACTGTTGTCTTAATATTTTCCCTAGTTTAGAGGCTTGCCTGGAAGAGATCGCTTTAAGCTATAAGGCCGCCCTTTGTTCAAAATTTACTGTACTTAGTTTTAAGAATGTAGTTTTAATTTTTGGTGAAGAAAAAAGTATTTTCATTAATTCATTCTTTATAACGATTATTTAAGATTAATTTTATTTATTTAACGCAATATGACAAAATACAATTACACACGGGACGGTCACAGGCAGAAGAAAGAAGGAAGAGGGAGACGTAAAACGTAATAAGGCGCTGTCGTCGTATGACACTTGACAGTGACATTTCATTGAAACGCAAAAGGGTGCTGAACCCAGGGCTATACAGACAGACAAACAGACCAAACTAATATATCGACTTAGTAAAGGTTCTGTTTTAACCAAAATGCCTGCGGAAATTTACTAACGACAAACTACGGAAGCATGTGTTACATAATCATGTAGTTTATGTCTAATGCTGATAAATATAAATCGGAATTGCTGAAAAAGGGACTTTAAGACTTTGTAATAAAGACTATAAATGTTTAATTAACACTAGTGAGAGGGAAGTGCTACTAATGGATGTGTGTGAATTGATAAAATTTGCTCCATTGTCAGTTATTCATATGACAATGTTATTATAACATTCTTTAACTTATGTAATGTAAGCTTAAAAGACAACAGACAGAGTATGTCAGATGTAGACACTAAGTTCCTTTGCTGTGTTTGGATTGACACACATTGTCATACATACATCACACATCCCCAAACTAAGCCAGGTACAATTGTGTTTTTTTTTAATTATTTAGGGCAACGAACAATTACACCCCTAAGAAAATAAAATAAAAATACAAATTATTGGTAAATATTATTTGTGGCGTAACCAGCGATGTTGCCCACCACACCACTATAAACAAGAAGAAGACGAAATCCGTCTGTCTGTTATTATTTATTTAGGTGTATGACTTGGCAGCTAGGCCTTTAAGCCAGGTCTTAGAGTATAATATAGTTTCTTACATAGGCTCAGCTGAACTGTAGGTTATCAACTGAGGTCATTGACGGAATTCTTGTGACAACTCAAAATGCCACATTTGACTATACAGTTCACATTTCTCACAAAAACACATAATTACTACTCAAAAACTATCAATATCCTACAACTATTGTCCATTTTAGAGTCATTTTACACATTTTTAGAGATAAAACTGCACAGTACAACATCTCCTTTCAATTCCCGCCAAATCTCCTCCGTCTGTCTATCAGTCAGTTAGTACCCAGATAATTAATACTGAAAGCTACCAATATTTTAAACATTTATCACGCGAGTATTCGCTTACAAATGTTTATTAGATAAAATATTGTGCCACGGGCACACCATTAGAATTAACAGAATACCGATATCAGGCATACCCACTATTGAAACAACAGTGTCCGACGATTTTAAGGCAATTGTAATAGCGGAATTTGGCCCCAAGGTCGTTACCCTGCACCTGTTTTCAACAAACAAAAATATATAAAACGAATCTAAACGAATTTCCAACAATGCCGTCACAAACAAAGATTACAACATTTGTGTTAAAACTGAACAAAACCTCTCACGCATTCAAAACAAACGCTGTTTAATTATTTAAAAATGGAAAGTGAACTCTTATTAATATTAAGTAAACACAAGTCTATAAAGTGTGTATGAACAATTTACATAACACCAGTACAAGGAATGGTAGCCACTCTCTTAAAAGGTGGCCACAGAATCAGTACCTAGAAATGCAATACCATTCGGTGCATTAAATTGGTTTAGACACAACACTTATATATGACATACTTTTTTGCGATCTACTTCTTATATCACCAAGATACCTCAATATCGCAAAATATGAATAAAACAATTTAAAAAAACACAACAACATTATTGGTGCAGTAAAAGACGTCAGATAAAAATAACAGACTTCTCTCCATTTGACGCTAACTCTCTATAACGACATAAAATGCACGGTCGCAAATCGTTATATAGATTTTACACTGTAATCAGTGACGGATTCGCATTCTTGGCCGCCCTAGGCCCCAGGCCAGGTAGTAAGTACCAGCCACTCCTTTCTCAGCACCCATCATATTGAGTACATAATGCATTTACTTTTTTGCCAACTTTTATCGAAATCGATTCAGAAATTTTGGTAACTATAATATCTGCTAGTTTGTGAAAAAAAAACCGAGGTTTCAGGGATAATTACAGTGCGGCCCACCACAATGCGCGCGAGCCTTTAGAATATTTACGTACTTTGAGTGATTTCTTGTTATCATCACTGAATTTACGATTGGCCGCCCTAGGCCCGGGCCTCCTGGGTCTTAGGCAAAATCCGGCACTGACTGTAATTATATCCACATAAATGTAACTATAAGAATACTGAGCAGAATGTATGACAAAATTTCACTGTTTAAGTACATTTTAATTATAATTTTTGATTCACAATATTAATTAGCATTAGATATAACTATTACAAACTATAATTAAATGTCGATTAAATGTTACAAGCTTGCTTTAACTTAATAATTAAGTACAACCACTGAACACGTAACACTCAGACAGATATGAAATAAACTTCAAAGCATGCCTGCAATACATGTCATACAAAGTTACTAATGGGTGTACTGGGCGAAAACAAGTCTAAATTACAAATAACCGCTCTAATTAAGATCAAATTGCATATCCAATCGCATTAAAATTTAAATTACAGTGCAGTACAAGAAAAAAGCGTAAGTAAGCAATAGGCCGCAAGGCATTCTTGCAATGGGCTGGTAAAGGCATTGCAAAATAAAGCAGACCAATACATAAAGATGTAATTGTGGCACTGTTAACTCTAGAGTCTGGTTAGAACAGTCAATGCAAACTTGTCAATTTAAACTTTGAAGCATGCAAAGAATGAGATATTAGATACGCTAGAAATGGCCTTAGCGAGAATCAGGCTGCACACTTTGTCTATAGAGTCAGTAGAGAGTTTTTATAATGATCATCATTAGATTAAATTCAATTAGCCTTCTGTAGATACGTATTGTAGCCGCGGTTCTGTTTTTTGTTTCACATTCCTGACAAATCTCGAAGAATGTGCAAATTGCACTTGGCGCGCATATCCCCTTTACCCTTCCACCGAGACTTAGCGGAGATAGCATGGCTAACCTTGTTTCTAACATGACGGTTTCTAAGAGCTATTTATGATAATACTATAAAGAGGGAATATTTGTATTTTTGTAACGAATAAACTCGAAAACTACTGAAACTATTTTAAAATTCTTTCACCATTCCAATACTACATAATCTCTGATTAATATATGCTACATAAAAATTGGAATCCCAACTAAAACTTCAATAATGTAACCCATCAATCTAAACAAAATACTTGGTGATGGAATCGGGTTCTAGATTTTCTTTTTCGTTTTATAACGTCTACCGAGACTGCTAGTACCTATTACATAATTTGATTAACTTCAACAGCAACAAAAATGACAACGTGCCGTAGAAACAAATAAATAAAAAAGATAATTAGCCCTTGGAAATCTCAATGGTCAGGTGAAGGAGTTTTATAAAAATAGAATTCGCTAGTTTTAGACTTTAAGTAACTTAAGAATCTCACAATAAGAGATGCTCTGGTTTAATCCTACGTTCTACGAAGTGAAGAAAATAAAGTAGGATTCCAAATTAAGAGAGGATCAAATGTTGATGTTCCATTATCACCAAGGTTAGATCAACACAGGAATCATAATAGGTATGACTTGATAGAAAATCCTTTGTAACTTTTGCCAATGAGGTGCAAAAGTTTCAAACTTTTAGTAAAACATAATAACGCTATGCCCAAACATACCGTTTTAAAGAGCAACCAGCGTATAATAATTGTCACCCATGCATGAATACAATGCTATACGATACTTGCAAATGTTTTTATCAATGCTTAAACCAGATGTCAAACAATTTTCAACTATATTCTGATACATAATAAGGGCTAAAGACTTTTGTAGAATCGGTGTTTTAATGTTGGTTTTTAACAGTTCCGTCCTTGATTTACCTTCATGGCCGTCGCTCCTGTGATTATGATAGCCATTACCTCTGCCGGTGTTGAGTAAACAATAAAAGTTACGACAATCCAAACTAGATACTCCAAACGCAAGATGTATTTCCGGTTCAAAGGATTTTATTAGTTCAATTGATCTGTTGTGATGACGAGAGTAAATATTAGGATATTTTTAATTTTTGATCGTACAATAATGACAAAGTAACGGCTTATACTAATGCCTTCCGTATGAAATTAGGTTTATTGGATGATTAAAAACCTTACAGACTAATCACTGATATCCCATTACGAATAAAAGCTGATTTTTCTGGTACAAAAGAGCATGATGTGAGTAGAGGTGATATAGAAGAGATTTTAATTTGAGTTGTTCAGTAAAAGAAGCATTGTATCAAAGAACATGATCACTGAGTAAGGTATACATTTTTTGCCACCGACGAGTATAGGAAGACAAAGGATACCACGCCAGGTAAGCCTCTAGCTACTACAACGGATTAAAATTTTTGATAATGCTAAAACCAAAGTCAACCTGTTAGAATTTAAACTCTAACTGACAGTTGGAAACAAATTTGCGCCTATATGAAGAAATGCGCTATTGTATACCTGAATGTGCTTTAAAATAAAATGACAATATATAAGGTCAATGCTCTCTTTATCTACTTTAACATTAAGTTGCAACAACACTCATTAAGCTAGAGATTGGCAGGATGTAAGACAACATAAGTATCACTTTAAGTGTGGTTATTATGTATATCGTCCCCCAAAGGAAAAGCTGGCAGACAGGCGGCGAATAGCAAATTAAATGCTTGTAATAAGGTATTTTCTATTACGACTTGTTAATGAGCGTATGTTTTCCAATATAACCAGTTGGTGGAAGTCTTTATTGTTATCATTAACGTGTAAGGCTTTAAAAGTAAAGTGGTTTAATACATATGGTATATGAAGAAACTGCGACGGAAGGACCAACTAGGTCAGTGTCGTTATTTGAGTTCTTTTTTATTCTTTGGAAAGAAACTTAACTTTAATTGCATTCTACCTATAATCCCTTAAGACGAAAAGTAGAATACTGAGCCCAGGTCATCGAATTCAGTGGGTAGGGTTCCTAGAAATCTGGCTAGTTACCTCGCTGGATCGCCATTCCTATTGTTTAATAAACATTACAAAGAGACAATGAACGTAATGAATTTATTACAGGTAGTTTCAAACAAGAAAGTGTGGATAATTAGCGGAAAATGGTGAAGATCTTTGTTTATTACGAAACCATTTGCTAGTCTGGTTCAAACAGAACTCTTATAAATTCGGCGTGTCTTCTTTTTTTGGGATTATGGTTCCAAAACTTTCAGAATTGATTTTGCCACAGTACTAAAATTATATAATCATTTCTCCCTCACACTTTCGAGTCTATATGGATGAAATTTGACAGAGGTTTAATCTACAATATTACATATTATAGATACATGTGGAAATCAGGCGCGATAATATGTATAATGTATATATGTATGTATTACGACCTCCCTTGTTCAGTGAAACGTAAAGTATGATTATTATTTTAACTATATATTAAAAGTAATTTTCTTTGTTGAAATAATAATGACGAAACCGAATGTTAAATAATTAACTTATAATGAGACCTTCTCAGACGGTCGTGCTGATAGACAAATAATCCAGAATTCACGGAAGTATATTATAAACACACGTAAAAGTTATGCTCACATTGTAGAAAATAGTCATAAATAGTTGTTTGGCGGTTTGTATAATATCCGGATAAAATAAAATTATAGATTTAAAGCATATGAGTAAATAAACGGTTAATAATAATAATAAAGTCTCTCAGATCCTCGGACAATTTGTTACTTAAATCTTTTCCGCATACAACTAGCTTTTATGGCAAATCCTTGACAGTCCAAGCAGGTCGTCTTTGGAACGCGCTGCCTGTTAATATCAAGCTAGCCAAGTCACTGCCTGTTTTTAATAGACTTGTGAAGAATTATTATAGCTCAATTTAAGGATGCAGCCGCAGCTATTGTCAGCTTTTTAAAGTTTTATATTTATTTATGTAAGTGTATTTTATAATATTTTATGTACATATATCATATTAGTATATTATTTATATTTTATTAATGTGTATATTTTATATTTATAAGATACTGATTCGGTAGTGAGAATAATGCATCATAACTCTGTTCTTATAAAGCATCTAGTCCATCTAACTAAAGGCTGGAAGAAATCTCTAAAAGGGTTAAGACCGCCTAATGTATTGATCAATTTTATTTATGTTAACTGTATCTTTTAAAATACAATAAAGCATTTTCATTCATTCAATCATAGTCTAAAAATCTTACATTAAACGGATTAACCTAATAAAGTCAATTTGGTTGTAAGAGTACAACACTGAAGAAAATATGATGATATTCAATGATATTGAATGATTTTAGTTTGTTTATGAAAGTCGTGGTAGCGTAATGTCTAGTGCAAGGGACCCAAACTTATAGGGCGCGGGTTCGAATCCTGACCTGAATGCATGCACCACTTAAACTTTAAACTATCTTCTGATCTAGTGGGCATATTGTTACAATTACGACGTGCTAACTAAATACTCATACAAACTAAATAAAAAAAATATTCATTTCTAAACCTGCGACATACACACAAAACACATAATTATAGATATCGAAACAAATAAAAAAAGTGTGCCTCAATTTACGCACAGACATTGGCACTTACTGCTTACTTACTTGCTGTGCCGAAACATAGTCCAACAGACTGATTTTCAGTGCTCACCTCCTAACTCACAAACATCATGCGACCCAGGGCAAAAACAAGAAGAATTAAAAGGGGATAGTTCGCGGCCTATGTGTGGGACTCATCAGATCGGGGATGGCACTAGTACCCCTATGTAGAACTAAAGATGCCATTGCCACTCCCTAGTTAAGGATGCCCACTAAAACCCTTGGGTGTACTTTACAACGCTTTATGTCCCTAACATATCCCGTTGCCCTACAACGGGAAAACCGAAGCGGAGCCAACTCCGAATGCCCTGGCAGGCGGGGGGGTTCGAAGGCTCCATCACATCCATTGCCGGGGAGTTACTTTTATTTCTGAGCTAAGACCTTTACGTTTTCTTAGTGCGGTGGTTATTGTTTAAAACAATACAACAAACTTTAAGACAAAAGACAGCTTAATTGTTCCCATGTACTAACTTTTAAAATTATCCACACAAAAATAAATAGAATTTTATTAAAAAGTTACGTAGACGATAATAAAATGATTCCCAGCGCCGAGTGTGAAATGTGAAGTAATATGAGGAAACCAATATTACGAGATCACATTTTGTATGGTTTTCAGATTCTGCATGCTCATAATGTACCGAAATTTTAATAAAAATGCTTTTTGTTGCTACACGCTACGTTTCTACATCTTAGGTACATATTATAATATTGCACTTGCACCATTAAAAAAAAAACCATAAACATAGCCAATGACAGTACTTATGTCAAAGAATGTCACTGTCAAGAGATATTTAAAAATAAAAAACTGTGACGACGGTTGAGACTCGCTCGAGATTCAAAAATATCAGCTGTTACAACTCTTTTATAAATATTATTCCAGACTACTCAAAACTTCCTTTAACGTTATTAAAATAACTACGTGTTCCCGCTGGGGACCAAAGCTACCCTTCCTTACCTAGGAAAATCTATACAACCAAGCCAACATATACCAGACGTGGACAACTATCGGTCGAGCTAATATAAGATATTATGTGGAACATCTTGACTCGAAGAGCTTTCAAGGCTTCGACAGGCCATAGAAGTCGACCGGTTGTCACAGAACAGATTAAATATACTACATAATTATCTTGTATCGTTCATTGACCCACCTAAATCTATTCTGTGGCTAAGGAGGAAGATCTGACTATTCCCCCCACGTCACAGTATCATTGACAGATAATTGACATTACTCGTGAGGAAGTTATGTCAAATTTTAACCAGTAGCAGACTAGGTTCCAAAAGCGACTCACAATGACAACGCTCACCACCGCTATTTTTCCCGTTGCACTTGCAAGCGGACGTTACAATCATAAACTCTAGTGAAACGGGCGACAAACGAGGCGTTGATGACATAAACAACGAGATACACAAACGCCATTGGTTGATTTGAAAATCGCGCCTTCTTCAATGTCAAGGGATAGAGTGTGATCCAAAAAGAATGACGCTTTGTGGAACGGCAGACGGAGCATTACAGGCTTTGTGAAATACTAAAGGAATGCTTCCGCAGTAATTAGACAAATAAATGCACAAAATTCCTGTAGATGTACAAAAGATTTTGTTAAATAAGTTTTAAAAATTATAATAGTAAACCAACATTTGTGCGAGAAAGTTAAACGCCTAAACATTTTCTAGGCAACTCTTCCAGTAATTATTTATCTTATAATAATATATAAAGCTGAAGAGTTTGTTGCTTGATTGAACGCGCTAATCTAACTCCTGGTCTGATTTAAAAACTTCTTTCAGTATCAGAATTTAGATAGCCCATTTGTTGGAATCTCCAACAAAAAGCATTTATTACTTTGGTGTGGCATAGTAGTACTGGCCACCAACACTAAATATTTGAATTTAGAATGTAGATGTTTTTGTTTTTATCTATATATTTTTTTCCCGCTTATTGCTATTAAAATCATCACATATTACGCACGTGCAGTTTTCTTGAATAATTAAAATATCTACAGTCCACAAACAAATTCATATTTAAAGAAGTGTTTAACACCATTTATCAAGGAAGGCTATAGACTATATATTATCACGCTAAACCAATAGGAGCGAAGCACCAATGAAGAATGTTTTAAATCGGAGTTTTATTTAACATTCTTGTTTTTAACTATTCTACGCGGACGACGTCCCGGGCAGAAGCTAGTAAAAAATAGTTTGATAAACCTTGTATTAGTATTTAAACTACCTTACAGAGATTAATATAAACAACGCTGGTCTTATTATCTTTATTCATATTAATGAAAACTCTACGTTAAATATGGTTATTACCTTTAATTTCTAAAATATACTTTCACTTTCATCACTTATTCTCCATTGAAATTTTATTTTTTCTGCTTTAAATGATTATATTCTGTATTAAAATATAAATATTAAAACAATAATTATGAAATACACGTATCTAAGCCTAATTTTTACGGAAGATTAAAGGATTTTAAATTTAATAGGAATGCTGAGTTGACTAATAATACGCTAGAATCTGGAGACTTTCACTACTTTTTCACTACTCAGTGAATCGAAGAATATATCCATCAAAAAAAAATTCTATGAAATACCTATTTAAGGCCTTATTGAATAATGGCATCATTGTCATTTTGGAAATTTTTCAAATTTACAAGATTCAACTTCTGTTTTTCAGTTTTGATAGAAATGTGACAAAGAAATCTATATAGGTAAACTAGCGGGTTCGGTAGACGTTGCCCTACCCTGAAAAAATAAAAATCTAGATCCAGCGCCACATACCGGATCTAATAGAAAGTCTGATCCATCTCCAGACCCACTCAAATGCTATTTTTTACATCTTGGGTTACATAATTGAAGTTTTGGTAGAGATCCCTATTTTTTTTTAGTAATAAATATAATTTTTATTAATTTGGGATAATGTAGCATTCTAATGGTGAAAGAATTTTTGAAATCGATCCACTAGTTTTGGAGTTTCTTCGTTACAAACATACACAAAAACATTTTTTATTCTTTATTGTATTAGTACTAGCTGTCCCGGCAGACGACGTCCTGCCCGGTAAAAAAAAATAAATTAGGGGTGGACTACCCCTAACATTTAGGGGGATGAAAAATAGATGTTGGCCGATTCTCATAGATACCGGATAAGCACAAAAAATTTCATCAAAATCGGTCAAGCCGTTTCGGAGGAGTATGGCAACGAAAACTGTGACACGAGAATTTTATATATTAGATAAATAAATTTCATGGTTATTATAATATTTTTCTTAATTGACTTTTTGCTTAAATAAGCAATTAAAAGAGAATATTATATTTTCTAGCAATTCAAATTGTTGCTTAAGAAAAAAAACTAGCTGCGCCCCGCGGTTTTACACGCGTGATGATGGCAAATCATTATGTTTTGGATAATTAACACTTTAAATGATATAGTGTTAAATATATTATAGCCTATGTGTTATTCGGTTGTGTTAGTATATTATTGTAAAGTTTCCTGAAAATCCATGCAGTAGTGTTTGCGAGAAAAGAGTAACCAACGTACATCCATACATTCTTACACACTCTCGCGTTTGTAATATTTATAGGACTGCAATAATTAAGGCGATTTAGTGTTTAGATTTTTTTGACCCACATCTATCCATTGAAGGATAAATATGAATCGTCTGATTTCGGCTTTACTAAACACGGATCAGTCTTAAAAGCATACAATTAGTTAGGTACATGTTATTTATGCCCAAATGATTGAAGTGTCTAAATGCCAGTGGAAACTTCTAATTACACTTTGCCTAATCAGAAATTACCGTTATGAAAATTTGTTCTCAGTCAGGCTAATACTTCGTCTCGAATAGAATTCGAAACTGCTGAAGCGATTTTACATGAAGTGACTAAATTAATTATTTCACTTAATTTTTGTTCATGGGTCAAAATAGTTGAACACTAGCTTCTGCCCACGACTCCGATCGCGTGGATTGGTAAAAAAATTTGGTCTTAGCGTGATGATATACAGCCTTTAAATAGCCTTCCTTGATAAATGGGCTACACTGAAAGAATTTTTCAAACGAGACCAGTATTCCCTGAGATTAGCGCGTTCAAGCAAGCAAACAAACAAACTCTTCAGCTTTATATATTAGTATAAGATCAAGTCGAAACTCCATATAAAAGAAGTGCACAGTTAGTAAATCATAAAAATAAAACAACGTAATATGAGATATAAAAAAGCTACAATCCAAAAAGCATGACAACAATTGCCCACACTTGCAAGACCGATCAGTTCAATCCGCATCAATGAAATCTTCAATTCAAGAATTCGTTCCGCTCATTTGCGTTCAAGATTATTCACCTTCAATTACAGCGTAATAAAAAAAAATTAAACTAGCGAAATTACGGTCCAATTTTCACGAATGAGTGCGAGTTTATTCATAAAAAAGTTACACAAAATTAAACATCGAGTTATCTCTGAACTTGCTTCCTTGATGGTTAACAATTGGTGTTCCCAGGTCGCAACGTAACTGTTATGAATATGCTGTTATAAAACAAAGATGCTGGGATTCAGGTCGTGTAAACGGAGCTCGGGTCATGTAAGAAGATGAAAGAAGGAAGGCGATAAATAACGCTATTGTTATAAGCATTATAGTTCCTATTACCTAATCAATCACAGATCACTACGGTAGTGCAACTAATCTTTAAATATTAGGCACTAATGTAAGTAAAGTTTTGATTTACAAAAATTAATTATATAGACTCAAGTTGAGAGTAAATCATCGATAATGGAAAGTAATCGCAATTGATTTAATTAATACAAAATTTACATTTTATATTCTAATTAAATGATAAATTAACTAAAGTAAATTTATATTTCTTACCGTTTCCTCCAATCTTGTATAAAACTCCAATCGCAATGTTCATCTTCATCCAGAACAGTAGCTTCGTGATGATCGACACTGCTTCCTCCGTGCACCAGGTCAACCAATTGCCTAGCCCTTTCGTAATTTCCTTCAAACTGTACTACAAGAAATCCATCTGAACCGACAGTTCCAAAACAATCCTTTTTGTACGTCGCATCATTTATAGTAACCACATCTGTTGTTTCTTTTGTATCTTCTGTTTTTATTTCTGAATAAATCCCTTCTGAAATCTGTACTTCAGACGGTCCTCCTCCTCCTTTATCAACGTCTATATTTAGCCCTAGATTACTAGTCTCATCCAAAAGTCTATTCGCGTAAATCGCTTCTTCTTTTTGCGGAATCTCATCATTTACTTTCATTTCCTCTTTCTTTTGTTCATTGTGTTTGCGAATAATCGAATCACCAAAGTAAATAACAACCTTGTTATTGTTTTGCGTTATCTTGTTAGCCAGACCACCTTCAGTCAGTGGTAAGTTAGCCTTTTTCGTTATCTCCTGGGAAAGTCGCTGAGACAGTTCTTCGTAACAAGGCAATCGATTGCTGTACATCTTTTTATCAGATCCTTTGGCTTCCTCTTTTTTCTTTTCCACACTTTGATACACTGGAGGACGACAGCAGTCCGACTGCGAGTTCCAAGCCTTCGGTTCGCTGTAAATATGCTCTACGTGATTCTGTGACAGGGGTATATATTTCTCGTGAACATTCTTCGAATTCGGCGTTTCACTTTTTCGAAAATTCAGTACGTTACGACGCGTTTTCGATTCGGACGCGTCACTACTATTAACTTTCTTCACCCGCGAGTTTCCCAGCAACTTGAAAAGTGGTTTGTTTTCCGTTTGCTTCACTCTATCAGTGCTCGGGGCTCGCCTCATGACAAAAGGGCCTTCATCCTCGCTAGGATGCGGGTACAGTTGCTCGCAGCTGGTAGACTTGTGTGTCGTGACACGCGTTTTCGGCGAGAGTGGTTCCCTGCTCTGCCAGTGGCGGACTGAAAGTCTAGCGGCTCCTCGTATGAATTTCATAGGTTCCCATTCTGCTTTTTTGAGTATGAAGTTGTCGCACATGTTGTGTTTGGGCTTCCGCGCGTCCGCCCGGCAGTTCTGCAGTTCGCGGCATAGGAAGCAGGAACAGCGCGCGGGGCACAGCATGTCTGGTTGATGGTGCCGGCCGCACTGAGTCGCGGCCGCGCTGCGCGCAAGCAACCGCCGCGTCGTCAATTGCCGCCTTGCCCCGCTATGCCGCCGATGCTGATTGACCACGCGTGCTCGCCACGGATTAGCTGATACCGTTCTGTTGAAAGCTCCAATCTTGTTGAAAGGTGCTTTCCGATTAGTTTATGTAAGATTATACCAATTAATTATTTAATTTCATATTACTTTGGTACAGTTTAACAGAGCAATTCTTCACTGCGAATTCTTAATTTAAAAAAAACGTGTTCAACTTAAATGCATTACTTGCACTTTTGTGTTAATTATGAAGTCCAAATTTTTATTATTAAGTGAAAACGACGAGACTTCAAAAATTTAATTGTATCAAGTCATTTTTGGTCTTTTATAACGATCTGAGAAAATACATGACCCACTTACTTGAATAAGACGACGTAATCAAATAAATTTACGTAATATTGTGTTTATTTATAAACCTTTAGTAGAATAATGTAACAATCATAACTTCCGCCCTTTATCATAAAGGGCATATCGAGATTAATATCTTAGTACTAGGATTTGCCCGCGTTCGTCCAAGCTTGACTTGAAACTGTCGCGGGGTTCCCGGAACACAAAGTACCGACCGCAGCATTAAAAAAAAGATAATATATTTAACAATATATATTCGTAATAATCTGAGTGCCTACGGGCAGTATAAGGATGTTCACAATTTCAACACTAGGCTTTGTATTAGAATGAAAAAAAGATAACGGGTTTTAGGACATATAAGTAAAACAAACACTGTGTCCTAAAAATAGCTTATATACTGTTTATATTTTTATTATAATAGAGTACACTATACACTGTATAGCGAACTATATCACAATTTATGCCCTTCCAGTCAAGATACGACTTGTTACCCCTATTTATAATACAACGTTTTTCAATAATTCTTTCACTTCGGAGTACATAACTTGTTGCTGTCAAGCCAAATCTCTGCTAACATTTAAGAAAATGGTCAGAACAGTGTTGCCAGATGGGGGGGATTCCATGCAAATTCGGGGTTTTTTCCCACGTTGGGGGGAGATCGGGGGGAAAAATTTTGTTGATAGAATTTTTGGAGATTTTTTAAGTACCAATAATTCATCTACATACAGAATTATCATCACTACAATTATTATATCTAAGTTATAATATAGTATTATTACTTTATCTTAGGATTATATTCTAGTAGTGAATCATACTTCAATGCAGTAGTTTATTTTAATAATTCAAATAATTCGTTCGTACATTTACGTTATTTATTTATTACGCCGTCTCTACTCTTATGCGTCGTATCCCATAGGCTACTTTCCGTTAGAGACTGACAATGAACACGTTCACAACCGTGGTTTTTCCCGTTTCACTTATTTGCTGGCGTCACAATCGTAGACTCAAGTGGAATGGTTATTTAACGGACCTATTGACACGGGCCGTTGTGAGCGCCCCATGAGCGAAAATGATGACGTCATTAGTGACGTTTTCGCTACCACGATGGTTTTGCTTTTTCTTTCTCCTTTAAAATAAGTAAAAACTGTTTTGGGGGCTTTTTGAGAAAAAAGCTTATTTTTGGGGATTTTTGAAATAAATTTGGGGGTTAATTGACATGGTCATCTGGCAACGCTGGGTCAGAAAATACTATCTGCAATATAATAATATATAATTTCACATAATGAGTATTATACTACATATAGCTATATTTTTATTATGTTTAAATAGTTGTATGTGTGTATATATAATATAGTTATATATTTATTATTAAAATGTAAGTAAGAATGACTAAACAGATATTCAATGCAAAAGTGGATGGATGCAGAAGTCGCGGAAGGCCACGACACACCTTCCATGATCAAATTGATCGTGTACTAGCAGAAGGTGATGTCAGGAGCCTTAAGAACAGACGAGCGTGCATGTCAAGAACTATGAATGTCAAAAAAGCAAGTGAGGTGTGTAAGAATAAGCCTAAATGGCGCTCTGTTGTTCGTGCCTACCCCGCAAGGGACCTGGCGTGAAGTTATGTATGTATGTAAGTAATACAATAATTATGTATAGGTACCACCATCACCACTATTGTTGTTGTCTGTTTGTCTGGTTGTCTGAAAGAGACCGCCCTTTATACACGATTAGAATAATACTAGTTCGTAAGTTTTCTATGATGGTGTACAGTAGTGTTATATATCTATCTACAGGACGCTAATCCAAACGGTTAGTTCTTTTGAGTCTTTGCACTATATAATGAAGAAAATGAAAAATAAAATAAAATACCAATTACTGTCTGTCTGACAGCCATATTTTGTAAGGAAATAGTTATACGGCATAAAAAGTACAAAAGTTTACTCACGATTTTGACGCGTTTAAAACCTATTTTTCACTTTTTACCCTAAAATCTAGATACATACATACATAACTTCACGCCAGGTCCCTTGCGGGGTAGGCACGAACAACAGAGCGCCACACAGGCCCATTCTTACACACCTCACTAAAATAAACTAAAATCTAGATGTGCTGCTATTTTAGGGTAGCCATTTTAATGCAGATAGAATCCTTGTCATCAAATTCATCATATCCATATATATCATAGTCATTTTTTGTGAAAACTCACGATTTAAAAGGATTTGGACTCGAATTCAAGTCAGGAAGTACATACCTTTTGGAAAATGTTAATTATAAAAATTCAGAATAATTATTGTTAGTCACTTTTTATTTAAATCCGATTAATTTGTAAATTGGGTGGCAAATCAAGAGGATTTTTTTTAAAATCTTGTACATGTAATAATTAGGACTACAAATGGCTAGTTACTAAAAACTACAAAAAAAATGTATGCAAAAAAATTTACTTTTGCCACTTAGCATTACATGTGCAAAAATGTCCACGTTTCAAAAAAGGAAATCACTCAGACTTTTCCTTAAAAATACGTGAAATAAAAATCAGCTTGAGTATAATCTGATGATGTTTTTGAAAAATTTTTACGGTGTAATACTCATTTCCGGGTTTCGTAGCTAAATAACGCAAAACAGTGGGCGTTTATTACTTCTACAGAACTCTTCGTAGTTCGTGAGCTGAGATGCACTTGACCGATTTTGAAGTTATTATGATCGCTGCATAAAATCAATTGAAGAAACTACACAGTGTAAGAAGATTAGTGTGCAACTACGTGTTTTGGTATCATACATCGTAGCAGCACAACTTTCTGTGTGCACTTTCTTTGTATACTTATAAGTATATCATACAAGTTATCACGCTTGCGTAATCATGCGGTTTTTACCTTGTTATTTATATCGCTAGGGGATCGTTTATGCATCAGCGTCAGCATCCCTCTGCGAGACCTTAACCGTAGACCTCTCACTGTGTAGGTACCACATATATACAAAATTTAATTTAAAAAATTACCCTCCGTTTGATTGTTCCCGCAAAACTCGAGGAATAGTAAATTTTTAGTCAAACTGTCTTCCGTAATGAATATCAAAATGTGACACATTGCAATGTGTATTTAGCAAGTACATTAGAAATTGATGTAGTAATGATATGTCGTTATAGAATATTAACGTCGTGATTTGATGGAGAAACAAAAACTAGAGAGGTACAATGAACTTCAAAAATTGTAATATGTTTTTTTTCTAATAAATACAAATTAAAATACCTACATATTTTTTATAATGGAAACTTGATTGATATATGTATTCATTTAATTATTGTATTAAAACTAATTATTCTATGTTTTCCAAACAAATTGAATAAATAAATATAGATAATTAATATGCGTGTTTGTAAAATGTAATTTTTTAAATTATTTTATTCATAGCTCTCACGCCGTATTGCCCATACTGTGGTTGTTTGCGGCACATTATCGGGCCGATGCGGCCAGTGTCAGTCCTAACTACAGTTACTCCACTCGTAAAACGTTAATATGCGGCCGTATACTTGCATATGGTATATAATATGTACCTAGGGTTAGCAGTCTACAGTATTGGTATACAAGAAAATGACTTAACAGGTTCTCACTATAGTATATCCGTATCCATTGTTCCATGCAAATAAATATTTTTCTTTGGTTATATTTTTTAGCTTGCGAGAAAATGCGTTTCACTTTAAACTACGTTTTGCACCCTTTCATCCCTAAAACTGCTTTACTCCTCTAGCGTATGCAGTTCTCTGGAAACGGTACATCTTGGCGAGCACCTCCGTCAGAAGTTCTCAGGAAGGATTTTCCGCCAAGAGTGTTGCTTTAGTCCACAACACTGTACGCATCACCGTATGGACATCACTGCGTTTCCATCCAAACGAGAGCACCGAAAAATGTCATGCTTGGGACGATGCTAGAGTAAATGCCTGCAGGCCGGACCCGGTCCAAGATTTGGTAATAGGCCTGGGCGCCGGTGGCTCTGATTCACTTTGGAAATCACTGCCCGTTCAGAATGCGGCCCACAAATATCTGGAACCGTCAACCTATCGTGGCAATTAAATCGGTAAACGGTAAAAAAACTAAAACCGGTTACAACCTAAGCACATAAGAAATTTTCTTTTCAGTTTTATTCTCGCTTTAACCTCATTCAAACATTACAAAAGTTCGTTAACTACGTTTTGTTGAATAAACCGGTTTTGAACGATTTTGAACGGTTATTGCCGCAAACTTTCAAAGTGCAGCTATGTAGTATAGCATGTTTTCATTCGCACACAAACACACGCTGAAAGAGATAGCGTGATACATCCTCTTCTCACGGAATAAACGGTTAATTTAAGTTCCGTGCAGGAATGGAAAAGAATACTAATTCCTGCGGCCCAGTGGCCTATCTTAAGAGGCAAAAAACAATCAACAACCAGTTGGTAGGACATTTCCCTGACTGAATGGCTCCTCTGGTCTAAAATATGCCGCCATAACAACATTGTGTTCCGGCATTAGTGGCCAGGGTCCAGTTCCCTTCGAGGCCGGCAGCACCTCTGGTGTTGCCTATGTCCAAAGGCGACGGTAACCACTTTCCACCCTCCGCCTATCTCCTGTGCTTCAGCAATAAAAACATTCTCTTCACACACTTCACACTCCGAACGAAATAATTGACTAAACCGGTTATAACCGGTTATTTTTTAACCCGGTTTCAAGCCTTGGAGGCAACCCTATCACCATAATATAAGGTGAACGCAACCATACGTTTTAGGCTAAATATAGAGCATACTAAAATGAATGCAACTATCATTAAAGCTTCTATAGCCCTCGAATGCAATCAAAGTAATTGAAATACAAGATCATTTCGCAATTATTTGTTTGAGTTTCTACATATTTTGTTCGATAAGCCACATCAACGGCTCAATTAAATACAGCGTTGTATCCTGCTTTGAATGTAATAAAAAAATTCTACGAGTGTTAAGGTCGTAGGGTAAAGTAAACAATTGTAGGAAATATCGTACCAAATATTGACAAAATGTCAGTTTATGAAGTTATTGTTGCGTATGGACTAATTAGGAGTATCCACTTATGACTGACTAGCTTACTATAGTTAGTTCAGGCTAACGCTAACTTTTGCCATACCTGATTTTTCCAAAACTTTACCTGATTACGCGGTTACGCACGCAGCTGAAACTTCCAAAAGGAAAAAAAACCCGATTTTGAAACATTCTTCATTGGTGCTCCACTCATATTGGTATTAGCGTGATAATATTAGCCTATAGAGTTCCTCGACAAATGGGCTATCTAACACTGAAAGAATTTTTCAAATCAGACCAGTTGTTCCTGCGATTAGCGCGTTCAAGCAAACAAACAAACTCTTCAGCGTTATATATTAGTATAAGATTTAAAAAAAAAAATGTTTTAGATACAAAGAAGTGAATTGAAATGTTTAATTGAGTTTTCCTGTTCTGTTCTTTTTGCTGTTATATCTTGACAAACGGGGTTCCTATAATTTGTGTCAACAATTATGTATTTTATACCCTATTCTAGATGAAGGCTACTCCACGTGTAAAAAGCCGTGGTGGTAACTAATACGCTCGACTTGCAAATGACGTGTCTAAATCCTGGCTGGGAAGCATTTATTGATGCATATTGTTACAATTCCCATGTGCTGATAGTGAAGATAACATCGTAATGAAATCGATATAAACGATGTGTGAAACCCGCTAATCCAGGTTGAGAACAACCGTGGTGGGTTTACTGTGTATTCCCCTTAAAGAAATGTGAAGGCCCATATTTTAAGGTAAGATAGAGCGGGGGCGGCATTTATCAGTTTTCACACCCCCTTGATATAATTCAAGATCCGGGGCTGTACGCTGATTTTCTGTGTTTGCGTGCTATCACACCAATTGCGCCAGCCCTAAGAGTTGTAATCAAGGTAATAAGTAATAACCAGCATGGGACTATCACATTAAGGTCCAAAACGAAAAATGAGAAAAGGATTAGCAGTGCAACTGGTAGTTTGTATTAATTTTAGCTATATAATATATTGTGTGATATTTATATACATACATACATAACTTCACGCCAGGTCCCTTGCGGGGTAGGCACGAACAACAGAGCGCCACACAGGCCCATTCTTGCACACCTCACTTGCTTCTTTGACATTCAAAGCTCTTGTCATGCACGCTCGTCTATTCTTAAGGCTCCTAACATCACCTTCTGCTAGTACACGATCAATTTGATCATGGAAGGTGTGTCGTGGCCTTCCGCGACTTCTGCATCCACCCACTTTTGCATTGTATATCTGTTCAGTCATTCTTTCATCATACATTCTTTCCACATGCCCGAACCACCGGAGCATTCCTTTCCTTACATGATATATAGTGATATTTATATATCTTATTTATATATGTATTTAAATTCCACACCACCGTCATACACTTGCGAATCTCCCATTCATAAAATTCATAGCCCGGGTTGTCTGGAAGAGATTGCTCTAAAGTTCTAAAGCGATACAGCAACTGTTCCTACTTTTACTGTTTAACTGTAAATTGTTTATTTCATCGCCCGTGGTCGAAATTCGACCATATTTAATACTCGTAATTAATGTCGAAGAATATACTTCTATAATCACAGATTTCGCCAAAGCTACGCCGTTCAGTCGCCTTGAACAATAAACAAGAGAGTATATATGTGCGTGTCAAATATACGGTAGATGTTTAATGTTTTTTATTGCTTTAATGTATTTATTATGCGTAATTTAAAAATATTAGCTCTCGTCGATTCTTCTCTATACAAACTATAAGTATGCGAAATTTCATACTCCTCCGTCTGCGCAGTTTTCGTAAAAAAGGGTAAAAGTTTTTGCTTCGCGAATCTTATATATAAAAATCAATTACTGTTCGTTAGTATCAAAACTCGAGAACGGCTGTACTGATTTGGTTAATTTTGATTTTTAATTATTTGTGGAAGTCCAGGTAAGGTTTTGAATATGAGTAATTATGAAAAAAATGCTTGGAGTATAGTAAAAACAACAATGTCGCTTCCCCTTAGAAAGTATTCTTACCTGTCAAACATTTGATTTGGTGTTCGTCTTGTCGTTCAGAAATCAAATTATATTTAAAAATGAAGTTCTTTTTCATATTTTGGTTTTGAATATCTAACTTTTGATGTCCGTCCCGTCGTTCAGAAATCAAATAAAATTCTAAAAAAGAATACTTTTTTTACTGAATTATCATTCAGCTTTTTTGTTTATTGATTACTAGGTTCTCTAAGTCGTGGTAGCGTAATGGTTAGCGCACGCGCCCCTAAGTCGAAGGGCGCGGGTTCGATCCTGACCGAAACGCATGCACCTCTTAGTCAATTTTCTGATCTTATGTGCATATTGTTACAATTACCACGTGCTAATAACGGTGAACGAAAACATCGTGATGCAACCTGCACATCGAGATAACCGATGTGTCAAACCTGCCAAGCCGCCTTGGACAAGCGTGGCGGGATACTGTCCGTTCCCCCTATAATGGGAGGCCCGAGCCCAGCAGTGGGACATTTATGGGCTGATATTGATTGATTGATTGAGGTGTACAGTACATACTAGCACATAATGGTGTACAAAATAAATTAAAATTAAATTAGGTACTTAACATAAATATTCTAATAAAAAAGTCAATTCTTGGTAATACCTATATAAGCAATTAATGTCAAGAGAAAAAATAACAAAAAGATCACTAACATTTTCCATATAGTTTAACGACAAGCACTTAAAAAAAATCATCTACAGTATAGAAACACTGCTCGATCAGACACCTTTTTAGGCTATAGTGAATTTTCTTGAAGGTACGTTTATAATATTGTTACAACTTAGACCCCGACAAAGACAAATTCCACATACAGATCTGTAAAAGCACATTTTATTACCTGTCGGCATTTGAACTAATTGTAGTCCTTTTGTGATCGTCTTCATTTGTTCACTTATTTATTGGCATACGTTTCTAGTTAGTGTGGAGAACAGCCTATTGTAATCATTCAGGAGCATCATTAGCCATGTGTTGCGGTTTACAAGTACAAGACAATTCTAGGAAATTGTGTCGACGTTACCGGGCGGGCACGTTTGCATTTGTGAATAATAAAACCACGGCCTGATTGAGAGAGGGAGTGAGTTGAGCTACAACTACGATACAAGCGTGACGTGTGTACATTCGGGAATCTAATAGTGACGGACTTTGCGCGTTTTATTGAATTACGACTTTCGGCATTACGTTTGGATTTGTTGCGCTCGGTTATATTTGTACCTGTGTTATACGTGTTGGCATAGTTCTAATAAACTCTACAGTAATTCAAACGGCATTTTAATTCGAGTCTGGCGACTCGTAACAATATTTTTTCTTTCGAACTATAAGTATTATAACTATTACATAATTGGACTAAAATATCTTTTAGTATAATTTTAAAATAAAGCCTCGTAACTCCACATTAAAATGTCATAATAATCGCAAGATTACAATGTGAAATAATTTTAAACTTAATAACAAGCAATAATTACTTTCATTGCATAAAACACTGAAACTCACCTTCTCAGGTATTGTTCGTTTGTCGCAATTAATTCTTTCCCAGCTGTGGGACTGCTGGAGAAAGTAATGATTACCGTCTTCTTAATGCATTGTTTAAGGTTTCACATGGAATATATACAATGTTATAATTTCATACTATGAAATCGTATGATTCTTATTTGTGGTTATAATTTATTGAAATTACTAGAATTTCCCCGCGCATACGTCATGAGTTAAATCTTAGATGATATATACCTAAAAACTGAATTAGGTTTTTTTATATCGTAGTATAAAAATGTATAATAATAATAATAACCGCAGGGGCTTTGTGGCGAAGCCTTAGGTGAGTAGCGAAACCTCGTATCTGAATCCGGGGGCCAAGGCAAGGCCCCACCTCCGTGCTTGCCTTAACCAGCCGTCACGGAGTGGAGATCGCTAGAGCTAAGACTCAAGCTCCAGGGGTGGAAGTGATAAATGGCATCACATCAGAAGTAGCTTCGGTGAACCTGCAGCCCACCTTTCTACACCACATAGCCACTCTCACCCATGTTGCCCCTGCCTTCTATGGCATTTTTTCGGCCCATGTAGGAAGTGACGAGTCACGGTCTGCCCATTTGTCTATGTTCCCCGAATATTGCGACGGGCAAACGCCATAGTCCCCATATTCCCAGACCCCTAGTACTACTAGCAGTTCACCCCAATAGCCCGGTACTTTTTGTTCTCATTTCCCACAACAGTCCTACACTGGCCGGGGCTTGTCCTTGGATGCATTAGTATATAGTGTAGACTGGGATAATCGCCGGTCAGTGTCACACCACATTTACATTAATTTTGTCTCTACGTGTTAGCCTTCCTATGGTTCCACGCAGGCCCTCCAAAAGTCCGGGCCATTTCTATAGCCCGTGATCTTGAAAGATATACAATATAATTATAATATAATTACGGCAGACAAACGTAATTTAGGAGGAGTTAGCGGATATACAGACAGACAGATACGGAAAGCGACTTTGTTTTATACTAATACTAGCTTCTACCCGCGACTTCGTCCGCGTGGAATAGCTAAATAAAAAGTAAATTAAAAAAAATCCCGATTTTGAAACATTCTTCATTGGTGCTCCACTTCTATTGGTCTTAGCGTGATGATATATAGCCTATAGCCTTTCTCGATAAATGGGCTATCTAGTACTGCAAGAATTTTTCAAATCAGACTAGTAGTTCCTGAGATTAGAGCGTTCAAGCAAATAAACAAACTCTTCAGCTTTACAAATGAGTATATAATAGTATAAAGCTTAAGTGACGGTCCATTTTCTGTCTTACAATTTGCATGAATCAACCAAAGCGATGCATATACACAAACTTGAATCATTCAATCCCATTGAACACCGTAGAGGCCTTTCAGTTCTATAACTTTCAATCAAATTCATTCAATTTGGTTGATCCGTCTAATATCATCATTACACGTGCATTAGTTAAGAAGCGGGTTAAATTACGAAACTGGCGAGTTATGTCTGATTTTTTTTTGAGGCGAGGGAAAATGACTAACCGATTTACGCACTCTCTGGGCCGTCACTAGGAAACGGCACGAATCCACGGGGGGCGGTAACGCTAGCAATTGTATGCTTTATTTTGCGTTCCATCCGCTATGGACTACACAGAGGAGTGTGGAGACTCCGAGTGATGCCGCACGGGCGAGCAACCTCAATACCCACTAAAAACCCCCTCCTCCCTGACGACCCTGCGCTTTTGTGTGTTGGAAGGACTGAGATATAGAACATAGTTACGCAATAGTCGATCCAGCGCAATAAAGTGCTTGAAGTGTGCCCGGGGAGAACACACTCCACTTCGAGACGGGGGTAGTTGTTAAATCCCTTGCTTTACCTAGTAGCTAAGGGCCCCCTCGTTCCGGAACCTAACTCAGGGAGGGAAGTAATGCGCATACCTTGCCTCTCCGGGTGCCGGCTGAAGGCCGGCGACCTCGAGAAGAGACCGTAGTACGCACCGAAGGACTTCGCTCCCTATCCCTTTCTGCGGCCTCTTTGAGAGACATTACTGCCTCACAAAAAGTAACCGCAGCATCCCAGCGGTCGTCGCTCTGCAACATGGCCGTTACCAAGTCGCCGAGCGATCCGACGGCTCCTACTTGTGTTTCGAGCTCGAAACGCTGCGGCGTCCAGGCAGCGCACTCGACAAGCGTATGAAACGCCGTATCGGGTGCACCACACTGTCGGCAATCCGGGGAAGGCAAGCAGCCCACAATGCGAAACAGATACTGATCGAAACAACCGTGTCCGGTCAGTATCTGTGTCGTCCTGAAGGTCAGGGTTCCAAGTTATGTCTGATTTACGTTGGCTTTGGTTAAGTAATTATGTAACTTACAAATAGTAATATCAAATAAATCATCGTTAGGATTACATAATTTACTTTCTGGAATATATACATACATAATGGAATATATATACATATAACATTTGTAATTAAATGATATAATTTAACTAAATAAAACTATATATACAAATTAAAATTAAACTATAAAATCGTAGTGCCGGAGCGCTGTCAGTTGGAAACGTGCCCAAAAGACTGGCCACATTACCTCGCTGTATAGCGACGCTATTTCGTTGTCCGAGGTATAGACCAGTCCTTTGGTCACATGAGATGTCTACTAGGCGTTTCGCTACGTCTTGATAAAGCTTGTGCGCCTCAGGCCCCATGGTCCCAGGGTCTCCACCCCAAAAACCGCAAATATGTAACCATTTCCGATGGCAGATTATTTGCGGCTTTTTAGGGCTTACTGTTGTGTAGCAGCTGTACTGGCAGACATGCTTGTGGCTGAAAGATGGGCCGCCAGAGTGTCGACGCTAGACGCGTCCCATACTAAAGGGCGACCCATTCTCCAAGGCACCAAAGACATTCCATCGGGTCCCTTCCATCGTCGCGGCCTCGCGGCACTAGCCGTTCGGTTCTAGATATATATATATATCATCGTTTAGATATCGATTATATATATATATATATATATATATATATATATATATATATATATATATATATATATATATATATATATATATATATATTGTCAAACAATTATATGTATATATATATATATATATATATATTATATACATATAATTGTTTGACAACTTAGTTCTTAAGCAACCGACTACTGCTGGAACTAATATTTTGATACAATTCAAATATTCGCTAACAAAAAATTACGCAAGTGAAATTTACACAATTATTACATCCATTAGCAGCAATTAATTATGCAGATTACCTTTTGTTTAGCTTTGCAAATAACGACGAGTAAAACATGAATGAAAAAGTCTAAAAGTTCCCATTGATATTACAATAATAATAAACACAGACGAGCGGCAATAAGGCTTCAGAACTATGTAAAACATTTTAGCTATCTTATACTAATATACAAGTTGAAGAGTTCGTTTGTTTGATTGAACGCGCTAATCTCAGGAACTGAACTGATCTGATTTGAAAAATTATTTTAGTGTTAGATAACCCATTTATCGAGGAAGGCTATAAGCTATATATCATCACGCTAAGGCCAATAGTAACGGAGCACCAATGAAGAATGTTTTAAAATCGGGGGGGGTTTTGAAAACAAATTCCACGCGGACGCCGTCGCGGGTTCAGCTAGTTTCAAATAAAGTCACAAACTGATATTTAGCATTATAAGCTGTGTAAATCTAAAATTACGCTTTCATAAATAATAATATCAGCCCATAAATGTCCCACTGCTGGGGCGAGGTCCTCCCATTATAGGAGGGAACGGACAGTATACCCACCACGCTAGCCGAAGGCGGCTTGGCAGATGTTTTCTTCACAGTTATTAGTTAGCACGTGGTAATTGTAAGAATATGTATATTAGATCAGAAAATGTGACTAAGTGGTGCATGCGTTATGGCCAGGATCGAACCAACCAAGTGTCGTTTCATGCTTTTAACCAAATACGTTTTAATTTTACCGGATTATCATATTAAGAGTCATTTAGTCATGAGTATTGTTCAGAATTCTAGAATACAGTCTTAAAGATTTACAGAACAAAAACCAGTGAATTCAAATGTCTCTGTCCTGTTAAAGAAAATTACTGAACTTCCTGAATAACGTATATTCACTTTTTAAGACCCTGTAAATACGAGAGTGACGTCCTTTGTAAGCATAAAACTAGTTCTAAGCAATTACTTTGCTGATTAGTTTTACATTTATACACCAGACAAGAACATTCGATATTCCCTCTTTATTTATGGAAATAATTTAAGGTTGAGTTACTCTATGAAGCGACCTCATATGCAGTGGTGTTGGGAACACACGCACCTCGTGTTTGGTGGAAGGAGATAGACGAGGCACTTCGAAGAGCTCTACCAAGGTTCGTGGTGTTGGCTATATCTTTCTCCTTCGATACTGACAAAAAGCGTAGGACGGAACATCGCGGAGCAATACTTCTCTCCAACAATGATAAATGTTTTTGTTAATTAATATCCGTGAGGAGCCAATCAAACAAGGAACGGGAAAAATCGTGGTAGTAAACGTCGTTGTGAGTCTCTTCTGGAACGTAACCTTTGTAGCATACGAAATACTTTCGGACACAGAGCAAAAAGTTTTTATGCAGTTTTGAACTGAAAAAAGAAGGCCAATGTGTCAGCTTCAAAACCAAACAAAAACTTTTTGCTGAACCTAACACTTATTTACAGCTACAGGCAGTCAAAAGTTAAAACTCTAGGAGATAGATGAGTCTGGGGATATAATTATTTAGAGTAACTAGTGGTCGCCCGTGGTAGAAATTCAACCATAATAATTTGCTACCATAGACCACACTTCTATAATCACAGATTTCGCTAAGGCTACACTGTTAATTTGTCTTTAACAATAAATAAAAGAGTATATATGCATGTGTGTGCCAAGTACATGGTAGTGTGTAAAAGTTTTTTTTATTGATTTAATGTATTTTTTATGCATAATATATTTTTTATATTAGCATTTGTCGCTTTTTTCTATATATACTACCAGTATGCGAAATTTCATACTCCTCCGTCCGCGCAAAGTTTTTGCTTCACTTATTAATATATTTATTTTAATTTTGGTATACTTGAGATTTTCTTTAGAATTTAAAGGGTCGTTACTTTCAAACGCTCGTCTACTACAACGAATGAAAGTTGAATTGTTTGCAACGATCAAATACAGTGCATTCAAGTAAAATCTCACACCTAATAATTGTGGGTTTTTATTCATTTATTATAAACGCGATGAACTGGTGCAAGTGTCTACGAACTTTTTACGAGGTTGTGTGAAATTGAAGTGAGTGAACTTGAGTAACCTCTTCTATAATGAAAGTTATTGATGACTTATGCTGATATTAGACGGATCAAACAAATTGATTCAGTTTCGTTAAAATGTACAGAACTAAGACTGTATTCAATGACATTGAATGATCCATTCATTCATTCATTCATTGAAATAGAATGAACCAACATTGGATTTAGTATTAAAACAATACGTATCCAAATCTAATTTGAGTTTTGAGGCAATATTCGGCCAAGATTATAACTTTGTATAAGACAAATTTTATCGATGTGTGCTTTGCGCCCTTAAGGCTGATACACGATTGCATTATCTAAGCAGTTAGCCTACTTGTGAATAAGTTCTTATAATAATTTGAACAGACATCTACGTCTTTCTGTTCAAACGAATGTAAGGACTTAACTTGCTAGCTTTAGGTATATCGAGGTCTTCAAAAGATACATTATACGGTTGTTATTAATTTGACAACCGGCTAGTTATGTAGGGAACAAATTCTAGCCATGCCATCACCGCTAAGTGCCAGTAGAAGGGCTACGCCTAAGAAGGCTTGACGTCAAAATGAGAGGCGTACCTACCTCAAAACAAGAGAAGATCGCGCGAAGTGGAGAAAAAAGTAGGAAAGCCAACCCCAAGCTTTGAGGGAAAGTGTTATGGAGAATCGAGTAAATCAATTTAAAAAAAAGGATTATTACTAATGATTATTTTTAAGGATCTTGCTAGGCGTCCGCTAAAAGTATCTTCTAATTGTCCATGGTCTTGACCGATACGTTGAAGTGTTTGAAATCCATGGACTTAGTCAAAACTAAAAGATTGTCTAGTCGTCCATTTAGCAGACGATTACTATTCATAGTGGACGACTAGATACTTTGTATTTTTATAGATGACCACCGAGATTGGGAGCTGGCGAGGACTGAAAGCGAAATGGATATTCCACTTGGGAGCTGTGTGAATATGATGACTAGATAGAATTAAGGAAAGAAAAATGACCGAAAAGAGTGCATAGAGTTTTTTGTTTATTGCAGGTGTTCAGCAGACAGGCAGACGGTCCACTTGATGGAAAGTAATTCCCATCGCCTATGGATATTTGCAACATCAAAGATGCTATAAATGCGCTGCTGTTCTCTTAAGGGACATTGGCGCCTGGTCACTAATGCCGGAACACAAGTCAAGGTTGTTATATGGGCATACTCTAGACCGGGAACTCAGTCGGGAAAATACCCTACCGCCTGGCTGTAGGTTGTTTTGTCGCCTCTCACGCCAAGCCGTGCGGCTGTAGAAAATTGTATTTTTCTCCGTTCCTGCACGGTAAAAAAAGGTAAAAAAGAGTATCTATAACAGAACGATCCGAACTCAACTCGAATGGAGATGACGCAATTGTAAATCAGGCTTTAGGTATATCGAGATCTTTAAAAGCGTGATATATCGTACGGTTGTAATCAATTCGGTAGCCAGTCCCGCCATTTCGACGTCACCCGTCAGATGAAACTGGATTTTATCAATGTCTGGAATGCCATCGGCGTCCGGCTGCGCGGCTGTCTCCAACGCACCCGCCTTATCGCTTGCAGACGATTGCTTTTTAATGTCGAGGCGGGATAAAATACAATGAAAGATAATATTTATATCTTTTAACTGTATGAAATCGCTATATGGGCCGATTAGCGCTAGACAAATAGAGTACAGATGTATGTGAACGAGTAACACTTAGCGTATCATAATAAAATTATGTTTTAACGGTTTTATTTGATTTTTGTTATTCCGACGTTTCGGCCACTTTTCAGTAGCCGTGTTCACGGAAGACAATAATGTCGTGTCAATGAGTATTGTTAAAGTTTTATTTAGCCTACCGCGAACTCGTTCATTTTAATTGTTTACTTTTAATTTTTGTTTATGGTTATTATTTATTCTATGGGAGCCTAATGTAATTTATTATCTCTTCGCAACATGTTGTGGTTTGAAGAGAAGAAGCGGCGCAAGAAACTCCTCAGTAAACATGCGTAACTCTAAAGGGTCATTTTATATAATATTAAAATGGGTGGGAGGAAAAATATACTATATTACTTAGCGTACCGTTATGTCATTCCCATAATTTTTCTATTCTTTCTAAACATGCAAAATAAACAAATAAAAAATCAAAATGCATAATTACAATACCTCTTGGCAAAACAACTAGTGTCCTTATCGCTAAAAGCGATCTCTTCCAGGCAACTTAGCTTAAAAGAAATTCTTAACTAATCTGGCGATTTAGCTGGGGCAAAAGATAGATAGGGCTGTAGAATTTAAATATACATACTTACACGAATTTATTAATTTAATACATTTATAAATCCAGACACATTTATAAAATACCAATAAATACGTATATACGAAATAATCTAAATAAATAAATAATAAAATATACCATAATATTCAAATCCAAATATTTTTATTCAAAATAAGTTCCAATGTAGAACATTTTTGAAGGTCATAGATATAAGTTGAAATTTAACATTATTTCGGGGTGAAGGTAAGGAAAGGAATGCTCCGGTGGTTCGGGCATGTGGAAAGAATGTATGATGAAAGAATGACTAAACAGATATACAATGCAAAAGTGGATGGATGCAGAAGTCGCGGAAGGCCACGACACCCCTTCCATGATCAAATTGATCGTGTACTAGCAGAAGGTGATGTCAGGAGCCTTAAGAACAGACGAGCGTGCATGACAAGAGCTATGAATGTCAAAGAAGCAAGTGAGGTGTGTAATAATAAGCCTAAATGGCGCTCTATTGATCGTGCCTACCCCGCAAGGGACCTGGCGTGAAGTTATGTATGTATGTATGTGTGTTAATATTATTTCCTATTCGATGTACACCGCTTTGCAACGTATTATTGCTGTTAAGGAGAAGAAGCGACAAGAAACTCCCCAGCAACAAGTCTGGCTAAAATTTGATTTCTTATTCTCAAAAAGGAATCATGTCCTTTTTGAAGAATTAATGGAGTTGTAGCAAACACTGTATACTAAAGAAGACCAAGACACAATAAAAGGAAAGAAAAATATTATGATAGTTATAATAATGATATGACGTACTAAAATTGTATGCTGCAATATATCTCCATAAATTCCTTACAAGCTTGGCAAGATAGATACGTTATACAAAATATAGTATAAGAGGTTGGAGCGAGCTGCTATGTAAATGAAGTTTTGTCATTTAAGTATTTTTCAATGGTGTAGTATCCCTTTTTTAGCAAGATACTACTACCTCTATGTATACCTACCTACACACTATTTATCGGACGAAATATAAGAGATAATTTCAGATTTTAAAATAAACTAGCTGTCCCGGCAGACGTCTTCCGGCCCTGAAAAAATAAAAATCTAGGCCCCGATTCTAGTGCCTTCTACCAGTTCCAATTGTGAATCTAAACCATCCGGGGATCCACTCAATCATACCAAAAATCATCAAAATCGGTAAAGTCGTTCTCAAGTTATGTGCGTACATACATTTCTACGGTTCATTTTTAACCGATTTCCAAAAGGAGGAGGTTCTCAAGTTGATCGGTATGTTTTTTTATATATAAGATGTCATAGAACGTCTTGGACAGCGGAAATCAGCGAATTGTTTTTCTTCCCTTCATAAACATTAATTAAATATGATTTCATCAACGTTTGTGGAGGTTGGCTTTAATGGATAATATCACCGTGTTACACGCCCTTTTCAGTACCTGGATACATAGCTCCATAAGCTACTCCAGCCGTTAAAAACAACAGCAAAAAGAGTTAAGACGAAAACACGTTGCATTGAAACTTTATTACGTAAGCTGCAATCTAATTGACAGCATATACCATATTTGGCGGAGAGAACTTATCGCCTTTCAAGGAAACGGGACGTTAACATGTTAATTACGTGAATAAATGACGAGGTTCCCGTCTTTTATCGGTTACCACGTTTCACTTACGTCCGAATTCTTAAATGCCACTCAGAATATCCCCCCTAGTTAGAATTCTTATTTACAGTTAAAAAAGAAACTTAAAGATCTTACTCCAATGTTTTTCTATTCCACTACTGATTATCTCAAGACTAATCAATGCCCAATCCCTTCTCCCTATCCTTAACTATGGCGACATCAGCTACTTAGATATTACCAAAAGCCAATTAGATAAACTACTGCGACTACAAAACTCCTGCATTCGTTTCATATTTGGTTTGCGCAAATATGATAATATTTCTGAATTTCATAGTAAGCTCGAATGGCTTCCTATCCGCTTTCGTCGGAATGCTCTTATCGCTTTTGTATCATGTACTCTTTAGCCCAAAAGCTCCCTCCTATTTGAAGGAACGCTTTGAGTTCCTTCAAGAAAGTAGCACAAAGCTCTTGAGTTCATCAGCATATCTACGACTAATGACGCCAATACATTCTACGCAATTTTGTCAGATATCTTTTACTGTGCAAGCTGTAAGTTTGTGGAATGCATTACCAATGAGCATCAGAAGTGTAAAGTCACTTACATCTTTTAATAAACTCCTCAAAGATCACTATCTATATTTGTAAACAGTCATTTATGTATGTATATGTAACACTATGTAATATATATGTGTATTTTTTACATACTATTAATATATGTATATATGATTGTATATATTTTTAAAATATGCGCACTGAATACCAACCGATTATTAGAAATGTAAAATTAACTCCAGAAGGTTGTCTGGAAGAAATCGCTGGTAGCGATAAGACCGCCGATTGTACTAGTTATAAGATTGTTAATTCAAGTCTATTATTATTTTCTTGTGTGCAATAAAGAATATTCTATTCTATTTTAATCAGGATAGAGCACAACTTAAACATTTATGTCGCGAGTTTTCGCTTATAAAGATGAATGGAAGTATTGGCGCTCGTCACACTGAGACAATGTGTTGGGAATGACGGGACCGACACGTCCACAAGCGAATTGAGACTTAGGACTACTTACTTGCTCGGCTTCTAAACGTACTTATTCTATGTTTGTGTCCATATTGCGAATTTAAAGAACAAACGCAGACAATCTCGCGAGCGAGCATTGGTAATTAATAATAACAAAACCTGTCTGCAACACCATACGTTTAGATGCTAAATTAAGTAGGGGTCAAGAGTGTCCACGTAGGCAGTGCATTATCGCCAGGTCCGTTACTATGTGTTTCTGTCTGCCTTACACCGATGAATTATCATGATAATGCGCCGTGCATATTAAATTGGTTATAGGAATTAATTGCATTTTAGTGAGAGCTACTTACTTGTGCCGTTTGTTGAAACGCTTAAACCGTGGAGTCTCGAAGCCATGAGTATCTCATAACGCTCGATTTCAGATCTGAGGTCTGGTAGATCTTGTACAACGAATCAGTATAGCGATCCAGCAGAGTAATACATAGCCTTCTGTGCACAACTGCACACGTACCCATAGAAGACAGTGACATAGGCCCAATATTCTACTTACAGTCTAAAGGCTTGTAGTATCGCCGATTTCCTTGAGAACTCTGGAGGAACTAAGTTCCTCTTCGTTGCTGATTACATGCAGTCTTTATACAGATGCGTTATTATTTAATACTAAACAAAATTAAGTGATATAAAAATAAACCAAACGATTTTCCCGTCATGTGACACTTAATTACATAATCCATTGGGCTCTTGTCATCGCAGTGGTACCTGCCGTCCTAGAACTGAACGGCCTGTGCCGCGACGATGGTAAGAGACCCGATGGTATGTCATTGGTGCCCTGGAAGATGGGTCGCCCCTTAGTATGTATGGGACGCGTCTGGCGTTGATACTTTGGCAGCGTCTCATCTTCCAGCTACTAGGATGTCTGCCGGTACAGTTGCTGCACAACAGGAGGCTCTAAAACGCCGCAAATACTCAGCCATCGGGAATGGCTACATATTTGCAGCTTTTGGGGTCGAGACCTTGGGACTGAGCGCATAGGGTTTATCGAGACATAGCCAAACGTCTGATGGATGTCTCACGTGGCCAAAAGACTGGTTTATACCTCGGGCAACGCATCAGCATTGCCATTCAGCGAGGCAATGTGGCCAGTCTTTTGGGCACGTTTCCGACTGACTGCGGTCTGGAACTAGATTTTATGGTTTCATTTTAGTTTGTATATATGGTTTATTTTTAGTTTAATTTATTTATAATTTAGTTTATTTTTTATAAGGAGTTTAGAGTAATATAAAAAATAATATATTAAAAATATTTTTCTCTATTTTATAAAGATATTATATGGTTTTTTTTAGAAATTGAAGGTGAGAAATTTGGATGTGATTTGGCCTATTTTTTCTGAATATAAGATAACCATAAACGCATTACTAAGCGATAAGGTTACGTCTTATATCGTCAAGATTTATGTCCCGACTTGCCTTGTCATCGGTTAAATTTGGACATTACTTGTATGGAGCTGATGTTAAATTTGAACCGATAATCAGGCGAATGAATGGTCAGTAATATATACGATCAGGCTTTTAGAGCGCTTACAAACTATTTTTTTTTGGGGTATTTTAAGCATACGCGTGCTTTGAAAAACCGAACGCACGTACATCGGCTTATTCCGGCGTGTACTTGTGGTGGCGAGTGTCGGTAGCAATATGGATTTCGAAAAAGAATCCGAAGAAGAAAGAACAAGCGAATAGCATTTATACGAAAGGGCATCATCGCTCGTACAAGGTGCGCCACAAGGCACGCGCTTAGACGCGCTTCGGAAACGAGCTTATACGCTCGTATATAACGCTAGTCTGAAAAGGCGCTTATGATAATTTTGAATTCTTTGTTCAACATTTACCAACGAAAAGTTATTTCGTTCGCACCTGATGTTTGATATTCTGCGCCAGGAGGAGCCTTAAGAGGCTATGTACGCCTAATTCAAATCGGCATTTCATAAAATCAACCCCGCACGTCCGATATTTACTTCGATGGAACAGCGCCAAATAAAACTTCGACCGTGGCGAAATATTGCAATTGATCATACCGACGCGCACGGCGATCATGACGACTTGATTCAATTTATTTGATTCTAAGGCCCACGAGAGCGAGACAAACTGTCCTAAAGTGAGATAGACCGTTTGTATGCGTAATTCCTATTGAAATTTTGACGTATCTTCCTAAGCGTCTTTAGCCCAACGGCTTACCATGCTCAACAGTAACTAGAAGGTACAGGGTTCGATCCCTCCCCTCAGGCTTAACTTTTTTTTCCAAAAACTTTTTAGATAGGTAAATTTTATTAAAATTATTTAATTGTATTATGGAACAGCAATGAGTTGAGCCTGTATATTCCTAATTCAAATCGGTGTTTCACATAGTTTACCCCCGCGCAACCAATGTTTACTTCGATGGAACAGCGCCAGTTTAAGCCGTGCGTGCGTGTGGTAAAATATTGTATATCACCGAACATGCGCTACATAACATAAGCAGTATATAAAGTACTCTCTGATAAGTAGGTACGTAGCTAACGTCCACGGCACGATATCACACTATTCATGCGGCTGAGAACAAGAGGAAGCGAGACAAAACATCCTAAATTTCCTAAATCCTAAAGTGAGAGATCACATGGATAATATCTATAGAAAATTCGACTTTTAATATTAAACATATTTAGTCTAATGGTATTCTATTACTCTGGTGGTGAGGAGGTATAGGACTCGATCCCCAAAAAATTTGTTATTTTTTTCACTTTTTCTAACTAAATTTGATGCAGTATAAAATATTTTAATGATATTAGTTTTTAGGTAGGTAAATTTTATTGAAATTATTTCATTGTATTATGGAATAACAATGAATTCATATTAGCTCTTCCCTATTAATATTATAAATGCGAAAGGAACTGTCTGTCTGTTTGTTCCGTTTTCACGGAACAACTACTGGAACGATTTGCTGAAATTTAGGCCATTTCAATCATTTTAGCCATTTCAGCCATTTCGGACATTTCGGCCATTAGGGCCATTTGGGCTATATCAGTCATTTCAACCATTTCGAACATTTCCGCCATTTCAGCCATATCGGCCATTTGGGCTATTTCAGTAATTTCAGCCATTTCAGTCATTTCGACCATTTCAGCCATTTCAGTCATTTTTGCCATTTCAGCCATTTCAGTAATTTCAACCATTTTAGTGTTTTTGGCCATTTCGCCCATTTCGGCCATTTCAGTCATTTGGGCCATTTCAGTCATTTCAGCCATTTCAGTCATTTCGGCCATTAGGGCCATTTGGGCTATATCAGACATTTCAACCATTTCGACCATTTCGGCCACTTCGGCCATTTGGGCTATATCAGTCATTTCAACCATTTCGACCATTTCGGCCATTAGGGCCATTTGGGCTATATCAGTCATTTTAACCATTTCGACCATTTCGGCCATTTCAGCCATTTCGGCCATTTCAGTCATTTGGGCCATTTCAGCCATTTCAGTCATTTCAGCCATTTCAGTCATTTCGGCCATTTCAGCCATTTCAGTCATTTCGGCCATTTCGGCCATTAGGGCTATATCAGTCATTTCAACCTTTCGACCATTTCGGCCATTAGAGCCATTTTGGCTATATCAGTCATTTCAACCATTTCGACCATTTCGGCCATTAGGAGGGCCGTTTGGGCTATATCAGTCATTTCAACCATTTCGACCATTTCAGTCATTTCAGCCATTTCAGCCATTTCAGTCATTTCGGCCATTAGGACCATTTGGGCCATTTCAGCCATTTCAGTCATTTCGACCATTTCGGCCATTAGGGCCATTTGGGCTATATCAGTCATTTCAACCATTTCTACCATTTCGGCCATTTCAGCCATTTCGGCCATTTGGGCTATTTCAGTAATTTCAGCCATTTCAGTTATTTCGGCCATTAGGGCCATTTCAGCCACTTCAGCCATTTCGGCCATTTCAGCCATTTCAGTCATTTCAACCATTTTAGTGTTTTTGGACATTTCGGCTATTTCAGTCATTTGGGCCATTTCAGTCATTTCAGTCATTTCGGCCATTTCGGCCATTAGGGCCATTTGGGCTATATCAGTCATTTCAACCATTTCGACCATTTCGGCCATTTCGGCCAATAGGGTCATTTGGGCTATATCAGTAATTTCAACTATTTAGACCCGTTCGGCCATTTCAGTCATTTCAGCCATTTCGGTTATTTCGGCCATCTGGGCCATATCAACCATTTCAGTCATTTCAGCCATTTCGGTCATTGCGGCCATTACACTCATTTTAGTCATTTTGGCCATATCAGCCATTTCAGCCATATCATTTTTTTTGTCGTTTCAGCCATTTCGACCATTTGAGCCATTTCGGTCGTTTCGACCTATTGGCCATTTGGGTTATTTCAGCCATTTCGGTGATTTGGGCCATTCAAGCCATTTCAGTCATTTCAGCCATTTCAGTCATTTCGATCAATTCGACCATTTGGGCTATTCAGCCGTTTGATCATTTAGACCCGTTCGGCCAAATATATTTTCATCTCGGAAACTATCTCATTTTTCGGGATAAAAAGTAGTTCTTGGCCACCCTCGGTATTAACATAACGTATGTACCCAGTTTCAGCCAAATCGTTTCAATAGTCTTTCCATAAAAGGATAACAAACAGTGAGACAAATATACTTGTGGATTTTTTTTCGTGGAACCCTAAAAACGTAGCCTAAGTTACTTCTTATAACATCAGCTATCTGCCAATGAAAATTACGTCATAATCGATCCAACTGTGTCAGAGATTAGCCGGAACATCCAGACACTCAGACGGACAGGCAAAAATTCTATAAATAGCATTTTCGGAATCGCCTAGTCCGATTATTTTAGATTTTATTTTGGGATTTCAAACAGGCACTTCACTTTTATTTATCTGTATAGATAAGAACTATAAAGTAAATAATAATAGTTTCAAAAAAACTAAAAAAAACACGCTTTCATAAAAAATCCAACTAAAAAACAGATAATAAAATTTAATACATTTGGTTTCTGATGAATGGAGTCTTAAAAAAAAGCGAGGGGTGTATTCAAAGCGCTTTTTTTTTAACTATTATTTATTTTTCATTTTTTAGTTTTTTTTTTAATGTTTTTAAAACAATCTTTTGAGATCCTGCATATCATGTAGCAGCAGAGGGCTAGCCAAGATAAGTAAAACGAGCTCACACACGACGGGTCTATCTTGTTTAGTACATGAGTTCCTATAGCCACCTTCCGACTCCATGATAAGATCAGCTTCATAGTACCATATTATTGCATTGTTACGCGATATAAACATATGAGCCCAAACACGAAGGGTTTATCTTGTTTAGTACAGGAGCTCCTATGGCCACCTTCCGACTCCATCATCAGATCAGCTCCATGGTACCATATTATTGCATTGTCATCGACCTTTGACAGGTGTGCAAAGTTTGAATTAAATCTGATCGTTCAAAGTAGGACAAAATCGAGCTCAAAGGGGTCGGTTACAAACATACATACAGGTGAAGCTAATAAAAGCGTGTTAAAAACATAATAGGGCTAAATAAAAAAAAATAGTTAGAAAAGGAAAATGGAGCGAGCACTCAACTTGAATTTGAATCTTCATATTATTTCTAACTATCCACATGTCAACGTAATTTTCTATTGAGAAACATAGATGGCGCTTTCGAATTTTTATTTTACCTGTAAGATTGATTTAAATACGTTTTATTGTCAATAGTATAAAAGTAGAGATGAAATGAAATATAAAAATTTAGAAAAGTATTTTCTTGCATTTTATAAAATTATTTAGGAAGAGAAACAGAGCATTTTATCAACTTTCATATAAAAATAAAAAAATCTTCTAGATGAAGTGAAACTAATAGGGTTCGAACCCACACATCCTGTGATTTAGAACAGAATTCTACCGTATACGCCAAATAAGTACAGCGCGACCGCGTCAAAATTCTGGTTATTATTGCTCCTTCATTTATTTAAAATTACTTTTTAGCAGCGGAGCTACAAAAAGCGACATGACCGTTAAGCACGAAGCCGTCCTGCGGAATGATAAATTCCATACATTGGGACCGGCAGGCGGGATTTTTGCAGTCATTTTTAATAAAATAATTAATTACTTCCAAATTAAGTTAAGTAACCGAATAAAACTCTATAATTGTATTTGTTATAATATGATATGTTACTGTTATTTATTTTAGCGATGTACGATTAACAGTAATAACAATAATGAAGATTGAATAACTCGTTTAGAGGTTACTTTGCAATTATTTTCTATCGAGAAAATTTATCGCAAATGCGTTCCGAGTACAAAGTTTACTTCAGAAATATGATCAAGATTGACATATATTTTTTTCACCGCAATAAAGTGTGTATAACTACTGTAAACACTGTTGAGAAATCGATCTAAAAACGCATTCTGTCTCTTATAACGCTGTTAAGGGATTGTAGATAACATACAATGTAGTTAATTGTGATAATTACTGTATTCAACTTTATGGCCGCTCTTAATTGGCAACAGATGATTATTGTGCAATGACTAGATAATTTATAAATTTTATAGTTTTCGTTAGTAGTACAAATAATTAAAACCTACGTTTTATCAATTTTAATCGCGACATCTATTTGATTTTTATTTTTATTCCCAAGCTTCGGTAATTTTTCAGTAGTCGTAAAGCTAAGAAGACTTACTGACTGATTTGTTGTCGTTGTTCTTATTCAAATCCGGAAAGAAAGAGAGGTGTATTGAATTTCCCCACTGACGGACTTTGCCATGTTGACTATTTTTGTTCATTAGTCTATGGTAGCCTAATTTAATTAAGTACCTCCTTGGTTTGGGTCTAAGTATCTCGTGGGGCGCAGGCTGCCGCCGCGGCGTCCACGAGGCGCAGGCGCACCCGCGCTCGCTGCGCGCGTCCGCCCCCGCGCCTGCAGCCCCCGCGACCGCGCTCGCACCGCTCAACGGCGCCGCCTCCACGCGCGGCGTGCACGCATCCTCACTGAAACAAGATCATTATTTCAATTATAATTTTGATTTTTTAATAAATTATACATAGGTATCACACCTTATTTCTTATTAAAATAACACACGCAATACATTCATTACAATATTTTTAACAGAACAGTTGGTGGCTTTGACGCGAAGAGCGATCTCTTCCAGGCAACCTACCTTATATCATATAAGGTAGATCTCAGCTAATTTGGCAATGTAGGTAATACTTCTGTATTCGATTTATTTCCGTATTAGAATTTTATTATTATGATAGTATACAATAAATATAAAGCATATAGTACATGTTTATAACCCAGCAGCTAGTGTTTGCATTAGGTACGTGCGGGTATGCAAGTGAACGGTAAAAGCGAAGCATTCCCTCGGGTCCTTCAGCCGTATATGCTCACATGTGCATCCTCAAAGGGGCTCATTGTATATTGTCAATCACCAAGCACACACATCCTGCATATCGGCTTACTTCGATAACCACCGCATGCTTGACTAAACTTTCGCAATGCCTTTAAAGATTTTTTTATAACTGGAGTACAGCAAACCCCCCCCCCCCACCACCAAATAAAATAAATAGAAAGCCGTTGCTTTTGCCTATGGACGTTTGCAGAACCAGACATATGAACCCACTTAAAAAAATCATATCGTAGCGACTTGGAGAAACCTCAGCTGGGAGCTTTATATTATAAAAATGATTATGGCCATAGAAATAAAGAATAATTTCTGTTTCTTGTGCTTTGTATATTTTTTTAATGTTTAGCACGGGTCCCATGCCCTAAGGATTTGGAGGAGGTGGGCACTGAAAATTACCGCTGTGGCGACTTCTTTTCGGCACAGCAAAATGCTGAGCCAACCTCATTTCCAAATTGCGGCATACAATTTCTGTATAATTTTAATGTATACTTTGCTCTCTTACAAACAACACAAAATAGTACATTTTGTGTTGTCTGTCAATATTGGAAATAAATATTTTTCTTTCAATATCTCGTCTCACTTCAGACGCTTCAATTTCATCTACTGATATACATTATATACCATTCAAGCTAAAAATGACCCCAATAAATGTAATTGTTGATGCTTGACCGTTAGATACCAGGCTATTGTCTATAGCCATTGTCTCCTTTACACGCTCAATTAGATTTTAAGGAGCGGCTTTCCCCCACGTTATGGACTTTTTTCAAATACATATATTGCTTAAAGGTCTAATAAAAATATGTTAGTGAAGTTTTTACCTAATCTATGTAATTATCTGTTTAAAATCTCGCTCCATATCACGTTACTGTATCAAAATGGATATATTCATTTCAAAATTGAATCTTACAGTTTATCTATTGAAAGTTAAGACTACCACCGCTTCTAAAACAACATGTCCAAACAAAAAGTATGTATATGTTTATTCCTTAAGTCTATACAGTCGATATTACACGGATCATTACTGTGTTTCAATTTGGATGAATCAAAAGAAATGAACCATATATATTATGTATACATAAACTTGCATCAGTCATATAATTGAATACCATTGTGTCCTTTTAGGTTGAGCTGTACAATATCAGTATTATAAAAAATTATGGGTACATATTTTTTGCACGTGACTGTTGCTAAAAATCTTGAAGTTCTTAGCTTCATTACTTTAGTGGCTTTTTAAATATTTCTGAACATTCAATTTCAGACTCTAAAGAATGTTGTGGATCGAGAGGATGTCTTTGAGCAATAAATTATGGCGATTATTTTGGATTACTTTTATTTTATTACACGACATTTAAATTTGCACATTACACAGCACTTATTTTACAAGGGAGAAGAGAGAAGAGAGAGGGGGGACGTGGAACGTCATAAACCGCTGTCGCGTCGTATGACAGTGACATTACTCTTATTCTAATAGGCAAAAGGGTGCTGATGCCAGGGATACTCCAACAAAGAATAACTAATTAATAAAATTTGCTCTCTTCCGGCGTAACCAACGTCTCATGACAACATCTATATATTAATACGTGAAGCAAAAACACAGCAAAAGCTTTCTACCCTTTTAACGAAAATTGCGTGCACGGAGGAGTATGAAATTTCGCACAGTTATAGTTTACATAGAGAAGAAGGGCAGAAAGCTATTTTTTTTAAATGATGCCTAAAAATACATTAAATCAATAAAAAACATTACACTCACTAACTACCATGTATTTGAAACACATACCTATGCATATACTCTTTTGTTTATTGTTAAAGTCAAATTAAAGTTAAACAGTGTAGCCTTGGCGAAATCTGTGATTATAGAAGTTATAGTCTTTGACAACAGAACCTTAATAATATTCAAACTTATAATTTAAATTAATTATGGTCAAATTTCGACCAACAGGCGACCACTGGTATAAAGTAATTATATATAAAACTAGCTGTCCCGGCAGACGTAGTCCTGCCCGGTAAAAATAGGGGTTTGTCGCAGAGGGTTGATAAATTAGGGTTGTATGTATTTTTGTATGTTGTATCATAAAAAAATAGAAATTAAAAATTTTGTCTAAAAAATAAATAAATAAATTTAGGGGTGGATTACCCCTAACATTTAGGGGGATGAAAAATAGATGTTGGCCGATTCTCATAGATACCGGATAAGCACAAAAAATTTCATCAAAATCGGTCAAGCCGTTTCGGAGGAGTATGGCAACGAAAACTGTGACACGAGAATTTTATATATTAGATAAAAACATGTTATTGGAATTCATTACATATTAAATATTTAACTTATTAACCTTTTAATTGTGATTAGGTATTAATAAAGATTTCTTCTTTACGAGTTTTGAAATAATCGTAACATCAATGTTGGAAATGCGTCGAATTTTTTATTGTAATTCATCAAACACTGTTATTTCTTTGAGATATTCCGTGCTCAAGTTCTAATTCAACGGCCAAACATACCTTAAGCTGCGCTTTCCGTAATACATGGTAATCGAATGTGAAATACCAAACATTCGTTATAATTAGGGTATTTTGAAGAATTTGTTAGATATATGGCACATTGGTAAAGGCGAAGCGGTTTGTATTATAGCGGAAATTTTATAGTAACGCGGATTAATTGAGCATTCATGGCTGAATTAATTCTTCTCGTTTCTCTTCTTTTTCAATTTTATACAACTTTCGCGTTGTCCAGAGTAAAATTATTTTATTTTGAAAAACTTAATATTTTTTATTCTTTGTTCTTTTTCTGAATAAACGTACACAATGTTACAGTTTTGGAACACTTATAATTCAGATTGGCTATTTTCGTTTGCGCAGAAAATTGTAGACTTAATTCCGAGATGTATTGTTTTTTATTACGGTCCTGAAAACTGAACACATTCAGAAACATGTTTAAATATATTTTGTACTCTGTAGAATATGATCTTTTATATGAAAAAAGAGATTGCCTTATTATGTATCTATAACACAAATTAATAAAAATTAATACAAATCCTAGTAAGCCGATGCGGACGCCTAATAATATATATTGAACTTTATTCGCAAGCATAAACGACAAAGTTTTGCTTGCCGTGCATTCTTAGCTCTGTTTCGCTTACACGATAATTTGATTATACTAAAATTGCTCTACTGCGGAGTTATATCGGGACGAATTATTAGTTATGTAAAATTGTATGGTTTCGGCTTACGCAATTACTACTAGTGGTATAACACTATTTTTTTTAAATTATTATTCTGCCGCGACAATAGGGTGAAGATGTTACATATTTAGTAGAGTATGAATATTCTCGCAATCACAGTGAAATTGTACTAAATATGATAATATGTGACACAGGTCGCTCTGTTAGCAGTTTTAGCACTCAGGCAACTGCGACGCGCGTTCGACAGTCTACAGAATACACCAGTCTCACGCATTGTGACCCAGCATGTGTCGAATTATATACATATATGTACATTTTGTGTGTGAATAATACAACCTTGTAAATAGTTAAAACCAAAAGCCTAATTTGATTTCTGTCACACCTCAAGAACACCTTCTGATTACCTAATCACAACCTAATACCACCACAGTGGTAACCCTCACAAGAAACACTTTCGTCGCCCACAGATATAATGAATTGAGGCACCGACGTAGCGGTGTATAATAATCGCTCATCGCTAAACGCTCTTCACTGTGAGCAGGGCCGCGCCGCTCACTCAGTGAAGCAATGACCCTAAAGTAGATTACGTTTAGCTTTTAAATTTGGAAATTATAAACAAGCCACTCGTCCGTCCACACGATCCATAAATATTTGGATTATGGATAATACATTTGCTTCCCCTTTTTACTTACCAAGTTTAAGATAGGAGTTTACTGAACCTGCTTTTAGGAAAAAACATTAAAAGCTAATTGTATATTAATATTTTTTTTACTATCAACATGTTTCGGTACAAAACAGATAATTTCGCTATATATTGAAGATAAGACTGAGTGCTTAAAACATATTTAATGAGTATTAAAAAATATTATTAATAGTATTTTAATACTATCTTGATGTCCGCCGTTTGAGGCTCGAGCGCCTTGACGAGGCGAAAGTGCTCGAGCCCGGGCAATTTGCTCGAGGGAGCTCCCTAGAGTGCTTTATTCAGATGGACTGTTGCCATAAAAGGGGGATGAATCTAACGTTGCCGACTAGAGGGCGCACAATCTACTAATTTAGAACGGGCGACGGGTAATATAAATCCCGGGGGGAAGATCCCAGAGGACTGGGATCGGCGGTTCGCGATGGCCTTCGGTATCATACTGCCATTTCGCAACGTTTTATGGCTGGGAAAGAAGAAACGGTGAGAGAAACTTCCCAGCAACACACCCTATCCTATGGCGGGTTATATCTCCTAGCATCCCTCACGGGGACGCGAAGAGATCGTGACTGCGCCATCTGGGGCGCCGCCCGCTGTGTTTGTCTGACAGTGTCAGATCCACATTAGGTCAGAAAACTGCCTAAGTGGTGCATGCGTTCTGGCCAGGATCGAACCCGCGCGCTTTGAGATTGGGACGCGTGCTCTAGCCATTACGCTACCACGACTTCTCTTTCCCTTTGGTTGCTTCGGTTAAAATAAAAGACAAAAATGACCTACCTATGGCTCCACTATTAAAGTATTCAATACATTATCGGAGCATGAGACATGTTACCGACGCGAATATCTAACGCCGCTTTTAGTTACCCGAAAGTGTATCTGTTACCTTACTAGTAAATGTCATGTTATAACATTAGAAAAAGAAAAGAAAATCCTCTTCTGTTTTTAACATTTGATGGCGTCGTTTTATTTCTTAGACAAAATCACCATTTCGCTTTGTAGAGACTCCAAACATTACCCAAAAGCAAGAACCAGCTACAGGACGAAATTATAAATATAACAGCAACAGGGCGATGAAGATTAAAAATTCACCACAACAAAATTACATGCAGTAGCACAAAACGATTTAGTAATTCAAATAATAACTCCCAATTTGGGCAAGGGAATGTCAGCCACGTGTGATTAATGTTCTGATAATGACGCTGGGAGCAAATTGCTGCAATGTCCACCCTCCACTGAACTGTTGAAGTTGTAGAATACATTCGAAAATAAAGGTCAAGATAAAATGGTTGTAAGAATTCAAAATTGCTGCCAGCTGCTATGTATTTTAATGTCCAATTAAAATTGATCCGTTTCAAATAATAAAATACAAGATTTTTAAGATCGCTCGCCCTAAGAAACACCATGATGGAAAATTTAATTTCATAGTTCAAACTTTAGAGGAGGTATTAATTTTTACCCAACTACCAAAGGTTTATGATGAACGCGCGTATCTTATATGTTTGTACTTATTTTATTACTTTGCATTTTTTAGACGGGACAAATTGCAAATTATAAAACGGAAGGAATTAATCAAATTTAAAAATAATTAATCAGATTCGATAAAACAAATCCTCGCGAAAGATATTCGTTTCATGTTTCCTTATAATATAATATCAGCCCGTAAATGTCCCACTGCTGGGCTCGGGCCTCCCATTATAGGGGGAACGGACAGTATACCCGCCACGCTTGTCCAAGGCGGCTTGGCAGGTTTGATACATCGGTCATCTCGATGTGCAGGTTGTATCATCGATGTTTTCCTTCACCCTTGGTAGCACGTGGTAATTGTAACAATATGCACATTAGATCAGAAAACTGCCTAACGGTGCACGCGTTCCGGCCAGGATCGAACCCGCACCCCTTCAGTTTGAGACGCGTACGCTAGTCATTAGGCTACCATGACTTTTTTAGCATTCCTTACGTAATAAAATATTTAATGTCAAAGTAGTTCATATAAAAAGCAAAAAACAATAATAGTAATTATTACTATTATTGTTTTATGCTTTTTATGAATAAATATATCATCATCATCATCCGAGCGTTAAATCCCGGTTGCGTTCGGAGCGATCACTTCGACGCCCAAGGTTCACTTTCCTACTTTTTCTCCTCCACTTCGCGCGATCTTCGGCATCCCTTGTATTTAAACCGTTGGTACGCATGTCAACCCTCACAACGTCAAGCCAGCATTTCTTCCAAAATGTAAATATAGCATGGAATAAGATAAATAGTAAAAATATAAGTGTAATCTGGTAAGCCTAACAAACATCCTATAATACTATAAAGATGGTAATAAACATAATGACTAAGATAAGACAGAAATAGTGTTGTATAAAAATGTAGAATGTAAGATATTATAGAAGATAAGAAAACCTGTAAAGCGTTTTTTAAAAACATTGTATTACATATAAATTGATAATAAAGGACTAAAGAGAAATTAAAAGATAAAAACATAAAAACATATAAGAGAAAAATAAAACCCTGTTTGTTTGGAGAAAGAGATATTATAAAAAAGTCCTAACTAAATTCGGTTGGTTCAGAGAGCTAAAAAGTGAGTCTTGGCCTTGGAAACGAGAGCACGTCACTTCCCTCTATCCTGCACAGTGTCTTGCCAATATTTGCAGACTAGATGTTTTCCTAAGGGCATGTTCAGCAGCACACGCGTCGTGCACGCTCGCCACGCGCAAAATCAGTACACGCATCGCGCCCGCTTTAACAAAGTAGTGCAGTGACCTACTGGCTTCCAGATGTCATAAAGTGTGCACGCGTGCGGGACGAGCGCGAGGTTGACGCGAAGCGGGCCCGTGGAACCGCCCCGAGAGTACCTATATATTTACGAATAAAGAAAAAAATTCAAAATCGATCCATAAGCACCTCTAAAAAATGTAATACCTAGACGCATATACAAGCTTTTTCGTAGAATTCAGGCGCACGGCGTTCTAGAATAAGACTCATTCTCGATTTATTTGGAGTCCACTCATTAGATCCTGACACGGTAACAATGGGATCAATTCAGGAGTATCACCTTTCAAATAAAGGAAAAAGAAATAAGAATCCTTCCTTTAGGAAGACGGAGACAAAATTATTCTAAATTCGAATATTCATACTTATATACATGGCACTGGCTAGATACACAAATAGTGCACATTCATATTTGAAAAAGAAGGCATAGAAAAAGGTTATGTGGAGCAATCTTAATAAAAAAAGTAGCCAGCAATAAAAACAAAATATAATCTGTGCATACTATAATGACATAAGAGAGAGGCATTCCTGGCATGTGGGCAGGGTTGCATAAATTCCCCATACGTGCTCTTCTTTTTTGAATGCCATCGTGACAGGTTTATATGGTCACCTTATGGTAAACGAACAACGGAACCTATATTATTATAATTATAAAATTCTACACATGCCGTGGTGTACATTAAAGATAATAAAAATCAAGTGTTATAAACTATATACACAATGGAGAACACGATGCAATTTTTTTTAGATTTCTTATTTGTTTGTTCGGGATTAACGTAATAACTGCTGGGTCGATTTCGATATGGTTTTCGCTGGTCGGCACCTATTTCTGAGACTTAATCCTTTCGCTACTCTTCATCTTGGGAATCCCGCGGGATTTTTTCTGGGAATGATTTTAAAATGGCCTGTTTAAAAAAAAGTCTAATTATAATGTGATTTTTTTATATCGATAGCAAATTTAATGTAATGAAATGTTAGATATTTTTTCTCCCGGGAAGCCCGCGGCAATTTTCCCGAGAGTGGTTTGAAGTTATTCTGATACATAAAAATTAGCTTATTCAGACAGTTTCCACTAAACGAACTATTACGAAACTAACTTACATTCTTTTTTAAATGCTGCGATACTATGTGTTCCAGGAATCCCGCGGGAATTAAGCGTAGAGGAAGTCACGGGCATATCCTAGTCATTGTATATAAATGCTTAATGTGTTTAGAATACAAGGGAATAATTATAGTTAATTGTACAATAAAAATTATGATAAATACCTATATATACTAATTAGAATAGATACAAGAAGCGGCTTTGTCGCTGATATCGACCGCTTCCAGCAATATTTAACACGTTTATGGCCTGGCCTATGTCTTACCGACCGTTCATTTGCCTTATAAATGGTAAGACAAGTGAATGAATAAGAATATAATTTAGTCAGCCATTAATAACTCTGATATTAAACGCATTATAATATATACATCACATTCAATGCAAATCAGACTCGTACATGGTCAATCATTTCCCTCATTATATCTCAAAATATTGCAAATAATTGCAATATTCAGACGAATGAAATTATTAAAGACTAGAAAAAGAATATTGAACAAAAACTCATAGTCATATTTTTTAATATAAAATTCTTCTGTGTTTGTGATTGAACTCCTCCTAAATGGGTGACCGATTTCGATGAAATTTTTTGTGAGTGTTCAGGTGAATTCGAGAATGGTTTAGATTTACAATTGGACCCGGTAAGTGACGCTGCTGGTGACCCTCAAAATGCCATAAAAGGTGTAGTTACTCACCTAAGGCTCCGCAACAAAGCGAATATTTATTTATTATTATTTTAAAGTTTATTCTATTAAAATACGTTACTATTATATTATTAAATAAATCTAGATCCTCATTGTTCTCGTCCTCCAAGAAAATATTAATAAAAACCACTTTTGAAAACCTGGAAATAACAATTAACAAGACAAAGCGTAAACTGGAAAATTTGGCGTCAAGTTACACAAGCAGGAAGAACTACGTTCAAGTAGTAAAAGTCAACAAGGGAAAATAAAGTGCCGCACCTTCTTAACTCAAGTTGACACCACAACCTCTGCGGCGTGGTGTACCGATTACCATATTTAGCGAATGAACAGGAGGTAGGAAATTAGTATAACCATGGTAAACATAAACTGGGACACGGAGCGCTATAACTTGAGTATAAAGCACAAGAGTGATGTTGCGTACCACGGAACAAAAAGGAAATCGTCTTGAGGCACGTGATGTCTTGACTTGAAAAAATTGTGAAAAAAATCCCAGTGTTTTTTCATTAAAAGGAAGCTTTTTAGGGGGCGTCGCAAGAAATTTAATTTTTAACGACCACCCTAATATATTATTTTATCCTTTAATTATATTTAATTGCGATTGAATTAGTTTTAACTTAGTTAAGCCATCAAAAATATTATTTAATTTTTCTATTAATGTCTCCTTGGACACCGAGTTGCCTGGAAGACATCGCTATAAGCGATAAGGCCGCCCATTGTTCTTATGGAAATGTATTTATATAAAATTGTCTAGGTTTGAGTTATGGTGAACAATAAAGAGTTTTCATTCATTCATTCAATACAATCATCCAATAAAAATGCAACAAACGGCGATACGGCATCCGACGCGATTGTAATTGGCGCGCCGATTGCGACTACTCGTGGCATACTTCATATATCTAGTAGAACCATGCTTCACCCGAGAAAGAATACAATTTCCTGCGGCCGGGTGGCTTGTCGTAAGAGGCAACAAAACAACCCACAGCTAGGTGGTAGGGCATTTGTCCGACTGGATGGCTACCACCCCTGGTTTAGAGTAGGTATGTCGCCATAATAATCCTGAGTTGTTTTTCAGTATTAGTGACCAGGTTCCACTCTCTCTTAAGAGAGTAGCAGCGCGTTTGTAGCACCTTTGGTTTTACAAGTGTCCATAGGCGATGGTAACCGCATTCCATCAAGTGGGCCATCTGCCTGTCTGCTGAACTCCTGCAATAAAAACTAAAAACAAATACTGCCGTCCACAAGTTGACAACGCGTTGTCGACCAGTAAACCTTGAGTGATCCATAAGTGAAGGTCACGTAATCTGCGAATTGCCAAGTTGTCTATCAACAAATTGGTTTAGATTTATTCTTCAAAAAAATTTAAGAACAAAAGGAGTTTTTTGCAGTATAATTACAAAGTTACAATAACGCCGAGCGCGCGTGTTTTTATCCTCAGGTATTGAGGAAGGTGTAATCTTATATTAAGACATGAAACAAAAACACACATTTCGCATACTTATAGTTTATATAGAGAAGGAGTACAGAATGCTAATATTTTTTTAAAATTATGCATAAAAAATACATCAAATCAACAAAAAAAATATTGAACACACTGTCGTGTATTTGACACACACACACGCATATAAAATATTTTGTTCTTTATTCAAATCAAATTAAAAATGTGGCCTTGGCAAAATATGTGATAATAGTTTTTGACATTAATTATTATGGTTGAATTTCGACCACGGGCGACCATCACTATCACTTGACGCCCACACTTTTATTATGGGCTTCTTGAATCGAATACTCCGGAAGATGGTTGGGGACGAATAATTAACTATAGTGTTTAGGGAACTATCTTGATGTATGTGTGGTGGGGTGCTATTTGTAAGTAAAACAGATGAGTGTGAAACAGAATGTGTATGACTGGAAGCTTATTTCCCATGTTTGGCGTATAAATCGCTGTCAGTGGAAAACATCTGTATTAGAGTAAATGTTTCAAGAGCATAGCTTACATAGGAGTATTTGTCCGAGAAACTAATCACTACATAGTATAAAACAAAGTCGCCTTTTCTGTCCCTATATCCCTATGTGCGCTTAAATCTTTAAAACTACCCAACGAATTTTGATGTGGTTTTTTCCAATAGATAGAGTGATTCAAGAGGAAGGTTTATATGTATAATACATGCATCATATACTATTCACAACATTGCTAATTTTAGAGGTTTCTATGTAGTGATGCCCGTGCGAAGCCGGGGCGGGTCGCTAGTTATTAAATAAGAAATACGTTAATATACGTAAGAGAATACGATATGCGTACGAGATTTGATTAAATACATCAAATATGATCGAATACAGATATGACGGTTCATAATTTCGAAATGCACGCTCGAGTGCTCTTGAAAATGCATCAAAGACATTATATGCAACCTTACTTTAATTAAAATCTCTTGTATCTTAATATAGGTTTGATTCTCGAATATTCTTGTATAAGTATCGGTCGTTGACTTTCACGATGGGAATTCCAAAATATTTCCAACTCTGTCAGTGTTAAAATTGTTAAAAAATAAATTAGGAGAAATATATTATGTGGTATTTCTCAACTGCATAAAAAAGGGATTATTTTAGATTGATCACACTGTTTTTCTCCCTCTTATTAATAAAATGTCTGTTCTAAATGTTTGTCAAAATGAATATTAATATTTTTCAATTCAAAGGCCTATAGTCTTAATAAATAATTAATTAAAATTGAAATACAAATTACGGAACTATTGTTTTAATGACATAATTTCTTGTTTAATTTTTGTTTTATAAAACTTTTAGCATTTTTTTAAAAATAATAGGCGTTTAGCTACGGTAGCGCCACCAATTTACTGATATATTTTTACATACAGATTCGATCAGTTTATTCCCGTAATCGATGACAATCAGCTGTTTTAAATAAAAAACCGCAATCTTGCCTCTTAGCAGTCACATAAACTATCTTTCAATGTTGATTATTTTTGAGTTATTTAAGAGTTACTTTACTACCTCTTATCCTTGACAGGAGTTTAGGATATAAATTTCACTAATCAGTTGCTAAGCAATTCCTTAAAATTGAAGAAACGATTATTAGTAAGGCTATTGATGTAGAACGGTCAAATGTCACACTAGGGAGGGAGGAGTCTTACGAATGTGACAAAGCTGTGTCAAGGATGAGGGAGGGGTCAAAATCATGAAATTTGTGGATGGTTCCCAAACTGTTGGCCTCGGAAGAGAAAAAGGCACATTACGTTATATGCTTGGAAGTAAAATACCTACTAACTAGAGGCAACTGATTATAGATTGCGTCACCAGTCCGTCCTTATTTTTATATGATATTTTTCAAATCAGACCAGTAGTTCCTGAGATTAGCGCGCAAGCAAACAAACAAACTTTATATATTAGTATAAGATTTAAGTTTTAAAAATATTTTTTAGATAATAAGAAATAAATTTTCAACGTCAACTATGATTGCAGAAGAAGTTTCTCGAAGTATTGTTACGATTTTTCGTTAAAATTACAAAAAAAGTCTTTCAATTTGTATGAACTAACCAAAAGAATCCATATAAACATAAACTCGAATAATTTAATAGAACACTGTCATGTCCTTGTGTCTTTCAACCAAATTCATTCAATTTACGTAATAAACGTGTACGTAACAAAACACTCATTTTGGATGTTTGTAAAAACAACACATCATACTATAATCCGTTGACAAGAATGTGTCATGTCTTCAATGAACTCTCTATAAAAAACAAAAAAAAAATTGATATATTTAATGCAAAACTTTTAGGCCTTACTTATAATCGTTTGTTAAATTTTAAGAACTGCTCAGCAACTGATTAACGAAAATCTTACCCATAAACTCCTCTTGAGGATAAGAGGTGGTGGTAAAGTAACTCATAAATAACTGTCAAAAATAACCAACATCGAGATGTAGTTTAAGTGACTGCTAAGAGGCAAGGGCAAGTTTTATTTGAAACAGCCATTGATTAGGGGCTTAAGAGTCTCTTATTTAAGAGATGACTAATCCTTTCTTAACGAGATTATTATAAGTAAAGCCCTAGCTTTTAACAAATTGATCATTTCAATGCTGAAAGAACAAACATCACTTGTTTAGTCATTTGTTAATGCTTTCTACTTCCTTTTTCTTACCCTATTAACCTTAGAATGTATCACTAAAACTTATATACTAACTCAAGTAAGTTAGTATATTAGTTTAAGTTTTTATTGAATCATTACTATTGACATTATGCATATAATTTTGTTTGCGAAAATATAATATCAACATGGATGTGTCAGCACGCTTGGATCTCAATGTAGATGTAAAAATTACAAACAATAAATAATTGTGGTTTATCCGTCTAATTTAATTTATATTTTTATTCTATGTTACAAATAGTATTTTAATTATTGCGTAAAGAAACAAGGAACTGCATCATTTAGAGTAATTGAGAATGGAATTGTAATAAATCTACAAGTATACATTCACACCTCGGCATCTAGGCAATTGCAGCATGCCATAGAAGCCAGTCGCAACTTAGTAAAGTTGTAATGCGAGCAAGCATAGCTGGTTTTGTTTTTTCGCAGACAAAGTATGGCGGGGTATTGGCCTTGTAGTCAATTTAGATTCAAATATTTATCTATATACAGCGTGTTTCATTTCAAATGACAATAAATCATAACTTTAGCGGTCGTACTCCATACAAATTTTTTGGTACTATTAAATCAACCGTAATGTCAAAATTAAAATTTTTAAATTTCCGAACAAATTAATTACGATAAAAACGGAACAAAAAACAGAACATCTTGTAAATATTGGTTCGCGAGCGAGAGCGTAAGAATGAACAACTTCCGCGTTTAATGATGAAGAGACGAGCTGGCAACATGATAACTCACTAATCTACCGATTTAGACACAATAACTGATACATGTTGTTGTAATATTCTGAAATGAAAAATGAGGTCCTATGGCTAAACCAAAGAAGTTACCTTGATTCATTTTTGTATTTGGGCAGATTAAGTCATGAAGAAAACGTGGTCTGATTTATTGTCGTAAGGTCTGAAACACGCTGTATAATATTATACAATTCTAAAGATGCTGCATCTGTAGGTACATTAAAGCTACAAAAACTTGAGAAAAGCTTAGGTCATTACTTAAATTCTGAAAGGTTATTAATATTTTATTGATTATAAACTATATATCATTCTTAGTTACGATTTTTGAATATGAACATTAGAATTTTGTGTATACATTATTAGTTTTGTGTGTACATTATTAGTATCATTATTTGATCTAATTACTGAAATACGGCTAGCGCTGTGGGTTAGAGTGAGAAAGAAGGAGCCTGCATCCGTGAGATAAAGGGAAGCCAGACAGACTGGCGCCGTAACGCGTTACGAAACGAAGCAGTTTATCCTCCGATAAGAAGTTAAGCAACGGAGAACACGAAGTATTTTTATTTAGATCCCTTGTCTGTTTGTCGTTTTGTCTGTTCGGCAGCAAATTCGTAGACTTATAACTGTAATGTATATAAATTGCGGGTAGTTGCATATTTTATACATACGCAATAAACAGTCTTAACACCGCTGCCATATTGTTTCATTTGAGTCATTCCAACTGGCGACGAGGATATTAATTTAAAATATATATTCAAAGTGAATTTTCATAAATTGAAAATAGACTTGAGTTCTTGCTTGGGAAACGTATTTTTTTTCTCTATCTTATAAGTATGGAGTACAAAATAAATAGTTACTTCTTCTTAGTTCTATATAACTAATCTAAACGTTAATAATATTGTAAACTTGTTTTTTTTCCTAACTCATGTTTTTTTTTCTCGTTTATCTTTTTTTTTCTATGTACTTTTATTTTGATGTAATTCAAAGGGGAGAAATGTAATGTATATAAATTGCGGGTAGTTGCATATTTTATACATACGCAATAAACAGTCTTAACACCGCACTCCCGTTCCTTACGTCTGGCCGCCTGAGCCATGGGTAAGATTACATGCCGATTTTTTATACCATCACGGCGATCATTACTTGCTTGTCATAGACGCGCACTCTAAATGGATCGAAGTAATCACAATGCGAACAGGAACTACAGCATCTTTAGTAATCACCAAATTTAGAGAACTATTTTCTAGATTCGGTATTCCTCGGCAGTTAGTAACAGATGGGGGCCCTCCGTTCACGTCAGCGGAATTCGAACAGTTTCTAAAGAAGAATGGTATTCAACATATATTGACGGCACCTTATCACCCTTCTAGTAACGGAGCGGCGGAAAATGCGGTAAAAACCATTAAGAAAGTTTTAAAGAAAGCTAGAGCCGAAGGTGTGAATGCAGAAATTGCATTGAGTAAGTTTTTACTACAGTATCGAAATAGTTCTCATAGCAGTACTCAGCGTGAGCCGGCAGTGGCAATGATAGGACGACGATTACGCACACGTCTGGACCTGTTACGCACACCATCGCCTCAGGAGTGCGTGGCGAAGGCTCAGTGTACACAAGTGGCACACTCTGGTGGCACGCACCGGGAATTTAACTGTGGAGATCAAGTGCTAGTGAAAAACTTCTCAAAGAACGGACCAAATTGGAAAGATGGCATAATATCAAAGCGCACAGGGGCAGTAACTTATGAAGTAACAACAAACAATATGGCAGCGGTGTTAAGACTGTTTATTGCGTATGTATAAAATATGCAACTACCCGCAATTTATATACATTACAATAACCTGCGCTACTTTTTATCCCGGTAATCCTGTGGGAATTATTTAAAATGGCCAGATTAAAAAATCGAATTACAATGTGATTTTTTGACTGATTGATAGCAAACTTTATGTCATAAAATGTGTAATATTTTTAATTCCGGGAATCCGCGGGAATTTTCCTTGGAGCGGTTATTAGTTATTCGGGAGTATAAAAACTAGCTTTTTCCGACACAGTTTTACTAATAGCTCTGTAGTTGAGCGGGCTAAGCCTTTGATGGCTCACTGCAATTGCTCCGGGTTCGATTCCTGGTCTGGGATCGGCCGCAGTGTATATGAGAAATGAACAATAATATACTCTATACCCGCGGTAAACGATATAAGTTTTTTGCAGTACTGGCCAGTAGGAAGCATCAAGTTCTTCTACAAGCACCTTCATCGAGGGCTTCAACCGATGTGCGAAAAGAACAGGTTTAGATATTTCCACGAGGACTTTATCGATATCTGGAGGAAATGCCCATATGGATGGTTCCTAAACCTTAACAACCTTTCATTTGCTATACAATTGATCAAAACTTGTCGTAAGCTCTTTACAAGTAAAATCATTTTCTTCAAGAAATTACAAAAATGACAACAAAACAACAGGTGGTCTTATCGCTACTAGCGACTTCTTTCAGACAACCTTTGAATGTACAAGAAATTACGAAAATATCAGCAAAACAATAGGTGGTTTTATCGCTGGTAGAGATATTTTTCAGAAAACCTTCGTAAGAACCAGTAGTTACGAAAGTCGAAAACGACAAGAAAACAATAGGCGGTCTTATCGCTGTTGGTATTTACCGTACTTTTAAGTAACTAATTGTATGAAAGTATCTACTAATATGAATAAAACTTTGTCTTTTCAGAGAAACACATGATTATTATTCCATAAATTCGTAAAGTAATAAAGAGTTATCTTATTACTTATATTATTATTTTATCACGTATAGGGTTTGACCATTATCTCGCTCGATTTGAGCGGAGATATGGTCTGAGATCGTGCACGCTTACCTAAAAGGTACCTATTCACACGAGACTTGAAGACACCCAGGTTGTAGGTTTCGGGAAAAACAGACTCCGGCAGTGTGTTCCACTCCTCCGCGATGCGCATAATGAAGATGGATTCAAGACGCGTTGTTCATATAGGTGGTATGTCCACCATATAGCGGTGCCGCATGCCAGTGCGTCTGGTTGTCCAATGATGGAAGCGAGACGTCGGGATAAGATTCAAAAGCTCTAATGCACTCTCCAATATGTATCCGATAGAAAACCGATAATCTGGCAACCCTGCGTCGATGTTCAAGACTTTATAATTTGTCACTAAATACCTGGTCGTTGCCTATCAAATTCCTGGTTCTCCGCTCAATCGATTTTAGTGCCTCGAGTTGGTGTTTAGCTGAACCATCCCAAAGATGACAACAGTACTCCATACATGCTCGTATTAGTGCTTTATACAGCATCAGCAACTGTTCTGGAGTGAAGTACCGCCTCACCCTATGATAGTATTCTCAGCTTTTTAACTGCTTATATATATTCTTAAAAATCAGGATTATATATTCATATTGTTACACGCCGACAAGAGATAACTGGTTGCGTGGTTATATTTGTACCTGTATTATACATGTTTGTATAGTTCTAACAAATTCTATAGTAATTCCAACGGCATTTTAATTCGAGTCCCGTAACTCGTAACAATATCAAAATATATTTGCAGTAAGCGGTGACAGAATCATTCATCTAAATTTTAGTAATTCTTTGAGTTTATCAGATCCCTCAGCCGATTAGGTAAAACGAAAACCAGAAGCTATAAACGTAATATTATTATAACGACGATAGACGACACTAATTACCTGACTTGGCCACTAACAGAGCCGTTAGACGCAGAATATAAATATATGAAATAGGGCATTAAAATGTATCTTTTAATACTTGTAGGTGTTTTGTTCGACGTTTATTGCTGTTTTTATAATATGTATTTCATTCGTAAAAACTTTTATTGTTAACATTTATGCGATTTAAGAATTATATTTTAGTTTTTAAAACAGAAATAGATGTTCGGATTATGGAGACGAAGTAAAATATATCGAATTACGAAATTTGTTTGTTATTTATTTTGTCTTCCATGATCACGGCTATTGAAGTGCTCGAAACATCGAAATAAGAATCAAATGAAGTGCAGCGCTCAAAACCGTTAAAACGTAGTTTTAATTATGTTATTAATTGCTTATATTGTTTTACAAACACAATAATCATGAACATTTTAAAAAGTATAAAGAAAGAAAAATAATTATTTGACGAAATACATTACTGACATGTATAAAAAAAAAATGCAAATATGTACGCCGCATTTTCAACAAACAAAGTTTGCACTCAGCTTATTGCTGTGCCGGCATAATATCCGACACAACGCTGATTTTCAATACAAACCTTTCTTTTGACGCAATACTAAAAAGACCCGAATATTTTGTTTACTTAATTTCAAAACTGTTTAATTTGTAAATAAAAATATATAACCTACATAGAATAAACACTATAAATATATTTTTAACTTTATTATTAAAATAAAAAATATAACTCATGCTTGTCTATATTGTGTTATATTGTATATGATACACATACATACATACTTCACGCCAGGTCCCTTGCGGGGTAGGCACGAACAACAGAGCGCCATACAGGCCCATTCTTACACACCTCACTTGCTTCTTTGACATTCATAGCTCTTGTCATGCACGCTCGTCTGTTTTTAAGGCTCCTAACATCACCTTCTGCTAACACATATCAATTTGATCATGGAAGGTGTGTCGTGGCCTTCCGCGACTTCTGCATCCATCCACTTTTGCATTGTATATCTGTTTAGTCATTCTTTCATCATACATTCTTTCCATTGTATGTGATAGAGACAAAAAATTATTATTTTTTAAATTGCATACAATCAGACAACTTATTTGACAATAAGTTAGGGGCATTGAGATATACGTTTATATGATCTAAGGTTAGGGGTTAAGCAGTCTATTTATACTTTATATTAGCATAACAACTGACAAAACATATAATTAGCTGATACCTTAAAAGAATTAACAATACTCTTAGAATTTTTTGTTTATTTGGCAAATAAGACAGTCATTGTCGGCGTCAACGCAGGATCTTGTAACTACATTTTTTGGTGACAGTATATTTTTCGTCAAAATTGTTACTATAATAAATCACAATTTTGACGAAAAATGTCACTTACAACTGTTTACAATATCTTACACTAACGCCGACGGTATATCAATTATTTACACATCCTTCGAAAATATAAGCTGTCTAAAGTTCAAAGTTAAAAAACTCAGGCAATAGCAAAGTAGATTAATCAAAGACGGCAAACAAAAAGTCTAGTCGAAGTGTATCTTAAATAATACAATAGCAGAACTCCCACGAGAGCGCGGGAGTCGCAAGCACAATTACCTAGCCATACATCCCAGTATACCCTTGCACTGTTACATTACACTGCACTGCACTATTTTGTAACTTTTACTTTTGTATGCGCACGCGCAGGTACAGGCGTGCGGCGTTCACGTTACACTAAACGAGCCGCGCTCCTACTCACATATAAATTCTTTACAGACTCGTGCCAGAAGTCGGCCCTGTACAGTCGGGTGCATTCGGGCCCTTCAGCATTGCTTTGGCCTAAGTCATTTCGGGAACTGTTTTTCATTATTTTATTTAAACTAGATAGATTGAGGTATTCCCTCAACATACTATACTTATGGGGCTTTTTTAAAAAGGTATGTAATAATTTTTTTAAGGCCGCCAGCACTGTGGTAGTATTGCAAATGTTCATAGGTAACCGTTTTCTATCAGATCGGTAGTTAAGTAAAACGTTTATTCTTGATTAAAGTTTTATTCTTAAGAAACGTACAAATGGTTTTTTTTTAAAGAAGAGATAAAGTATCAATTTGAATCGCCTTTTAAACGTAGTTTCATCGATAAATATACAATATTTTTTTAAATAATTGTTTCTAGCCTACTAGATATGCTTCACAGAATATGTGTTGAGAGCTAAAAATTCAGCGATTATCTACAAGAGAAATAACTTAATATTATTATCATTCGTTTAATTCGTTTGCATTCTTTAAACGATCCCGATTGTCTACTTGTTATTAGAATCAGCTTAATGATTGTGAGAAACAATTGTACGGCAGAACAATAAGAAATTACATATTATAAGAAATTGAAAATTAAGAAATTTCTGTGTTATTTACGTTTGTAGTTATAGCAGACAAGTCACTGCCGAAAATTATTTCAGGCTTTAGATTTTAAATAAAACTAGTGGTCGCTCAAAATTCGACCATAATAATTAATGTCCAAGACTATACTTCTATAGTCACAGATTTCGCCAAGGCTACACTGTTAATTTGACTTTAACAATAAACAAAAGAGTATATATGCGTGCGTGTGTCAAATACATTACGTAGTCTGTGTAGTGATTTTTTAATGAATATTAGCATTCTGCTTTCCTTCTCTATATAAACTTTATAGTTTATGGAGGAGTATGAAACACAGCACATTTATACGTGCGAAATTTCATACTCCTCCGTCCGCGCAATTTTTGTAAAAAGGATTTTAATTTTAACCTCAGACTTTGAAAATTTTCAAAAGTGAATTTTCAACGTGCATATACAATCTGAAACCACGTGTATTTAATTAGAGAATTAAGCTCAGGATTGTACCAGCGAGTTGTGTGCCTTCGGTCGTCGCTCGGGCAACCAGTCTAACTACATGCCCCTCCTCCTCTCCGCATTCGGGTCCCAAACTTTCGAATTACCATACCAATAACCGCCTTACCACATCCTTCATAAGCACTATAATCAATCGATACTGTAAAGTCGTTAGGTTCTTTCGTAGCTGGTGATCAGGACCAGCTATTTCGTACAAAACATACCTTACAGGGTTCCACGCATATTTGCTAGTGGTGTGGACTGTAAGGAAAGGGGTTAAGGCGGAATATGGATGGTGACCTGTCAGGACGAAGAAGAATGCACCTGCCAGCCACCGTGCAACGTAATCATTGCAACTCCACATTAAAAACCGACAGGGTGTGTTTCAAGGGAATTTGTAAGGCTCTTTCATATACAAGGTCACTGAAAGTCAAAATAAATAGGATAGTAGGACTGGTAGCTGTTAAAAAGACACTAATGTTCGCATGCAACTTCATTCGCACAGGTGTAAATTTATTTTTTAAACATTTAAGTATAAACGCAGTCAATGTATACAGGTTATAAGTAGTTTTTTTTATTGTTTTAAAGGTATTTTTTTACAACTTGGTTCACATTACTGAAGTTTTAGTAAGGATCCATATTTTTTTCTAGTAATAAATATAGCCTATGTTATTCAGGGATAATGTAGCATTCTAATGATGAAAGAATTTTTGAAATCGGTTCCGTGGTTTTTGAGTTTATTCGTTACAAACTTACAAAAATACATTTTTCCTCTTTGGTAACAACGATTACTTACATTAGGAAGGAGAATCGTTTTGAGGACTATCCACGGCGGGTGAAAGACGATGGGGAGTGTGAGATTTGCCGCGTTGTGGTGTTCCGTCTTTTACCTTATACCAGGGCTAGGGGTGCATGATCGTGTCGCTATGCGACATCCTGGCACGTCGTGACGTAACGGCCTTATATATTGCCGGGGGAACCATACCCCCGGCGACTTCAAATACTTTCTGCTCTGATACGGGAGGAGCTGAGCGCACGCGGTCCACAGGCGCACCACCAGATCGACGTGCGGACCCCGCACCGCTCTCGGTATCCGAAAAACTTAAGACGCTGGCGCCGACGTGTCCTCGTTTGGCAGGAGTAGATCAATCCCTCAATTCGCTTTTCCCTCCAACTAGTAGGCACTAGTTGGAGGGAACAAAAATCTAATTAGGCCTGCCTGACTAGATTTTTGTCTATCCAAGATAAATATATTCATGCAAGACGAGAGCTATCGACGTTTCTCACTATTGGCTACATGGATAGGAATTATAAATTGTTAAACGACAGGAGACGGTGATTTAATTAGGCATGAGATGGTTTAACGCTAATATTTCGAGTGCCTAAATAGGCCCTACACCCGAGTTTAACACTATGCTTATCACTCGTATATGAGAAAAGTGAATAAAAACTGATTATGAAAAAAATGTTATATTAACAACCACTTCCCTTATGAAATCAGCCGTTAAATTTAGATATGAATCTGATGAGCTCGTTCAATACGTCACGTATGAAACGTCAAATAAATTTCTTTTTCTGTGGCATTCTACCAGCCAGCATTTTTTTGTCATTGATAATAGTAAATATTGAATTATTACAAGATTTGTCGTTGGCTCAACGGTAACCGCGGAAGCCACAGAAGAAAAAAATAGCTCAAATTTATGTAAGTAAATAATAGTTTAATGAAAAGTAATTTATAAGTATAAAATGATGTCAAAAAATGTATGATATTTTTTGAAGTGAAACTTCTTTATCGGCATTGGAAAAAAAACACGTCACATTTTCGGTTACGCGTCATATTTTTTCGTTACGCGCCATCTTTTTCTTGCCCCTACTACGGTCGATTTGGCCGTGGTAGGGGCTTTATTTATTTAACCAATTTAAAGAAGACTTCTTACGTGTGTGCACTAGTACACGCACGCATTTTTTATTTATCAATCTATGCCGCGTTTTATCAGTGGCTCTAAAAAAGTTGGGATGCGAGTCGCGTGTATTATTTTTTTGACAGCAGGCGAAATCGTTTTCTATTATTTTCATCCCTGTGATCAAGCAACTTCAAACGTGTTTTCTGAATATGAGAAATGAAAACACTTTTACAATAACCAATTACGTCTGTCTTCTCTTACCACTTCGCCCAAACTCCTGAAACCTGGGTTTGCTAACTTGGCATTCCTAGAAAGCGCATGTCAGCAATCGATTGTATATTAGCTACATCTCATCTTAACAACGGCCCAAACACTGTAAAATGTCAGCCAGTTTATGTAGCGGGTTATTCAACTTAATGTCAATAGGTAAGCAGTGGTTTCGGTTAGGTGAAGTTTAAGTATTCCTAAGCACGACTGATCATAGAACGTAATGTTTGGCCATGAAATATTTGATAAGGTATTTATGTTAAAGGAGACAAGGACTTTTAGGCCTAAGAAATGTAATGAGTTGAAATATGGCTTAACAAAAGCATCAAAGCTCATCTATTACAAAATAAAAAACATTAGCCCTAATTTCTATCTAGAAGACGAGAAATCTCAAAAATAAGGACGATTTGTTTCAATAATTTTCAACAATTAAAATATAAAACAGTTACATCACACGATTAATTCGTTCAAAATAACTAAACTCACTACAATTATAAAAACAATATCACCATAATAAAAACTGTGTGTGGGTGTGCAGTTCACACGCAGCATAAGTGTACCAGTGTGTCAATGGGTGGGATTCAAATTTCGTGACGTCACATTTCATATATTATACCGATATACTTAATATATTTAAGCTTTAAAACACGAAATTTGAAGTATTAACGAAACACTTCAAAACTCCAACACTTTTGAGCAGTGCTTAAATTATTAAATTTATAATGTACTAGCTGTGCTCGCGACGCCATCCGCGTGGAAGTTATTTTCAAAGCCCCCCCGATTTTGAAACATTTATCATCGCTGCTCCGCTCCTATTGGTCTTAGCGTAATGATATATAGCCTATAGCCTTCCTCGATAAATGGGCTGTCCAACACTGAAAGAATTTTATTAAATCGGACCAGCGGTTCTTGAGATTAGCGCGTTTATACAAACTCTTCAGCTTTATAATATTAGTATAGATAAGATTCTATATCAATCTGTCGGGCTTAGTTCTATACATTTATTTGTTTATTTTTTTAGTGTCGCTTTTTAGTTTCATCGAGTTTCAAATCATAACGATTCTACAGAAGTTTCATTTCGAAATGACATTTTAAAATCACTCTCATGATTTTATAATTTGGTCTCGAGAATGTACGAGAGCGTATATTTGTCTCCTTAAAACTCGTCTGAATCGAATGGGCGATGCCGAATGCATAAATATCAAAGTGAGTGTGCATATCCTTCATTGGCGATCTTGAATACCAATCTATAATCAGGAAATTTGGTACAGATGTTACTTGGAAGCTAGATAAGCATAAAAACAGTACAATTATCCTATTAGATAGATAGATAAGGACTGCCTCCCGCGGTTTTCCCAGAGCTCTACAATATGGGGATCTTCAAAAGGGCGTGAATAGATACTTAGTCTAAACGAGGTAGGCAATGCATCGACTCCCTTAGTGTTGCAGATGGCCATGGGAGACAGTAGCCACCTACCACCAGGTGGCCCGTTTGCCAGTTTGCGTACAAACATAAACAAAAAGACAATGCACTCATTCTTGCAATATGGAAACTAAGTTACACGAGAAAGGGTTTTATTTAAATTCGACTTTTGAATGAAGTAATGAATGAATAACTTTATTGCACATAACATTAAAGTACAATGAGCGGTCTTGTCGCCAAAGGCGATCTCCTTCAGACTACCCTATACTATTATTACCAACACCGACTACATTATTTAGTGACTTATTATCCTCGCAAATTGCTATTGCGCCTGGCCGCCATTTTAGTGACGTAACCGTAGCCGAACACTCAATACCGCTAGCATCACTGGCCGGCGAGTATGCGTTCATATCGATGACGTCACGTGAATGTTAATTTGACAAGGTTCCAGCGCATTAGCAATTTGCGGGGATAATAATAACTATGAAATGGAAGATTAGTGAGTATATTTATTTGCATTCGTCAGACTTAAAATAAATATACACACTGTATTTTACGATGATCGTATTATTCGACGCCGAGTTATTGAAAGATATATCGCTTTATTAAGTAAATTTCTTTGATTTTTCTGATATTTCACAAGGTGTAGGCTTCGGTGGAGTAGGGCACGGCCACGTCGTCTTCCTCGCTGTGAGGCATTCCTCTTTTTTGGAGAAAAGCATTTTGTATATTAGAGCTATTAAGCCAGCGCTTACTGCTATACCGCCTGTAACAAGTTGATGAAACACTTTTTACGAGATACAAACAGCCTTAAGGTGATCTGTCAGTGTCCATTTTCAGAATAAACCACGTGCGTTTAATGCTTTATAAAATACTAGACCGTTGCAACCGTAGGAGACAGGTGCATCTGCGTCCCGCAGGTACCGTCGTCAGATGGGGCCCCGGAGACGTAGATATGCGTAAGATCTCCTCCCGTAATCCCGCTACAGGGTTCCTCCAGCATCTGGGGAGTGCCTCTCCCGGAGCATTCTCAATCACATGGGTCAACACTTGAGATACTTTTATCCCGACAAATGAAGTCATTTCCGTGGTATAGAACGACGAAAATAGAGATACAGATGATGTTGCGGCCTCCGTTACCAATTTACTAATGAAGTCGTTGAAATTTCGCTAACACTATAATAAAATGCGCCACTTATACAGCGTCTTCCATTAGTAGCTCACAACGCCCAAAATGCTTCGTTAGCCGTTTCACAAGGCGACCGCCGTCGTTGTGGTCGTGGCGAAAACGTCACTAATGACGTCATTATTTTCGATAACACAACGCTCACAATGACCTCATGTCAAGAGGTGGTTCGAATAACCGTTTCACTTGGGTTTACGATTTTTTTTTTTTTGAGGCGAGGGAAAATGACTAACCGATTTACGGACTCTCTGGACCGTCACTAGGAAACGGCACGAATCCACAAGGGGCGGTAACGCTAGCAATTGTATGCTTTATTTGCGTTCCGTCCGCAATGGACTACACAGAGGAGTGTGGAGACTCCGAGTGATGCCGCACGGGCGAGCAACCTCAATACCCACTAAAAACCTCCTCCTCCCTGTCGACCCTGCGCTTTTGTTCGTGATGGAAAGACTGAGATATAGAACATAGTTACGCAACAGTCGATCCAGCGCAATAAAGTGCCTGAAGTGTGCCCTAGGAGAACACACTCCACTTCGAGACGGGGGTAGTTGTTAAATCCCTTGCTTTACCTAGTAGCTAAGGGCCCCCTCGTTCCGGAACCTAACTCAGGGAGGGAAGTAATGCGCGTACCTGCCTCTCCGGGTGCCAGCTGAAGGCCGGCGACCTCGAGAAGAGACCGTAGTACGCGTCGAAGGACTTCGCTCCCTATCCCTTTCTGCGGCCTCTTTGAGAGACATTACTGCCTCGCAAAAAGTGGGTTTACGATTGTAACGTTGGCAAGCAAGTAGAACGGGAATAATCGCGGTCGTGAACGTCATTGTTGTGAGTCTCTAATGGAACGTAGCCCGAATAGGTTTAAATGAAGATAAGGTGATATGTATGTAGTATTAGTGATAAATATTAAGTAACCTTTAGATACCTATAACTGGTAACCATGCCGAAACACCATCGCCGTCATCCCGACGGCTCATAACGGGGTTTTTAGTTAAAAATAGTAATTAAAATAAAATATGCTGATTTACAATAATTGTTGTTGCTGACAATTGTTTGAATCTGTCATTAGTTTTTCTGACAGAAGATAGATTGATATTATAGGTATAGAACCTGAAAACTTTAGCAGGCGAGGGCATCACTTCAAGTTTGGACGCGATGTGTTGAATCAAAATTTTGAGAATCTGCCAACACTTTCAATTGTTTCATTTATAATTATTCTATATGATAAATAACTAATAACTTATCACAAGGACTAAGATTTTGAAAAATTCGAAATTTTCGTTAAAGAAAGTTTGGAATTCAGCGGTTCGGATAGAGAAGAATACGTACAAAGCGGAATGTTAAAAATGTCTAATGTCTAACGTGGAAAATACTGAGGTGGACCAGAGACAGGCTGCTGACCAGCTTTTTTCTGTAGCAGCGACATAAAGGTTAAATAATACTTCAGATGGCAGAGAGCAGTATTCACTGTCGAGTACTGAAGTGAACTCATTTATTTTGAAAACGATAACACTAAGTACACTTACAAGACAAAAGATGGTGCTGTGCAATCATTGAGATCGTAAACGATTCCCGACACGTTTCAAAGAATATATAGAAATTCCCAACAATAACAGTTGGGCTGAAGCCTGGGAGGCACGACAATAGCTTCGCTACATCTTCCTTTGAGTCCAGCAAAGATTCCTGCGAGCCATCCATTTTAGATGCTTCGGTAAATATTTGACATATGAACAATTGCTAAGCAAATATAACCGGCTGACACTAAATAGTAGACGCCAATACCTAGAAGCTGTAACATTGTACAATATCGTAAATAATGTTGTTGACTATATAGAGCTAAGTAACAGTCTGTGGATATATGGATGTCAGACTTGGTCACTCACAGAAAAAGAACTTAATAAAGTTAAAGTTTGTCAGAACAGCATCGAAAGAAGTGTTATAGGAGTCAAGTTGAAAGACAAAATTAACTTATCGACAATCAATCAATTTATTAAGTTCAAAAACGCATCAAGATTAATAAAGCAATTGAAATGGGACTAGGCTGGACATATAATGAGAGATAATAAAAACAAATGGACACGAAAAATAACTGAGTGGTACCCCAGGGACGGTAAAAGGCGAAGAGGAAGACAATACAAGAGGTGGGAGGACGATCTTAAACGAACAGCAGGAACTGTGTGGTCCAGAACCTGCAAAGACAAGGATAAATGGGCAGCAAGCAGCTTGAGGGAGGCCTTTGTCGAAGGACAAGCTGAGAGGGAGACAAAGCTAGATACCAATTAGCGGATTAGGTTTTCTTGTCTTTTCAGCAATGAAGGCTATTTTTTATATATTTTTTATTAACAGTCAGTGCTATGGATGCTGTTCCAAGAACTATCCACAGGAGAGAGATACGCACGGGTAGACTGTTTGCTATAAGTTATAATAATCTCTAAAATGGCTGGATGATTTTGACGGGCCTTTTATTGGCAGGTAGCTGATGTAATAAGGAGTAACTTAGGCTACTTATTTTAGAAAAGTTCTTTTATTTTGGAATTATGACGATTTTAAATCACCACGCGGGAGAGACCACGGGGGCAGCCGGGCGCAGCTAGTTCAAAATAAAACGACATAATTTCAGTACATGATATTGTATTTGGAACAATCTCCTCTGACGCATTACATCATAAATAATAGCTTGGTGAACGTCACTGATACAAAATATATAATTAATCAATTAATATTAATAACTTATTTATAGTACACTCGACGCCGACGCGTGACTCTACGAACTTCAGGTTGCTTCTTGACATATAAGAATCGTCGCCACAGATTCCATTAAAACAATCGTCACTTTAAACGTTTTAAGGTACATGGACAATTTAATACAAGCCACACGGTGTAAACTCTATATAACGACACTGAAGGGACTGTGCATTGCGTTATAGAGAGTTGTCGTTAAATGAAGAGAAGTATAGAAGCTATTATTTTTGTCTGACGCCTTTTGCTGCGCCAGTAATTTTGTTGATTTTTTTGCTTATTTTATTCATATGTTGCGATATCGAGGTATCTTAGTGATGTAGGAAGTACTTAGAAATTTCGGTATGCATGATGATATCCAAGTTTATTACGGGCTAATATAATAAAGCGATAAAAGAACGTACACAGCTCCAGAGTTTTCACTAATTTTGGCAATTTAAACGGTACTTTTTATTACTTAATTTTTGTGGTTATTGAGAGTGGGGTAATGTTATATAGGATGTATCATTGTATGGAAGATAAACTAAACCAACCAAAGCCAAGTGATTTCGGCGCTCAAGGAAGTTGGTCGTTAAAACGAGTGACGTTACATAGAGTTTACACTGTATATAAAAATAAATAAATAGGTCATCATGGCAACGCGAACGAAGTGTCGCCGCATTTACTATAGTAGAATTATTTTGTCCGTGCAGTTTGGGTCATAAATAATCGGAGCGGTGAAGCGAGTATTTCGCTCTCTCTTCCACTCACGGGCCTTATTGGCGGGCATAGTGATGCGCATTATTGTTGTCGATAAGCGTTATCGATAATGAATTTAGTTTTGTCATTTTGTAGGTTAGTGATAAAAATGAAATAAAAAAATAGATAAAATAAACGTATTTATTAAAATAAGATTTATAATTATTTAAAATAAATTATTAATTAGGTATCTATGTATTAAAAAACTATATGTGCAACAGTTTAGAATGTAACATCTCAAGTTTAAAATTATCAGCAAAAAGATAATAATCATTTTTATAAGAATGATAATCTTGTGCCCGCGCAACATGCTCACCGCCTTGAGCCATGATAATCTGCACGGAGAAAATAATTCTACTATAGTGTACTCAATTAGGGTTCCCAACCATACTATATTATAGTAGTACTTTATTTTAGCCAAATGTACTATATATTCTAAAAAAATAATAAAGTACGAAATGTACTAATTTTCATCACTAATTCAATTGTCGCGCTTTTTATTAAGACTCTGATGATTATTTAAAAAATAGTAATAAATAACAATAACAGCCCATAAATGTCCCACTGCTGGGCTAGGGCGTCCCACTATAGGGGAACGGACAGTACACCCGTCACGCTTGTCAAATTTGACACATCGGTTATCTCGATGTGCAGGTTGCATCACGATGTTTTCCTTCACCGTTCACATTGTATTTACATAGAATAACTCTGCACTCGACACTATCTATGATTACTGTATAATTCGAAAAAGAAGTAAATCTAAGGTCTGTAGATTGAGTGGACTACACTGTTTTTGTTAATTAGTTGATTTCAACTCAATTACTATTTGCATGCCTGAAAAGGCAAAAACATGCGAAACATTACACAATATATTGTCATCTAATATTTATATAATGATAACCATGTTTTTAAGCAAATAAATTATTTGATTTGATTTGACCGTTATTAGAACATGGTTGTAACAAAATATACATTAGGTCGAAAACTGCCTAATTTTGCATATTTTCCGTCCAGGGTCGAACCCGCGCCCTTTGAGCTTGGGACCATAGCCATTACGCTATCAAGACTTAGTAATAAGACTTACTTCATTTAGACTTAGCAATAAACATACATGAAAATTTCAATCATAAAACAAATTAGATATATAATAATTAGTTAAAAATAAACGTGTGCTATTTTTTACCCCTAAATTTCCCAATAGTATACTATATTTTACAGTTAAAAAATCAAAACTATATGTCCTGTAATAAAGGTGGCAACCCTAGCTCTAGTAGGAAATAGTAAAATAATTTCATTGCCTAATATTGTGTAAGGACATTATATTATCTGATCTCAAATTTGATCTTATCTGTGGCGACGCTAAACGAAAACTAATGGCTTTACATAACTATCATACTATCTCTTTCCCTCCCGCACATATACAGTTCATACCGATCCTGATAGCACAATCCTTTTCATTGATGCCCTGGAAAACAAAAACATATATACTAAACTAACTGCGGAATCACAGGATAAAATATAGCAGAGTTAAAGTGTAAGCATTAGCTGTCGATGAGCAAAGACCGCATCGAAATCTGACCAGTAGTTTTTACTTGAATCCCAAACAAACAGACAAGATATACAAAAAATTGCATTTTTTTTTAAATACACTAGCTGTGCCCCGCGGTTTCACTCGCGCGGTAATGGAAAAATTTTATATTTTAAATAATTCACACTATACCTTTATAAATTTTGTATTATTCTGTTGTGTAGGCTATATTGTTGTGAAGTTTAATCAAATTCAATTCAGTAGTTTTTGCGTGAAAGCGTAACAAACATAGATTCTTACAAACTTACGCTTTTATAATATTTATATAGAGATTCCGTTTTTTGTGTTTTTTTTTAAATAGCTGTAATGTACAGACACGAAATGTTTAGAATTTTATAATGTTATATGCATGCATGTTGCTCAAGAGTTCCTTGCGCTACTTCTCTTCAAACCACAACCTTTTGCGAACCGGTAGTAACTTGGATTAGACTCCCATAGAGTAAATAATAGCCATAAACAAAAATTGAAAAATAATTAAACTGCACAAGTATACGGCTACTGAAAAGTGGCCGATATGTCGGAGTAATAAAAAACATATTGCCTCCTAGCTTTCTGGGATTGGAAGAGCTATAACCACTTTCCATCAGGTGAGCCGACAGACCGTTTGCTGTACTCCAGCTGTAAAATAAAATAAAAAATAACACTATATACCATAGTTTAGGTGTTATTTCCGGGCCTGTAGCGCGTTGGCGAGCCAGTCCATCGCCTGGTCGAGGCCCTCCCCCCTGACCGCCGAGGTCTTGAATATCTGGAAGGTGCGGTCGCGCAGCGCGTCCAGGCCCAGCGCCTGGTGCACCTCGGCCACCGTCAGGCAGCCCGCCATGTCCTGCTTGTTCGCTAACACCACTAGGATTGCGTTGGCTAGCTCCTCTTCCTGAAATGTCAAATACGATTTTTCTTATTGCACGAGTTCCGAAAACAGGCAGACGGCCCACCTGATGGAAAGCAGTTACCATCTAGCTTAACAGTCGAATTTTTTTTTATTACGTTCAAAGCTGTATTTAATAGAGCTGTTGATGTGGCATACCAAGCAATAAAATTAGAATCTCAAACAAATAATTCCTAAATGAGCTTGTATTTCAATTACGTTTAATGATAGTTGCAATCATTTTAGAGGATACTCTATATTTAGCCTAAAACGCAAGTTTATGTTCACCTTATAGAACACATCTATAGAACGCATCCATAGCACGCATCTATAGAACGCATCTATAGAACGCATACATAGCACGCCTCTATAGAACGCATCCATAGAATACATCCATAGAACGCATCCATAGAATACATCCATAGAACGCGTCCATAGCATGCATCTATAGGGAACATCCATAGCACGCATCCGTAGCACGAATCCATAACACGCATCTATAGAACGCATCCATAGAATACATCCATAGAACGCATCCATAGAATACATCCATAGAACGCATCCATAGAATACATCCATAGAACGCATCCATAGCATGCATCTATAGGGAACATCCATAGCACGCATCCGTAGCACGAATCCATAACACGCATCTATAGAACGCATCCATAGCAAACATATATAAAACGTGTCCATAGAACGCATCCATAGAACGCATCCATAAAACGCATGTATAATTCGCATCCATAGCAGGCATCTTTCCATATAAAAAACGTGGCTTCGTTGAATCAGTGTCCACCTGTGCTATTCTATGTGGACCAATGAATATGATTGGTGGATATTAAATACATCTATAGCAACGTTGTGTAGCAAACTATATGTCATAGATATAGTTCTAATTTGGAATACTAATTCGAAAACTGACCTACTTCAATAATAAAATAAACATGGGAATGGAGAGGAAAATGAGCCAGTCGAATGTAAAAACTTGTGTCTGGTCATTTCTAATTCAGATATACTTTTACTACAGTCAAATTGTTAATCCACTAATAATGGTAATGTTCCGGTAATCCATGCAGGAATGGAGAAAGAATAAAATTTCCTGCGGCCGGGCGGCCTGTCGTAAGAGGTAACAAAACAGCCCACAGCCAGGTGGTAGGGCATTTGCCCGACTGGATGGCTACCACCCCTGGTCTAAAGTATGTCACCTTGGGTTGTGTTCCCGCATTAGTGACCAGGTTCCAGTTTCCCTTGTGAGAGCAGCAGCACATTTGTCGCACCTTTGGTGGACAAATGTCCATAGGCGATGGTAACAAACATTAAAAGAGATCTAACATTTGATAACAAAAAACCATTAAATAGATCAAATTGGACTTTATCTTGACATCTAAATGATTATCGGTGTATCTAAAGTGATAACAAATATTTTTGTCTAATACAATGTGTTCTTGAAAATTACTTTTAATTACTATCATTTCATACTGAAATCAGTTAAGGCATTTAGAAGTTACGAAATAAAAACAAAAAAAAAACTTTAATAAGTTATTTTATACTTTTTAGTTTTTGAAGTCGGTCTTTTAAACGAAGTTTTTTTTTTGTTACTTTTTAGTGTCTAGCTATGGGTAGGCCTACGAAAGGTGCCGCACGCCTTAAAAAATATAGGTACCAAGAAACGGAAACTTTTAATAAAAAAAATGTTCATAAAATGAAAACTACTGGGCCAAACTATGTTAAAGTTTTAAGGGACCAAATGGCAACTGTTGCGCATCAAATTAAAGAATCGCGTGAATAGGATCATAATTGTCAGCGTAATCGGAGTACATATATAAAAAAAATACCAATCAAGTTAAAAGTATACATATAGTAACGTGATAAATATAGGTAGGCTTTTCGGCTAGTCAGTATGGCGTTGCAGCATAACAGTGGCGAGTAGTATAATAAAAGACACCACCTATACGGCACGCATTTAAAAAAAAAATAGATGAAAGTTTTCGCCTTGGCAGTTGTTTTACTTTTTTGGTGGCTGTACCGCAGTGAAGCGTCACCCAGGTCCAAGGGGGGCGCTGACGGCTCTGGGCTCGCTATATTGGACAGCCAGGGGATGACCTCAAAGATGCAATGCTCAACGAGTCCTCCCCCCCCCCTTCCTTCCCACAAAATTCCAGACTCCAAGAAATTAATTTTAAAAACCCAAAACGTGGGTGTTAAAACAATAATCTTAATCAATTTTAAGATGATGCTTTTTAGAAACATCTACATGTCGATCGTTTCTAGTGATGAGTAGTACACGTGTGAGGCATTTGTGCAGTACAAAATAGATTTGTACTAATACCGGCACAAAATTAAAATTTTTACTACTTCAAAATTTTGTCCCGCTGCTACTCACGCGTCAAATGTGAGAGCAAGGACGAAACGTGGACAACAGTACAAATAACGCCTCCACGGATATTCACATGCCAAAGAGGGACAACATGACATGTACGACTGCTAGTAAAATACATACATACATAACTTCACGCCAGGTCCCTTGCGGGGTAGGCACGAACAACAGAGTGCCATACAGGCTTATTCTTACACACCTCACTTGCTTCTTTGACATTCATAGCTCTTGTCATGCACGCTCGTCTATTCTTAAGGCTCCTGACATCACCTTCTGCTAATACACGATCAATTTGATCATGGAAGGTGTGTCGTGGCCTTCCGCGACTTCTACATCCATCCACTTTTGCATTGTATATCTGTTTAGTCATTTTTTCATCATACATTCTTTCCACATGCCCGAACCACCTAGTAAAATAAGGTGACCAATACCGTTCACATCCGATGCTTAACGAACATTTCCGAACAAGTTTTCTACGGGACGAATGAGGGAATGATGCTCACCGCGTCACGGGCCTCGTTACTTCAAAACTTACTGCCGCGGTACAAACCAAACAAATCTCCTCGCCTCATTTGAAGTGGTAAATTGTACTGGTTCAGTACAAAATGTCATGTTACTCTTACAAACTCATTTTAAAATCATGTTCTATAGTCGTTCAGAATTTTAAGTCAAATGAATGGACTAAGCATCGATGCACGACTTTCACTGAATATTAACATGATATGATTCACATCGTTTTAATCTTTGCTTATAGTTATTTTTTTACTAAGAGTCTAATCTAATTTACCATCGCTTCGCAACATGTTGTGGTTTGAAGAGAAGAAGCGGCGCTAGAAACTCTTCAGCAACATGCCTAGCTCAAACAAATTTAATATTATAATATGTAAAATTGATATTTTTGTTGTCTATAATCATGGCTACTGAAAAGTGACCGAAACGTCAGAATAAATATCAAATAAAATACCGCCCATAAAACCGCTGAAACGCAGCTTCATTACTAATATAGTGCTTAACAATTTCTTTGAATTAACAGAACATTTTATTTTTACAATGCCTATAATTACACAATATGCAATTAACAACTGTCTATTACAAATTATATTCTTCAATTAATTTGATAAGGGACATTACTTTTCATGTTATAATATTGGTTCCTAAAATGATTAAGATCTAATACATCAGTCAATAAATTACAACATTCATAAAGTAATTACAGGACTAGTCTGTGATAAGAAATCCAAACATCAAAGGTTTCTAAGCTGGCACACAGGCAGACGACCCAGCTTATAGAAAATAGTTACCATCGACTACATAGATTCGCAACACCAGGAGCGAGAGGGGAATAGACAAGAAGCAGAAAATATTTCCAAAAATGCACCTTCCACCAGTGGCAAATTAATAGCTTAGGAACAAAAAAAGCATGTTTGCTGAAGAATTTCTTGCGCCGCTTCTTCTCTTCAAGCCACAACATGTTGCGAAGGGGTGGTAACTTAGATTAGGCCGCCATAGAGTAAATAATAACCATAAACAAAAAATTAAAATGAACAACAAATAAAACTTTAATAATACTCATTGGCTTTTGATATCTTTGTCTTCCGTGATCACGGTTACTGAAATCGTAACGTCAGAATAATTAAAATCAAATAAATTACTCAGCTTAAAACCGTTAAAACATATTTTTATTCAACATTGCGTTACAATTTTTTTTAATTTGTTTAATGAAAACTCTTGAACATTTTCTGACATTTTAATGCAAAATGTGAAATTGTGACAAAATCCTGGTTCATATTTTCCATAGCAGTCAGTATCTTGTAGTTTATATATATAAATAATATTGAAGTATTTGTCTTTAACTATTTATGATAATCATAAATCATAAATAATCACTTTTATAATTATTTGTCTATTACTCAGTTTTGTCTCAAATGGCGTAACCGATTCAAATGAACATTGTAGGGAGCAAAACAACAATTCTATCATTTATTTGTCTCATTTCAATATCCTGAAGGGTTTAGAATATATGAAAACAAAGTTAAAGGCCAGCGCTACAAGCACAAATATAATATGTGTTATTTTCATATTTTAATTAACCATTTAGATTAGTAAATAGCTGTAAAATATAATATTAATTAAAATTGACACCCTCCTGACCCCTTTTTAAAGATTTTGTATCTTCAGAAATATCAGAACATTCTTAGGTGTAATACACCCGCTGAATGCAGAAGAATCATAACACAAATATCCCGTAATAGTATATTATCGGATGATTCATGGGCAAGCATCAAAATGCTAAAACTTAGCATCAACTATTTTAAAAGAAGAATCAGATTCTGGCCACTTGAACTCCACTAATAATGTACTAATCAATTATCTATATATAAATATGTGAAGGGAAAACTTTGTAACCCTTGTGTGGACGGAAAATACTCCAATTAGCAGTTTATATAGAGAGGAAGCAACAAATGCTACTATTGTTTTATTAAATTATGAATAAAAATATATTAAATAAATAAATAAAAAAAATTACACACACTACCATGTATTTGACACACACATACATATATTCTCTTTGTTTATTGTTCTAGTCAAATTAACAGTGTAACCTTGGTGAAATCTGTGATTATAGAAGTATAGTCTTTGACATTAATTATTATGGTTGAATTTCAACCACAGTTAAATAATTCAATAACTTACTCTCAACATATGCACCAGTTCATCTTTGGATATTCCTATTCGATCTCTATCTGCCGAGTCTACCACATATATTATTGCATCTGTGTTGCCATAGTAACACCTCCAGTAAGGCCTGTAATATACAATATTGAAGCATTATAAAATTTTGTTTTTTTGGAGCACAAGGACTATAAAGATTATTAGAGTTATTATTACATGCATATGTATTAGGATGTTCTTTAAAAATTAAATTTCTTGCGACGCCCCTAAAAAGCTTCCTTTTAATGAAAAAACACTGGGATTTTTTTTATAATTTTTTCAAGTCAAGACAACACGTGCCTCAAGACGATTCAAGTTAATTTTTGGGTAATATCATGTTTTTTCAGGAAACTTCTTCATACTTAGAAGTAATAATTATTTTAAGATTGGAAAAGTTTTAACAATGAAATACCTTCCGTATTATCATTCTCAGTGATAAATTTCAAATTATAGTTTCAAAAAAAGTTTAAAATTCTTTGTGATTCAAGCTTATCTTTCAATTTTTCTTATATTTTTAGTTTTAACTTGAATCATCTTGAGGCATGTGATGTCTTGACTTGAAAAAATTATAAAAAAAATCCCAGTGTTTTTTCATTAGAAGGAAACTTTTTAGGGGGCATCGCAAGAAATTTAATTTTTAACGACCACCCTAATATGTATATATATATATATATATAAAGTATATATATATAAAGTCTAATTTGTAATAATTAATATGTTATATTAAATATCACCATGTATAAAATACAATTGTATGTTTTATTTTAATGTGCAATGTCTTACTATGCATATTGTTTTCTGTGTGTACATACATTTACAACAATAACTCTTTTCTTTCTTTGTATAAGTTTAAATGACTTGCCATAAGCCATTATTTATTTGTCAACATATTTCTGTAAAAAATTCAGATAAGAATTTCTGGGAGATGTTGGATATTCAACTTTTCATAAAGTGGGTGGCACACCAAATAATTTAAGAAACACTACAATAGATCAAGCAGAATATGGGACCAAGTGTTAACTATGAACAGTTAGATAATTTTATTGACTTATAAAACACATTTTCTTATTTGTTCTATGATGAAATTAAATTACATCTATAATTGATGACACAAGTTTAGGTATTCATTTTCAAGTTTAATATTTCATTTACAGTTCCACTTTGTTGGAACGCAATTGTTTATTGTTTAAACAGCCTCATCTAGTATTGGTGCCATAAATTTCATAACGATTCGAAACTTTTAAAGCTTGAAGGTAAATATTTGAGAAATAAGGAAAATAACAGAAACATTGTTACCACAATGTTTCTGTTTCTGATAACCTATAAGAACTCCACGAACCTGATACTGGTTTGTCCACCAAGATCCCATACTTGGAATTTTAAGTTTTTGTACGTAACTTGTTCCACGTTAAAGCCAATTGTTGGTATTGTCGTCACTACTTCTCCAACTTGAAGTTTGTATAAAATTGTGGTCTTCCCGGCGCCGTCCAAACCAAGGATTAAAATCCTCATTTCCCGAGCTCCAAGCAAACCTCTGAAATAACTAAAGAGACCACCTAAAAAAACACATTTTTATCCTTTAATTATACTTAATTGTACCATTAAAACACTCATTTACAACTAGTAATTCACGCACCCATTTTCTGATAAGCTTAGCCTATTTATTACATTAATTGCTAACACTAAGGAATGAATTTGTACACAGTCTAGTACATGAAAACGTCCCCTTGAATTTATTTTTCTAATTACACTACCGGGTTTTTAATTTGTACGCTTTTAAGGATAAATAGTGAACATTTTACTGAATATCGTCCCTGACCATTTGACGTGTAAGCAAGCAATCAAATTAGTGTTGCTAACTGAAGTTCATGAAATGTCACTAGACATTAGTTAAAAAAAATACCTGTTACTATACCGAAAGAGACGTAAAAAAACCTTGAGACCTTTAAAAGGATTTTTTGAATAAAATATCAAGAACTAGAATCATTCGGTTAATCTTGGTCTTTCCTTAACCTAGCACTTGTAGAATTGCTGTCTAGATGAAAAGAGGCTACCAAAAGTTTATTTATTCTTAACTATCAAGGGTCTGCATTATGTTTATTTCGTAATACGGTAATATGATACAACTCCTTATTCCATAAAATATTATTTAATAGTGCAAATATTAGAGTTTGCAGGAAAAATTCAAGTGATTATTTTTGGCTGAGTCTATTAATACGGGTACTGTACGAATAATTTATAATTATTAATACGGGTACTGTACGAATAAATATAATTTATTCGTCCAGTATCCGTACAAATAGTCACATCGAATTGCTGAGTCTATTAATATGGGTACTATACGAACAATTTATAATTATTAATACGGTTACCGTACGAACAATTTATAATTATTAATACGGGTACTAAGCCTCGTTCATCCGGAGAGAGGATATTAAAAAACCTAACCTAACCTAATTAAAGATTTAAAATAAGTATTTTACGAAGTTCTTCCAATCCATACAAGAGCAGTACGCAAATACTCGCGTATACTTTGTAGTAACATATAAGCAGATCTTGTTCCGTAATGTACAGCGCCAGTACACATAGGGACTAATCGTGTATGTGTCGGAAAAATATTTTTGGGTGGTTATAAAAAAAATAACCACGAAGGCTAAGGCGAGTGCTCCGCTTCGCTTCTAACCTATATTAAAAATGTTCGGATTTGTTCATAATAAATAAATGTGCCGTGAATCTATACCCCACCCTCATTTTAGAATTTATTTATTTATTTTTAATTTCATGTTTTCAATAATTCTTTAAAACATGTCATTAAAAAAAACCTAACCTAACCTAATAGAAAACAAGCTAATCATCCAATTTATTCTTAATTTAATACCCGTACAAATAAAAAATAAGCTAATCATCCAGTACCCGTACAAATAGTCACTCCGATTATTTTTCACTGAGCGATCTAGCTCTATAAGGTGTTAGAAATTGCAGATGAATGAGGAATGGATTGAGGATGACACATACTAGTGGTTATATTAAATAACGTTATTATTTTAAAATTGGTTATTTTAAAATTGCAACTTCTCTACACAATTTTTCAAACTTGATACCGAAATTTTTAGGGGAACACTTGTCACTAGATCTAGTGAACAAGTTTAACTGGTCAAATCGTCTAAAATAATTGCCATTATGAAGAAAAAATTAAAGGCTTAGTATTTTCACACATGCAAGTGATCTATGATTCTCTCGTGAATCTATACTAATATTATAAAGAGAAAAAAAATGAATTTTTGTATGTTTGTAACAAATAAACTCAAAAACTACTGGGTTATTTCAAAAAATTATTTCACCATTAGAATGCTACATTATCCTAGATTAATATAAGCTATATATTTATTACAAGAAAAAATTAGGGATTCCTACTAAAACTTCAATAATATTATAGCCCAAGGTGTAGCACATAGTGTTTGAGTGGTGCCGGTTATTTTTTACATGCATAATTAGACAATTAGGTGCCGGCTGGAATCGGGTTCTAGATTTTTGTTTTTTCAGAGCACAACATTTGCCGGAACCGCTAGTAGCTATGTATTAAAAAATGTTTGATACTGCGTTAGTATATTTAATATCAATTATCTTCTCTAGAGTTGTATTAACAAAATTACAAGCTTTACTTTAATCTTCATTTTGTCGTGACATGGGTGATATTCGCTAGGTGGCACTTTATTTACTTATGGATAGAAATCAAAGGCCTATGATTATTGAAGAATCGAGAAAAGGATATACCTACAAGGAATGACAATTAAATAGTCTGGTATAAAATAGTTCCAAAAACTACTAAATCCTATAATTATTATGATTAGATAGGGGGACAGGTAGTCGTAGGTATTTGTAAGTGGGATTCTGGCAAAGTTCACTTTTTGCTTTTAGGCATGGAAAAATATAGTATTATTCTTCCATGCTTTTTAGTATAAAATCAGTGGTAATTTTTTTTTGCAGTTATAAATATTTTATGTCAGTTAACAGTGTTTTGTTAAGCTCAAATACTCGAATCGTCCCAATACTATTATCATGTCATCAGGCGCTATTTAATTAATTTTGGATTGAGACTATATATAATAATATATTGTTGTCACTTCGTATACTTAATTTTCTGGAAAATATACTATGTAGGTCCATTTTTAATTGTAAAATTAATGACTATATCAAACTTTGTTAATGTAATCATAATAATATTATGCCAGCAAGTAAGATCTTTGGCTAATTTATGCAATTTAAAAAAAGCTTCCAAAACGGTTCATCATATTATTATATTTGATTTTTTTATCCTTTATAGTAGGTACATTCGTTCATTGGCCTTGAGGCATAACATAGATACTGCTTTCAATTCATGCTACTAAATACATAAATGTGAAAGCTTTTAATACCTTGGTAACTAACAGGTTATTTAGCATAACTTTTGGTAAATATCTATGTACAAAAGTTGTTTCCTTTATATCAGTGGTTCCCAAACTTATTTTGTATACCGCCCACTTTGAAAATAATTTATTTTTTAGCGCCCCCATTTTTTCACCTACTTAAAAAACATTATAACGTCAAATTCAATTAATTAATTATTGAGAGCTACATTAGCGGAAATTAAAAATTCATTCTAAATGAGACTTTACTATAACCTGCAAGAGTTAACTTGAGACCTAAGCGCAGTAGGTAGTACACAAAGTTAACTCTCATGGGCTACATCTGCCAATGCCCATTTTTTTCTGGGTCACTTACCGCCCCCTTTTAGGCCTGCAGCGCCCACAAGGGGGCGTTATCGCCCACTTTGGGAACCACTGCTTTATATTTTGGACTATAGGTTGATAACACGGGATACATGTTAAAAATGTATGCCAGTAAAGTCAAGTAGTAAACAAATTGAATAGCGGAAACATCAAAAAGCCAACGTCACGCGGTGTTCCCAGGCGGTCACCCATCCAAGTACTAACCGCGCCCGATGTTGCTTAACTTCGGTGATCGGACGAGAACCGGTGTATTCAACATAGTATGGATGTTGGCGACTGTCAAGTTGAAATGTTACCTTATAAACATTTTATTCAATAATAATTTATTCAAAAACAATAATTATTCAATAATATTATTTGATAACAATAATATCACTAGATGGATTTACTTGGGTAATTTTTTGTAAGAATTTTTTTTAGAACATTAGTGTTTTGAAACTCAATCAAAACCAAAAAAGCGACACTACAAAGAGATATTTAATAATTTAAACACTATTCATAAATATAGAGTCGGAAATATTTTCAAGTTATGAAGTTCGTAAACCAAATTGAAAATAAAGCATGTTTCCTATTTTAGTTATCATAAGCCCCTCCTCTCATACGAGTATGTTCAAAAAGAAAATATGGAATCTGAATAATATGTGTTATAATATATTATCTTAAATATGTAATGTAAGAAATGTAATATTTTACATAAAGATAAAAATAATTTTTGAGCTTGGTAAAAATATTATAAAAATAATAAATAAATAAATACTCCATATTTATCTCATTCTCTCGTAGGCTACTTTTTTGAAATTTCACTTCTGCCGTGTGTACATTTCGATGCAAAATAAATATTGTTTTTTTTATATTTTCTTGCAACGAATTACTTTTTTTGTTAAAGTCGAAAAATTAACCACAAAGTTATGATTTAGTACTTACTACCTTGCGCAGAAGGTTTACCGATAGCCTCATGATGTCACGCGTCGATGATCAGTAGGGTTGACAAAAAAGGTTACATAAATAGTTGTTGCAATGAATTTATTACTTTAATTTATTATTGTATGTACTTTACATAAGTATATACAATAATACTAAGTAACATAGTACAATAATAGTAAGTAGTCATCGGCAAACCTTCTGTGCGAAGCCTATAACACAATATGATTTTACGTTTTAATTTTATGGATCATTAAAAAAACTTTCAAATATTTCATATTAAACTGATACTAGATTCTCGCTAATGGCTATTTCCTATATCTTACTATCCGTTATTTGATATAAGTAAAGCAAAAATTCAACCTATGGTAATGTACGTGAATGACGATAGTATTGTTATCGTCATTCACGTACCTTACCAGTAATCGGCATCAATCGTAAGTCTAAAGATGAAGTTGTAAGCAGGTGTAATAATAACCATAAAGTTAATAATAACTGAAAAGGATAGGTACAGATAAGGAAAACAAACTCATGCGAAACTACCTTGTTACGCCTCTTGTCACGTCATCAAAGATAAGGATTTAGCCAATCACCGAAGAATATGTATCTTAAGGTAAAAGCAAGGAACATCATAGGGGACCACTGGAAGTAACAGCGGAACCTTACTGCTCGATGATGCGGTACACTCTCCACCCTAAGGTGTATCAAGATATAGCTAAGCGAGTATGGGGCGCAGGTTAGCTTTAGTGGGTAGTTTGATTGGATTCCGATTTGGTAGTTTGGTTGTATTCTCGAGAGGTCCACACAAACAGGTGCAGGCGATATTAGACAGACATGGACTGTATCCATAGGTCGCTGGTTCGTCCGACTCGAAGGACCAATATTATGTTTACACGATAGACACTGTTTTCTTACATTAATCAATAAGTTCTAACTATTTTTGTGGGATTTTTATTTAATTAAAACCACGCACGTCTCACTTAGAAAATTTATATATTTACTGTCGTTTTAATCTTATGTGGACTGTACTCACACAACATTTCTATTTCACCACAAATAATAAAAAAATATAGAAAACATCTTAAACACGCTGCTTTCGAAGAAAAGACATTACCCTGTGTTAACAAAAAAAGTAAAGGATATAATGAAATAGAAGATACAGGTAATGTATATATTATACATACTACTCTGTCAACAGTAACGATGTGTTTCATGTTAGGTCGGAATTGACTCGTTCTACCATGTCCTCAACGACTCTCATGCGATTGAGTTTTTGGAGAAAATTCAGACAGACATTTTGGGACTAGCCAAGCGGCAACATGCTTCATACCCAAAGGATTAATTATTTTAAGTGATACGCATCGACTCGTGAGACAGAAAGTTCGGCGGCTATTTATCTCAAATTTGAATGAGGATTTTCCGTCACTATTTCCTTCACTTTTGTGATCTTAACTACAGTTGAAGACGTTGATGGCCTACCAGGGTGTAGAAAATCTTCTAGCATATCTCAACCGATTTTAAACACTTTGTACCACTCATACGCACGTGTTTTTCATGAAGTGGATTCACGGTAAGCCTTCTGTAACATTTTCAGTGTCTCCAAACGCGAAATTCCATTGGTGAAGCAAAATTTGAAACAAACTATTTGTTTTGTATTTGTCCATTATGAAATTCGCAATACAGAATTTAATCTAAATTACCGAGGCAAATCAAACTCCACGCCAAAATGAAAAAAAGTTCTGCCAATCTAACAACAAAAAAAATAATTTGGAACCATAAACAATTCCATCCACTGCCGATACTTTTTTCACAGAATGTATTATAATTGCTTCGCTAACCGACTGATTGACTGACTGATATATCGACACACATCCCAAACTACTGGGGCTAGGTCCGTGAAAATTCGCATGCGCATTCTTTCTACATTCTAGGTGCTCACTAGGAACGGATTTTTAAACATTCAGTCCCTAAGGAGGTGAAAATGGGGAATAAAGTCTAAAAATCATTTTTAAAATCGGTAAGAAAAAAGAAAGAAAATAATGATTTTGTTGTTGTTTATTTCGTCACAACGGCAGGCAAAAAAAAAACGCGGTCCATACAGTTTTCTCTATGTATTAAGTCTTCAGTATTTCACTAACAAGAATCAAAAGAGTTCTTCTGTCAACTAGAACCAAAAGACTGGGTCAGTTTGTTCATACACCCTCAAAATTTTTAAGGTTGTACCAAATTGACGTCAGACTCGGAGTCCGCGCATCGATAGACGGGTCTGATTAAAAATACAAACCACTTTTTTTGTGGGCCAGTGTTATCCATAAAAAGTATTTCAAAGAACACTCACTGTTTACTAGATTAAGCCCAGATTAACTCCCTGCATGATTCACATGTCTAATTTAGTAAATGCTGGTTATATTTTGAGCTCTCGGTGTTTAGTGTTATTTTCGTATCACACAGGGAATATTTAGAGCCGCCATCAAACGAAAGTTATTTACGATGCGGTTAATGAATCAGTGTTTTTGAAAACAAAAATCTCAAAATTCTTATCATGAACAGACGTCATGTCAGTGTCGCCAGATGTTCCAAAATGTCGGCTGTGTTTTAGACAATTATTAAGTCATCTTTTTTAAGTTTATTAATTAATATTTGTTGTATTCATTTCAACTAAAACTAGATTACTAGAACTAGGTTTCCTCGAAATTTGCTTGCGCTACTTTAAAATCAGTTAATGTAAAATAGCAGATTTCATGTAATATGGCACTTGCCTGTCTGGATGGCTACCACCCCTGGTCTAAAGTATGCCACCAGAACAACCTTGAGTTATGTTCAGTATAAGTAGTCAGGCTGCAGTCTCCCTTGTGAGAGCAGAGGCGCATTTGTATCACCTTTGGTGTTGCAAATGTCCATAGGCGATGGTAACCGCTTTCCATCAGGTGGACCGCCTGCCTGTCTGCTGAGCTCATACTATAAAAAAATATTATTCGACTAAAATTATAATTTACAATAACAATCGCAACAACACACGTCTAATACAATTAATTTCGAAATGTAAAATTATTTGTAACAAAAAAATATACTTTTAAAGTATGCATTTCTTTGACTCGTTCTTTTGCGTATGTTATTAATGTTTAAAATTACGAAGTGTCTAGTCGTCTGCTAGGCGGATGACTAGATAATCTTTTAGATAAGTCCATGTATATCACGCACTTGACCACATCCATCAAGTCCATGAACAATTAAAAACTTAGTTTTAGTGCATGATTAGCAACATTCTTAAAATGACTGCTTTATAGGTTTCAGTGCTGGTTTAATTTAGTGTTTCCATAATAAAAAATTCTCAACTTTTAATACTTCGACACATTACATCGATTATATTGTAACTGAATATAAATAAAATATTAATTTTCTGAGTTCCTGTTTCATAATACATTCATTTGTAGTTTTTGAAATTCACACTTGGAGAGATTGCACTACTGTGACAAGGCAGCCCTTTACGCACAATAAGCATACTTAGTAATGGTGTCTGTAAATTTTCTGTGTAAAATTTCAATCGTCCACCTGGCAACACTGTGTCACGGTTCTAGATCGCAAGAATTAATGGCATAATTCTATAATTATGATTTCTGAGAGTATTTATAAAGATGTTCCCGTGCCGCATTCTTCGTTATTTACTATGTTATTTGGTCAAGGATTCGTAAATATATTTTTTTGTAGTAATTAGATGAATTACGAGTATTATACGAAAGAATTCAGTGTTGATCGTATTTATATAAGGTCGTCACTTATCACGTGGTAATTTCTTAAATAAAATAAAACGCTATCATCATTATAACCATTTGTTGTTTTATAAATAATTCACAATAATTAATAAAAAGTCTAACACCATAATCATCATCCTAGCGTTAAATCCTAGTTGAATTCACACACATTCTACTCTTTCTACCCAGAACTGGCGCAGATGGCATAGGTACACATTTGTTTCCCAGGTAATTAACTGATATCAGGTTGTCCTGGTACCAGGGACACTCTTGCTTCTAGGCTAGCATTGAGACGTCATGCCTATGATTATGGTGCTGTGGCTCCTGTCTCATAATGATGCGGAGGGACGCTGAAAGGTTTAGTATATAACCTCTCTGGCTGTGCTTGCAACTTTTTCTATCATCACAAACTTACCCCTCGGTGACCTCGTCCGGGGCCTGAGGATATGCGCAATGCGTTGCCCCAGTTTAACAAAAAAGTTTCAATATGAGTGAAGTTTTAAGGTTAAATTAAAAAAAAACAATGAGCTTGTATAAATGGAAAGCGGTTAACATCGCCTATAGACTCTTGTAACACTAAAGGTACTACCAATGTGCTGTAGCTTTCTAAAGGGAAACTGGAACCTGGCCGATAATGCCAGAACACAGCTAAAGGTTATTATGGCGGCATACTCTAGACCTGAGGTTCTTCTTAATATTTACATAGTATTCAAAAAATATGATACGGTACCTAAGGCTTCCTTGAGCCCTCTCCTTGTGTCTGGCCACCCGCCCAACAGTTTCTTACTTTAACATCGCTACTGCTTGGGACTAATCCTTCTGTTGGGACCTGGAGGATCTGCCGTAAGAGGCCTTACTAGTGTAGGCGTCTCTCATCCATATCGCATACTATGACAAGAACAACGAACTTCTTCTTTTTCGTAGGCATCCCTAAGTCTGCTCCACATATCTCGATCTGCCGCCTTCTTCATCCAGCGCCTACCGGCAACCCTATACAGGTCATGGATCCACACGACACGACACGCATTCTCCACTGTAGGACACGTTTGCTCCATCACCGGCGGTCCTGTGACAGACGTGACCGGCGCACTGCTACTTTTATTGATATCCTCATTTCTGATTCTATCCATAAGAGAAACATCAAACAATTAGAACTATGAACGAAGAGATGTACAAAATCATGTGAGTTGGTGCATACGTGAGTAGCACCATGCATGGTGATCTTCCAGATACGCTGTGGTGACTAAGGCGCCTGACAGTCTGCTTTAGATTTATGGGATTTTTATTACATACTAAACACAACAATTTTGTAAGCTGAATCATGTATCAGACAAATTGCATGGAGTATAAAGTAATTTCCCTCTTGACGTCGTGAGAGATATTTATGTAAGCAATTTTCATTTATAATTATATTATTATTTAATGCTGAATAATGGTTTTGAGTCATGGTAACCCTATCTCTTGTTCATTCTTCAGTACATATTCTTCTATATATATATATATATATATATATATATATATATATATATATATATGAATCTATCTATCTCTGTTTCTTATTACAAGCTTTTAATTTACTTGCAATGGATGCATGTAGGTATGTATCTTAGATCATATGACATGTTATAACTCAATGGTATGTCTATAAATTCGGGTAGAATTTTGCAAGTTAAATTTGACCAACTTCCCAGTTTATGATTGAGCTGAAATTGTGCACGCATATGTATTTCGCGTGACAATGCAATAATATGGTACCTTGGAGCTGATCTGATGATGGAGTCGGAAGGTGGTCATAGAAACTCCTGTACTAAGCAAGATTTTGGGCGTGTTTGTTTGGGCGTGTTTTACTTCTTGTCTTGGCTAGCACTCTGCTGCTACATGATATCCAGGATCTCAAAAGCTTGTATTTAAAAAGCTTTTTAAAAAAGCTTATTTTCAGTTTCAGTTTTTTCATTTTCTTAAGCCAATGTATAGCTCAGCTGAATTGTAGGTTGTAAACTGACGGCATTATCTGTATAATATTTATTTATTATTGACATTACAAATAGACACAGATAAATTTCGCGATAAATGTCTGGCTTCCCTTTCTCCACGTCAGATTAGTTTAAGTAATCACTTCTGTCGGGCGCGTCACACCGTCTTTTTTTCTTATTTCTACATACCGACAAAAAAATGCGCACTTGGTTTATTACCCTTCCCGCATTCGGAGATCTTTTGTTTACTTCGTGTTTAAAATTTCTTTTAATTTGTACTAGTAGAGTCTAGTTATATTTGTACCTGTCTTATACGTGTTTGTATAGTTCTAATGAATTCTATTGTAGTTTCAACAACATTTTAATTCGAGTTCTGCGCACTCGAAACATTTTTTTAAATAATTCTATTGGACAAAAAGGACACCCCTAACTGAATTATTATTATAATTTCATATGTTATCTATCAGTTCAGGTGCCCGGTTCGAACCAACTCAAAAAAGCCTATTAAACTTTTTGCACGCTTTAATTAGCAATGTACATAATAAACAGGAGTTAATATCTATTATATATTCATTAATCTAAGAGCGTAACGTGTGATTACGCTCTGTCAACGAAACGGATACACAGACGGATGTCAATGTAATCAAATATTGCGCGAGTGCAAGGCAGTTAGGCCGGATGACCACCGCAGGAGGAAGAGAAAGCCAAGTCCTAAGCTATATTGTTCATTCTCCCTTTATGGATAGTAGTGTATCTTTCTCACTTTTCTTTCAGCTTTAAATTCTACTGGAGAACATCTTTTGAAGGTCGTACATATAAAACAATACTACGTTCTAACAGTTTTAAGCGCGGTAATTAAGTACTTTTCAGTAGCCGACAAGTGTCAATGAGTATTGTTAAAGACCAAACTAAGGGGCGTCCCATATTCTAAGGCTTAAATGCTTAAATGAAATGAAGCTTAAATGGTTACCTATTCGCCTTCGCCGGAATGTCCACTTACTCTCTCTTTTGTACAAAATCCTTTTTGATCCTCGTACCCCTCTGTATTTAAAGGAACGTTTTGATTTCCTACATCTTTCTCATTCCCGTTATTTGCGCTCTAGTAATAACCTCTCCTTAATGACACCTGTACACACTTCTTCCTTTGTTGATAACTCTTTCACGGTACAGGCTGTCCGTTTATGGAACTCCCTGCCACTCAACATCAGACAAGCTAAATCTATATTGTCTTTTAAAGTAATGGTTACTAAATATTTTTGGTCCTCGCAAGTCTAAAACATGCTGCTGATCTTATATATATTATGATATGTCTTATTTTTGTATAGTATATAAAGTATATTATTATTTATTTATTTACTTACTCTTGGTATGTTTCTTATTATTTATTGTTTTCACCGCCACTGTTGTCTTAATGTTTCCTTAGTTTAGGGGGTTGCCTGGAAGAGATCGCTTTAAGCGATAAGGCCTCCCTTTGTTCAACATGTATATTGTACTTAGTTTTAAGAACGTAGTTTTAATTTTTGGTGAACAATAAAGTGTTTTCATTCATTCATTCATTCGTTCATTCTAAGGTATCAAATACATTCTGTCAGGTCGTTTGTCATCGTTGCGACACACCGTTGTAGAACAGTATTGAATCATTTTGTAGCTTTATTTAATTTTGAGATAAATGGAATTGATAAATTAACTCTTGAAAAAAGAAAAAAATTGTATGCGGTGAGCAAACTATCAGACGCTGCACTTATTTTAGGTATTTAAGGTAACATATGGACAATCGTTACACCAAAGGAGCTGTTGGGAGTTCAAAAATTTGTTACGCCCTTTTTTAAGAGCCTCATATTATTATATTAATTTGGGAGAACTATGTACACAAATTGAAGACGTATGGGATAAAGAAGCGGGAACCATGTACGGTGGGCGAGTAGGGCAAGTGTCGAGAAAGCATGGATAAATTCCAAGACACCGCTGAGAAGTGTCGTAGTAGAGACGAGAGACACGTAGGTATTTGCTTAAACAGTTGTTCATTGTAAGCCGCTGCACGACGCTATATCACTTAGAAAGTTAGTTATTTAATGCTTAAAGCCGGAAAATAGAGAGGCAGCCCACCTTATTCCTAACCACAGCGTGGCAATATCACTTCTTGCAATATAGCAAATCTCAGATTATCCATCACGTTTCCCCCGCAGTGGGTAGTCCTCAAACAAAATGTGTCAAAAAGGATGATGAGATAGGAGGGATAGGATTTTCTTTATTGCAGGAGTTCAGCAGACAGGCAGACGGCCTACTTGATGGAAAGCGGTTACCATGGCCTATGGACATTTGCAACACCAAAGGTGCTATAAATGCGCTGCTGCTCTGTTAAGGGAGACTGAAACCTGGTCACTAATGCCAGAACACAACTTAAGGTTTTTATGGGGACATACTTTAAACCACGGGTGGCAGCCATCCAGTCGGGCCAATGCTCTACCACCTGGCTATGGGTTGTTTAGTCACGACAGGCCACCCGGCTGCAGGAAATTGTATTCTTTTTCTTAAATAGCTGGGTTTTTGAGAAATGCTTTTTCAAATATTTTATTGCTGATGCCTTTAGAATTAGTAGATCTAAAGGTGGAAGCCGACCTTAACAAGCTATCATCTAGTTATCTCACCGGCGGATCTCTTAGGAATCCCGGGCTTTCCGCACCGCACCAGACAAAAGATATAATGACGCAAAAACATGTTCAACATTCAAATCACATGCTAAATTAGGACCTAAGTCAACAAATTTATTGGCTTTGGGTTATTTACCAAAGAAGTGAATCATTTTTAACGTGATGTAGTTTCTATAATTGTCCAATTATTATAATCTTTATGCTGATACTGTAATTATAGCATTAGAATAATTATATGTCATAGTTAATGCTATCCAGAGTAGTTCTGGTGAAACGGATTTACATACAAGTATGGGGGCACAGGCAGTTGTGTTATGTTTGAAGGTTTAAAATTTTATAGGAATTTAATCATTACACTATCATAAAATTTGACTCCTTGTAGCGTCATGCGACTTGTCAGGGCACTAGTGTTTCCCATATTCCATATTAGATGCCGAAACGTGGACTATAAGAGAAAGTGAGAGAAAGAAGATAGACGCTTTAGAAATGTGGTGTTGGAGACGAATGCTTCGCATAGCCTGGAAACAGTTCCGAACCAACGTCTCAATACTTGAAGAACTCGACACTAAACAGCGTCTCTCTTCCATCGTTCAAGGTCGTATTCTCACTTTCTTTGGACATATTACACGACGAGAGGACACGTCAGTGGAGCGACTCGTAGTCCAGGGCAAAATGGAGGGCACGAGGGCGCGCGGTAGATCACCAATGCGCTGGACCGATCAAATCAAAACCGCACTAAATGGTCCACTCCATGAATGCACGAGACAAGCTGCAGTCCGAGAAGAATGGCGACGAGTTGTAAAGCTTGCCACCACCCCTGTCATGAGGACCACGACCACTCTGCCAAGAGTGTGACGACAGAGAAGAAGAGCGTCAAGCGGTCTGAATTGTCGACGATCCAGAAATTGCAGAAAGTGTAGAACCTTTAAACCTTAGAAGAGACGTTGGAGCTCTAAACGTCCTCCAGCGCCTGTACAACGAGGACTGTTCTGAGGTTCTGACGAATAGTTTGATTTGGTACCTGAGTCGCCACTCTACCACCTCACCACTCCCTGGGAATTGGAGATTCATACACACCTCTTTGACAGTTGGCAGCTATTCACCATACCTACATCATGCTCGCTCCTTAATGACATACCTGCGTAAACTGTGGATTAAAATCTTTTCCCCGGGGTGCTTAGAGGGTAACACATAACTCTTCAAATATGAGCGTGATGAGATATTTAAAATCTCGATGACATATGCAATTCATCGTCTCTCTCACTGTTACAGTTGTCCATAGGTGAAAATAGCCATATACTGTGGGTGGATTGTCACGTCTGACCATTTGTCTATAAGCATACGTATAAAGATAAACCGGCAGAAGCGCGAAGTATAACTCCTTTTACTCCGACAAGGTCAAGCCTTCACCTGTGCCAGAACAGAGAAAGAATACCATTTGCTGCGGTTGGGCGGCCTGTCGTAAGAGACGACAAAATAACTCACAGCCAGGTGGTAAGTAGTGCATTTGCTCGACTGGATGGCTACCATCCCTGGTTTAGAGTATGCCGCCATAAAAACGGTGACTTGTATTGACCAGGTTCCAGTTTCCCTTAAGAGAGCAGCAGCGCATTTGTAGCACCTTTGGTGTTGCAAATGTCCATAGGCGATTATAACCACTTCCATCAAGTAGGCCGTCTGCCTGTCTGCTGAACTACGGCATAAAAATTCTAAATGTGGACTGGGACACATAGTAGAAGTGAAAGCAGGCAGATTGTTAATGTACTTGTCCAATTTGAAAACCTACCTTTAAAACTTCAAGTTTCAATGTTTTTTTTTTGTGTTGTTATGATTGGTTTTTCCACTTGTCCTTCCAAGTTTCACTTTTAATATGTGTCCTAGCACACATTTCGATTTTTCGCAGGTTCACTGCAAATTATGATTTGGTTAGGTTAGGTATATTTTAATTGATGCATTTTTTATTTAAACATTCACAATTCAATCTGGAACCAAGAAAACATCCATAGTTTACTCTAAAATTATGCCGCCCCTCTACGCGGCCGTAACGCTTTTTCGTGACAGAAAAATCCTAATCCCCGTCTATATAGAAGTTTCACTTTAAAAAAATGCAAGGTCAAATCTCGTAGCAGGTTCTTTTTACACCAGAGCTGAATACCTGCGCTTTCACGGACTTTGCAGCTCTGTCTAATATAAAATTTGAAACACTTATTTCTTGCCAAGAAGGAAACTGAAAAGTGCTTGCAGAGTATGAGTCAATGTTTAACCCGGATTGTGTAGTGTGTGATTGTGACGTCACAAGACGCCACTTGACGCGTGACGTCATAAATACATCATGCACGTTCTCCGGATTAAATGTTTCTTGGAAACAATCGATTTTCACAGATATATATACAGATATATGGTTCTTAGCGGAATGGGTTGTGTGTGAAGATTTTTTTGTTGTGTTTTTGTAGTGACGTGCTGATTATTATCAGTATTTACTTTGTGACTAGAAAGAGGTGGCTCTACGTGGAAAACTTAAAGATATTATCTGCATTACAATGATTTCAAAGATAATAAAAGATGTCGACGAAAGATCAGGTGATCGTTGGCATGATTTTGATCAAATTGTGGCTGCATTTTTATTTATGACCGATATAACTTATAGATTGCGTGAAAACGGCTATCTTTTGATCTAAGATAATGTTACGCAGGTCTTTTATCCAATGATTATCAAGTAATAGTAATCACATACATTATAATTCTGATTTCCTATGAGCTACATTCTACAATGTATTTTAGAAAAAAAGAAAGAATTTATGCATAAATATAAGTCCTAAATTGGACCCACACTCAGCGTAATGCTAACCGCTAAGATCAGCGCTGTTGTTGCATCTGGGACCAGCAGCTGGAATCACGGAGGACAATACAACATAAATAATATATAAAATCGGTGCAGTTTAATAATTATAAAAATCAAACGGGTTATTAGTTACCCGCAGGCGGGCTCTAGTGACGAAGCCTTAGGTGAGTAGCGACACCTCGTAACTGGCTCCGGGGGCCAAGGCAAGGCTCCCTCCCTCCCGCCTCCGTGCTTGCCTTAGCCAGCCGGCACGGAGTGGATATTACTAGAGCTAAGACTCAAGCTCTAAGGGTGGAAATGATAAATGGCATCACGTCAGAAGTAGCTTCGGTAGACCTTCAGCCCACTTCTCGACACCTCTTAGCCACTTACACCCATGTTGCCCTTTTCTTCTATAGCATTTTTGGGGCCCCTGCAGGGAGTGGCGAGTCACTGTCTGCCCATTTTTCCATGTTCCTTGAACATTGCGACAGGCCTCCATATTCCCACCCCTAGTACCACTAGCAGTTCACCCCAATAGCTGAGTACTTTTTGTTCTCATTTTCCACAATAGTCCTACACTGGCCGGTGCTTGTCCTTGGGTACATTATTATAATATGGTGTAGACAGGGATAATCGCCAGTCTGTGTCAAGCGACATTTACATTAAATTTGTCACGGGCCTCTACTTGTTGGCCTTCCCATGCCCCCTCCCCCCCACAAGCCCTCCAAATGTACAGTACACTGTATCACAATAATTTAGTTTCGAAGCGACCAGAGTTTAAGATGAAAGTTTATATTAAAAACTGTAATTTGGTTAAACTATGACCATTATAAATAAACATGAGCCAAGCCGCTGGCAACAGCTAAATATATACATATTTTTCATTTAAGGACTTAATATTACTGTTGTGGACAGAGAGCACCCCCCGAGCCGCCCGCCGAACACAGCTTTTCTCCACGCCCCGCGTATCACCGACATCCGTAGCTCGCACAGTTAGCAGCTAGGCGTCGAACGGAACGGGGGATAAAAGTAGCAGCCTTGAAGGCTGAAACTTGTTCAGCCCCCGCAGCGATCGAGCCGAGGTCGAACCTCACAGGAGGCACCTCCTCGAGCGTGCTGCATCCGGGCTTAACGCATCCGCTCCCACGGAGTCGGGAAGCCCCCAAAGCCCGGTATGGCTGAAACAGCCATCTGCGGCTATTCAACTGAGTCAGCTCCAAAAAAAAACTGAAACTTTCACGTTACTCACATACATTATGGCATCAATACATTTAACTCTCGGCCATTCATGATTCTCTCTGTAATTCTTCTATGTATAGTTTTATTCTAAATAATGCTAATAATAAGTCATACAGTCCACACTGAATATTTGAAAGAAGCAACTAAAGAAGTAAACAGTAATTTATTTGTTTGGGTGGAATCTTACTGGATGGATGTAAGGAGGCCGGTCCTGAAAATCAGCGCTGTGTCAGCTCCTGCCACAGCATAACGCTGAGTGACCAGCCTCGTTGTAGTAGATTTAATGTACATTGTCCTATTGTTTATATGTAACAAAAAGTGTACTTACTGTTTTTTTGTGCATTGTTTTACGACAATAAATATTTATCTTTCTTTCTTTGTCCTTTGTAACTGCCAACAATTATTACTTTTATACAAATCTGAAAATAAAAGTATGATTTTATTAGATAAGATTAAATCAAAATTCTTTAATGACAGGCGTGCAAACCCAACAGTTATCAATGAACGATTATTACAACAATGATGTTAGTAATCTTAACATTTTATGCTGTGTTAATTAATTTCAATAATTATCAACCTCACAATCAAAACAGTTGGACGATTATAATTAGTTGATATTTATCAAGATAAATGTGCAGTTCTTGGAATCAATTATTTTGTGCATTTATCCTGATATACTCGTTTGGGACTGAATTTTCCGGCAGTAAGGCAAAGGGTATGCGCATACGGGCCACCTCGTGGAACAAGTGGCGGTGGCGCGTGATCGGCATCGGCACACGTGTTTGACAAGTTCCTACGAGATGTATGAAAAAGCATGTGAACTACTTGTCGCTGGCCGCCTGTCTTTTGTCTGTGGTCAGTGGCCCGTTTACGTCCAGCTGTATCCATGCAGGAACGAGAAGAATACTAATTCCGGCTAGCCAGCCTGTCGTAAGAGGCGGTAAAACAACCCACAGCAGGTAGTAGGCTTTGCCCGTCTGAATGGCTACCACCCCTGGTCTAGAGCATGCCGCCATTACAACCTTGAGTTGTGTTTCAGCATTACTGGCCAGGTTCCAGCCTCACTTAAGAGAGCCGCAGCACATTTATAGCACCTTTAATGTTGCAAATCTATTACAGTTGGGCCGTCAACCTGTCTACTGTAGGAAATTAAAAAAGTCCAAAAAAGTTATTCCAAAGTAGGTGAGTAAGTTATACAAGAAAATAATATAAAACTCAAAAAATATATTTTCCAATAAATTTTCATTCAAAGTATACTTACACACATAAATCTGTCACCACGAATGTGGACATTATTTTTTAAATGTTTAAGGAGTAAACTTCAGTCGTGCGTCGGAGTTGATTCATGTAGTTTTTGTTTCGTTAATGTATTACGTTGTCGTGGTAGCGTAATGGCTAGCGCACGTGACTCGATCTCAAAAGACGTGGATTCGAATCCTGGCCGGAACACGAACACTTAGGCAGTTTTCTGACCTAATGTGTATATTGTTACAATTAGCATGTACTAAGAACGGTGATGAAACCTGCACAACGAGATAACCGATGTGTCCAAGCTGACAAGCCGCTTTGGACAAGCCTGTCCGTGCCCCTATAGTGGGCAGCCTGAGCCCAGGGATAGGAAGTTTATAGGTTGTTATTATTATATTATTTTTATTGAAGCGCAACATGTTTAGAATCGTTGTGATTTGAAACTCGGTGAAACGAAAAAGCGACAATAAAAAGTTATAAACACATTTATTTATTTATTTATTGTAATAAGGATCACCAACAGTTTTTTACATTTAATCAGTTACTAGACTTATGACTAAGGTTTACAATGCAATGTAAAAACTAATTATAGGTGAACACAACTTGCAGTATAATTTCTTCACAGTTATTTACCTATTTATTTAAATTTTAACAATAAATGTAACAAAAATGTGTAGGGTATTGAAATTAGTCTGTCCGTCAGTCTGTCTAATGAGTGTCCTGTTGGGCTAAACGAATCTTTTTATAAAATGAATTTTTGGAATCAAAGTGAATGTCAGTAAGATCACTACTACTGTTGAGAATTCTGCACATTCTAGAGATAGGGGAGTTAGCACCTAGTACTGTAGTTCTTAATGGGGGAAAGAGGGGGGTAATAGGTTGTCGAGGGGGTTTCGTAGGGACTCTAAAGCGAAATTGGCTTAACAATTGAGGACAATCAATGTTATTATGAAATAACTTATAAGCAAACATGGCATCTAACATAATTCTACGTGTCTCCAGAGAATCAATTTTGAAATAAATCAGTCTTTTCCGGTATGATGTTTCCTTTTTTACCCTATGCTCAGCAAAAGAAAGATGCCACAGAAACCTCTTTTGTATGCGTTCTAATCTTAATGTATGTGTACAGTAATGAGGTCGCCAGACAACACTGCAATACTCTAAGACACTTCTTACTAAACAATTGTACAGCAATATCTTTGTTTTGTAGTTAAGAAATATTTTGCTATTTCTTAAGACAAAGCCCAGAATTTTAGAAGCTTTTTTTGTAATATTATCTAAGTGTTGTTTAAACGTTAACTTGCTATCAAACATAACTCCCAAGTCTCTTATTGTTTCAACTTCTGTGATATAGATACCTTCAATTGCATATGAGGATGGAATAGAGTTCAATTTTCTAGTGAATTTTACATGTGCACACTTGCTAGTGTTTAACAACATTTTATTGAGCTTGCACCAGTCAATGAGACTGTTTAAATCTTTCTGGATTAACAATGAATCATTATTTGTTTCAATAATTCGTGCGAATTTTAAGTCGTCCGCATACATAAATACATCTGAGTTCTGAAAACAACATAGAATATCGTTAATAAAAATGTTAAAAAGTATTGGGCCAAGATGAGAACCTTGGGGGACGCCAGAGCTGATACGACAAACATTTGATTGTGCGCCATTGAGTACTACATAAAAACATCTGTTTTCTAAATAGGAGCTTAGCCATCTATGCATAGGACCTGATATACCATAGAAAAGTAATTTTTGTTTCAAAATTTTGTGCGATACGCGATCAAACGCTTTACTAAAATCTGTGTATATTACATCTATTTGTTTGCCAGTGTCTATTGTTTGCGCTATCTTTTCAGTGAAAGTTACTAAATTCGTGCAGGTTGATCTGGATTTAGTGAATCCATGCTGATGTATAGTAATAAAAGAGTTAAGGTAGTTTTGAATTATTGGACATATTAAAGACTCAAAAATTTTGGCAAAGGAAGACAGTATAGATATTGGTCTATAATTTTTTATCATTTCTGGTTTATCTGATTTTAAAATTGGGACTATTTTGGCGGATTTCCAAAGGGCCGGGAATATACCAGTTGATAATGACTTGTTAAAAATTAATAATAGCGGCTGAACTAGTACTGTTGCACATGATCTTATAAAGATAGGTGGAATTTCATCGGGACCGGAGCCCTTATTTATATTTAATGACTTAAGTTTTCTTAGTAACGAATCACTGTCAATGGTGATTGAATTCAAATAAGAAGTTAAATTCAAGTTTTGTTCTAATGTTGACAAGTATTGCGAGTTAAGTTCATTATTATGCATGTCGTCCGAACAATACTGTGTGCAAAAGTATGAAGCAAACATATTGCTGATATCAACAATGTTTGAGGATACTATATGACCATCAGTGAAGGTTTCAGGGTAAGAACTGGTACCACCACGTTTTGCTTTAACTAAGTTCCAAAAAAGTTTGGGATTTTTTGTAATATTTTCTTCTAGAGTATTTGAGTACTTTTTATAACAATTTTTGGCTAATTTTTCACATCTTGAACTTAATATCTTTAGTTCAATTGCATCCAAAGGATTATTATAGTGCTTGTAACGCTGCCTAAGTTTGTTTTTTTCCTTTAGTGCATGTATAAGAGATTTATCAAACCAGAGAGGATATTTACTTTTGCCTGGTCTTCGAAGAGGCACATATTTAATGATGACTTCTCTTAGAGTTGTGTAAAATGTCTCAAGCATCTCATCGACATTTTTGTTTGTAAATAGTAAGTCCCAGTTACAGTCTGTCAGGTTTTTAATGATTTGTTCATAGTCAGCCCTGTAGAAGTTTGGTCGGAGACTATTGACAAGGTAAGGCAAAGTAATGGGAGGATTCATGTTAATCGTGAAATTTAAAGGTGGGTGAAGCATGTCTATTACACTTAATGATGTTAAACTCTCAGTAACCTCACATCGCTGTAATGTTGTCAGAACCAGATCAAGTATTCTACCTGAGATGTTTTTGACATGATTTAATTGGCATAGCCTGTTTACAAAAACAAAGTCTATCAAAGTATCACAAATATTTGGGTATGAGTATGTCTGTGTAGAGTCATTAATGAAACCCCAGTCGATGATGCCCATATTAAAATCTCCTACTATACAAATGTCTGAGTCGGTTTGTTCTATGATTGTATTACACTTATTCAGAAAATTATCTAGTTGAATTGGTCTCACGGGAGGAGGTAAGTATACCGCACATAAAGCGATTTGACAACCTTTGTTTGGGTTAATTATTACCCATAAGTCTTCTGCGGATGTTTCCCAATCTGTAACCCGCTTGGATTCTATGTTATTGTTGACGGCAATTAACACACCTCCTCCCTCCTTAACAAATCCCCTATCTCGCCTATAAACGACATATCTATTGTCAAAAAGTTCACTACTTAATATAGAATCATTAAGCCATGTTTCACTTAAAACTACAATGTCATAGTTATTACTTGCAACATTACAGTAGAATGTGTGAGCTTTAGTCCTGAGCCCTCTAGTGTTCTGATAATATAAATTCAATGTAAGGAATTTTGGTTTTTTTTTTTAATTTTTAATCCTTAGTTATTGAGTATAGAGAAAGACAAAAGAATTAATCTATAGGACTAATAAATAAAGCCTACGAGAGAATGAGATTTAAGTTCCACATTGTGCAGCGCAAATTAGAGAGTTAATAAGACTGATAATTAAATATAGATCCAATTTGGACCGAAATAAAAGTGGTTATAATTTGTTAGACTAAAAAGTGGAAAACTTAAAATGGTACTTAAGAAGTTTATATGAAATATAATATGCTGACGGCCAAAGGAATTATATTTGTATAAATAAAAGTTAGAGAAGAATTATCTGTGAGTATATTCACACACACACACACACACACACACACAACACACACACACACACAACACACACACACACACGCACGCACGCACGCACGCACGCACGCACGCACGCACGCATGCTCGCGCACACACACACACACACGAACACACTTTTTATTTTATTTTTTTGTTTCTTCTTTTTGTTTTGTTGTTCTTCCCGACTATAATTTATACACTGTGGCCTTCATGAGGACTTTAGAAATCATTCAGATGTAATATTCTAGCCAAGTGTTAAAAACAGTCAAATTTTGACAACTTTTCATTTGCATGTTGCGACTCGCATTTGGCCAATTTTATATATAATATTATAACATTCTTAACCGTGGCCCGTGGTCAAAATTCGACCATAATCATTCATTTAATTTATAATTTTGAACTTTATTAAGGTTTTGTTGTCAAATACTTCTATAATCACAGATTTCGAAAAGGCTACACTGTTAATTATACTTTAACAATAACCAAAAGAGTATATATATGAATGTGTGTCAAATACACGGTAGTGTGTGTAACCTTTTTTTTAATGATTTAATGTATTGTGGCGACCGAGGGTGGAACTGCCCAGCAGCGTAAATCAGTTTTAGAACTTTTAAAAAGAACTAGAAATTTCTGGAAGGAAAAGACAAGGACGGATATATTTAGAAAAGGATAGACGATAAACGAAAGAAAGAGATAGATAGATGTCAGAAAGGGATAGATGTATAAACGAAAGTTCCCGAACAGAAGGTTCGGGAAGGAAGAGACGGAGATAGATAGAGGGGTTCTAGAAAATTCTTCCGGGTGTATAAAGAGCGTAAGGCGCGACTACCGGGCAGTTTAAAGTTGAGTTCAGTACAAGACAGTGAAACGACAAGTGCGGTACTAAAGAGTTGGAAGAGAAGGTTAATAGAAGACAGAGACGAATTATGTGGTGAATTTAGTGACAAGTTTGGTGGACAGATACGTGAAGGAGGTGTGTAGCGTAGTTCGAGAGAGGAACCAGAAGTGATAATATCGGAGGTGGTCTAAGCAATATCGGCGACGGTATTGAGGGTTTGACAACTTATCGTCGGGACTGTGCATCGTTGGTCGTGCGTATAGGAGTAACCCTGCAGAGAGGTACTACGTGCGGCTGTGTAAGGCAATAAAAGCTTTTAATTTAAAAACTGGTGTTTTCTTCCAATCCATAAGTGCGTGCCCCCGCTCGCACGTAACAGTATTTTATATCCACACAAAGTCATAAACAAACAACAATACTTATACATATATTGAAACCAACGCGCACTGCCACCGCATTGCATTACACGCACATTTCACAACCACACCAAGACACACAAAGAGCCTAAAAATTAATAACCCAGACACAGAAAGGAAAAACAACACACATGGCACTAGATAGGATAATATATAAGTATAGGCCCACACTACACATGCACTTCCTCACAACACCAGCATGTAACAGATACACTACACTAGTATAAGTTTAGTATTAAGATTACGATAAATTAATATAATAAGTTACTCATAACATACACTTCAACACAAATTAATTAATGTCACACACAAGAACTAAAATAATAAGTGTGTTAAATTTTAAAAATTAAATCTAGGAATAAAGCTTTAAAAAAGAATACGGAACTCGAGTCCGTAGAATAGTAAAAAAAATGTATTTTATGAATAATTAAAAAAAATATTGGCATTCTGCACTCCTTCTCTATATTAACTATAAGTGTGCGAAATTTCAAACTCCTCTGTCCGCGCAATTTTCACAAAAAGGGGTACAAAATTTTGCTGTGTTTTTGTTGTATATGATACTGTGATACTTTATCCGCCGGGAATTTCTTGCAAAGCGTTGACGAAGTCTAACTCGAGCGAAGAACTTTGTTTATTTTAAAACTGTACGCATCACGGCGCATTGCCGTTCCGTCACAGTCGGTTGCGTGCGGACCTTTGACCATTCCGGCCGGGGAAGACCCAAGCATCCGGGTGCCGATACTAACGGAGCATTCCATAATCAGATTGGGATCTTCGACTGCATGCTTTAAGAGATTTACGTCATTATTTATCACTAGTTGTGCACATGACTCCGTTCGTAGAAGATTAAATGAAATGAAAATTTATTGACTTATGAACAATACAGGATTCATTTTTCTTTAACAATTGGAGTACCTGATGGAAAGCGGTTATAATCGCCTATCGAGGTTTGCAACATCAGAGATGTCACCAAAGTGCTGCCGGTCTCGAAGAAATGTTATGAAACACTTTTTGAAAAACTCTATATCGTAGCGTTGTGGGAAAACCTCGGCTGGGAGCTCATTTCAAATCCCCATGGTAAGCAAGCAATACATTTTAACAAATGTGCTATGTTCTTTGTTGGAGATCCTAAATATAATAAATGAATTAACTTTGAACCATACTTCTTGGTTACATACATACATAACGTCACGCCAGGTCCCTCGCGGGGTAGGCACGGTCAATAGAGCGCCATTCAGGCTTATTCTTACACACTTCAATTGCTTCTTTGACATTGATAGCTCTTGTAATACACGCTCGTCTGTTCTTATAAGGCTCCTGATGAAGTTGATGACCTTCTGCTAGTACACGATCAATTTGATCATGGAAGGTGTGTCGTGGCCTTCCGCGACTTCTGCGTCCATCCTCTTAAACTTAATAAGTTAATAACAGTTTTCAACTTAGAAAAACGCTATAATGCAAATAAACCGCAAGTAGCCAGCGAAAGTGCTACGAAGATCATCGGACGACAAAGATTAATCAACGAGAGCAGATGAGAAGCCATCGCAATGAGGAAGGCTCCAGCTTCTCTAAAATCTGTTGGGTAGTTGCATACCAAGTTGCAAGTGAAGCAAAGATTTAAAACCCACCCCCCCCCCCCCCACCTCGTCAATGCCTGAGTTGGATACAAATCGAGTGCCTTACCTTTGATAAATTGGCCATTAGCGACCAACATTTTTTTTATTGCTGGAGTACAGCAGACAGGCTGATAGCCCAGCTGTGATGGAAAGTTGTTACCATCGGCTACAAACATTTGCAACAATAAAGTTGCTACCAAACCTGGACTTGTAGATGGGAACCTGGCCACTATGCCGAAACACAACTTAAGTTTGTTATGGCAACATGCTCTAGATCAAGGGTGGTAGCCACCCAGATGGATACACACCCTACCACCTGGCTGCGGGTTGTTTTGTTGCTTCTTACGACAGGCCGCCCGGCCGCAGGAATTTGTATTCTTTCTCCGTTCCTGCACGGATATATCAAAGTGTTAAAAGCGCCATATATTCATTGGCGGTTATGCGTTATTTTTGAAGATATGATTACTAGGGTCTCTATAAACTAACTGGCGACCAAAACGTCGAAAGCACCATGAATTTATTGGCGCTTACGCTTTTTAATCGTGCATATATTATTACTGTATCTCTTACGCTCGGCGGCTATCCACACGTATTGGTTGAAATAGCAATTTGTGGTTTGCTGGTAATGAGGACTTAACGTGGTGATTGTAACAATGTGCATAACAGCAAACTTCCCAAATGGTGGATGATTTCCGGCCAGGATTTGAACCTGCACCCTTTGAGTTTGAGACGCGTGTGCTAGCCATTACGCTACCACGACTAATAGCCTCTTTCTATATCTTACCGTTCATTTGCCTAACTATCGGTTAAAATTTGACATAATCTTCATACAACCAATGTCAAAATTAAACAGATTGTAAGGCAACTGAATGAATTGTGTGACTTAGGAACCGGCTATTAATCATCATCATAAGAGATCATAAGAAAATAATTTTAATTGTTACTCCATGAGATAACGTTATCTATAATGAAGACAGATGTTAGAGGTCAGCAAACCTTGCGAGTAGGGTTCCCACCCTTATAATATAATAGCTTCTGTCTGCGACTTCATCCGTGTGGAAAAGTTTATAAAAAATCGGTTGTCTGTAAAGTCGATTTACTGACGACAGTTGAACGTGACAACGTGTAACACTCAAGTAGGAGAGAGACAGATGTCGAACAGAGGCCGATTGTGCCTCTTTGTCGCTCGTTCCGCGCTCTCGCTTGCACTTCTAGCCTTAAATGGAACGCCTCAGAGCGAGATAACGCCGCATCATGAGTCATGTTTTTTCGTGCGTGCAGCCGACTCCCTCGACACAAAAGATTCAGAAATCAGACGAATTGTTCCTGAGATTAGCGCGATCAAGCCAACAAACAAACTCTTCAGCTTTATATATTAGTATATGATAAGATTAGTATAAGATAGTCTTATACTATATTTTAGCCAATTGTCCTATATATAATATAAAAAAATAATTAAATAAGATATATACTACATTTTCATAGCTTGTTGAATTGTCACGGTTTTTTTTCAAAATAATAGATCTTTGCTGGCAAAAGCAAAGCACTTGGATAATTGAATAACATATTGTTACACGCCAACAAAGTGAATGCACACCTGTAGTTTATTACTTTTCCCGCATTTAGACTTTTTTGTTTACTTTGTGTTTAAAATTTGTAATTAAGAAAAATATCCTACTGTTATTGTACTCGTTTATGTCCGCAGGTGTGCCGATTACTTTTTCATGGAAAATTCTGTCCATGCGGTCGATTGTTGTATTGTACAGTTTATTATAAAACAATGCCCGAAAGGAGGGGTGAGGCAGTCAAGCGAGGATTACGATACGAGCAAGACGTGTACATTCGATAAGCTACATAGTGACGGACTTTGCGCGTGTTATTGAATCGTGCAGTTTGTCCTGGTTGTGTCCAGTTATATTTGTACCTGTGTTATACGTGTTTGTATGGTTATAATATATTCTATAGAAATTCCAACGGCATTTTAATTCAAGTCCCGTAACTTGTAACAACATAAAATAAATAATGAAAAATTAATGTGTACTATTTTTCCCATCAATTTCCCGAAATTGCCATGCTTTTACAGCTTAAAAACAAACATATAATATTTTCTTCAAAATAGGTGGCATCCCTACTTGCTAGTGATATAATAATAAGTACTTTTATTTCGTTTATTTCTGATCAAGGTCAAATAACATTATTAGATAATTAAGTTCTCTTCTAAAACAATTCATAATCTGTTTTTAGTGATAATCAGAACTTTCCACGCAGTTACACCGCGTGCATAACCCTAGGTATTTTTATAGAAAGGGAGTTAAACCAATAGACTATAAGACGTGCGCAGAAGGTTTGCTGATGGTCCCCCTCCCGCTTCCTACAACTGGGACTGAGCTTGTCTAAGTAGGTAGTACTAAGAACTAGAGGACTGCGGGTCGCGGTTACGGGGGGCGGGAGGAGTTGTCATCGGCAAACCTTCTGAGCGAGACTTATAGTGAGTGCTCTATGTCACGTATGTATGTAATGAAAGCAATGGTCTTAGTGGCCAGCATTACTCTAGCTACAATAATCATTTTAGGGCTAAGCTTTTGCCGGCCTACATCATTGTAAAGCAGAAACCCCGGGTTCTATTCCTGGTATGGTGAATTTCGGAAAAATATTTTTCCTATTACTTTTTTATCATATGCACCGCTGAAGAGTGGAACTATTTACCATCGTCTGTTTTTCTTGAATATAATCTAGATGTTTTTAAGTCTCGCGTGAACAAGTATCTTCTACGTAAGCATACTCCACCTTAGACTGCATTTCCGTTTGATATCAGGCGCTATGTCAGTTAAACGCGAATCTATTCATTATTAAAAAAAACTTTATCCGGTATCTGGGATCGCATAACATAAGCGTAACTTGCCTAATTTGGGAATATACAATATGTTTTTTTGTCTACCGAGTATTTATTTATTACTATCTTCTGCCCGTAACTTCGTTCGCGTGGAAAAGTTACTTTGGGCTAACGCTAACTTGTGTCACGCTTGATTTTTGCGCAACCTTAACCGTTTACACAGCGCACGCAGCGAGCTCTCAAAACGAAAAAAAAACCCAATATTAAATCTTTCTTCAATGGTGCTCCGTTCCTATTGGTCTTTGCGTGATGATATATAGCCTATAGCCTTCCTCGATAAATAGGCTATCTAACACTGAAATATTTTTTTTTTATCAGACCAGTAGTTCTGAGATTAGCGCGTTCAATCAAATTAACTTTTCAGCTATATATATTACTATTTAATATATAGATTTCTCACTATTGTTACAGTGTTTGTCTGTCCTAAATGAAAGAATTCTTTCTTTCTAGCGCATACGGCCTAGACCTCGCGATCTAGATCTAAGTCACCAGAATCTTCTAAAACTGCTTTCGTGCCATGGCTTTTCATTCATAATCACATATCTACAACTTGGTAACTGTGATGACCTCGTAGACTGACTCATATCTATGTCACCTCTTTAGACACGTCGAGACATGTTACTGTCATATATATATAATTACATACTTACATCACGTAATTGTTATCAAAATATGATATCTATTTATAGTTATCAGAGTTTAAGCTATCATGTTTTCTTATTTAATTATATCTATTAACTTGAATAACATTATTTTAATTAAAGTTGTTTCTAAGCAGAATTTGCATATTTTACATTTGGACCATTTATAGAAATACGGAGTCTCGGGTACTGAAAATGAGGCTGGCCGAAGGATGCCGATTTTGCAATAGAAAGCCGATCGCCCTGCAGTACGAGTACGCAGGCGCACTACAGATGTTTGTAAAAGACGTAGGTATTACTTCGTTTAAAGTTATTGTTTACGTAGTTACGTAGGTTCCGTCTATACATTAATTATCTAAGGTTTTACTTTATAAATATGTAACTTTTTTGTTTTTTATCATGTGTAATTTCAGCAATCAAAACTTATATATATATTATATATATAGCTTACATCTTACAGTGAAGGGAGTGCCCCGTATAGTATGGAGGAGTGAGATGGAATGCTCCTACGTCTCAAAGGAAGATCTTCCAACGAGGCTAGTGATGTTCTTTACAGGCCTTGGCCGAACAATTGATTGATTGGTTTTTTGAACAGGACCCAGCTGAAGAGCCGCAGATGGATGTCTCAGCGATAGCGGACTTTGGAGGCTTCCCGTCTCCGTGGGAGCAGAGGCGTTCAGCCCGGAAGCAGCGCGCTTGAGGAAGCACCTCCTGTGAGGTTCGACTTCGGCTCGACCTCGACTCGACCGCTGCGGGGATCTATAGGATTAAGCCGTAAAAGGCTGAATGAGCTAAGCCAACAAGCTGACGTGTTTAATTTAATGAGGACTCGATATCGCTCCGCTGGTGGAGCCGATCCTAGCCCATCTAATGAGTGGGTGTGATTGGTGGGTCTAAACTTTGTGTGAGAGGATCCGAGCCGGGGGCTCTTCGGCGCCTGTTTTGTCTGCGTCTGTTATCCAAGGCTGATGTTCTGAATCTGAGCCTCGGGGGTTCATAATCGCGAGGAGACGGTCGAATTTGTCGGGCTCGTCAATGCCTGCCTCTATTATTGTTGGAAATTTGTATACATTCTTTGTACGTTTTGGGAAAAACGTTTCCGAACTCAATTATTGCACAGCTCCATCTATTGGCTTGTAAATGTTCCAATACAGACACAAGTAGCCACACATGATTAGCTTAGGCATGTTGCTGGAGGGTTTCTTTGGCTGCTTCTTCTCCGGTTATCGGCTCCGCTAGCGAAGCCGATAACGAGTCCCCATTTATATGATTTCAGCCTGTTGGCTTAGCACAATCCGCCTTTTACGGCTTAATCCGAGAGAGTCGCCCCCGCAGCGGTCGAGCCGAAGTCGAACCTCACAGGAGGTGTCTCTTCGAGCATGCTGCTTCCGAACTGAACGCCTCCGCCCCCACAGAGTCAGGAAGCCACACCAAGCCCGGTATCGCTGCACAAAAGAAAAGCTTATTTATTAATGTGTTGACAGTGCACTACCACAAACGCAAAAACGTCTCGAAGCTAATTTATCTATATTTAAAGCCAATAGATGGCGCTGTGAAGTAATAGAGGTTTCAAACTTTTCCTGCAACATACAAAGAACATATACAAAGTGACAACTATATACTAGGCGTGTGGCTGGGAAGTTTCTTTCGCCGTTTCTTCTCTACGGTCAGCCGGGATCCTTCCCCTCGGGCTTTATATTACCCGTCGCCCTATGGTGGGGATCATCAGATTTTCGTGGCAACAATCTAGCCGAGGTAAAACTCCCTAGGGAGCTCTCTCGAGCAAGGTTTTCACCGGGTTCGGGCCTTCGAGAGGCGAAGGCGCTCGTCCCGAAAACCCAGATAAAGTTATGAAATCTTCGGACCAACAACATAAAGTCAAGTCAAATTAAAAGAAATAGATGGGCCTTAGCCCGCGAGGAACCACACAAGTCTCGCTAGAAGACCTTCCTTTGAGACGGAAAAGCATTCCATTTCACTCCACCCATTCGGGGCACCCCCTTCAAACATTTTAAATGAACTTGTTATTACTATAGAACATAATAACCTTCTAGATTGTCCTCTACTCAGATTGTGACTTATATTATACAGCGTGTTTCAGACCTTACGACAATAATTCAGACCACGTTTGCTTCATGACGTACTCTGCCCAAATACAAAAACGAATCAAGGTATCTTCTTTGATTTAGCCACAGGACCTCATTTTTCATTTCAGAATTTTACAACATGTATCAGTTATTGTGTCTAAATCGGTAGGTTAGTGACCAATGTATCATGTTGCCAGCTCGTCTCTTCATCATTAAACGCGGAAGTTGTTCATTCTTACGCTCTCGCTCGCGAACCAATATTTACAAGATGTTCTGTTTTTATTCCCTTTTTATCGTAATTAATTTGTTCGGAAATCGCTTTTTTTAATTTTGACTTTACGGTTGGTTTAATAGTACCAAAAAATTTGTATGGAGTACGATCGCTAAAATTATGATTTATTGTCATTTGAAATGAAACACGCTGTATACCTTCCAAGGAAATTGACTTCCGTGAACATTTCTCGAAAGTCTAACAGTTAAACAACTTAGTTACCTCTGACGCAAATGCAAAATACGAGAACTGATGCAGCGACCTTTGCAAATCGGAAGTCTACCGTCCATTGGAATGCTAGCTCGAAATTGTAAGAGAATTTACTCAAGGTCCGTTTTGTATCATATTCTAAGAATGGTGTTTTCCTTAACCTAGCCTAAATGAGTTTGCAATCTTGCTTGCACATTTTTTACCCGACTGCCAACGAAGGGCTATATTTTTCGCTTGTATCTTGCATGTTAGTAAATCTCTTTAGATTCTAAACAGCTTGAAGGATTTGGACATTTAGGGTATCGTTGTGTTTGTATTTAAAAACCAAGCTTCCTTAGATAGTATGTTTGAAAAAAACCAAGAAGGATTTTGGCACAAAATGGCAATAGGCACTCGAGGTCAAATACAAAAACGGACAATGAAGTTTTCGAGTTCCACAAATTCCATATAAATACATTATTTGTTCCTGTTTAGATTTAATTTTTATTCGTGGATTAAATAGTCATCCATATAAAATATGGATAACATAAAATACATATAAAATAGTAGAAAAACTAAAATGTTTTGTTGTTTGTTTGTTTGTTCCTGTTTTTTTAATTATATAAGATTATACGAATATCATGAGTATGTTATATTTGACTGTCTTTAGTATTTTAACAAATAAATTGTTTTTTATTGCTTTCGTTTAAATCAAAATGTCTCCTCTGTAGACAGTTCGGATACTGAATACCTCCGTGTAGTAGACGTTAAAAAATAATCCAATCACAAAAAATAAACTTTTTAATTATAGAAACATGTAAAAATTAAACAACTTTTCATGGATGCAGAAGTCATGGAAGGCCATGACCCACCTTCCATGATCAAATGGATCGTGTGCTAGCAGAAGGTGATGTCGGGAGCCTTAAGAACAGACGAGCGTGCATGACAAGAGCTGTGAATGTCAAAAAAGCAAGTGAGGTGTGTAAGAATAAGCCTGAATGGCGGTCTGTTGATGGTGCCTAACCCGCAAGGGACCTGGCGTGAAATTATTTATGTATGTATGTATGTAACTTTCATATAATAATCCATGTTTAGGAATCTAAACATATTGTTTCAATTTATGCTTTCCCATGTATACATGTCAAACTTTTATATTAATAATTAAAATTAAAACCCAACTGCAAAAATGATAGTTTATCTAAAATTAAATATAAAGTGCATTAAAAAGACCAAACCAAGATTGATAACAGAAAACAAAATTAAAATAAACAAAGTAAACTCTACTTTGTTTATTTTGTTTCCAGTTTCATGTTTTACTAGTATCAAGTCATTTTCTTTATATGTTATGGGATTACTGTCTAAGTCATGTTTTTGTTTTCTTAGTAATTTACTCTGCAATAAATTTTCATAGGCTTCCTTTTGTGAAGTTTGTAATCTGTATTTCAACTCTAAAGGATAGTCGTCATAGTTGTAAAGCGGTTCTACTCTATGTTGCGTCAAGTTAGATGGTATTTTGCACTTTTTACCAAAAACTAGTTCAAATGGTGTAAATTTAGTGTTCGTATGGACTGTAGTGTTATAAGAAAAACACCAAAAGGGTAACCAAATACTCCAAGACTCTGGATGGTTATCAGTTTGGATTCGTAGGAAATTACCTAAACTTTTGTGAGTATTTTCCAACGACCCAATTGTTTGGTGATGATATGCTGTAGAATGTAAAGCAGTTATACCTAATAACTTACATGTTTCTTCGAAAATTGTAGATAAAAATTCAGTACCCCTATCAGTAGCTACTCTATCAGGTATTCCATATCTAAGGATAAAATTATTTACGAAATTTGTAGCTATTTCTATAGAACTTTTCGTTCTCATAGGATAAGCCTCGACATACTTACTTAGTTCACACTGAATAGTAAGTATATATGAGAAATTATAGTCATCTCTATCTAAAGGACCTACTACATCAAGAAAAACTTTCTCCATAGCAGTATTGGCAGTTGTGGTTATAACCATAGGTTCTTTAACATAGTGAGAACTGTGTTTATTTCTTTGGCATTTGTCACATTTATTAATAAAAAATTTAATATCACTTTCAAGACCAGGCCAAAAGTAATATTTTTTGATATTGTTATACATTCGTCTTATACCAGCGTGGCCACTCGTTGGTAAAAGGTGAAAATCATTCAATATTACTTTTTGGTCATCTTTATTGTCAATTCGTTTAATATTATTTAAAATACATAATCGTGGTCCGGACCATTGTATACACTCTTTTATTTCTTTTATTAACTTCTTTATAAATTCATCATATTTATAATTTCTTATAAAAATTAATTCTTGTACATTTATTTTTTCACAAAACAGTCTCAACTCCCTCACAAAGGCGGCTGGCGTCAGTTGTGATTGGGATGTTGGATTTATAAATAACGTCATTTTTACTAAAGAAAAACAAAATATGTTATTCTCTATATCTAACTCCTTATCTCTTCGAAGTTTATTTAAATAGTATTTATCGATAAATTTAAGCTCAACAGATGTCCTCGGCTTACTAAAAATTTCTACAACTTTCGGTTGCGCAGGCCGATCGTCAGTAGGAATCATAGCACGCGGAGTACTCTGAGAACTTTTGTCTTTCTTATATTGTGCACGTGTCATAACGGAAATGCTAGACTCGTGCATTTCTTTTAATGTATCTGACGTAATAGGCAGTCGTGACATAGCATCAGCTGCTACATTATTTGATCCCTTTACGTAATTTATAGTAAAATTATATTCTTCAAGTAAAAGTCGGAACTTTATCAAGCGACTAGACGGATCTCTCATGGTAAATAAATATATAAGTGGTTTGTGGTCAGTTTGAATGATAAAACTTTGACCATATAAGTAAGGGCGAAAATGTTTAACGGCCCACACTATCGCCAACAGTTCTTTCTGTATTGTGGGATAGTTGAGTTCCGCTTTATTGAGATTTCTGCTTGCAAATGCTATCGGTTTTTCATTTAAATTACATAAAACTGCACCCAAGGATGTTTTAGATGCATCCGTTTGCAATATAAACTTATTGTTTTCGGAAAAGTCAGGATATTGTAATAACGGAGGGGATGAAATTAACGATTTTAATGTACAAAACGCAGACTGACACTTTTCATCCCATATAAAAGGTATATTTTTCTTAGTTAATCGAGTTAAAGGATAGGCATAATGAGCAAAATTTTTAATATATTTCCTATAATAATTAGCGAACGCGACGAATCGTAATACTTCCTGGACATTATTAGGAACTGTCCAATTAACTAATGCCTGAATTTTTTCAGGGTCAGGTAATACTCCTTCTGCTGATATCACATGTCCTAAATACAAAATATCTTTTCTTAGAAAATTACATTTGTACGGATTTAATTTTAAATTTACTTCACGTAATCTATTAAATATATCGATAAGATTTTTATTATGTGACTGTAAACATTTTCCAAAAACGATAAGATCATCCAAATAAATTAGACATTTATCATACGTTAAGCCTGACATAGCGATAGTCATCATTTTCGAAAATGAATTGGGACTTGTCTTGAGTCCCATGGGCATCCTAGTCATTTGGTATTGTCCAGACATGGAAGCCACATGTCTCTTATCTAGATTCACTTTATACTGTCCCGAAGAAAAAGCTGTATATTTCCGACTATCAGGGTCGAGACTACACTGGTAATAACTGTTCGAAAGGTCAAGAGTAGAAAAATAGATTGATCCTGAAAGAGAGTCCAAAATTTCAGTAATATTTGGAAGAGGAAATTTATCGTCCTGTATACTATTATTTAATTTTCTATAATCGATAACCAATCGCCAATTTTTATTACCCGATTTATCATTCTTTTTCGGAACTAATAAAATTGGGCTTGACCACTCGCTTTGACATGGTTCAATTATTCCATCATGTAACATCTTATCAATTTGTTTATTTACTTCGGTTTTTTGTGTATGTGGAATTCTATAAGGCTTGGTATACACTGGTTGAACATCAGGTTTTAAATAAATACGATGTTTATAAATATTTGTAGTAGTTAATTTATCACCAGGCAATAAAAATATATCGGAAAATTTTGCACAAATATTTTCAATTGATATCTGTTCTTCATCGTTCAAATGATTCAAATTTAATAACTGAAATAAAGATTTAACACGATCGGCATTCAAATTTTCGTTTTTACCAAAATTGCATAACTCATAATCGTTAATTTGTTGTATATTTGGTCTAACAGTAGTAATGCGAACTTCCTTTTCACTTGTATTTAAAACTAAAATAGGTATTTTACCATTTAAGGGTTAACCTAAGTTACTAGTTATAAAAATACCGTCCTGTAATTCGGATGAACAAACAAGACATTCCTCTGTATAATGAGTTTCTATATAATGTATGGATTCTGACCTTGGTGGGAAAGTGAACCCATCAGATTTTTGTTTAATTTCGGATTGCGACAAAGGTAAGATAATATTTTCATTTAAATCGTTTCTTAATTGTACAGTTAAACAACTAATGTTTAAAATAGCATTGTATTTTGCAAGAAAATCAATTCCTAATATAGCCTGTGCCTTACAAGGTAAGGAATTAAAAACATAAAACTTATGTTTGAATAAATGTTGCGGCGACTCATCACATGTACTCAAAGTTAAATAAACATATCCTATTGCTTCTATTGTGCCGCCGATTCCGTTTATCTTTATGCTATCTTCGTACATAGGTATGTTTAGATTTATAAAATGTTTATATTCGATGGCACTAATTGATGCTCCCGTATCTATTAGAAATGAATAACTAAATGTATCTACATATAAATGAATATAACAACTGCTATCGGTTGCACAAATAAAATTATTAGTCACGAAAAAACTTATTTGTGTCTGTTGACTTATCATTTAAAATATTAATATTGCCGTTTTGGTATGTTCCGCGGTTTCCTCTGTGCTTATTATTCCTAGTATTTGAGCTATAATACTGACCTCGGAACGATGTCAACTGACCCCGGCTATAGTTTTGGGTGGCACGACCTTGACCTTGGTAACTCATAGCTCCGCGATGGAAAGATGATCTTCCATAGTTATTATAGTTATTATTGGTACATCGGCCTCGCCATTGGCGCTGACCCACTGTTGGGCTAGCACGACTGGTGCCTCTGTAATGTGTACCTGAAAAGCTTTTATATTTTCTACTATTTAAGGTTAATATTTCCCCAGATGTAGATGGTGTTGCTAGCTCCTCGTCGACAGCAGCTTGCACTGCGTCCTTTAAGGACGAAAAATTTCGTGCAGCTACTATCGTACTGAGTCTTTTATTACGTAACCCGTCGGCAAATCGTTTAATTGCCTGTTTTTCATTAAGAGGCTGTAAAATTTTGAGGTTTTCGGAGTTGCCGTCGGCTTGAGCGATTGTCAAGTCCATAAAAATTTCGGTCAATTCCTTCCCGTAGTCATTAATAGACTTGTGATCTTGTCGTGTCGTTTGTAATTTGTTTTGTAATGCAACAAAACTCTGTTTCGGCAAAAGAATGCTACGCATATCTCTAATTAAGGCGTCCACTGATTCGTACTTAGAGTCAAGTTTTGATTTAGCTATCTGTGAAAGTCTACTTTTCAATACAAAGTTAATTAAATGTGTTTTACTTTGCTGACTACCTAAAACCGAGTTATAGTAATTAATTCCATCTATCAATTGTCTTGTTGTTGAGTCTTCGTCAGTCATTACTGGTAACAAACTCAAAGCAATTTTTAAATCAAACTCCATTTTCGATTTTATATAGGTAGACGATGTCGAGCCAAAATTGTCGCTACTTTCACTATCGGCTACACATATAGACTTACAACAAAAATCTTTTATTTCTAAATACAAATTCTTAATTATATCTCTATATTCCTTAATTAAAGTTAAATTTTGTCCTTTAATATCTCCCTTTTTTATTTGCTCATCAATTAAAGAAATTATAATAATATACCTATCATATATAATGTTAGTATCCTTAAACTTTTGTTCTAAACGACCTTTTGTTCTCTTATCATAACTCAGCTTAGTTAAATTATTTCTTATTGATTTTAATTCTTCTAGAATATTCTTTAGTTCATGAGCCATTCATTATATTTAAATTTAAAGCAAAATAGTAAAAAAGAGTGTCTACATTAATATTAAAAGCTAGAGTCAATTTATTTGCCATATATTATAACATATTTATTTCCGTTTATTATACCATATATTTTATAATTCCGTGTTTTTCACTGCACTGCACAATACACCATATTTACCACATAACGCTGGACGTCCCTCAGATTCTGGTTTTCGGCATACGGTCTTCTTCTACAGGATTTCCACTGGTAGGGTTACAAGTAGAACATCCGGCTCCCCCTGCAGCTTCCCGGCGACGACGCAGGATAATCGAGTCCCTCAGATTATGGCTTAATATTTGATTATTAATCCAGGTGTGATGGCACTTCTTATAACATTTGTATATAAAATAGATTGCTGCTAGTGACAACAACCCTAGCATTACCATCATGATCAGGCTTGTAGTAGATAAATGGAATTGTAACTGTTCAGTTGTTGCCAAATTACTTGAGCCTATTCCATTTTGATTTATTATAACTTTTTCTTTTTTTGGAGTGTACGAATTGCACATTTTTTAAAAAAAAATTATTTATTCAAAGTTTGCTTTGTTGCACTCACGGCTAGAGCGTACAGTTCAAAGTTCAGCTTTATGCGACACCGGAGCGCGACCCGAGGCACTGCCCGCCAAACATGGCAGGGTCGCCATGTAAGGTTCGGTGATATGACACAATAAAACAATCTGACTGCTGTTAAAATACTGAACATTTATTAAGAATAATAGGGCTTATATATCTAATTGATTACACACTACAGGTTTAACGCACTATATTATGAGCTGAAAGCCAAGTTAAATAACCGTATTAAGTTTAGTAGCGAGTGGAACATCTTAATTTTCCTTTGGTTTAAAATTTGCAATTAATAATAATAATAATAATAATCGGCAGACAAACACACATTGTATATCCCCAAATTAAGCAAGTTACGCTTGTGTTATGGGTAATATACAACGGACCACTCTGGGGTCGTCCCAGACACCCAGACCATGGTAAATGACGGAGAAAATACGTTTCCGAAATTTACTATACCAGGAATCGAACTCGGAGCCTCCGCGTTGCAATGAGGTAGGCCGACAAAGGCTTAGCCCGCTCAACCACAGAGGCCGTCAATTGGGTCCTGCCGTGACCAGTTCCTACGTCTTAAGGACACAAGCTTCGTATAAGTAATGTCACAATTTTCTACCGATTGAAAGGCAAATGAATGAATGGATATAATCATGTAGGAGCTAGCCATGTGTCATCGATCATTGGCGAGCTACGTGCCAAAAGTAGGCTGACCACGTTGGAATGCGGCAAGAAATGATGAAATCATGAATGACCTCGGTATATCGTATTTAAAGTCTCATTTATCAATGAAAATTGACGTCACTATTTTTATGCTATAGTACTAAATAGTTATGCATATTTGTTAGTCTTCCAGTTTAATCATTTGTTTTCACTTTTTTTTATACAATGTTTCATTTGAAATCTTGCTTTGAAATTGAAACAGTATAAGAAACTTAGCATATTCAACTATTTTAATAAAAGAGTTATACATGACAAGAATTTAATACATTACTGTTTGGAAATTTTATATAATATTTTATACAAGACTAGCTGTCCCGGCAGACGACGTCCTGCCCGGTAAAAAAAAATTAGGGGTGGACTACCCCTAACATTTAGGGGGATGAAAAATAGATGTTGGCCGATTCTCAGACCTACCCAATGTGCACACAAAATTTCATGCGAATCGGTCCAGTCGTTTCGGAGGAGTATGGCAACGAAAACTGTGACACGAGAATTATATATATTAGACTAGCTGTCCCGGCAGACGACGTCCTGCCCGGTAAAAAAAAAATTAGGGGGATGAAAAATAGATGTTGTCCTATTCTCAGACCTACCCAATATGCACACAAAGTTTCGTGAGAATCGGTCAAGCCGTTTCGGAGGAGTATGGCAACGAAAACTGTGACACGAGAATTTTATATATTAGATATTGTATAAATAAATATTATACTTAAAATTTCACATGTAATAAAACAAACCGAATACAACATAAATTCATTGCTTCTGCCAACATGAAAACAAAATACAGTGAATACCGTGTTTATAAAATTGAGACATTTTGAATTATAATTTGTAGACAATCGCAACATTTAACATTATGTTAAATTATAGAGAACTACTTACTCTAAACAAAACAAGCGCTTATCGCCGAATAAATAAAAATATAACATTATTATTTAATTAAGGAAATGGACGATTGTATCGTTTAGAAATAAGAGGGTAGGTATGTACATAATATATATAATATAATAGATTATTAATTTTAAAAAGAAACATGACAAGAACAACTATGCAACTAAATAACTGTAACAATAGCTTTGCATATAATTTACAGGACGGTATTTTTAGAATGTTTTAATACTATAGATATATAAGTCATATAAACGGTTATTACGTTAATATTACGCAAACTTATAGTAAAAGAAGTAGGAAAAATAATGATAGATAGATAACTCTTTATTGCACACCAAAACATACAATTACAAAACAGACAATATTTACAATATTTTCTAGGCGATACAATAGGCGGCCTTATCGCTCAAAGCGATCTCTTCCAGGCAACCTAAATGAAAAACAAATTTGAATCAGGCGATGTAGGTGGTGCAGGAAAAAGGCAATGGACACATAAATACTCAAACTAATTTAACAAATAAATATACAAATACATACATATATACATAGTTATAAATATAATATACAATAATATACGTATACAATAATATATTACAAAACACATATGTTAATATAATAAATGTATTAGCATGATTATATTGTGTTAATCAGACATAGCTATTTATGGATAAATAGTGTTTTCTGAGTAAATTTCTAAATGTTAGTAAGGATTTGGCCTCTCTGACAGTAAGAGGCAGCATATTCCAAAGTTTGACAGCCTGCACTGTAAAGTAATTATCATAATAGGATGAAGTGTGTAATTTCGACCTTCCTAAAAATAATTTTGATATCAAATTACACAACTTATCATATCGCTGCTCAATGACTTCATTAGGTGTCAATATTGGGTCTGTGCAAGGCAAGCAGCCCTGTAGTCGGTTACATTATATAGATTAAATAAACAGACGTGATGGATGTCAAGATTGCGATTTATTTCATCATGTTGTAACAGTAGTCCCCACTTCGCCAGTTGGTATAAGGATATGGTTTTCGGGCAGCGTCTGGGGAGCGGAGGACAAAGTGAGATTGCCTTTCCCGGGGCATTCTCAAGCACTGAAGCGCAGGATCATGGTGGGCGTAGTTACGTTCTAAGTCTCAAGCTTCTCTTACTGTAAGCACGGGGCACATGGGAGGAAGGGGGTTTTAATGGAGTATTAGCCCATGGGTTACTTCTTTAATAGGAGTACATAGCTGAGTCTCCACACAGCCGGCAATCGACTCTGTTATCTGCGCTATCTTCAGAGGATAACTCTCATTGCTTTGGTCTAATCCCAGTAAAGAAGCCGGTAGTGTACAAAATGTATTTCCCCCTGCATCAAAAAAAGGAAAGAATTATATAGTTTTGGGAAATGCTTGCTTTGGATTAGAAAGAAAGTTGACTTCAGTGGGTCTTAAGCGGTCGATTTTACAGATTCATATAACGAACATGCCAAGTATGAAAGTATAAGTAATTGAATTTTGCGCTATGTTTAACCGCCTTCAATATATCTAAACACGTGTCAATTTCATTAAGCGATTCTCCAAAAGCGGCCAATTTAGGCCTTCAGGACGTTGAAGACCGTAAATCTTGTCATTTATTATTAAACGTAAATGCACATTTTATTGTTATTTACTCTTCAATAGTTTGATAAAATCTTAGTAAAACCCAACCAAAAATACCCATAGGATAATATTTCAGGAAAAATCGTTGTTCCTAGTTAGTCTAAAATACTTTAAGAAAATACGGGTTTTTATAGTCAACAAGGAAAAAATAGGTTTTAAGGTAACCAATACTTTTAATTACAAGATAAAAAAATCTGTGTGTGTACAGTTAACACGCGGTAGAAGTAAAACAAAGTGTGACAAGGGGTGGGAGAGATTCTAAATTTCATGTCGTCATATTTTACATATTATATCGTTGTAATATACTTAATTTCCCACAATATCCCTCCACCTATTAGAAATATAACGTCAATATCATTGTTTAGGTTCAAACTCAAGGCATTTCTAAATTCTCATCAGAACGGACAATGTGATCTTAGGCATGACACGAGTGCTATATGATTTGGTGAATTTATTTATTTTAATTTATTATAATATGGTCAATTTATAAATAGATATATGTTATTTGTTTCGTTGCAGCTGCAGTTATTTTATATATTATGTTTGTGTTACGATTTTAAATTATTGCTTTTTATATCTAATATATAAAATTCTCGTGTCACAGTTTTCGTTGCCATACTCATCCGAAACGGCTTGGCATTGATTTTGATGAAATTTTTTGTGCTTATCCGGTATCTATGAGAATCGGCCAACATCTATTTTTCATCCGCCTAAATGTTAGGGGTAGTCCACCCCTAATTTTTATTTTTTATTTTTTAGACAAAATTTTTAATTTCTATTTTTTTATGATACAACATACAAAAATACATACAACCCTAGATTTTCAACCCTTTACGATCAACCCCTATTTTTATTTTTTACCGGGCAGGACGACGTCTGCCGGGACAGCTAGTACATATATATTTTTTTAGTGTGAATTTTATTAATGAAATGCATTACACTATATATTTTGTTGTTATGTGTTGTATTGTTCACCGTAACTTCACTTTCTGGTCCCAGACGGAAGAACAGCGCTAGTCCTTGTTGGCTAGCATTATGCTGAGGCTGGGTCCAATTTAGGACTTATTTTGTTTCTTTCTCTATTAACATTAACTTTGTTTTATTGTTCTAAATAAAATATTTTCTTTCTTTCAATTTTACCAATCATGTTGGCACTTTATGAAGATACCAGGAGAGACTACTTCTATAATCACAGACCTCGCCAAGGCTACACTGTGAATTTGACAATAAACAAATAGTATATATGCGTGTGTGTTTCAAATACATGATAGTTTTTTTTGTCGATTTAATTAATTTTGTATGCATGATTTTAGAAAAAATATTAGCAGCAATCTGCACTCCTTCTCTATATAAACTATAAGTGTGCAAAATTTCATACTCCTCCGCCCGTGCAATTTTCGTAAAAAGGGGTCAAAGTTTTGACTTTACATATTAATATATAAATTTGATTTTGAGTGTGTATTGAAATAAATTACCGTTTTATTCATGTAATATACATCTTTAATTTTTCCATGTACTTCATTCTACGAATAACTTTTAACTGATGGTTAAAAGACGATTTTAGGTACCAAAAATCTTATTAACCAATTGACCTTATCACGTAGGCTACCTATTAGCATGCCTTCCACACAGTTTCCTCCAAAGCTTATTACACATGTGTGCACATCGTAGGCCTTAGCAGTTCAAATACCTCTTGAGGTACATACATCTATAATGCACGTAGTCACGTACACATCGCTATATTATGTTATTTGATATAACAATGTTATTGGCACATATCTATAACTAGCGACCCGCCCCGGCTTCGCACGGGTGCAATGCTGATACAAAATTAATTACGGTTATATTATATTATGTATTATACATATAAACCTTCCTCTTGAATCACTCTATCTATTGGAAAAAACCACATCAAAATTCGTTGGGTAGTTTTAAAGATTTAAGCGCACATAGGGATATAGGGATATAGGGACAGAAAAGGCGACTTTGTTTTATACTATGTAGTAAAGTGATATATACGAGTATATAAAAGAAAGTCGTGTTAGTTACACTATTTATAACTCAAGAATGGCTGTACCGATTTGGCTGAAAATTACTAGGCTACGTCCCCTCCGTAGCTTAGAACCAGGAGACGGACATAGGCTTTTTATTCCGTTGGAACCGGTAGGTGGCGCTGAGTTCGGGTTCTGGAATACTCCTAATCATCTGGACCGATTTTGGTGATTTTGTTTTTGTATGTTTGAGTGGGTACCCGGATGGTTTAGATTCGCAATTAGAACCGGTAGGTGGCGCTGAGATCGGGTTCTAGAATCCTCGTAATCACCTGGACCGATTTTGGTGATTTTGTTTTTGTGTGTTTGAGTGGGTCCCCGGATGGTTTAAATCCACAATTAGAACCGGTAGGTGGCGCTAGGATCGGGTCCTAGATTTTTATTTTTTCAAAGCAGGACAAAGTCTGCCGGGACCGCTAGCAAATTAATAAATAAAATAATTTGTAAGCTCGTCAAAGCATGTATGAGCTCAGGAAGGCTTTATTCATCAGAATTCATCATGGCATGACATGAATAGGTATGGTTTTTTTACAAGCTTTTAATTGACTTGCAATGGGTTTACCTATGTATGTAAGTTCGGGTGGAATCTTGCAAGTTAAATTTGACCAACTTCCCGGTTTTCCATTGAGCTGAAATTTTACATGCCTATGTATATCGCGTGACAATGCAATAATATCGTACCACGGAGCTGATCTGATAATGGAGTCGGAAGGTGGCCCTAGGAACTCCTGTACTAAACAAGATAGACCCGTCGTGTTTGGGCTCGTTTTACTTGTATAGCACTCTGCTGCTACATGATATCCAGGATCTAAAAAGCTTGCATTTAAAAACCTTTTTAAGAAACAAGTTATTTTTTATATTGTTATTATTTATATCTCTAGTTCTTTTTTTATAAATTTTACACAGAAGTAAGGGCGTGGGTTCGATTCTGGCCAGCACGCATGCACCAATTAGGCAGTTTTCTGACCTAATGTGCACGTGCACTACCACGTGCTGACAAAGGTGAAAGAAAACATCGTGATGCACATCGAGATAACCGATGTGTCAAACCTGCCAAGCCGCCTTGGACAAGCGTGGCGGGTATACTGTCCGTTCCCCCTATAACGGGAGGCCCAAGTCCAGCAGTGGGACATTTATGGGATGTTATATTATACAGAAATATATTACAGAATTACTTTTCGAAGACTTAATGGAGTTGTAGCATACTCAGTAAGATAAAGACATAATAAGAGGAAAGAAGAATATTATCATCGTTATCAATTTGTATTGATATAATATATATAACACGACACACTGTATTAGCAGAAGGTGATGTCAGGAGCCTTAAGAAGAGACGAGCGTGCATGACAAGAGCTATGAATGTCAAGGAAGTAAATGAGGTGTGTAAGAATAAGCCTGTATGGCGCTCTGTTGTTCATGCCTACCCCGCAAGGGAGCTGGCGTGAAGTTGTGTATGTATGTATGTATATCAATTTGTAATAATGACGAAACGTACTAAAAGATTTCCATTGACGTTTAGCTGGAGTGTACGCGATAACAAACAGACGGGACTCCCAGTTTGCGAAATACTTTATATGTTGAGGCCGAAACCTGTTTATCAAGTATTTGAAAGGTTATTACTAAGTTAATTTACCTTTTAGCATTATGTTGCAGGTCTGAGGAAACCACCTGTATTTGTGTCATATACATGAATTCAATTTATTAAAACCTAGGTGACGTTTGTTGGGATTTCCCTTATCTGCTTTACCTGATAGTAAAATATTTATAGTAAAAGAACAGCAATACGAACTAAAAGAGTAGAAAATAATTTTAAAATGTGGATATTGCGATAGAAAATTCTCTAAGTTCGTTACAATTAAATTAACTATCTTCTATCCATTTAATATAAACTACTGGGATATGCCCGCGTCGTCCACGCTTGTCTTGAATTTCCCGCAGGTTTCCGGGACATAAAGCTCCACAGCATGTTTTAGTGGAAACTGTAAACTGAAAATTCCCGCGGAATACTAAATATCACACATTTTGTTTACATAAAATTTGCTATCCATCAGTGAAAAAATCATATTGAAATATATATTTTTTTAATTTGGCCTTTTAAATTCCCAGAATAGTGCCCGCGGGATACCCAGGATTAAAAGTAATGAAGATTTTAACTCTAAGAATTTGCCGAATAAGCGAAAACCGCATCGAAATCGGCCTAACAGTTTTTACGTGAATTCTGAAGAAACAGCCAAGAATCTAAAAATGATTGCATCGTTTATATAGTCTATTCCAGTTGTTGTCTTAAAAGCCTCAATGTACAGACAGTGCATGTCTAGAATGTTATAATATTATAGATAGGGCTCTTCTGTGGGGGCACGCAGTGCCCTTAAAGGTAATTGCGAAAATATCGAAAAATTTCCATAAAAACTGGAAAATTAAAAAAATCAATTTTAGTAACCTTAACAAAAATAATGGATTGTTTAATAGGTTTTTTGGAGTGGAGCGCCTAACAAAAAAAGGTAGACTTACAACTTATGAGTTATAAATATCTTGGAGATGTACAAAGTTTGTACAAGTGATCAATTCTAAAATGAATAAAACATCAGGGGAACCAATTCGGATAGAATTGCAATTGTTTACATTATTGTATGTGTCTATATGTCAGTATCACAGTAACGGCCGGTTCCTATAGCTTACTACTCATTCACTTGCCCTACCAGCGGATGAAGTTTGAGGCAAGGCAAATGAACGATCGGTAAGATATAGAAACCCAGCTTAAAACTATTGAACGGTTTGAAATGAAACTCGGCGCAGCTAGCTCAACACTTGACTACTTTTTATCGCATTGTTACTAGTTGCAGGACTCGAATTAAAATGTCGCTGGAATGATTTTAGAATTATTAGAACCAAACAAACACCTATAACATGGTATATAACGCGCACAGCCCATCACTAAATAGATTGCCGAATGTAGTACACACGTCTTGCCTCGCTTGTGCTTATCGCTTGACTGCCTCACCCCTCCGTTGGGTTCTTGCTTTATACTGTACAAATACAATATATCTGTAGACTGAATTTCTAAGTATCACACCTGGCTATTGACTACCATAAAGATTACAATACACAATGGGCTATTTTCCAATTACAAATTTTAAACACAATGTAAACAAAAGAAGACGGTCTTAAAAGCGCTTCAATGTTATTAGCTCCATCACCGACGGGTAATAAACGTGCTTTGTTTACAAATATGCAGGTGGCCCAAATTGTAACAGTATTAAATAAGTCGTTTCCATGGGATAGGCGAAATTATGGCACTGGTATATGGCACATGGCGTTTCGTTTTTTTTATTGCACCTTACTGTAACAACGACTGTCATTGTCATGACAACGCGTACGAAGTTTCGCTGGCACATGTTACTATGTAAATAATCTAATATATAAAATTCTCGTGTCACAGTTTTCGTTGCCATACTCCTCCGAAACGGCTTGACCGATTTTGATGAAATTTTTTGTGCTTATCCGGTATCTATGAGAATCGGCCAACATCTATTTTTCATCCCCCTAAATGTTAGGGGTAGTCCACCCCTAAATTTTTTTATTTATTTTTTAGACAAAATTTATTAATTTCTGTTTTTTTATGATACAACATACAAAAATACATACAACCCTAAATTATTAACCCTCTGCGACAAACCCCTATTTTTACCGGGCAGGACGACGTCTGCCGGGACAGCTAGTATTATTATATTAATAAGTGACTCAAAAACTGTACCCCTTTTTACGAAAATTACTAGCACGGAGGAGTATGAGATTTCGCACACTTTAGTTTATATGGAGAAGGAGAACAGAATGATAATATTTCTTTTAAATTATGCATAAAAAATACATTAAATCAATTTAAAATAAACATTCACACACTTCCATGTATTTGACACACACACGCATATATACTCTTTGTTTATTGTTAAAGTCAAATTAACAGTGTAGCCTTGGCGAAATCTGTGACTATAGAAGTATAATCTTTGACAACAGAACCTTTATAATGTTCAAACTTATAATTTAAATTAATTATAGTTGAATTTCGACCACGGGCGACCAGTACCCGACAGTTTTATGTCAAAAATATCGCAATTTTTCTATTTGTAATGATTTCATCAGACTCGACATATTTTCCTCGTAAAAATCGATTGCACTTCGACAGTATGTATCTCTATTTCGAAGAACAACTTTCACCGTCTGATGTAATTGTGTTAGGAACTGCTGTCATTCTCGTTAACATAACACGAGCGAGTGAACAACCTTGCTCTTGTGGACTTTTGAATAATACATTCATGTTAAATTATGAGAACTGTAACAGAATAAAGTTTCATGTACAGTTTTAACAGTCTAAATATTTTTTTAATAGTTTTAAATCAGGGATTCCCAGTGGTCAATATCGACCCCTTGGGGTTGAAAACGGTTCCCCAGGGTCGAAATAAACGAAAACTGATTTTAGGGGTTGACGAAGTCTAAAATTCAAATTGAAATTTTCAAAATACTCTACAAGTTGTGTTATGTGTATAATTGTGTTTTTTTTAAATAATTACTGAATTTTATGTTTATTTATTGTTCTAAATTTTGATGAGAAAATTTTGTCACGTTTGCTCACTTATCCAACCGTAAAGTTTTTGAATTGGTAAGCATTTTGTATCAGCACGAAATAAAAACAGAGATAGGATTTTTAAAATGATTTGGCTATGGGGGTCAGAGGTATCAGTTCATTTTGAAAAGGGGGTTTATTGTCCAAAATAGTTTAAGAAGTTTTAAGCTTGACGGTGATCATGGAAAAAATATTTTAACGAACTTATAAACCTCGCATAACGTATAAATAAGAGGGAGATGAATGGAAAAATAAATTAAAACACGCAAACCCCTGATATTTTGCATTGTACAATGTATTTATTACAGACCCTTGCCTCGAGACTCTTTTAAACTGGACAATCTCACGACAAGCTTCTCGTGTCTAGTAACTAACAACTAGTAACTAAATAAAATATTTAGTCACAAACTTTATTACCAATGAATGATTCAGCAGTTTACAAAAACATTGCATTTTAAACGATAAACTCAGAGCATTTGAATAAATAACACATTCGGTGAAGAATGCTAGGATTTCCATATCTAAACATGTTCAAGCTTTTATATCTTGTGTATGCCTTTCGGTATTTTACTTCGTAATGATGACGCCAAGGTCGCAGTGGCGCACAAGTCAGTGAGCTTTGCTTTACTGGGACCAAATTCTGCTATATCAATGTTTTGGCGTTGCGAAGATATTCCAAGGACGATTCCACTACGATAATGTCCATTATTCGTATTCTACTAAATCCATAATGTCTCCGCGACAGCCTTGCGGCGGAATTATTTTTGAAAAAAAATGGTATTACCAATAGCGGAAATGCGTTAGCCAAAATAAATATTGAAAATCTAACTAAATTAAAAAAACGCGTTTTCGCTGTAAAGATGGTGGCGTGTCACTGGCACGCCATTGGAATTAAGAGAATACCGAAATCAGGTCAATCTATGATCGACACGATAGTGTCCAGCAATTTTGACGAGATAGTAATAGCAGAATTGGGCCCCTGGTGATATTATTAACTATAGTAGATGGACAGCCTTGACGGTTTCGCCAAAGCGCCTACGGCCTTAGAATTGAACAGGTATAAAATTTATGAAAGGGCATGGGACAATGGCAGTCGAGTACAAGCAAGAGCGCGTCACGTAGATGTATTTATCTCTATGCATCTTCTATCCATCAATATGCTGCAATGGATGCGTAGAGTCACGCAGAAAGAACGGGTCTGGAACTCCCACATCCGTAGCAGTCTTCCAGTCCGTGACACAGTAGACAAGCTGTAAGAGAGTTGCTCACGCTGGTACAGCCACGTTTTACGGAGACTGGCTAATTAGGGACCATCCAGAAGGAATTTTGTAAAATCCGTTCTTAGCTGACCTCTAGAGTCTACTTGACGAAAGGAAGGTCCATGCCAAATCGCGATTGTAACAATAATAAATCATATTGTTACGAGATACAGGAACTCAAATTAAAATGCCGTTGGAAATACTATAAAATTTATTAAAACTATACAAACACGTATATCACAGGTACAAATATATCTGGATACAGCCAGTACAAACTGCACGATTCCATAACACGCGCTAAGTCCGTCACTATATCGCTCATCGAATGTACGGCTTACTCGTATCGTAATCGTTGCTTGACTGCCTCACCCCTCCGTTCGGGCATTGTTTTATACTAAACTGAACAATACAACAATCGACTGCATGGACTGAGTATTTCCAAGAAAACCTAATCTGCACACCTGGTTAATTATTCCTGCGAACGGCCATAAACGAAAACAATAACAATAGGCTATTGTCTAATTGCAAATGTTAAATACAAAGTAAACAAAAGAAGTCCAAATCAAGAAGAATTAATAAACCAGGTGCGCATTCTTTGTCGGTGTGTAACTACATACTCAATTGTTCCCCACGTGACTTGCTACATTTACTGCATAACATTATTGTAACATGGAATCCCCGAAATTATATATATCTCAGGCAAAGTGTAATCTGAACGGAATTCTAGTGATGTTCTGACTCATAGTAAAAGCCTAATTGTTTATAGTAATGCAAATAGGCTATTATGTTTTTGTTTGGACTTCTTGAGAGGTCAAGAACTCTCAATTCCTTGAACCAAAAATGTGTAGGCTCCGTTATACAATTAATATAATGATTGCACAATATATATGCGCCAACTATATATATTTTTTTTTGAAGGCTTAACTCAACTTTGGGTCAAAATTAGTGTTAAATTGGGTCCCTGGGTTGTTTAGAGTGACAATTAGACAATTAGGTGGCGTTGGAATCGGTTCTTTTTATTTTGGGCCCACAACGTCTGCCGGAACCGCTAGTATATCATAATATGTTGTATGTATGCAGTTCTTAGGGGCCGGCAACGCATTGGCAACGCCTCCGGTGTTTCAAGCGTCTATAGAAGGCGGTAAACACTTTCCCACAGGTATACTGTCTGCCTGCTTGCACGCTTTTGACAACAAAAATATACAAATTTATGCAATAATTAATTTTAAGTTTGCAAGCTTAGGGTATATAGGATACGGGGGTCAAGTGGCCATGGGAACTCTCAGTTACCGCATGAAATACGATTATCTCGCGTTTAACCGTTTCATGCGGATGTTCAGTGTGAGCGTAGTACTGTTGAAGCACAGTAATCAAAATTAAACCACGTCAATACCTTAACTATAATAATAATTAATTGTTTTCATTACCAAGTTTAAATACAAAATATTTGATCTGTTGAATTTTGTAATTTAATTTAAATGTAAGAAAACTTTAAAAAATATGTTTTTGAGTAAATGATGTTTTAAAATGTATATAATGTAGTATTGGAAAACAACTGTAGTACCCGAACGTGAGTCAGGCTTCTTAGTAAGCCTCGTAACTGTGATCAAGCTAGATCAAAGCGATAGCCGCGGTTACTTGACTCACTGGAAAACCGGTGAAAGCGCGTTCACCTACGGTTTATTACTATAAAGAAGTCACAAAAATTATATGATACACATGGTCAGATTGGTGTGCAAATACAACTTGCGCAATTAATTTTACCCTCCAAAGAGCTTAATCCTTAGGTATCAAGTAATTATAATAATAAGTTAATTATAATTTTCTCTATATACTATAACTGCGCAGGAACGGAAAAATAATAAAATTCCCTACGGCTGGGCGGTGTGTCGTACGAGGTGACAAAACAACCCACATACGGGTGTCAGAGCATTTACCTGTTTGGATTGCACCCCTGGTCTAGAGTATGCAGCCAACAACCTTGAGTTGCGTGTCGGCAAGAATGGCCACGTTCCAGTTTCCCTTTAGAGAGCGGTGGCAACGGTAACTACTTTCCATCAGGTGGGCCGTCTGCCTGTCTGCTGAACTCGTGCAATAAAAATATTGTACTGAAACATTTTTTAACGAGCCTATAAATCTCATATAACTGTTATGAATTAAGGATATTAAACTCATTGTCGTATTTTTATTGCATGAGTTCAGCAGACGGCCCACTTGACGGAAAGCAGTTACCATTGCCTATGGACATTTGCAACACCAAAGGCGTTACAAATGCGCTGCTGTTCTCTTGAGGGAGTCTGTAAGCTTGCCACAAATGCCGGAACACAACTCAATGTTCTTATGGCGGAATACTCTAGACCAGGGGTGATAGCCATCCAGACGAGAATATACCCTACCACCTGGCTGTGGGTTATTTTGTCTCCTCTTATGACAGGTCGCCCGGCCGCAGGAAATTATATTCTTTCTCCGTTCCTGCACGGAATAAACGTGATGGTTTCATTACAATGTCGCACTTAATCGTCAGCACGTGGTAATTGTATGCATGCTTCGCGGATTGGATTCGAACCCAAGTCTCATGAAATGCGAGTGTGTGACTCGATTCGATTGGCGTTACCAACTTAACTATCTACAATATAAAATACCTGTAAGAACTCCCAAAAAAATCTTAATATGGCAGTAATAGCTTTGTCTCGTATGGACGTTTCTCTTGCTTACCGTGGGGACTTGGAATGAGCTCCCAGCCGAGGTTTTCCAACAGCGCGCGGTATGGAGCGATATGGAGTTTTTCAAAAAGGGTGTCATAAAATTTCATCGACGCCGGCAGCGCGTTCGTGATATCTCTGATGTTGCAAAAGCACATAGGCGACGGTAACCGCTTTCCACCAGGTCCGTCAGCCTGTTTGCTGTACTCCTGGTATAAAAAAAGTCTTCTGAATCACAATTATAAAGAACATACAAAATCATAAGATGACAAGTCCCAACCTATTTTTCCACTAGGCTATTATAATCATAACATTTTTGGGCGTCTGTTCAATGTCACCTGTTGTGAAGTGCCGCCAGATGGCACCGGCGGCCGCGCGGGTGCGCTTGCGCACGCCCCAAAAGATTTACGTTTTCCAATTATTTACGTAAATTATCGACATAAAACAGTGAGTAATGGAATAATTGAAATATTTCAGCGGTTACTAACGATGAAATTCGGGATTATAAAGTAAACACGCCGTTGTTTTCATATGAAGTTCCCACGCTCACGGGAAACTAATAGACCTGCAACATTCTTAATAGAAAGTTTGGAAATATATACAAGATGGTGTGATTCACTCCTGGGTGGCTTTTGAATGATACTCGTTTACGGCCAATATAATAAATCGTATCCTGTAGAAGGACATAGGATGCTTATGTCACAAAAATCATCTTAAAAGGAATACATTAAAGGGGTAGATAATTTGTATACACAATTCATACTTCCTCAAGCGGTGGCTAACTAATGTAATATATATAATTATGTAAATAAAACGAAAAAGAAATCAATTAAAATAAAAAAGAAGAAAAAACGTGAAAAAGACAAAAAAGGATACAAAGATACACCGTAAACTCTATATAACGACACTGAAGAGACGGCGCATTGTATGTCGTTATAGAGAGTTGTCGTTAAATGGAGAGAAATCTGTTATTTTTCTCTGACGCCTTTTGCTGCACCAGTAATTTTGGTGTATTTTTTATATATTTTATTAATATCTTGCGATATTGCGGCATTTAGTGATAAGGAAGTACTTAGAAATTTCGGTATGCATGATGCCGGCAGTCGAGTTTATTACGGGCTAGGATAATAAAGCGAAAAAAGAACGTACACAGCTGCTTAGTTTTTACTAATTTTGGCAACTTAAAAGGTAGGTTTTATTATTTAATTGTTGTCGTTATTGAGAGTGGGTGTAATGCTTTATAGTGTATCAATGTATGGAAGACAAGCTGAACCGACCAAAGCCAAGTGATTTGGACGCATAAGGGATTTTGTCGTTAAAACGAGTGTCGTTACAAGGAGTTTACACAGTATATAAAAAATAAATTAATACCCTGGCGGATTGTGTTCGGCAGGAAGAAGGAAACTAAGAAAAAAGCAGGTAATATTTGCATAAATGACAATACACGATACGATTTTTTTTCAAGGTTGTGAACAATTGTCTAGCCATGTCTACCGGGTCCTCTGCTGGGGATTAAACCAAATCGAAGACAGTTATCCACTGAAGATAGCGCAGATATGTGGATAAAAAACAAGTAAATAAAATAACACAAGTAAATAGCAGTAAGGGAGTTAAAATGAGCCTGTTGAAAGCATACTGTCAGGTATATTATACGCGCAGTTTATGAACCCACAGCACGCAAAGTGCCGCCAACGCCTTGCGGGTCCAATACAGCCCGTATTTGGCCCAGGTTCTGTAGTGCATCAGGTATGTTCGCAGAAGCACGAGTTGACGACTATTACGCTGTTGTTAGGAAAAGAGCTACCTCGTTGCTCTGCAGGATTCGGGCCAGCTCTTACAATATCCTAAAAGTCCTGGCTAACAGGTTCGATGTGCCCGTTCTCAATTGTTGTGCTAGTACTATGATTGTAACAAAACTTTAGGCTATAAGTTCTACTAATACTGATTTTAAATATTCCTGTTTTATATGATTTTACTAACCAACATAAGATATGAATTGATTCGAAATAAAATTATTATTATTAATGTTATCATAGGTATAGTAAAATGGTCATAAACCAATTGTATCAAGCCTTAAGTTACTTTGTGCGTTTTAGTGTTCACAAAGGAATTTATTTAGTGTGACCCTAAAGAGAGACATTGGGGAGGAGTTTCTTATAGGTGGAGGAATTATAAACAGAAGAATTGATCTCCAGGAGTCGGACACTAGTAAGCTGCTAGCCCTGGTTGGTTGTGTCCATGACAGATTGCAAGTCGATATTTTTTTTTAGATATCTACCTAAATTATCTAAATATGTCTCAATGATGTCAGCATTTGATTATCATAATCAGACCTGTAATGGATGTCTATCATATTTTTTGGGTTTTCCTTATTGTGTTCTTCTGTCTTAGATAAAATGACTAACTTTCACACATTGGGCGCATGCCAATGAGTAATTAGCGATTGTCAGGCAATGACTACATAAACATGAGGAGCATGAAATTTCACACACTCATAGCTTATGCAGAGAAGGAGCGGCGAATGCTGATATTTATTTAAAATAATGCATAAAAATACATTAAACTAATAAAAAAACAGTTATTATTATCCCCGCAAATTGCTAATGCGCTGGAACCTTGTCAAATTAATATGCACGTGACGCCGTTCGCAACTCGATATGTACGCGTACTCGCCGGCCAGTGATATTAACAGTATATGTTCGGCTACAGTTACGTCACCGAAATGGCGGCCAGGCGCAATAGCAATTTGCGGGGATAATACACACACTACGATGTTTTTTTTTATTGCAGCAGACAGGCAGACGGTTCACTGCTTGGAAAGCGGTTACCATCGCCTATGAACATTTACAACACCAAAGGTGCTACAAATGCGCTGCTGCTCTCTCAAGGGAGACTGGAACCTGGTCCCTAATGTCGGAACACAACGCAAGGTTGTTATGGCGGCATGCTTTAGATCAAGAGTGGTAGCCGTCCAGTCGGGCAAATGCCCTACCACCTGACTGTGGGTTGTTTTGTCGCCTCTTACGACAGGCCGCCCCAACGCAGGAAATTGTATTCTTTCTCCGTTCCTGCACGGATAAAACTAATATCTTAATATATATAAATCTCCTGTCACGATGTTTGTCCGCGATGGACTCCTAAACTACTTAACCGATTTTAATCAAATTTGCACACCGTGTACAGTTTGATCCAACTTGAAAGATAGGATAGTTTTTATACCGTTGGAACCGGTAGGTGGCGCTGAGATCGGGTTCTAGAATCCTCTTAACAACGGGGAGCGATTTTGTTTTTGTGTGTTTGAGTGGGTCCCCGGATGGTTTAAATCCACAATTGGAACCGGTAGGTGGCGCTGGGATCGGGTCATAGATTTTTATTTTTTCAGAGCAGGACAACGTCTGCCGGGGCCGCTAGTTAATTAATAAAACTCTATTTGATACACACACATATACTCATTTGTTTATAGTTCAAGTCAATTCAACAGTGTAGCCTTGGCGAAATCTGTGATTATAGAATCTATATCGTTTACATTAGTTATATTATATAATGTCTTTGACATTAACTGTTATGGTCGAATTTCGCCTACGACCACTAATATAGATAATTAATCAATTATAAAAATAAAATATTTATGACAGAAAAAGAAACTAATTTATAATACTTTAATATATTACAGAATGAAAATTTATAATAAACATTAGACTTGTTTGATATCCGGGAAAAACCTTTATATTTCATATCTGTTTGATATAGCCTAACACAGTATGTATGTAATCTTCTCTAATGCCTAAATGTAATATATAAAAATATGTTATCAAGTTTTTTTTGTTGATTACTAGCCCTTTCCTACGTTACTTACATACTTATATATATATATATATATATATATATATATATATATATATATATATATATATATATATATATATTAAGAAATTCCGTAACGTAAATAAAAACTAACACCCCTCCACTCCCCCTACCATGTAGCTCAGGCCGAGCATTCGCTTAACGTGTATGTATATGGTACGACTGTACGAAGCTCGCACGGATTGAGACGAGCTGTTCCGAAATCGGACGAATACGTAAGCAGCTGTTTGTGAGAAAGTATATAGGTGTATAGGTATCTATCATCCCTATTAATATTATAAATGCGAAAGTAACTCTGTCTGTCTGTCTGTCTGTCTGTCTGTTCCGTTTTCACGTAAAAACTACTGGACCGATTTGGCTGAAACTCAGTATATATATATTTTCGATACCGAGGATGAACATAGGATACTTTTTATCCCGAACAATGGGATAGTTTCCCGGGATAAAATTATATTTGTCTGTTTGTTTGTTATGCTTTTACAGAAAAACTACTGGACCGATTTGGCTGAAATTCGGTACGTATGTAAATTAAATATTGAGGATGGACAAGGGATAATTTTCATTTTGGCCTTTTTGGTAATTTTGGCCTTTTTGATCATTTTGGCCTATTTGGTCATTTTGGCCTATTTGGTCATTTTGGCCTACTTCGTCATTTTAGCCTATTTGATCATTTTGGCCTATTTTGTCATTTTGGCCTTTTTGATCATTTTGGCCTTTTTGGTCATTTTGGCCTATTTGTTAATTTTTCCTTTTTGGTCATTTTGGCCTATTTGGTCATTTTGGCCTTTTTGAACATTTTGACCTTTTTGATCATTTTGACCTTTTTGGTCATTTTGGTCTTTATGATCATTTTGACCTTTTTGGTCATTTTGGCCTTTTTGATCATTTTGGCCTTTTTGGTCATTTTGGCCTATTTGGTCATTTTGGCCTATTTGGTCATTTTGGCCTTTTTGGTCGTTTTTGCATATTCTGTCATTTTGGCCTATTCGGTCACTGTGGTCTTTTGGTCATTTAGACCATTTTGGCCTTTTTGGTCAAGTTTTGTAATTTATTTTGTTGACAGATAGACGGGGGATGGCATAATTAGCGATATAAAATGAAGTGAATCTTCCGTGGGCAAATACATAAATAATGTAATATAATATAACCTTTAGCACTTGCTCTATAAACAAGAGACACGCACTAGAGGTTAACCCGCGGCGCAGCCACGGGGTAAACTCTAGTATCTTTATAATGCCACACTCACCGCATGTGCGCCCCGAAAGTATATATGTATACATACAACTTGAATTAATATCAAAGAAAAAAAATACTGCATAAATAAAAAATAAATAAATAATTATAATTGCACAAATAGATGAAAATTGCTATGCAATAGCTTTACCGCGGTAGTCCCCGAGTGCCACAAGGAGTTTTTATCTCAAATTTAAATTTCACTTTAATATTATATTTTCAAAGTTAATATTACATTTACATTAAAAGTAATACTACTATTAATTGACACCATTATTTACATTAAATACCCTGATTTGAAGTAAAGTAATGAATGTCATGTTATTTATGACAACGTTGTTTTCAATTCGTTGATAATTGTTTGATGTTTGATATGTTGTATTGATATGTTTATGAATTGAAAAATCGCGATTGCAGCGGCAATTATTAAGGTAACCCATCTATTCTATGGAAGCGACATTATATATCGGGATAAAAAGTATCCTAATTGTTGGTTTAGGATCTAAGCCAGCCCTGTGTCGAGTTTCGTTCATATACGTTCGGTATTTTTACAAAAAGGATATGATCGCAGCGCATCTTTTTGTATATGTTTGTCTATGCCGCGGAAATGACATCATTTAGCGGAATGAAAAGTATCCTAAGTTACGCCCCGGGATATGAGCTTGGTATGTGTCTAGTTTCATTTAAACCAGTAGTTTTCACGTGATCCTCTAATAGACAGAGAGACAGACGGACAGATGGACAGGCGAACAGACAGTATACAATTTCCTGCGGCTGGGTGGCCTGACGTAAGAGGGACAAAACAACCCACATCCAGGTGGTAGTAGAGCATTTGACCGACTGGATGGCTACCACCTCTGGTATAGAGCATGCCGCTATAACAATCCTGAGTTGTGTTCCGGCATAAGTGATGAGGTACCAGTCTCCCTTAAGAGAGCAGCAGCGCATTTGTAGCACCTTTGGTGTTGCAAATGTCCATAGGCGATGGTAACCGCTTTCCATTAAGTGGGCCTGTCTGCTGGACTCCTGCAATAAAAAAAGACATTTTTAAACGCAATGTACCAACTCGAACCATTCACAGATTTGTAATGGTATAGATAGATAGGTAGATAGATTATGTTACCCAGCAGTAAGGCATTGGTTGGGTTGTGAGCTAGGGAACACTGCTTAAAAGTCACAATACTTGATCGCTACGATATTTCCATGAATTACTAAGTAGCCATGTCGGCACGCCTCAACATTATTTTAGTGATATGGTCAGCATTTCATTAAAAATTGCAATTTGTGTAATAATGCTTGTTCAGTCCTTACCTAATAAAAGGCAGGTGAAACAGTGACCCACTAATTTTGTGATCTACCCACTTTCTATGAGACTACGGCCAACACCCAGCCGTGGAAAAGCAACTATTTTGCACAGTATCGTGTCAATATTTAACGACAATAATGATATATTGTCGTGCGTTCAAGTTTATATTCATAGGGATTCACTTTGGTTGGTTCACTCATATTGAAAGTCAGAAAAGAACCGTGTAATATCGACTTAAGATGTGATCTAGAAAATAAAAATGACAAAGAACTACGTTTCAACGGTTTCAAGCGCGGTAATTTATATGATTTTTATTCCGACGTTTCGGCCACTTTTCAGTAGCCGTGATCACGGAAGACTAAGATGTCAAGTGTCAATAAGTATTACACAATACACATTACTATTTATTTATATATTTTTTATATATACTAATTATGTTACTACTCATGTATGTCTTTCAAGACCACGGGCCATAAAAATGGCCCGGACTTTTGGAGGGCTTGCGTGGGGCCATGGGGAGGCCAACACGTTTTTTTTTTATTGCAGGAGATCAGCAGACAGGCAGACGGCCCACTTGATGGACAGCGGTTACCATCGCCTATGGACATTTGCAACACCAAAGGTGCTACGAATGCGCTGCTGCTCTCTTTAGGGAGCCTGGAACCTGGTCACTAATGCCGGAACACAACACAAGGTTGTTATGGCGACATACTCTAGACCAGGGGTGGTAGCCATCCAGTCGGGCAAATGCCCTACCACCTGGCTGTGGGTTGTTTTGTCGCCTCTTACGACAGGCCGCCGGGCCGCAGGAAATTGTATTCTTTCTCCGTTCCTGCACGGATAAGGCACGTAGAGGCCCCTTGACAAATTTAATGTAAATGTGGCGTGACACTGACCGGCGATTATCCCTGTCTACACCATATAATAATGCACCCAAGGACAAGCACCGGCCAGTGTAGGACTATTGTGGGAAATGAGGACAAAAAGTACCGGGCTATTGGGGTGAACTGTTAGTGGTACTAGCGGTCTGGAAATATGGGGACTATGGCGTCTGCCCGTCGCAATGTTAATTATATTACTTATTATTATATTAGTATTATGACAATACTCATTGACACTTGACATCTTTATCTTCTGTGATCATGGCTACTGAAAAGTGGCCGAAACGTCGGAATAATTAAAATCAAATAAATTATCTAATTTGATATCGTTGAAACGTAGTTTTATTATGTATACTAGTCGCGAAAACTTAAGAAAATAATATTATCAAAGAAATATAGAACAACAATCTGAGCTCTAAAATTGGATATGCGACACGTTTACCCCGATAAATCCTTTCGGTCTTATTCATATTGAGTCTTATTAAACTAAGTTTGTAGGCTTATTTAAGGTTCTTAAATAAGCCTACAAATTTACTCTAACTCAATATGAATAAGACTTCCTTAACTTGTTAGTGTTACCCTATCACGAAACCATTTTCTGGATCATTTATCTTACATAACAAGGACTTGAAAGAACGAAGAGCCTTTCGAGGTATTTACCTTTGCTTTTCGACATGAGGTCATTAAAGAATAGTGCAATAAAATTAATTCAAGGTTGGTAAAGGTACATATTTAAGATAACATAAGAGTTATGCATGAAATCATAGCTTAGGGTGAGTAATTGACGAATGGGTTCAAAATTACGCGCGAGTAGATTGGCAATAAAAACCTAGTGTTTCCCTAATCTATGAAAATAAAACAAACCAACATTTTGTCACGCATGTCATAAGTCTGATTCAATAACCGGCGCCTTTCTAGACTCGTGAATCACTCGATACGATATCGGCAAGTGTATGATAAATTACTTACAATAACGTTATTTAATATTTATGGGCTTTCCCACATAAAATCGTTATATCATAATTTAAACGAAAATTATTATCTCAGAAGATAATAATTGAGTAGGTAGGTGATGCATTTCACGAATAATTATATTACAATGTCCATACAAACGGCCATAAAATACAAAGCTATCATCATACTTTCAAAATGTTATATCACGTTTAAAAGTTTTCCCCAAGCACTGCCCTGTAATTGGGGTAACACATCAATATTGCCATCCAGCGCAGAATTACGGCCACCGCTTGAAAAACTTGCATTGATCAATCGCTTGGTTCGCGGCTCGAAGGACCATAAAATTATGTAGAATCCTAAGTAGATTTAAATTACATATTTTATAATTTGATTTATTTCATCCCTCGATATGAATGGAAATACTTTGATATGCACCGGTGAGCAGCGTGCGCTAGCTTGACGAGTGACAGTCGTACTGATCGTAATTTCCCGCATGTCCATCTAAATGCTGAGTCGGAAAAATGTACATACCTGCTTCGTACAATCGGCTCGGTCCAGCTCAAAGGAGTACGAACGAGAGAAGTATGTAGGATCCTGGATTGAAACTACACAATTTATTTACTTGATTTATTTTATCCCTTGATATGGATGAAGTGAGCACGCACGAGCACTACCTTGATGAGCGACGTTTGCACTGATGGTAAATTCGCGCGTGTTCACCTAAATGCTGTGTCAAGAAAATATACGTACTTGCTTCGTACAATCTGCTCTATCCGGCTCGAAGGACCATAATGGATATGTAGGATCCTTGATTGAAATTACACGCTTTATATACATGATTTATTTCATCCCTTGATGTGAATGGAAATGCTTTGATATGCACCCGTGAGCATGCGCGTGCGCCACCTTGATGATCAATGTCTGAACAGATGGTAAATTTGCGCGTATTCACCTAAACGCTGAGTCGGCAAAATATACGTACTTGCTTCGTACTATCAGCTCGGTCCGGCTCGAAGGACCGTAAACAGTGGACATGGAGAAACAGAAGCCAAACAGACTGGCGCCGTAACCCGTTACGTAACGAAACGGTTTACCCACCCATAAGAAGTTATCACTTCAAAAAGACGGTGTGCGTCTCGGGACGCCAGATAGAAGTGATAACTTAAACTAATGTAACGTGAGAGAAAGGAAAGCTAGAAAGACTGGCGCCGTAACGCGTTACGTAACGAAGCGGTTTATCGGCCTACTTCATGGAAAGCGGTTACCATAGCCTATGGACATTTGCAACACCAAAGGTGCTACAAATGCGCTGCTGCTCTCTTAAAGGAGTATGGAACCTGGTCACTAATGTCGGAACACAACTCTAATTTGTCATGGCGACGTACTTTAGACCAGGGGTGGTAGCCATCTAGTCGGGCAAATGCCCTACCTGGCTGTGGGTTTTGTCACCTCTTACGACAGGCCGCCCGGCCGCAGGAAATTGTATTCTTTCTCCGTTCCTGCACGATTCGATGCGAGCCGTTTGGTGGATCATCATCGTCCCATACACATATGTGTACGTGAGTGTTTGCATGATTGTCAAGCTAAAAAGGTTTTACTTTTGACGAGTGGTCCTATGACAGTATGACTGGCAGTTTTTTTCTACTTGAAACGTTTTTTGTTTTTATTTCTCCTTCTATAACTGTGAACATGTGTGCGTACATGTTACGCCAAGTTTCGTGACGATCTTTTTTGTAAAGCATAAAAGCGTCACAAACAAACGAACTGACATTCACATATTATATATACTATTCGTTAGAATTGTTTAATAAAATACCCGCAAGCAGTCGGTTGGCTCATTGACGAATGACGCGGTTATCACGCGTCCAGCAGGCTTGTTGTTAAGAAAGTAGCACGTGGTCTCCCTATCACTGTGTTTGAACATCAGTTTTACAATATTAGCAACACGCCTGCAACTGATATGAATTGAAATATCATTATTTTCTTTTTAGGTTTTAGTCTTCAATATGATAGAAAAAAGAAATACTAAGTATATTTATTTTAAGGACAAAAAAATAGGAAAACGAAACGTAACTTAATAACACAATACAACTAAAATTGTAAAATACTATACCTTAAATTTGAGTAAGCTCAGCATAATTAATGCTCTACTGAACCAGCCCTGATCTTCCGCTTAAACCTAAAGCGGAGTCATGGCAAACAAAACATAGTATTAATACTAGTAATTAATAAATAAATAATTGTCTACGTTTACGCCTAAATATCCCTAAAAATGCTACAAATACACGTAATAAAGAATATCTATTTCAACTGCAAGCCAACGCACTATATATAACAACTAACAAATTTGAGGTTAGGAAGTCAATTGTCTGTCAAACGATGAAATGTCAAGAATTGAGCTGTCATCCTTTGACATTTATTTAGTTAAAAGTTGTGAAACTTTAACCATGGGACGCTTCACTCTTGAGCAAAAAATTTTAATTGTGAATTTACTATCAAAATGGTGAAAATTTTACCCACTTTTCGGGATAAAAAGTATCCTATGTTCATTCTCGGTATCGAAAACATATATATACTGAGTTTCAGCCAAATCGGTCCAGTAGTTTTTACGTGAAAACAGAACAGACAGACAGACAGAGTTACTTTCGCATTTATAATATTAATAGGGATAGCCTTCCTCGATAAATGGGCCATCTAACAGTAAAATAATTTTACAAATCAGAACAGCAGTTCCTGAGATTAGCGCATTCAAGCATACAAACTCTTCAGCTTAATAGCATATATATTATATATTTAGCATAGATTGGATCTTGTCTATCCAACGGTTGCCTGGAAGAGATTGCTTTTAGCAATAAGGCCGCCCATATACTACGTTTTAGTAAGTAAGTATATTGTGTATTTTTCCTATGTAATGTTGGTGTGCACTAAAGAGTATTGTATTGTATTGTATCATACTAATATATAAAGCTGAAGAGTTTGTTTGTTTAATTGAACGCGCTAATATCAGGACCTACTGGTTTTATATGAAAAATTCTTTCATAGAAAAAGCTATATACCACCACCTTATGACCAATAAGATCGTAGCATCAAAGAAGAATGTTTCAAAATCGAGGGGTTTTGGAAACAAATTCCACGCGGACGACGCCTCGGGCACAGTTAGCTGTAAATATAAATAAAACTATTAATCAAAAAGCAATAGGGAAATACACACATATATATATATATGTGTATATATATATACACACATATATATATATATATATATATATATCTAATATATAAAATACTCGTGTCACAGTTTTCGTTGCCATACTCCTCCGAAACGGCTTGACCGATTTTAATGAAATTTTTTGTGCTTATCCGGTATCTATGAGAATCGGCCAACATCTATTTTTCATCCCCCTAAATGTTAGGGGTAGTCCACCCCTAAATTTTTCTTTTATGTTTTAGACAAAATTTTTAATTTCTATTTTTTTATGACACAACATACAAAAATACATACAACCCTAGATTTTCAACCCTCTACGATCAACCCCTATTTTTTACCGGGCAGGACGACGTCTGCCGGGACAGCTAGTATATATATATATATATTTCTTCAGTGCGTGTGTATGTCACTGAAGTCCTGCTAGACGGCTGGACCGATTTTGATGAAATTTATTGTGTGAGTTCAAGGGGATTCGAGGATGGTTTAGATTCACAATTGGACCCGGTAGGTGGCACTGCAATCGGGTTCTAATGTTTTTTCAAGGCAGGACAACGTCTGCCGGGACAGCTAGTAACTATGGAAATATTTATCGGTAGTGTCATATCTTTGATCTGCTCGTGATTGATTGCACTAAGAAATTTGACTACAATGATGTGCAAATTTCATCATATCGTAATTCAATATATTGTGAGATTCTATATTACTCATCTTATCAATGAAATCATTCACTGTTAAGTGTTAAGTGGGAAAAATTTGATGATGTTAAAATCAGTAGAACATCACCAGGCCCAGACTGTATGGGTTCGTAAAATATTAGAACAGCCTTATACAAAACTTGTTAATTGATTTCATACAAAAGCGTGAGTCTTGCACTCCTATTTCAAAATCCCATAGAACTTGTCATAATTGTCGGAAAAATATGAGGATAAACTAGCGGACCCACCAGACGTTACCATGGTTTCAATTTTGGTTGAAAATTTGTAATATTTTTTTATTACTCAAGATCCATTTTTCAATGAAACATGATAATTTAAAATTAGCTCACAAACAATGTGGAGGAAAATTTTGAAGTTGGAATTTACCTATTTTTAGTTATAAATAGTCATATTGTTACGAGCGTGGGACTCAAATTAAAATGCCATTGTATTTACTATAGAGTTTATTAGAACCATAGAAACACGTAAAACACAGGTACATAACTGGACGCAACCAGTACAAACTGCACGATCAATAACATGCGCAATCTTATCGAATGTACATCTTACTCGTATCGTATCGCTTGACTGCCGATCTCTCCATGGGGCCATTGCTGCTCATAAAATGTGGCTGCCAGCCCGCATAGGTCCAGGTGGTAGGGCATTTGCCCGACTGGATGGCTACCACCCCTGGTCTAGAGTATGTCGCCATAACAACCTTGTGTTGTTCCGGCATTAGTGATCAGGTTCCAGGCTCCCTAAAGAGAGCAGCAGCGCATTCGTAGCACCTTTGGTGTTGCAAATGTCCATAGGCGATGGTAACCTCTGTCCATCAAGTGGGCCGTCTGCCTGTCTGCTGATCTCCTGCAATAAAAAAAAAAAAAAAAAGAAATAGACTGCCTGACATGACTGCCATAAAACAAGTACAATAACAATACGATAATTTTCTTAATTACAAATTTTAAACACAAAGTAAACAAAAGAAGCCCAAATGCGGGAAAGGTAATGAACCAAGTTTATGGCAGGCAGGTGTGCATTCACTTTTTGTCGGCATGTAACAATAATTTTTTTATTGCAGGAGTTCAGCAGACAGGCATCCGGCCCACTTGATGGAAAGCGGTTACCATCGCCTATGGACATTTACAACACTAATGATGCTACAAATGCGCTGCTGCTCTCTTAAGGGAGACTGGAACCTGGTCATTAATGCCGGAACATAACTCAAAGTTGTTATGGCGGCATACTCTAGACCAAGTATGGTAGCCATCCAGTCGGGCAAATGCCCTTCCATTTGGCTGTGGGTTGGTTTATCGCCTCTTACGACAGGCCGCTCGGCCGCAGGAAATTGTATCCTTTCTCCTTTCCTGCACGGATAAAATGCTATGTTGAAAATAAATTATAACTGGGCTATCATAAAAACTTTTGTCGCAATACTTTCTGAGTGGTCAGGTATGTGAAATCCCCTGAGGTTTTCAACAAATTCCGTCCATCGTTCAACTTTTTTTATGACTTAACAGAACACGTGTTAATCAGGTGAACTACAGTAGCGGTATATAACTGTTGCTAATGAGGATTGGTGCTACGTCAAGCGCCGTGAGTCGCGCTGGGTCAAGGACTTACGAGTGGCCCAAGTATAGGCGGGCGCGGGAGCGGATTGCTGAATTAAAATAATTTTCTTTGAACTTCAATATCTAATGCGAAATAATTTAATTGTTAAACAACATGCGAATTCTTAATAGGTTCACATCAGTAAAATAATTAACCTGCTCCCAATAAAAAAATTGTGTGTCTGTGCAATTCACACGCAGTATAAGTGGAACAAAGTGTGACATGGGGTGGGAGGGATTCTACTGGTTATAATGTCACATTTCATATATTATATGGTTATAATATATTGAAGCTTTAAAACACGAAATTTGAAATATTAACAAAAAGCTTCGAAATATTTCCAACTCTGTATATATGAACATAGCGTTTACATTGTATATAGTGTATTCTCTTTCTCTCGCAGATTTAGTCCTATAGATGTATGTGTTTATCTCTTTTTCGTTTCATCGAGTTAAATAACACAACTATTCTGAAGAGGTTTCACATTGATTTTTTTTTTCAGGGCTAGAATAACCCAATTGTGTTAGTAAAATATTACGAACTATGTTAGTATGCGCGTTCGCAACAGTTAGTTAGTACATAGTATAATAATTATTTCTTTTAATACTAAATACTTAAAAATAAACTAAATTATAAATAAATTACACTACAAACAAAAGCTTATAAATTTAGTGCTACTATAAAGATATTTACAAGTAAAAATACTATATTACTAAATCATAGTATTCAATTATATTTGACATTTTATATACACTAACGTCAGAGAAAGTCACTTCGATGGGTAATACGTGCACCTCATGCAAACGACCATTATTGTTTAACAGCAAGAAGTGATAAGTGTCACGAATTATGCAAATATAAAGCACGACAGCCAAAAGTCGAGCCAATGAGCTTCGTTAATTTTGGAAAGTACCTTCCAGAGAGCCTCAAGCCCTTGTCTTCGTAGATTCGCTTAGTGCAATTGGCTTGTGTCTAGATATACTGGTAGTTGCATCTCGTTTCAGCCACCAATTTAACTATGCTATAATAAATCTGTAAATAGTTTGTACATTGCGTTTAAAAATGTGAAAAAATCATGGAGGATAACTCAGACAAAGAGATTTCGAAAATTATTTTTTTAGTATTTTTACCTGTCTGTCTGTTAAAGCATCACGTGAAAACTACTGAACAGATTTAAATAAAACTCGACATATAGCTGGATTATACCCCAGGGCGTGACTTTGGATAATTTTTATTTCAATAATTAACATCGTTTCCGTGAGATAAATGAAAATAGCGATAAAGATGGCGCTGCGATCGCATATTTTTTAACTATTGAATGTATATGACTGAAACTTGACATAGTGCTGCCTTATAACCCGAGTTAACACTAGGATACATTTTATCTCTACAAATTACGTAATTTCCTCATTTCATTTACGTTGTCATAAACGACATCTCCTTCATTGTATTACATCAAATTCAGGTTTGCTACGACTTGCCTCTATGTTCCGCTGAGCAGTTGTGTAGACTATGGATTTAGTTTCTTATTTATTATAGTGAACTTAGTAACAAGAAACAGTAAAGTTTTACCTACTACACCTGATTGAATTTGTATTTATATAACATAGAGCTACTACCTAGGGGTTTGTAACGCGGCGTAGCCGTGGGACCTCTAGTTGATGTATGATTTAGCACAGTTACAGGCTATGACTACGAACGTGATGCTATACAAATACAGATAATAGATGTCACTGCTAGAGCTGTCGATAAGATTGAAAATTTGTCTATATCATCAAAATGCCCAATCGTGTAAATATGACATTTAATAATGATTAGAATCATTAGTGTACACATGACGTAAACGATATCAGTTTTGTATAGCTAAGTTAAATTAAAAACAAAGAAAGCAATATACTACATGAGTGTAACAACTCATCGTCTTATTTCGTACTCCTTTCACGGCGATTGAGCCATGGGCTCTCGCCAGCGAGGCATCACGCTATCCAACTGGGTAATCATCGTCGACGCATAACACACATTATTTGAACCCCACATTGGTAGTTGTAAGATATTGCATAAAGTTCCACATTATTTTGATACTTGTCATATGTATCTGCAAAAATGACCTCTGTAGTCCCGCAGATGTTAGTTTAGCCTTAATATATACACTTTTGATTAATTGTATTGCAAGTCTTTCTTCTAGTAGGCGTATGCAGGGAATTTAGGTCACTTTTTATATTAATTTATACTAGGATTCTGCAAGAGCAGACGTCCTAAATTTCCAATTTGCTGCTGCTGCGATGATAATGTCATAATACAGGCATATCGTGACTGCTTTGCAGCATTTATGTATTCCAATAATAGCAAAGGGTTAATAGAGATTGAAACATAATTATAATTGAAGGAAAATCCAAGGGTATAGAACCTATGTATCAGTCTGTCTAGTGTTATAAAATATCATTAATCGTTTTAAAAAAAGATTGGCAGCTGCTACAGACAGTCAGACTATTCTGAAAATGGTAGTCAGAGTTATTAATATACCTTTATAATATTGGCAATTCTTCAAAAAATTAACAATAGTTTGCCACTTAGACAAGATTTAAAAGTAAGGCAAGTGTGATGTAATTTCCACGTGATATTTACAACACGTCATTGGGGAGTTCACGGAATTTTTGAGAATGAATATGTTTGTTACCATAAATTTATTTTAAAAAACTGTCAGTCATAGGAGTGTACGTCAGAAGTGGATACTTTGTATCTGAGCGTGACGATCGCTCGAATTTACTGCTTTTCCTCATCCCAAAAGTAGCTAACGTGTCTAAAGAAAATAAATGTATCACCTTAATTACCCTTTCTGGAAGTTACTGTATAGTTTATAAATTATTATTTATTATATTATTATTCTATGATGGTACTGCTACGGAATATTATTTGAATATATAGTTTGGTACTCATAGAACCCTATTTTTAATAAGGCGTTTTAGAGGTTAGAGTTATATATCAAACGATACTTTATTCAAGCTTATTCTATAATATAATAATTCCATAATACAATAGTTGCACACATCACGAACCCAAAATTTAATCAATTTATAAATACTAATATATTCACTAACGTGCATATAATACAAGTGAATATATTTGTACTATGAAATATAGTTAGTAGAGGCCATCTTTATGATACCATTAGTGTATTGAGAAATGATGATAATGAAACATTACACGATTAAAATATACCCAAAGTTTGTTAACAATTCCAATGTTAAATTAACCAAATACGGCCACTTGTGAATTGTACCACGAACAAAAATCGGGGCGCTAACAATTAAATTCAAATCGAGGACAGCTGCTACTACGAGTCTCAATAATTAGCATGCCGCAAGCATGGACATGCTAAATTTGCTCAATAATTTTCATCCCATTCGTGGTCTGGACTTACACTGGCTTTCATATACGTCTAATCCACGTTGAGTCTAGACATTTCGGAACAATTTGTAAGGTTTAGATTTTTAGTACATTGAAAAAGTTTGGTCTTAGCGTGATGATATAGCCTTCCTGAATAACTGGGCTATCTAACACTGAAAGTAATTTTCAAATTAGACCAGTACCTCCTGAGATTAGGGCATTAAAGCAAACAAACACTTCAGCTTTATCATATTAGTTAGTTTATATATTAGTATAAGATAATAACAACAGCCCATAAATGTCCTATTGCTAGGCTCGGGCCTCCCATTATAGGGCAACGGATAGTATACCCGCCACGCTTGTCCAAGGCGGCTTGGCAGGTTTGTCACATCGATTAATTCGAAGTGCAGGTTGCATCATGATGTTTTCCTTCGCCGATATTAGCACGTGGTAATTGTAACAATATGCAAATTAGTTCAGAAAACTGCCTAAGCGGTGCATGCGTTCCGGCCAGGATCGAATCCGTGCCCTTTAAGCTTGGGACGCGTGTGCTAGCCATTACGTTACCACGACTAAATATACAATAACTAGTGTTAAAGTATATGCTTTCTGAATAAAATAGATTACAATTATTTACAATATAATAAATTGTTTTCGCTGTGACACTTTACAGAGGATAGCCTTATTGAATCGTAAAAAAAAAGCTATCTAAATAAAACTGAATACTTACCTGACAAACACAATCTAGGTGGCTTCAAGTGATAAATAAATAGGCATCTTTTAGGTAAGCATGCTCCATCCTAGACCGTTTCATCACTCAACATCAGGTAGTAAAACGTAGAGACAGTAGTCAAACGCAAAAATATACGAACGTAAAAATCTATTTGTTTCATTCGTATAGTGGAGTTTTCCTACGCAGTCCAAAAATCCCGCTAGTACCCCCGGAGAATGATTTATTTATATAAAATCTTAATACTTTTAAGATAGTTTATAATTTAAGTATATTTCAGTATTTAATTTCCTAATGAACTAATATGAATAAATGAAGTAATAGATTAACTTTTGAAATTGTAGAAAATTAATTATAACTAGTTTAAGTGATATCGAGGATCTCGTGACCGAGTCCAACATTATAGGAGAGATAAAAGTTCACCGCCTCCGCTAGCTCGGTCACGTAGAACGGATGAGAGACAATCATAGCGTGAGGAAAGCATGTTTGGGACGGCCGGTCGGTCGGGCCTGGTCGGCCGTCCATACTATCGCTGGAATGGCAGACTGGAGGCTGACCTGTATGAGATTAAGGCAGACTATAGTTAAAGATTTAAATGTCCAGCAATATCATCGTGTAAGACAATAAAAACGGATTCTTTTGCACGGTGACCTATTTAGACATAAGATGGTTTTGCGCATGAGCGTAGCGAGGGCGCTAATAGTTCCAGAGCCTAAATAGGCCTTTCAACAGAGGTTAACACTCTGCTTTTCATTTTGAATACGAGGAAAGTAAATGAAAACTGATTAGTTAAAAAAACCACTACTTCTTCTTAATCTGTTGAACTCATTTAATGCGTCAAGTATTTTTTTTGTTCGTAGCTTTCTACCAGCCAGTATGTTTGTGTCACTTATAATATTAATATATAATATAATAATTAATTTAATTTAAATTTAAGAAACTACGCAGGACAGGGAACCATGGCATCTTCTCGTTTCTGAGGCCAAAACTCATTTTAGGTCGCTGAGTCAACGAAGTAAGTTGGGAGATATGCCATAAAAAAAATAAACAAAGTTTTTTTGTAAAGTTTTAATTATAGAACCCATGGTAGGGGTAACAGGGTCCAAAACAACCCTCTAGTCACGATGACATCACACCCTCGAACGTAAAAAGTATGACGTGTGCCCCATTTTCATGGAAACACAAACAAATTGATTGTTGTAATTCATGGTAGCCACTTACTGGATTACTCATACCGGGTCGCGAGGTTTTCAGCGAATAAACATTCCACCAGGTCCGCCTACCTGTGGCCTAGTTATCCTGATGAGTTTTTTAATTATAAAATTACCAAAGGTCAGAAAAAAATAACATTTGGTTAGGGTACATAAAATTACATATCGAGGGCTTCATAACAAATGGGCGTTCAGACAAAAGTGCAGTTTTACACAAGGGACAACATTGTGAATAAAACAAAACTAGTTGATTGTATAAGGCTGAAATTTGGAATACCCTTCTTTTTAGGTACACTTGCTTACTGACTTGGGCTTTATAAATTGTAACATGCATAGTATGTATAATTTTAGTAAACAACAAATAAAAATCGGTAAAAAAACTTTTAAGTTAAACGGTTTTATTGTATGTGCACTGAAAACTACAAAATAAATAAATAGTTAGTTAACTATCAACCTACGTAGGTGATCTCGGTCATAAATATCTCTGATGGTAGTGGTTGTCATAACATGAACCATGTCAGCGAGCGCAAGGCAGTTCATGAAAGAACACTAACACCAGGGTTTCCTTGGTAGGTAAACTAAGCAGCCCACACTATAACAAGTAGGTATTTTGACCTTCTAGTTCAGAAATATTTTATTACTAGGCAGAATAGCTTTTAGGCATATAAGACTAAAATAAAAACGTGGGGCCCCTCTGAAATCATACCATATGCAGAGCATATCATATATCTCTCTTATGGGGCCCCACGTTTAACTTAAAAGGTTTTTTACCGATTTTTATTTTCTTGTTTTTAGTATTTAGTGAAATTGTCTTCCGATTATTCCTCATTTTATTTAATTCATTCAGTGCATCATTATTACATGGTTTCTTACCTGATAATTTAATACAATCTAATTCCTCAATACATAGCCCTTCCAGAGACTTGACTCGACTTAGAGCCACGTATGCTTGTACGCCATTTTGTAACAGCGTCCATCTTGAGTTTGAAATTTAACATGAAATTTGACATAATGACAGTATTCTGCTAGTGTAGTCCTATTATTTGATACCCATATTGTGGTGGTTGTGGAAAAATATGTACATAGTCCGCCATATTGGAACGGCGTCCATTTTGAATTTTGAATTTTGACATAATCATCGTGTTTTACTAGTGTAGCCCTTTCATTTGATACCCATATTGAGGGGGTTAAGGAAAAATATGTAATCCGCCATTTTGTATCGGCGGCCATCTTAGATTTATAATGTTATTGATTTTATTAAATTGTATTGTCATCTAAATTAAATATGTGTACCAAATTTCAGATCAATCTGACAACGGGAAGGTGCTTAAATTTCAATTTCTAATTTTGACCCAAATAAATAAACAATTTCCGTACGGGTCGAGCTAAATAAAACCGTTTAATAAAAATGGCATTATACCCCTTTATGTTATGAAGCCCTCGATATCTATGCAGGAACAGAAAAGAAAGAAAAACTTTATTTGCAAAAATATCGACGTAATTAAATTCCTTATTCATTATTATACACCAGTGGTACCCAAACTTATTTTGTATACCGCCCACTTTGAGAATAAATTATTTTTAGCGCCCCCCTTTTTTCACCTACTTAAAAAACATTATAACGTCAAATTAAATTAATTGTTTATTGAGAGCTACATTAGTGGAGATCAAACATTCATTCTAAATGAGACTTTTACTATAGCCCGCAAGAGTTAACTTGAGAGCTAAGCGCAGTATGTAGTACACAAAGGCGCTTAGGTCTCAAGTTAACTCTTATGGGGTACACCTGCCACTGCCCATTTTTTTCTGGGTCACTTACCGCCCCCTTTTAGGCCTGCAGCGCCCACAAGGGGGCGTTATCGCCCACTTGGGGAACCACTGTTATACACATAGCATACTTTGAAAATTTGTCCACCGCATTTTCAGCAAACAAGGTTTGCACTCAGCATATTGCTGTGCCGGAATTATATCAGACACAACGCTGTTTTCAGTGCAAACCTTCCTTTTGGCGTAAGACGAAAACGACACAATGTTGTTAATAAAATAATAATAATCAAATATAAAACTAATAAAATATAACACTCATTCCTGCGCTGGGATGGCCTGTCGTACGAGGCGACAAAACAACCCACAGCCAGGTGGTAGGGCATTTGCCCGATTGGATGGCTACCACTCTTGGTCTAAAGCATGTCGCCATAACAACTTTGAGTTGTGTTCCGGCATCAGTGGCCAGGTTTCAGTTTTCCCTTCGTAGTCGGCAGCACATTAGCAGCATCTCTGATGTTGCTAAAGTCCATAGTCGACGGTAACTGCTTTCCATCACAGTTGGGCTGTCAGCCTATCTGCTGTGCTTCAGCAATAACAAAAACATGCAGGAATCATTGTCTTGATAGTGGAACGTGAAATGGTTACTCCACGTTTTATACGAAGAGTGATAGGTAGGTCTGAAAGTCTACTACGCCTTTCTCTTATAACTCAGACCGCTCAAAATGCTCTATTGGTGGCAGTTGCTTCTGGTTTGCAAATCAAACTAGATGTTAATGGACTGTATAATTATTATTATATATTAACTTTTTACATGAATCGAAATATATATAGAATAAGTACAGATTATGCGAGAGAGTAGAATTGTGAATGAATAATTATGAACAATTGGAAATGAAATATGAAAAAAAACATTTTTTGCCTCTAAGGCCGCTCCTATATCCCGCATACCCTCCGACGCCAAGTTGCTAATTGCTCCAGCTATGGGCGTCAGCGGTATGCGGGGCGCGGAGAGTAGTTGTACTCCGGCGGGTGGGTCAGGGGGGTGCTCTCTGCCCGCATCATACTCCTTGAGTCGGTCTACGGAGCGACCATGGTTGTTATGGTCGCCGCGGAAACCAACGACATTTAATTGGAGTTTTCGCTCCAGCAGCGTTCAAAACGACCCATGTCAAGAGGTGGATCGAATAATCCATTCCACCTTGAGTTTATAGTTCAAAATCGCGGTTGTGAGCGTGGTCGTTGTGAGTCTCATATGGAACGTAACCCTAGAAAGTGATATCATTTGACACATGATCATGTCACAGAAAGTCATGATAAGCAGAACTAATGAGTGCGTCATATCCATTACTTGTCGTAGTAACCTAAAAACCTATAAAAGTAATTTTAAGATTATAATACTGTAGTCAACTTAAGGTTATCAATAATGATAAAAGTCATTAAAGAGTTCTGAGTTATATGACATTGCAATAACTAATTTAGGTAAGGTCAGTCACGCAGTCCATAATCAGCTAGATTACGTTTTATCAAAACTTAAAGTAAGAAGAGGTATTAGGTACTCACTCGTATTTGAGCAAAAACCGTGACAACATAGTACCTATATCATTGCAGAATGACTTCCAATGGAATGATTTCCACATTCCATAATAAACTCAGCAACATTGAAGCCAACTTGGTGATGATTGAAGAATGGAAGAGAGGGTTAGTTTTGGCAGTGGGTTATGGGCGGTCAGGGAGTAATTACTGCGAACGGAAAAACTAATCTTGAGGGTAGTAGACCGCGACTTCCATCATAAGATGGTGATAGGTACATATGCCAGTGCTTAGAACCTCAAGTGATTCCATTCGCTGTATGTGTGAGCCGAAGTTACATTTTCACGCATGATAATGCAAGAGCGCATACGGCCGGAATATCGCAGTAATGGACTAGGCAGCGAGAAGCCCAGACGTGAATCCAATCAAACACTTATGGGACGAGCGAAATAGGCGCGTTCAAGCTCGCTTGCCAGCTGCGCAGACGATGCAGGAACAAGAAACTACCATAGAAGAGGAATGAGAGTTGAAATCACCGAATTATTGAATCATACTGACCCTAATTAACTGTATCTTTAACCGCGTAAGGGCTGTCGTAGATGCCTTAGGAGGCAATACAAGTTATTAAGTAAAAAAATTTGGGGTAAAACTTTTTTCTTCATGTCTCCTACTATTCTTGTCTTTGACTAAGGTGCATATTCAACTTAAACGATATAACTCTTCTAGTAATCGGAATTCTAAATTTAGAAAGTTATTAGATGGCTAATATTCCAGTGTCAAAACTGCATAAAAACTTTTTGCTTAGCCAGAAATTTATTTTTAAATAAAAGTAGTCAAACTTAAAACGCTAAATTGGCCGAAAGACGCGATCGAGAGTTTATAACCTGCTACTTCCGTCTTATTACAGTTTTCTTTACTCAAAAAAGTGAATATCATGACGTCTTCGTCTAGGTATTTTTTCAGGTTTTCCTTATCGATAACTGCGGTACTTTTTTGCTGTTACATCATCTTATTTAACGGTGACTGTCTACCGACTTACGGCATCTCGTCCATTCATGAATCAGAAATCATTTTATCGACAATGTTGCGGCACGTTTCATCTAGCAATTTAGTGATGTATAATTCAGCCGAGTTAAAGACTATGGTCAATATATAAACGTGATGATATATAAATACAGATGATGGATATTGGCGTTAGAGCTGTCGATAAGATTGGGCAATTTTCTATGTGATCAAAAATCTCCAATCTCAAAACCTGTAATTATAATATTTAATCATGATTAGAATATCCGTGTGTACATCACCTAAACGATAAAGTTTCTGTATAAATAGTCTAAGTTAATTAAGAACAAGGAAGAAATTAATATACGGCAAGAGTTCAACAACTCGTCGTCTTATTTTGTACTACCCTCACGGCGATTGAGTCATCCACCACTGAAACACCACACACATAATTTCAACCCCCACATTGTTACATGACAATTTTATATATAATTTAAATGTATGACATAAACTTACATAAACTTATTTGAAATCTTACTATACATTTACTTGCCTTACAAATGTGTTTTTATAACAACTCTACGGACTCTAGTTCCGTACCCTTTTTTACAATTAAATTTAGAAAAAAGTTTAAAATTGTACACGCTTATTTGTTATTTTTATTGTGTATGACATTTATTGAATGTATAATATGTTTGAGTTTTGGTGTACCTTAAGAATAACTTGTTATATTAATTTATTCTAATTTTGATACTAAAATTATACTAATGTAGAGTGTGTCTGTTACATGCTGGTGTTGTGAGGAAGTGCGTGTGCAGTGTGTGTCTTATATCTACCTATATATATTTTAACGTAACTAGTTCTATGTGTGTTGCGTTTGTGTATTTATGTGTGTTATTGTTGGTTGTGTGTTTGTGCGGTGTTATAATTTATTGTTTATTGTTGTGACAATGTGTTGATGTGTGATACCCTACGAATAGTTCAAATTTGACACAGACTAGTAATATTAATTGTCTACCAAGACTAAAATAATTGGAGTAGATTAATGGTAACTTGGCAAGTAAAGTGATTTGGTATTGCATAAAATGAAACTTGGTTGGCCGATTATGTTTCTTTATTTTAGTGATTTGACAGGCTTTTATGTGTTGTATGTTTATGGAGAGATATTTATTTTATGTATTGATGTGTAGACGTGCGTCAGGAATGTATGTTGAGGGACATGTGTAATTTATAGTCATAATCAACTCACTTCATTACTACATAATAATATAATGTAGTAATGAAATCGAAATGAGATTTTACGGAATGAAACAGTTGCGTTAATCAAAAACATAAAGCTTTAGTAGCAGTGCTGTAGCTTGCCTTAGACGGGCCTAAAGGAAATGTAAACTTTTTTTATAAAAAATAAAAATGCTCCAATTGAATTAAAGTAACTATAAATTGATTATCAGTTATTACTTATAATTAATGCTCCTAGGAGCTAAATCAAACAATCTTGCTATGTGGAGCGAAGATGTGTTCTAGGTGGAGCACGCTTACCTAGAAGGTACCTATCCACACGGGACTTGAAGACACCCAGGTTGTAGGTTTCGGGAAAAACAGACTCCGGCAATGAGTTCCATTCCTTTGCGGTGCGTATGATGAAGCTAGATACAAAACGCTTCGTTCTTATTCCGTCCCTGTTGGCCCAGCAGTTATTCTCAAAAATGTTACCAACTTATGAAAGATTGTGGATAACATTTTAAGAAGGAGTTTTTGGTGGGAACTGAAAGGAGATGTTGTGCTGTGCAGTTTTATTTTCTAAAAATGTGTAAAATTACTCTAAATTACTCTAGTCAAATGTGGCTTTTTGAGTTGTTACAAGAACTCCGTTGACTGGCACTAGATGATTACCTACAGTTCAGCCGTACTACACGTAGGCTTAAGAAAATGGAGTAACTATATTGTAAACTAAGATAAGGCTTAAAGGCCTAGTTGCCAAGCCATAAACCTAAATAAATTACATTTTAAGAATGTCTGCTTACACCGTTTCGCATCCCCTGTAGCCTGGGGCCCCCGTATTATTTGATACGGCTGATGGTAGCTACGCCCCCGTTTAACAGACACTACATTGGACATGAATATACGTAAATCAAACCCTACTCCAAACGCTCCCACGTGTAAACGCAGGCCTCGCAATGTACTCATTGACGAGCCTGACAAAATCACACGTCTAATCGCGATCATGAACCCCCCGAGGCTCAGAACATCAGCCTGGCATAACAGACGCAGACACAACAGACGCCGGAGAGCCCCGGACTCGGTTCCTCTTACACAATCGTAAGACCCACCAATCCAAATCACTCATTACAGATACCAGTAGCCATACAATAGGCGTGTTGCTGGAGAGTTTCTTCCGCCGCTTCTTCTCCTCCAGCTATAACACGTTGCGAAGCGGTAGTAATGATAGACTAGGATCGGCTCCGCCGGCGGAGTCGATGACGAGTCCCCAAATATTCACTTCAGCCTGTTGGCTTAGCTCATTCAGCCCTTTGCGGCCTGTTCCCAATATAGAGTCAATCCCCCGCAGCGGTCGAGCCGAGGTCGAACCTCACAAGAGGTGCCTCCTCGAGCGTGCTGCATCCGGGCTGAACGCCTCCGCTCCCACGGAGTCGGGAAGCCCCCAAAGTCCGGTATCGCTGAAACAGCCATCTGCGGCTATTCAGCTGAGTCGGCTCCAAAAAAAAATGTAAAGCAAAGTTCAACATAATAATATCAAACTACAATTATTTATAGAGACGACGATCCTTCCTCGATAAAATAAAATACTTTTCAAATCGGCTACTTTAAAGAAGCCATAATCGGTAAAACAATGTTATCAGATAAGAATTATTACAATACTACTTGGAAAAATCCAGTGAAATTGCGTTACATTACGCATACGTAATATACCTAATTAATGCACAAAACGATTACACATTATATGGAGTGTCCACATTAGTATCAATTTGATCAATCCGATCATCATTGCGATACATATTTTTATCGACGATACATATGTGCACTAGACCGATTTCACTTAAGATGGTTAAAGAAATCTCTCAAGTTCTAATAATGGTCTGATCGTGTCCGTGACAACGAAATCCTACGAAGAGTACCATAAGCGACATTTTTATTTTGTTTATTCTTTTCTTTATTGCAGAAGTTTAGCAGACAGGCAGACGGCCCTTGATGGAAAGCGGTTACCATCGCCTATGGACCTTTGCAACACCAAAGGTGGTGATCCTGGATATCATGTAACAGCAGAGTGCTAGCCAAGACAAAACGAGCCCAAACACGACGGGACCATCTTGTTCAGTACAAGAGTTCCTATGCCCGCCTTCCGACTCCGTCCTCAGATCAGCTCCGTAGTACCATATTATTGTATTGTCGTGCAAAATGGGCGATATGCATATGCGTGCAAAATTTCAGCTCAATCACAAACCGGGAAGCTGGTCAAATTTAACTTGCAAGATTCCACCCGAACTTACATAGGTACATCTATCATCATCATCATCATCCGAGCGATAAATCCCGGTTGCGTTCACTCCGACGCCCAGGGTCCGCTTTCCTACTTTTTCTACTCCACTTCGCGCGGTCTTCAGCAACCCCCGTTTTGAGACCATTGGCACGCATGTCATCCTTCACGACGTCAAGCCAGCATTTCTTGGGCCTTCCCCTTCGACCGGGACCTGGCGGAGGTGGCATGGCTAGACATTTGTTCCCCACGTAATTAGCCGGTCTGCGTAAAACGTGGCCGCACCAGCGTAAGCGACACTCTTGCAGTTTGTCTGCTATGTCACGGTCATGAAGACTGCCGCGGATGCGGGAGTTCCTGACCCGGTCTTACCGCGTCACTCCACACATCCATCGCAGCATATTCATCTCCGTGACACGCAGTTCTTGATTGTGTCGCTCAAGTACTGGCCACGCTTCACTGCCATACAAAAGGATAGGTCTAATGATGGATTTATAGACCTGTCCTTTTAATTTGACCGGCATTTTGGGGTCACAAATGACACCTGTCACCTCACGCCACTTGGCCCAAGCTGCTGTGATACGGGCCTTGACGTCGAGGTCGACATAGGTACATCCATTGCAAGTTAAATAAAAGCTTATGAAAATACTATTGGTTCCTAAGTGCATTTGTAAATTGAAGTTTTTCTTCTAGTATTCCTATACTAACAGAATCACAGTCCACTCAGTCGTCTTCAGTCACCCGTTTACAGATAGTTTCATTATAGATATTTTCATTTCATATTTCAATTTACATCGGCCTCTGTGGCTGTGTAAGTGAATGAATGAATGAATGAATATTTATTCTCGTAAAAGATACAGTTACTTATCTAATATTATCCAATAGGTCTTATCGCTATTAGCAATTTCTTCCAGGCAACCTTTGGAAGGACAAGAAATTTGATAAGAACAGAGATGTTGCATAATTCCTACTTTACCTAATCAGTAGCTTATAAATATATACATACATCATATTACATACATACATTAATAAAATATGAAAGTATAGTAATATATATATATATATATATATAATTGAAATCCACGTATATAGTGACTCATCACGATATCTCAGGAACTATAATACATATAGACTTGAAATTTGGCATGGATCTTTCTTTCGGCACGTAGAGGACAGAGCAGAGAGGAGAGGAGAGAGCAACGCAAAGATTCCAACTTTGAGTCGAGGCATGGCATTAATTTCGTAAACAAACTTGGAGTCTGAGAATAGCCCCAGAGTAGTTCGTAACATATACCTACAACTAATTCAAACCAGCCAATTGTACTATGTGAACATCTTAGCTTTGAGAAAATATTCAAAATATGATTCCATTGCAATAGTGACAAAAATCCTATTCTACTAAATCCACAATCTCGATATCGTCGCGGCGCAATGATAGCAGAAAAAAGATGGTTTACCAAGAGCATTTAAAAAATTCATTTCGCGAATTTTCGCTTATAAATATTTATAATGATAGAGTAGCTTGCCACGGGCACGCACAGATGTAATACCTATGGCTCAGTTCCTGTGGCACCCCATAAAACGCATAGGAGAGGGGCGCAGGTTAGGTTTAGTGGGTAGTCTGACGGCCGACTATCCCCCGTTCCTCCAATGGAGGCCACGGTAGGCATCCGGCCAATCAGGAGTCCCACACATCCCTCGGTGTAAAGCCTTCCCCCAGGCCCGAGGATGGTGTCCCAAGAAAAAAATTCCCCCTGCGTCATCAAAAAAAAAGGGCACGCCTTTCGAACTAACAGAATACCGAAATTAGGCAACCCTACGATTGAAGCGATAATGTCCGGCTATTTTGAAGAGATAGTAATAGCAGAATTAGGCGCCAGTTCCAGTTATCTGGTTTTCTAGTTATCTAGTCAGCTGATTGCATTTGTACGTGACAGGACGCTTTATTCGCATCGCACGTGCAAAAAGGCTATATTTGATTAGGTATAAAAAATCTAATATAATACACACGTCATATTGTGAAATAGTATATAAAAAATGTGTCATAAATATCAACAGAATCTCTTAGAAACATAGATAGGACTATCTAAGTTTCTATGAGATTCTGTTGATATTAAACCTAATATTAATACTACACATGTAATGTAATCATTTGGCAGTGGTAATTAATGAGCAGTTATCGAGTAAGTGCAATGTATTACTAATGGCTGGTTTACACGAAGTAAGTTTTAAGTTACAAAATCAAGTTATTTAATTCTTAACATAAACATAACATAAAATCACCCCTGTTTCCCATGGGGGTAGGCAGAGACTATGGATCTCCACTTGCGACGATCCTGACAAACAACTTTCGCTTCACCTACTTTCATTAACCTTTCATACATGCGCGTTTATTTGAAATGCTTTTTACCTGGCCTTTTTTTAACAATTCTGATATTTGTTCATGGTATGTTCGTCTCGGTCTACCGGCAACAGCTCTACCATTGACAATACTGTCATTTACCTGTTTTGTGATTCTATTTTCATCCATCCTCTCTACATGCCCAAACCACCTTAACATTCCTTTTAATTCTTGTAATATGGATATATAGATAACACTTTATTGCTCAGCAAAATAAACTAAGACACAAACAAAATGCATAATTACAATACTTCTGGGCAAAACAAAGGCGGCCTTATCGCTAAAGGCCTTTATCAACATTATCATCTCAATTAAATTCTGGATTTGTCTGGAAGAGATCGCATTTTAAAAATAACACCGCCCTTTATGTATAATAAGACTAGCTGTCCCGGCAGACGTCGTCCTGCCCGGTAAAAAATAGGTGTTGATCGTAGAGGGTTGAAAATTGAGGATTGTATGTATTTTTGTATGTTGTATCATAAAAAAATAGAAATTAAAAATTTTGTCTAAAAAATAAAATAAAAATTTTAGGGGTGGACTACCCCTAACATTTAGAGGGATGAAAAATAGATGTGGCCGATTCTCATAGATACCGGATAAGCACAAAAAATTTCATCAAAATCGGTCAAACCGTTTCGGAGGAGTATGGCAACGAAAACTGTGACACGAGAATTTTATATATTAGAAGATAAAGTTTTATGGTCTTATTCATATTACGTTAGAATAAATCTTGTCAATTTTAACCCCATGAACTCCCAAGTCACAAGTCTGCGCTTTCTTAACCCAAAAAACCCCATTCGTCAATGCGCCACACTTGTATGGAAAAGTCTTCACCATCTCTAATATTATTGGGATCCTTGGAGTAGACATAACGAACGATATACAATGTTGGGGACACCAGGTAGCCAAGGCCAAACTTGCCTCTAAAGAGCTTGGTCTAAACCAGTCCAAGCAGTGCTTCACCCTCTTTATTTAGCCTGGGGGAAATCTGATTGAAGATCATTAGTTGCGACAACTCAGAAGCCTGGGAGGGGTGGGGGAATTCGCGACACATGATTTGTAGCATGCCTAGTTAAAACTGTTGCCTTGCTATTGCCACGCCTCAGTTGGGATACCCACTAAAACCCATGGGGGTTCCGTCCTGCGCAAGTATGCCAGGATGACGGGAAAGCGGAACTATCTCAACTCCGCTTGCCCTGGCATATCTCAGAAGGCCACATCCACTGCCGGGGGACTACTTCTGTTCTCCGGCAGTGGATGCATCTTTGTGATCTAGTGCTGTGTGGGGCGGTTTGTGAGTCACCCCACGAGAGAAGAGGTGAATGCGCGCGGAACACGTCGCGCTCCCATCTCGACAGCATAAGCGGGTGAGTGAGAGCCCCTATTCCCCACTACCACTTATGATGGTGGAAGGTGAATCCCGCCCTCAGCGCCAGCGGCATCCTCTGGCGGGAACGGAGCAAGGATACCCACTCACGTCTCCGCGCCGCCTCCTTGTTCTAAGCATAATGGCTCGCAGGAGAAGACAAGCAGTACTTACCCCGACTTGCGCACTATAAAGCGCAAATTAGACCGCATATGCAGTACTGCTCATATTTATTGGGCGGAGCACCCGCTTACCAGACTGACCCCCTCGACTCCATCCAACGTCGCACCGTTGTATCGCCGACAATCCTATACTATCAAGCTATTTAGAATCGCCTGTATCCCTCTGAGTATTTTACCGTCTGTACAGCAGGGAGTGTGCCGAGGAATTGTTTGATCTGGTGCCAAAAAAAATGAGGCCACTTTTACAACAGCACCGCTCGCCAGTGACGAAGTGTTCACCCCCATTTCCTTGAGTTTCCACGCTCAACTACGCAACTGTTCTCTAGAACATTTATTCCGCGTAAAACTATGACCTGGAGGGAACTCCCCGCGGCGCAATTGACATGGGATTTTTTTTAAATGGGGTATAAAATTTGTTCAAGGTCGGCAGCCCGTTAGCACCACTGGTGTTGCACGCCCACGGTAACCTTTCCCATCAGGTGAGCCGTCTACCTGTATACCAACAACAGGCAATAAAAAAGAGTAAATTGTTGTTGCAGGCTTCTTTAACGTTCGTAAAGAAGCCTACATACTTACTTAACTCAATATGAATAAGACCATTATTCTGTAAGTTAATTTTTATATAGATACTTAAACATGCCCTTGATTTCGGCCACGCTCAACTTGAAATTTCCTCGGGAGTCCCGGGACACAAAAAATGGCCGCATTTACAAAAATAGCTTAGAATTAGGTACAAATGGCGGTCTTATCGTTGACAGCGATCCCTTCCAGACGACCTTTGGAAGGTCGCCGGTAGGCGCTGGGTGAGGAAATCGGAGGGCGGGGATGAGTGGCGCCGTCTTGGGGAGGCCTACGTCCAGCAGTGGACTGCAAATGACTGACTACATATTTTATGAATTAATATTTTAATAGAAATGAACACAGATTTATGTACACATTATGAAATACATAAATCACAGTAATATTATATATATTACGTCTATTAAAAGCAATACATATTATATAATAATTTACTAGATAGCTTAAAGATATGTACAATAATAGCAATATATACTTAACTTTATATATTTATATATAGTTATAGTGAATCACGTATGGATAAAAAGTGCAATTCATCCAGGAACGCAGAGCATAGCGAGCGGTATCCCGAAAACGTTCTGCGAAATAGCACGCGGATGGAACGCATGACGTCGCCTGTGTAAATGTTGTACGCGTGTGACGCAACAAGCCGGGCCCACCGTACTTGCCCACACGAGTTGAGTCAGTCAGTCACACCGCTTTATAATAGAAAAGCCGCACCAACACCAGGCATACTTGAATCGGCAGTCAAGGCAGCAACACGTTTACTACAGTGAATGAGTGCGTGATAATCAGTGCACCTGGCGTGTAGTGCTGACAGATAACCCGAGTGATTTTTTTTATTAGTGAAAGTTACAATGGCTAGAATGTTGGTGTTTGTTGTTTTGTGCGTAGCGGTCTCTGGACACCCTAGAAGTCAACATGTGAAGTTCCCGAAATCGGATGATAGTACCGGCTTTAGAAAAGGTAGATTTAAATATTTCATTAATCAAATTACTCTAATAAACTAATGTATTGAAAACTTAACCTTCTACTTAACCATCTAATTAACTAATAATTTTACCTGTACTCCCTTAATACTATAATTAGAATACTATAATAATAACTGTTTAAATCTAAATAACAATTTCTTAAAAATAAAAGAAGTTTCACTTCAATTTAAAAATCAATAACTTCCTTATTAATTTTATTTTAAATTATTAATACATTAATAGACTATCGCTATTTAAAAAAAATATAATAAAATATTTAAATAAATAAAATAAAAGCAACAAAAGTATCAAATATAATGCGTCCGCGTATCGCTGTCTACCACAGGATCAATGACCTACATTTTCCCGTTTGCATTTCCGTTGAATAGATTTCAACGATTCCTTCAGAACATTTCGAGAGTTAATGCTTATTTTTTTGTTTTATATTATACAATATGTAAAAAGACGACAACTTAATAATTGTTATGAGATACATTATAAATAAATTATTTTTTTCATTATCTCTAATATTTTAATCCGTGATTTGCTAATAGTCTCCTCGGCTATAAGTAAAACATTAAACCTGGGTCGCCTAATATAAAGACGCTCTAATTCGTTTTTATAATGTCTCTGAATGTGTTAATTAAGAAATATTTTTAATTATGTTATTCTTACAAGCTTATAATATTTAGAAAAAATAGAATATACTTTACTATTCAAAATTACGATATAAAATCAAGAACATTATTTACGTCATTACGTAATTTTTTTACAATGTAATTCTTTACAATCAATACCTAACTTGTACATATAAGTTTTTTCCGTAATTTTTGTGAATAAATTATTAGTAATCTACATTATCCCGACATAAAAAGAGACAAATAAACAATTCTCGCACAGTATAACTTTGACACACTCATAATAACTAAGGTATACTAAACTCTACTGAAATCTCTAACATTTTTTTAAATTATTTAAGTATATATTCTACAGGGATTGTATTAATAATGATGGAAAACTATTTTAAAATGACATCTTATAGTAAATACGGATATAAAAATTATCTAGTTTACTTTCTAAAGGATTCCGTAGCAAAAAAGTTAAAACAAAATGAAGTCCATCTATTCGTCTATGTAATTATTACATCGTAATCCTTGTACCTAATTAGCACTATATAGAAGAAATTTATAAACTTAAGCCTGGAGAAGGCGGCAATAAGTTGGCAACAACCCTGCTATTGCAGACATCCATGGGAGACGGTAACCACTTTCCATGAAGCTGGCCATCTGCCTGTTTGCTTGCTTGACACAATAATAAAACCAAAATAAAGAAAAAATCCTTTTTTTTGCTAATAGTGTAACGTAAAGTAGCAAACGGACCAACTGGTGATAGGTGGCTACCGTTGACCATGGACGTTTGCAACACTAAGGGAGTCGATGCGTTGCCTACCTCGTCCAGATTTTAGGTATCTATCACGTTCACGCTCATTTTGAATAGGCCTATATTGTAGCACTCTGGCAAAACCGCGTGAGAGAGTTCATTCCATAACTTGGACGCATATGGCATGAAGGAGCCTTCGCCACGTACCGTATTTTAATAAGAGACATGAAAATATATCAAACAAATGATGCAAGAAATGACCTACTTGAGTGATAATGAAAGTATAGCTTCTAAAGTTTGACTTTCTTTTACACAGTGGCATGTAGCGGTGCTAATGCGCGGGAGCGCGAGTCCATCATCGAGCAATCAAAGTGTGGGGCACCCAAGGAGGTCTTCGTGTATCTCGACCCTAAAGCCGCCCATGAGCAGGTGAGGACATTTATTTATTTTCTGATGCTGTGGCGTACGTAGATGCCACGTTAGTGTCAAAGATTTAGGCTGTGGCTGAACGCGTCTTATTTCAAGCATTATAAAAATAAATACTATAAGTAGATAGACAGCACTTACTACTACTTGACCTAGACCGTACCTGGATAGGTTCTGCAAGCAGCTTGTCAAGGAGGCTATAGAACGTAATAAGACGCAGTGTTGAGTAGTTTCATCACCCCTGCTGAAGAACACCGCACTGGAAAATACATAGAATATTAATAAGATATTAATTTTAAGTTAGAATAAGGTAATAACTAAGGTCTGACTGCATAATATTAATTATAACAATAAGACTATCTATATTAACCAAGTCACCGTCAGTCCATTTTTCCATGTTCCCTGAAAATTACGACGGGCAGACGCCATAGTCCCCATAGTCTCAGATCACCAGTTCCACGTGCAGTTCATCCCAATAGCCCGTTACTTTTTGTTCTTATTTCCCATAATAGTCTTACACTGACTGGGGCTTCTCCTTGCATTTTATATGGTGTAGACAGGGACAATCGCCGGTCAATGTCACGCCACATTTACATTAAATTAGTCAAGGGGCCTCTACGCGTTGGCTTACCCATGGCCCCAAGCAAGCTCTCCAAAGGCCAGGGCATTTTTATGGTCCGTGGTCTTTAAAGAGTATATTAAACAAAGACCCTGACTACGTTAGGGGGCGTATAGCGACAAGGTCCCACTGCTGGGCTAGGGCGTCCCACTGTCGGGGAACGGACAGTATACTTACCACGCTTGACCAAGGTGGCTTGGCAGCTTTGACACATCGCTTATCTCGATTTACAAGTTTCATCACGATGTTTCCTTCACCGTTGTTAGCACGTGGTAATTGTAATATGCAAATAAGGTCATTAAACTGTCAAAGTGGTACAATGAGTTCCGGCCAGGATTTGAACCCGCGCCCTTTGAGTGTGAGACACGTGCGATAGCCATTACGCGACCATGACTTGTTAATAACTTGAGGAAGTAAATAATATCACCCAAAAAATAATAACAAATTCCTGCACTAATGCGTATCATATCTTGACTTTACTATGGACATCAAGTCCACCAAACTGGAAGGAATCCTATACTACTATTACTGAAACGAGGTCTCCACACCAGGACTCTTTCTGTCCCTTTCTGTATTCAAATTCAAAAGTTTTATTCAAAATAAGTTCCACTGGAGAACACTTTTTGAAGGTCATGCATATAGGTTAAAATTTAATGTAACTTCCTAGTCTATGTACACCGCTTCAAGAAGCGGCAAGAAACTCCTCAGCAACACATCTCGCTAAACATTGATTATTGCAAACTTTTTTTAAATACATTTCATACAGAAATATGTAAAATGTATTGTTGCTAAGCAGCTTTCAAGTTTCGCTGCAAGTGTAAAAATAAGTCCATTTAACCGGTTGCACTAACGAGATCACCGAAAACAAGTTAATATCACACGTTTAAGGCTATATAAAGCTATAAAACTTACATGCACAAGGAATTTTAAGATGCTAACTTAATGCAGTTCGCTTATTACTACTACTTAACCTATTTATTACACAAATCTAAACAATAAAATTACGACATCATTTTGATTTCATATACATGTCTATAAAGTTCAATGCTTATGAAAATAATTCTATATTATACGAAACCTTGTTTGTTTCATAATTATTTTTTGTTGTTATACACGGAGATTTTTAGATTTTGATAGATTTTTAATCGGGCACAAACGGAGAAAGAATATAATCTTCTGCGGCCGGGCGGCTTGTCGTAAGAGGCGACAAAACAACCGTCTTCCTGTTGTTGAACTCCTGCAATAAAATAAAAAAAGATTGGACGTCAATACATCAGACATTATAACCGCATTTAGGTAGTTCTTTAATTTTTGTGAAGCATCTGTTTAGAAGATATATTCTATGTATTAATATTACTCCATTATCAATACGCAGTTGTGTGTGGTCTCCCATTTCTGGTACATTAACCCTGGCTTGCATACATAAACTTGATATGCAGGTTTCTTTGCGGTTTTATACCTAAGTTATAAATGGAACAATATGAAATTTCACGTAAAATAGCTATTTAAAAATTCATTGGATTTGTGTATATTATTATTGACTATATTTGTATGTCTTCCAAGACCACGGGTCATAAAAATTGTCCCGGAGTTTTGGAGGGCTTGCGTGGAGCCATGGGTATGACAACACGTAGAGGCCCCTTGACAAATTTAATGTAAATGAGGCGTGACACTGACCGGCGATTGTCCCTGTCTACACCATATAATAATGCAAGGAGAAGCCCCAGTCAGTGTAAGACTATTATAGGAAATAAGAACAAAAAGTACCGGGCTTTTGGGGTGAACTGCTAGTGGTACTAAGGTTTGGGAATATGGAGACTATGGCGCCTGCCCGTTGCAATGTTCAGGGAACATGGAAAAATGGGCAGATAGTGACTCGCCACTCCCTGAATGAGTCCCAAAAATGCCATAGAAGACATGGGTAACATGGGTGTGAGTGACTAAGGGGTGTCGAGAGGTAGGCTGCAGGTTCACCGAAGCTACTTCTGACGTTTTGCCATTTGTCACTTCCAATATTATTATTTACTATATTATTACCTTTACGACACCATGGAGAGCTTATGCAGTAAGCGTGCTTTCTCCGTGCAGGAACGGAGAAATAATACAATTTCCTGCGGCCGGGCGGCCTGTCGTAAGAGGCGACAAAACAACCCACAGCCAGGTAGTAGGGCATTTGCCCGACTGGATGGCTACCACCCCTGGTCTAAAGTATGTCGCCATAACAACCTTGAGTTGTGTTCCGGCATTAGTGGACCAGGTTCCAGTCTCCTTTAAGAGGGCAGCAGCGCATTTGTAGCATCTTTGGTGTAGCAAATGTCCATAGGCGATGGTAACCGCTCTCCATCAAGTGGGCCGTCTGCCTGTCTGCTGACCTCCTGCAATAAAAAAAAATAAAAAAAAGCGGCGAGTTGCTTGTTCTTATTTCCACGTTCTTTATGCCTTACAGGCAGACTATGTAAGTTACCTACCTAGTCACTATGAACTACCACAGTTCTCCTTCAGTTTCCTACATTGTTTTTAGCACGTGGTAATTGTAACAATATGCACATTAGGTTAAACTGCCTAAGTGCACGTGTTACGGCCAGAATTCGAACCCGCGCCTAACAATGGTACAGTTTAACTTGAATATATTCTTTTAAGATGGGCGTGTTCAATTATTTAAATACAACATCATTAATAGCGCGTTCCTATATCGTACCAACTCCATTTACCTTACGAGTGCTTAAAACTTGACGTAAGCTGACAAGTAATGTCAAAATTCAACAGATGGTAAAGTAAGTGAATGTATAGAAAGATATCCGAACCGGCCCTAAGTAATCTAAACAAATTAGTCTCAAACATCAAAGAGAGCGCCCTTTAATAAAAGCAAACCATGACACGTGTGATTTCACAATTACTTTAAAATCAACATCACACGACTTGGTTTTGTGACTAAAAGTGTCAATATTTGAACACAGATTACTTATCGCAAAGTACGCTACGAAGCAATGACGTTTTCAGATTGTAAAATGACCGTGTCTTGACTATCATTACGTAGGTAATTTAAAATAATTATTTTGCGTGTTTTAATTTTGACACATGCGGTGTGACTATGCATTTCTTGATTATTTTCTTCCACTGCTTTCTTAAACGAACGCGAGTCCTTCCTCCGAGAATAGAAATGTCAATGCTATCTGTACACAAAACTCGGAATAGCAGACCCAGAACGTCAAGGCACACAGACGTTCATGACGTATCGACACCGGAGGGCCAGCCAGGACCCTCGGCTACCGTAAGGTTCCCCCTTGGAGTATAGGGGTTCTCACTCATCTGTACATGCCGTCCAGATGGGGGCGCGGCGTGTTCCGCGCGCGCTCACCTCTTCTGTAGGGCGAGTTATCAACCATCCCACGCTCTGAGAGCTTGTAGCTGCCTGGAGCACTCGATGGAAAGAGGTTACCGTCGCCTATGGACGTTTGCAACACCAGAGGTGTCAACTAACTCGCTGCTGGCCTCGAAGGAATTTTATGACACCCATATTATAAAACCCCATATTGTTGCGTTGTGGGAAAACCACGGCTGGGAACTCATTCCAAATCCCCACGATGTGCAAGAGAAACGTTGTGTACAAGAGCGAAGCGGCTCAAGGGATTGAGGTTGAACGCCCAGCCGTTGGCGTGGGATGCGGTGATAAAAAGAAAACGAAGGCACCATTCTGAACAGTTCCTCAGAACACTCTCTATTACTCTTTTAGTGTTCTCTGTGATATATTTTCGTGGTTTATCATTTATTTCCGTAGCTGTATGTATTCTAAGCATAATCATGATTGAGGAAGCCAAGTATGTGAGATAGATCTGACTGATCATGGGCTAAATTTTCATTTATTTGCAGGTCAGTCCCGGAGCGGTTTGGGTGAAGAGGTGTGTCGGATTATGTGAATACGACAACGAGGGTTCTTGCGTGCCAACAGCCACTGTAACCAGGCATATACCGGTAAGGAGTTTAGATTTCATAATTATGTATCTAGAGATTTTCCATTTTGTGTCTTCTTGGAAATTTGGCTAATGGGGTGCCCCGTATGAGGCGAAGAAGCGAGATGAAATGCTCCTCTGTCTAGAGGGATCTTCCAGCAAGGCTGTTACTGCCTTCACATGCCTACGTTCCTCAGTCCTCTGATACTGTTGGATATTTGTGTATATACTTTGTACATTTTGAGAAACGTTTGCGACCTCAACTATTGCACAACGCCATCTATTGGCTTATAAGTGTTCCACTACCGTAGTTACCATCGCCTTTGGACATTTGCAAGACCAAAAGGCTACACAATGAGCTGTCGGCTTCAGGAGAGGAACTGGAATATTGCCACTGTAGCCGGGTCACTGCGCAACGTAGATATACATACTAGATAGGAGGTGGTATCCACCCAGTCGGAAAAATGCCCTACAACCTGGCTATGGGTTGATTTGTCGTCTCTTTCGACAAGCCATCCGGCAGCAGGAATTATTACACTTTTTTCCTTTCCTCTCTCTCTTTTCTTTCACCTTCTCCCAATTATATAGGGTCGGCACAAAATGTCTTCTCCTTCCACACTCCTCTATCATGCATATCTTTTTTGATCTCCCTTTACATTTGTACCCATGAACCTTGTAGTTTAACATTCTTTTATAATATATAATAATGTATTTTTTCTTTATGTGTATTGTTTTTTGAGAAATAAACCTTATTAAACTTTTAAACCTTGAGTTTATGTAATAATCATATATTTTAATAAATTCAATTACAATAACGAATATTCCAGCGACCACAATCGTTCAATAACAATAAATATTATACTTATAGGATTAGAAACGGATAGTGAGTAAACATATACACGACACATAGTATATTAATCGTTCATTTAACCCGACTTTTGAGTCAATTACGCAACTTACTATCTGAGATTTAACTGTGCCAAGGATGAGTTTAAATTAGCAGCTGATAAACAGATAACACTTTGTACTTTAACTATAATAGTACTACGTCTTACTACATTACGATTAAATTAATGTTTTATTTACGTATTTTTTAATAAGTATCAATCACACCTACTTACATATTGTAGAAAATAAATAATATACACTTTACTCCGCTTCGAAAGCGGGGTCAAATTTCTTAGAGCAAATCTTCATTTCCATCCAATGTGACAATGCAGCCAAACCACGGTGAAGGAAAATATCGTATCGCCATATTTTCTGAATTCCTAAAAGACTGTTTCGTGACATTAAAACAAAATCAACAAAATCATCATAATCGCTCCCGGTTAGGAGGATTCTAGAACCCGATCTCAGCGCCACCTACCAATTTCAACGGTATAAAAAGTATCTGGTGTTGGAAACGTCCATAGGCGACGGTAACCGTTTTCCATCAGGTGAGCTGTCAGCCTGTCTGCTGTACTCCAGCAATAAAAAAAACAAAACAGTGTTAAACATGTTTCCTCATCGGTTCTTTAATCATAGTTTAGTTTCAAAAAGATCGAGTAATTTGTACTTTCTTCATTTATCGCAGCATATAAGGTCGTTGATACATTGGCTCAGATCCGCAATGGTCACACAAAAACCTAGAAATGTTTACGAAGAATGATGCGAGCCACAAAAAAACTGCTTAACACATTAATTTAAAAACGGATCTTCAAAATAATGAAATGATAAATTAAACAATTACATTGTACGGTATAGTCATTAAGTATTAAGAAGTATTATTATTATAGTTCATTTGCATATGATTTATTTTTATTAAATTAATTTCCTGGTTCGATTCCCTGGTATAGTAAATTTTGTGGAGGAATTGTTACTGTGGTGTTGGTGTCTCGGATCGGCCCCAGAGTGGTGATGCCTTTTATGTCACCCATAGCACAAGGGCAATTTACTAGATGATATACAATATGTGTGTGTGACTCTGTGTATGTGTGTCTGCCGATAGGTATATTAGTGCAAGCGTAACTTACTGGATCAATCTCTCTCTCTCTCTCTCTCTCTCTCTCTCTCTCTCTGTGTGTGTGTGTGTGTGTGTGTGTTTGTGTGTGTGTGTCTGCCGATTGTTTACCTGTATATATTATTATACTAGAGTTTACGCTAGGGAATGACTTTCATAAAAACTTAACTAGATTTTTTTATATATTTAAACCTCCAGAGCATAAATGTCTAACTGATGGTGAAAACCACTGGAAAATCCGCAGCGTAATTAAGCTGATATACAGACTGACAAAGAAGATACGAAAATTGTATGTTAAAATTTCCCTGTTATTTCGTCGACGTTGAATGAAAATGAAATGGTAAACTTCGGAAATGAATTTTCTCCGTTATTTACTATGGTCTGGATGTCTGGAATCGGTTCCAGAGTGCCCGTTGTATATTACCCGTAACACAAGCGTAACTTGCTTAATTTGGGGATATACAATATGTTTTTCTCTGCCGATCATTTATTATATACACAATAGAAAAGTAATGCTTCTGAACCTGATTTTCGAAGCACGGTAAGGATTGGGCTTCTCTTATAGCAATGGTATTTCAAAGACGCACAGCATGAGGGCTAGGATCAAAACATAAACACCGGTCTACAGTGGACACATAACAATAAGTTTAAGTCATCGGATTAGCATGGAGTATTGTTCAAAATCACGTTATGTCATTATTATCGTCAATACGGTGATGTCACTGTGGTATCTGTCATAATTCGTTGATTATTAATTTACTTAGCTTTTGATTTCATTACACATTAATGAGTATTAAGATATTAATGGTAGGGGCGTGACTTTTGCGATAGTCGATTTTCTTGGAAAAACCATTATTAGATATTGTCGTTTACAAAGGCTCATTACACGACTTTGTTCACTAATATTATACTTCCATACATTACATGTCACACCCTTAGAATTATAGAGATCTAATTAAAAATATCAAGTTATTCAATGTTGTACCTAATTTTTATGTATTAGATATTTAAATGCAACGACTCAAAATTTTGAATTAGGTCTCTATTATTTTAAGGGCGATTATAAGCTATCGAATTTTCTGTGATAAAAATATTTTGGTTTAATCTCAAGCGTGTAAAATGCTTAAATGTCAAATTGTATGATAATACAATTACAAGTTGTGTCACCTGCATACCTGTAGACAAAGCACGTTTATTACCTCCCGCGGCCTTTGACCTAATAACATTGAAACTGTTTTATGACTATGTTCTTTTGTTTACTTTGTCTTTAAAATGTGTAATTAGAAAACAGCCTATTGCGTATTGTACTCATTTATACGTTTTCTGGGAAATTGCGTCGACGCTTGCCAGGTAGACATATTGTATCAGTGGCGCAACTTCTCTGACGATCTCAGGGAGCACTCTACTTGCTTCACTCTGTTTACTCGTAGACAACTTGTCGGGTGCCGGGTAGCTCTAATGATCTATAGCCCTACTTATAGATGTCAAATGAATAAATCATAACTAACCAATATATTTATTTGCCAACAGATACGAATATTCAACGCAAAGACAAACAAGGAGACGTGCGCAACGTATCCAGTGGAGGAGCACGTGAGTTGCGGATGTTGCGCGCACACGCCGGAGGGCTGCGCGCCGCCGAGGGTGTACAATCCTCGTAAGTGTTCCTGCCAATGTCCAAATATGGAGGAGAGGAGGCAGTGTCTCAAAAAGGTTCGTGAGATAATGGATGTCGTTTAACTAATGTCGTTGCGCATGCCCGTTGCACATAGTCACATTTAGATAGGCTTTTTAATTTATCGCTAACTTTACGCTTTCGATGGATAGATCTACTAACTAACACTCGGTGATGAGTTACGCTCTGAAGGTCATATCTTAATATTTTCTGCTTATATACATATATTTTAAATATCATATAAATTAAAAAAAAAGTAAATATTTATTATTGAATCTATAAGCATTTTTTTTTAATTGCTATAAAATCCAGCAAAGATTTATGTGCATAAAGAGTTAAAATTTTCATTTTTGTTATTACAAAAAATGATTGTTTAAATGTGTCTTTTGACTGGAAATTATCAAATTAATGTAAGATATAAACACGTTAATACAATAATTAATTGTATGACTCAAATCGAGTGTTATTGAGCCTTAGTTAATTATTATTTTATCACTTTGCTATTATTATAGTATACTCACGTTTTTTTTAGAAGTACAGTTTACTGTTTGCCAATTAATACGCACTGTTTTTTAAGTACACAGCATGACAGTTTTATTGTGTTATTTTTTCATTAGTTCTTCTTTGAGGTTATTAATAGATTTTTAGTCAAATATTACAACAAAAATATTACTAAGTTTAATTAAATTTTTAATGTAGCTAAAACATATAAAATTGTAAATTGCAAGTGCAGGAAAATTACGTTATTCTAAATGATAACCACGAATATCTGTATTAGAATTATATATTATATTCTGCTACTATAACTTTAGGTCATAAAGCTAGGTACATACATTTGAATGCAGACGTTCATAAGTTCATTTCATAATGTCATCCATTAATGCATCGATTTAGGGAACTAGTAGGATATTTGTAAATACTGACATCCATTGTCTTCAAACCTTTTAAGCTTTGATGTGTGCTCAGCATTAATTTTGTTTTTGTCTGTCATATGTTCACAGCGTTCCTTTTTTAACTGATTTCACTTGTAACATTGAGGAGAAAATTTAATACTACACAACACATGCAAACAAGTAACACGCTTGAATACTGGTATCTTCCTGCGTAATATTTATTAATATATCGTCGCATTGGCTTTAACGCAAGCCCAATGTACAGACATCAGATAGAAGACGTGTGGTTTCTTCATTGTAACTGCGTACTATATTTATGAGTCACAAGGTATATTATTAACATTTAATAAAATATATAACGAAAATCTCGATATTTATATACTCTGCAATATATATAACATAAAGGTTTCATACATTTAGTATGATATTCTTACATGCAATGAAGGAGAAACACGCCTACACTTCTTCAACGTTTTATATCTTGTGTGTAACCAGCGCCTTACAGTAAAAATAACCTTCGAAATGATGTGTTTGTTTCGCAGTAATTTGCTTATTGATTTGATAATATATATCATTAAAGTTTTACATATAATAGTTTAAGTGTTATTTGGAATTTAATAAAAAAAAATTGCAGCTATCTTACAAAAATCTATCTACAAATATCTAAAAATAATAACAATTATCCAAATATTTTTGGAATATACTTTTTTCCTGATTAATTGAATAATGCTTCAAGATTAAAATTAAACTTTGTAATTAATCTCCACAAGTATTTTATCAATTCTGATAAAAAAATTACACTACAATTACTACACTATTTGATAACACTGTCTATAATTTAAATACCTTAGATTACAATAACATATAAAACTATTCTACTGTACATATTTTTCAAATAATGAATAAAACATCTTGGTCGTAATTGCAGTAGCAGGTAATGTTAAAGGTGGAATGAGCGCCACAAAATCTTTGTGATTAACAAAACGTTGACAATCGTTTTCTATTGTTACAGCGGAGCCAGAATATGAAGTGGAGTAGATCTAGATGCCAATGTGAAGTGAGAAGAAAAGTCTTCTAAAAAGCCTTGGTGACAATTCCTCAATACCAAGCAACGTATGTGACAAGTCGTCAATAAATGACGCGATGTCCAATATGAGTATTATATTGAGAAACGTTGAGCGTGACAAGTGGACATCAATGTGACAAGTCGTCGTCAATGTGACAGATCGTCATCAATGCGACAGGCCGTCATCAATCTGACAGATCGTCATATGACAGATGTCCTAAGTGACGAGTTTTGAAATAAACATTTCCAAAGTAATGTAGTCTAGCAATTGACGTATCATAACAATGAGTGGTTAGTGTTTTGCAAGATTACAAAAGAGTCTGCTCTTAATTAATGGACCTATGAAACTGACAGTATACGTAACGACCGACTGAAAAATGTGTCTTATTAGTGCTTAAGTAGACGATGAATCTTACCAGTATTATAGATTTAAGGTATTTATTTTTAAGATTAATTTTAATATTTATGATAGCTCATTATGGAAACCTCGGCTCTTCTGTAGGATAGATTCTTAATTTCTATAAAAAAATATAAAAATCTCTTGTTACAGTATATTGCAGTGTGTGTATTATATTCTTTATGATCGGTTTATATGCACAAAATTTTCATTGGAATTTTGGAACATTGGAATAAAGTAAGGAACAATAATTTCATACCTAACCATTTACAGGGTGACTCATATTATACTGGACGTATATAGAGACCAAGCTTATGTTCGTTTGTTTATTATATTCGTTAAGTACTCGATGTTGTGTAAACGGTTTCATATAGTATGTTCATGATATTAGTTGATTTGGGCCTAAGTTTGTTGACTGCGTATAATCTGAGCAGCCTACATTTTCAATTTTTAAACCTGTACGTTTAAATAATAAAGAAAACCAATAAACTACTTTAATTATAATCACAAGTGACATTTAAGTACCCGCATCTAAAATTCGGCTATCGCGGGTTACATTATATATATTAAGATGACATTTTATGGGGCCAAATGGTGCTGTGAGTTAAAAACCTCGCATATTTAATTATGAATTTTAATTTAAATTTAACTATGTACTTAATTATTATTAATTATAATTATCAGCTTAAGGAACTGGAGTCTGAATTCATTTATAGTTTTTATATCAGTTTGCATTTGAGTACACTTTGAACTGTGTACATGTACAGTATGCGCTAACTAAAATCCGTCTGAAGAGAAGTTAGCTCTGTCCATTTCCGCAGACTCAGTACAAATACCATGTAAAAAAATGAATGAAATGAAAAATGAAAATGGCGCAAAATTTTGCGCTCTCAACTAAATATGTACCACTTCGTGAACTTTATTATTGTCTCCACGTAAACGAACTTCACGGACGCATTTGAGTTTCACAGGTAAAATATACTTCATCTTTAAATTAAATACTTAATTTGCAAAAAATAGTGAGATTTTTACGTATAATTTAAACTCCTCAATATTTATTGCTAATATTTATAAGATCTTTAATATTTTATTCGACTCCAGTTTCATCGCCTTGTATATAATGTAAATAGGAACGTTGTAAGAACGAATGTTAAATGGCATCACGGTATTTTAGGTTACTATTTAATTTAACAAAGCGTAAATTAAATTTACGCAATTCCTAAATTGTGATATAATTAATCCATTTCCATTAGGATAATGATTTAGGAGGTCTATAAATTATCAAACTAGAATTAATGAAAGTATTTTGCTTCTAGTCAAGTGACTTAATTTATTGTTTTAATTGGTATTTTTAAATTATTGTATATAATTTATAATATATATTGTATATATATATCCTATGTGTATGTATTGTGCTCTCTTTTATCGTAATAATTTAATTTTGACCAGTTTTTAATATCATACACTGACAAAGAGATGGTATTATATAGATATGGCATAGATAGGTAAGAAAAATAGTTGTGAAATCAATATACGTATTGTCATTAGTTTGATAAAGACGCCTTAAAATATCTTACTTTTTATATGCCTAGTTTACCTATTAGTTAGATAAGTAAATTTTAATTAAATTTTAAGTACCTATAACTTCTAAAAATAATTAATTGCAAAACATCAAGTCGTTTAAAATTTAGTTAAACTTTACTTATATTTAGTACGTGTATGCCAGCCTTTTGACGGTGGAAGATTGTCATCAATGCTTTGCGACGATCAACGCAACTTTCATATTACAAACTTTAAAAAAATTGTGAACTTGAAATAAATATTGCTGTGGTATATTAAATATCGTGAAATTTAATATTCTATCTATCGGGTATTTGCGAATAATTTTTCTATTTAATTCTCCCTGCGATGTTGAAATGTCACTAAATATTTAAAGAGTTCTTCGTCAGATGTTGAACTGTCTCAACCTGTCACGTAATTGTTAGAACATTAACATGATGTTTATATATTAAGGAGAAAACTGCAATATAGTTCGGCTACCAGTATATTAAGATATACATCTGTATTATACACTTCAGATCTGCGTAGCAGCCTTTAAGCACCACTGATCGTCATGATATTGTTGATAACGTAGGTTGTGTAGAGGGCAATAAAATATAAATTAAAGGTTGGTGTTAAGTGTTTGATGATTCGACATTTAAATTAACTTTAATCTCTATCAGCACTCAGAGTTTGATAATGGCCCGTTAATTTTTTAAGTCTATGTCGGTATATATCATTCTTTTTTAGTTAAATATCCATGATTTGGTTATGACATAGTACAAAATATATTTTATGCAATTTCCAAAAAAATGGGAATATTAGATGTCATTATGTATTATTACTAAATTGGCGATATTTTTTTTATTATTTACATAATTATGTATTTTATACAAACAATTTTAATTGATCATCGAGTTAATCGGTCTTTAAGGTCTCTGAGTGCTGCGTTAGATTGATTAATTCTCAAAACCATAGAATTTCGAATACACGTTTATATTAAAACTCTTAATAAAAAATATTTATTACCTACTTAAATTGTTATTTAAATTATTTTACTTTATTAATATTTCATTATTATTTAAAATTAGTAAAATTATAGGAAAATGTACTTAAAAAATACCTTTGTGTAGTGACCTAGTCCAGACAGTGCCAAAGGCAGTGAATCTCACAGGTATTTTTATTTATTTATGTTAATTAATTTATCGAATTAATTACAGAGGTACTCAAGCTTTAAAAACTAAGCGATGGACATGATTAGTGTTAAGTTTTGTACTTTTAGTTTGTCATAAGTTAAAGGAAATTAAAATTTACAATGAATTTTTTAAACGTGTTTTTTCTTTTACAATCGATACCCTTGACACATGAAGGCTTTAACGGAAGTATTTGGCTTATCGACTGTGTAGCACTTATGGGCTACCCACAAATTACGTCACGCGAATATCCCGATTTTTTGAGCTTGTCACAGCTGGTCACATTCGCGAGAATCCTGCCTCCCTAGTGTTACATAACATATTTTGCAATTTTACATCAAAAAATTAATAAATTAAAATAGGAGTTCCTTAATTAGTTTTCATCCCATTTCAATTATTTTTTTAATTTAAACACTGCTCATAGAGATGGATTGAATATTTTTTTTTCATTGTGCAAATTCACTTATATTATTTAATGACATGCTATACGATGTCATCGGATATGTAGCTTTCAACATCGCGCGTACTACGGTCTTCTCGAGTCGCCCTTCAGCCGCACCCGGAGGCAGTACCGCATTACTTCCTCCTGGTTAGGTTCCAGAACGAGCCTTAGCTACTAAAGCAAGGATTAACAATACCCGTCTCGAATGGAGTGTTTCCCAGGCACACTTCAAGCACTTTATTGCGCTGGATCGACTGTTCTACTATTTCTATACTCAGTCTTTCCACACAAAGCGCAGGGTCGTTTTTAGTGGTATTGAGGTTGCTCGCCGTGCGCATCGCTCGAGTCTCCACTCCTCTGTGTATCCATAGGACGAACGCAATAAGCATACAATTGCTAGCGTTACGCCCGTGGATTCGTGCGTTTCTAGTGAGTTGAAATTTTTTTTTTTTTGTCAATAGTATAAATTTGATGTTTTAAAGCTTAAATATATAAGTAAATTTTCCAATGTGATATCGTGAAATTTAGGACCCCTCTGTCCCTTGTCACAGAGTGCCACACCTCGTCAGTCTCCTTCGCAGCGGACAACGAACTACTGACTAGCGCTTTTTTTTGGAGCTGACTCAGCTGAATAGCCGCAGGTGGCTGTTTCAGCGATACCGGGCTTTGGGGGCTTCCCGATTCCGTGGGAGCGGAGGCGTTCAGCCCGGATGCAGCACGCTCGAGGAGGCGCCTCCTGTTAGGTCCGACCTCGGCTCAACAGCTGCGGGGGATTGACTCTATATTGGGAACAAGCCGTAAAAGGCTGAATGAGCTAAGCCAACAGGCTGAAGTGATTATTTGGGGACTCGTCATCGACTCCGCCGGCGGAGCCGATCCTAGTCTATCATTACTACCGCTTCGCAACGTGTTATAGCTGGAGGAGAAGAAGCGGCGGAAGAAACTCTCCAGCAACACGCCTAGGCTAATCTTGTATGGCTACTGGTATCTGTAATGAGTGATTTGGATTGGTGGGTCTTACGATTGTGTAAGAGGAACCGAGCGTCTGTTATGCCAGGCTGATGTTCTGAGCCTCGGGGGGTTCATGATCGCGAGGAGACGTGTGATTTTGTCAGGCTCGTCAATGAGTACATTGCGAGGCCGACGTTTACTCGTGGGAGCGTTTGGTGTGGGTTTGTAGTTGACCGTTACCGTCACCAGAAGGTTCGGGTGATGGGGGGCAAGGTCAAAGAATCTACGCGATAATGTGATTATATAGTCTTTGATGGAGGGAAACTCCAGTTCGGAAGTCGCTGACTAGCGCTTCGCGGGAGCGCAAATATTAATAGTTGCTCTATCTTGCTCGCACATCATCCGTCTCGCTCACAATTTGTGCTACAAATTGTACTTGTAGTACGACTTGTTAATATTTGTACTTAAGGATACCGTTCCCAAAATAAATACTACTCTCTGCCATGTGAAGTATTTTTAATCACTACCTTCGATCAACTACAAAGTAATATATGGCTTGTTTCCTATGATAACGTAAGTATTTATTAGTGAATTGAGAAACCTGATTGTATTTAGCTATTTAGCTTATCCATCTATTTTGTGGAAACGACATCATTTATTGGGATAAAAAGTATCCTAAGTGATGATTTGGTATATAAGACAGCTATGTGTCGAGTCTCATTCATATACGTTCCGTAGTTTCCAAAAAAGAATGCGATCTCAGTGCCATCTTTTTCGATAATATTATCTATCCCGCGGAAACGACACCATATATCGGGATAAAAAGTATCCGAAGATACGCCCCGGGATAAGAGCTAGCTCTGAGTAGTTTCATTTAAATCCGCTGAATAGTTTGCACATGATGCTCTAACATACAGACAGACCGAGAAATAAAAAATGTATTTTCAGAAATTGCACGTGCGAATTAGCCCCCCTATTTTTTTCACATTTTAAAACGCAATGTAAAAACTCAAAAACTTAGGACAAATAAACATATTAAGTAAATAAAAGATAAATGCATCAATATAAGTCCTAAAATTGGACCCCAGACTCAGCGTAATGCCAGCTGCTAAGGCCAGCGCTGTTTTTCCGCTTGGGACCTGGAGTCACGGAGGACAATACAACACAAACTTACAATATCTACTATACAAATTTATTATTATATATACTTATATAGATTAAACTGAATACCAAAATTATTATTTTTTTAAATTAAATGGTTAATGATACTAATACTTCTCGAAGGAATATAAAGTTCAAATTCGCACAAACGAAACGGTAAGCATAACTGGTTTGAACATTATCACAAAGCCACGTTTCAACCAAAGCATATTTGATTGAAATGCAAAAATACGCCGATATTAGACTGTTCATTTCTGTATTTCAATTTAGATGAATCATTCAATGTCATTATCTTAGTTCTGTGATTTTCAATGAAATGGACTTAATTTGTTATGCATGCCATTGATCGACAAAAATGAACCCTTTAATATCAGCTTCATATAAACCACTGGTGGCCAGCCCCGGCTTCACATGGGTATTTAATAAAAAAGTAAATTATTTTTTAGAAAATACTAGCTTCTGCCCGCGACTTCGTCCGAGTGGAAAGTTTTTTTAACTATCCCACGGGAAATCTTTAATTTTTCGGGATTAAAAGTATCCTATATGTTGACCAGGTATATAAGCTACCACCATACAAATTTTACTTACATTTAAATCGATCGTGTCGTTTCGGAGATGAGATCTTACAAACAGAGTAACATTTTTTTTTAATAATCTAAATTACTTCTATTTCACTTGTTACATCCCCCTGATTCGGTTTTTAGCATTCTTTTTTCATTGTGCAGAAATTCGACCTCTACAGTATTATTATATGCATAGATGACATAGGCATATACGATGTCATCCGGGGATAGTGTAGCTTTCCAACAAATCGACTGCTGCGTAACTATGTTCTACATCTCAGTCTTTCCTTCACATCAAAGCGCAGGGCTGCGAAGGGAGGAGGGGGTTTTTAGTGGGTATTGAGGTTGCTCGCCCGTGCGGCATCACTCGGAGTCTCCACACTCCTCTGTGTAGTCCATAGCGGACGGAACGCAAATAAAGCATACAATTGCTAGCGTTACCGCCCCCCGTGGATTCGTGCCGTTTCCTAGTGACGGCCCAGAGAGTGCGTAAATCGGTTAGTCATTTTCCCTCGCCTCAAAAAAAAACAAAAAAAAAGATTTCCAACAGTGAAAGAATTTTTCAAAACGGTTCAGTAGTTACGGCAATCCAAACAAACTAATCTTTATTCTTTATAATATTAATAAGTAGTATAGATATAAACTTTTTGCTTTCAATCTCACCTTTGACATTTAAATATTTGTCACATACGTAATGTTGAAATATCAGATGCACGAATGTTCTGGGAATATTAGATGACACAATATGTACAAAGAAAAAGGTCGAAGCAATAAAGTGCCATAATTCCCAAGAAATCTTGCAATTAAACGAGGAAAACTGCCACCAAACCGTTACTCACTTGATCTTCTTATAGACTAATTCAATTACACGGAATGATAAAATTTTTCCGAGAGATCTATAAATAAACATAATCACACCTACCTACCATGGAGGCAGACAGACCTGTCGTTTCAACTGTTCTTAATCATTTCTGCGTATATATATGTTTTCCTCCATTATATTGTTACATACCGACAAAAAAATAAACACCTGGTTTATTACCTTTTCCGCATTTGGAATTTTTTATTTTGTGTTTAAAATTTGCAATCAGACAATAGCCTATTGTTGTTGTTTTCGTTTATGGCCGTGCGCAGAAACAATTAACCAGGTGGGCTGATAACGTTTTCTTGGAAAAACTCGGTCCACGCAGTCGATGGTTGTATTGTACAGATTACTATAAAACAATGCTGAACGGAGGGGTGGAGCAGTTTAACGAGAACCACGATCAAATCAAGACGGGTACATTCGATAAGCGATATAGTGACAGACTTTGGGCGTGTTATTGAATCGTACAGTTTGTACTTGGTGTATCCAGTTATATTTAATATAAGCCAGACTTTCCTGAATACACAGTATATTGTTAACCAACGAAGATATAGGTAATGTAATAACTCTTTCTTAAGCCTTCTTGAGGAGTCTTCTTATGTATTGCTGTAATGATAACCGCACAAAATATTAAATTTTACAAACATAAAATCAATAACAGCCAAACCGTAGCATGAGAGACGTAGCCTGTATCCTGTAGAAAGCACTACGAATTGTAGCAATATGCTACGTGTTGCTAATCTCATATAGTTAATATTATAAGCCTATTGAAATGAACTGCTTGAAAGCTCCTCAAGGCATACTAGGAAGCCTTATCTTCGGCTTAACAACTCCAGGATTTCACAAGTCCTAGCATCATTTCGTCAGAATCTGAGATAGCCCAATGCCACAACGTCTTGATATCTTGCTCTTTGGTGGATATATTGTTTATAATGATACTAAGATTTTCCCGCAACTTTGTCCATGTTTGACACGTTACGTAGATTACAGTTATATAGCCAGTACCTAAAATCAAAATGGTATTTTCATTCAGCAGGGCAACGGATTTTAAAGGTGTCTAATAAATGTAGCAACTGTCATGTCAAGCAATTCTAATATAACGTGGTTTCATAGTTAGAAAATCCTGGAGAAAAAAGTCCCGGACTATATTGTTTTAAGTATGCAATCGGATCTGGATCAGTTTATTTTTTATGTATAATACCGACTTTAAATCATTCCTAGGAAAATTCCCGCGGGATTGTCAAGATATAAGATAGCACAGGTTTTAAGTGTAAGAATTTGCTATCGATCACCGAAAAACGTATCGAAATCGGCCCTGTAGATTTAACATGAATCCCGAACAAACAGACAAACCGACAAACAGAGAAGGAATCTAAATAAATAATTGCATCGTGTTCTCCGTCCTTTATAAAAAGTCTATGCCAGTTTTTGTTAATAGATTTTAGAACAGAATGCCTGTTCGCGCCGCTTATTTAAAATCCTGTCCCATCCAATTATTTTCACAACTACCCGCTTTCCTAACCGCGTTATCCAATCACCGTTTCCCAGCCGCCATCTTCCCTTCCATACGACTATCCTTGTCGTACTTACCGCTGCTACTAATACTACTCGTCTTTACGAGTCAGTCTGCTGTTGACCCTCGTCACACGTAGTCTACGCGTCTCGTACGACAACCCGCACATCTTTCCCGCTACAACCTGCATATGCAGTTATACTGCGCCGCGTGTGTACATTTTATCGAAGGCCGCAAGAAGAAGAAGACAAACCAGAACATTAGCTGCAAGGCTCACAACTTGGTGATCAGCACGCATAGTTAGTGCAGCCCAGAGACACGCAGGTTAGTCTCCTTTCTCATCCATACCAGCATTCCTACCACCACCATTTTGGATACGCGTTCAGCACCTATTATTGGGCTGCCGCGTTGATAATGCCCTTGTTTTCAGCACATACACGTGAAATAAATAATTTACAATCGTCACATTACACAGTAAAAGTAGGAACAATGGGCGGCCTGATAGTATAACAGCGACCTCTTCCAGACAACCCGGGATTTTATGAACGGGAGAATCACAAGTGCATGACAGTAGTGTGCAAATTAAATACATAAATAAATAGGGTATATGAATATTTCACGATACATATACCTATGAATAAAAAATAGAGAATATATAACACATTAATATCATATATATATATACTAATACATAATATAATACAATATACATCATTAATATGTGTATAGCAACAAACAATAGCTATACTGTATTAACAATAGTGATAATATATAATATTATATGTACACTAATATACATAATGTTAATATACAATACACTAATAAGTAAACGTACATGTAATTAGGTATTAAATATTTATTATAGTGTGAGATAATATTATTCGTACATTTTGTAAAATGGGGAGTGACTTTGCCTGTCTAACGTTTTCGGGCAATGAATTCCACAGCCGGACAGCCTAAGAAGCGAAGGATTCGTTGTAGAAAAAAAAAATGTGTTTATAAGGCAAGATTATGAAGAGCGTAAAGTTAGGGTGTGAGATGTATGGAGGAAATCAAAACGTTCCTTAAGTTAAGAAGTAGTAGAAGAAATAAATAATATGATATACAGCAGATGGAGAACATGAGCATTCCGGTGAAGTGAATTTGACAACCACTTTATCTTTATTCTTTTTAAATGTACAGACACGGTATTTTTAGAATTTTATATATATAATAATATAATATAATAAATAATGATAACAGATTTAGGAAGGATCACCAACAGTTTTTAACGTTTGATCAAGTGAATTTGTGACTAAGGTTTATATTACGATTTGAAAACTACTCACAAGTAAACACAGCTTGCAATTATTTCTTCCCTGCTGTTATTTAATTGAACACTAATAAAGAAAATAACAAGAAAAAAGGGTAATTAACATATTAAAATTTGTCTTTTCTTCAGTCTATGTCAAATTATATATTTTTGTTAAACTGATTTTTTTTTGATAAACTGAAAAAAAAGATTTTTTAATTAGGTCTTTATTATTCTATGTGTGCTAAAAGAAGAATAACTAATAACCTGTTCTTCTTCAAATTAAGACTTCCTCGTTCTTTGTTCTTCTGAATTATATTTTAACAATGGCCGTCCTTAGTAGTCTTCTATTATTTTGATATGAATTTTATATCCGCGACGATGTTTTTTCATCGCGGACACCATTGTGGGGATTTCTCTGTTTTTACGCAAATTAACTATGGTTTATCGAGTTAAATATTTCGACATGGCTTGCGGTTAGTCTCGATTACTATCTATAAAACATTTGTTATAAAAACTAAACACGTCTCATGACTCAGCTTCGCGCTTCACTTGCAAAATTGTGGTACCTTTTTTACACCGACTTTAACAAAGGAGCTTCTCAATTTGTCTGGTAAATATATATTTCTTTTTTTAAATTTCACTGCTAGAGTACAGCATGATGGAAAGTGTTTACTGTAGCCTATAAACATTTGCAACGCTAGGTATTAACGATATGCTGCCGTACCCATAGGTCGGATTGGAACCTGGCCACTAATGCCGGAACACAACTTAAGGTATTTATGGCGGCATACTCAAGATCAGGGATGATAGCCATATAGTCGGGCAAATGCCCTATGTATGTTCAGCCATATTTTTTTTGTTTAGAAAAAAAAAGAGAAATAAAGACTTTATTTGAAGAATTAGCGACGTAATTAGATTCCGCTGCATTTTCATCATTTCCATATTTTTAAGCAGATATTACTATACCGGGAATCGAGCCCGGAGCCTCCGCGTTTCAGTGAGGTAGGCCGGCAAAGGCTTAGCCCGCTCAACCACAGAGGCCGTCAATCAATCATTCTTTTTGCTTTCCATTTAGTACAGCTTCAAGACAACTCAAAACAATACAACCAATTTGCAGTGTATTTATTAAACGTGCTGAATATAAACTTGTACGGATGTAAGGTGACCAACTATTTTTTGTTCAAAAAGAGTGCACTTTGCAAGTATTTCACAGGTGAATAAAAAGAAGAAAAAACGATAAAAACTTTATCTTCTTTTAAAAACATACTTTTCTTCGGAGTGGATTTTTTTTGCTAAATGAGGATGTTCGTATAATAATGTGGCTACATCTGAACAACTTTCATTTGCATATTAAATGTGACTGTTAAGACGGCAGATAATGTTTTTACAGAAAGTTGCGACTTCTCACTGCTCCAATATTCATTCCCTAGTGAAAATACCCTTTTAACAGCAGCATTAGTGCCTAGACTACATAAGGAAATTTCTATTATTTCTATTATAATTTTAAATATTTAATTAATATACAAATGAGTACTTTCAGAGTACAGGATTTGAAAAGAGTACGGTTTGCGAAAAAAGAATACAAAACTCAGTAAATGAGTACAGTTGGTCACCTTAACGGATGGCACCACTGTGCCGCTGTCTACCGGTCCCGCTCCTCATGTGATACGTGGATACCCGGGGGTTAGGCTATTCGAAACGCCACGCGCGTTTTGCTCCCGGTTAATCGGTCGTAGTTCATTTCCACAGACTATATTCTACTTTTTGCGCATTAAATTATTGATGGATATCGGTATTAGCTAGACGGTGTGGTTATCAATAATTATATAGTTAGCAAAAAAATATTGGTTCGGTTAATTTCGTTTACCCGACAAAACAGCTACGTTCACAATGTTGTTGTATATCTGTGCAATGTATTCTTATACATGTTATAATATATATTTTTTATGTTTTACTTCGTACCAGCTTCAAGATATTGTAGAAAAAAAAAAATTTCAGTTACTCTTTGACTCGGTTTCTTTTATGGTATTTTTTTATTGCATAAATATACCAGACAGGCTGATGGAGCACCTGATGTAAAGTCGTTAACAGCGGCTCTCCGAAGGCCTGACCTTGTTACCTGTGAATTTAACATCGATAATAACACGAACGGCTTGACGTTGCACACGGTCCAGAGTGCAGATGCCACGAATATCCATCCGGCTCCTATTCGGCCGAATACCGAATATTAAATCGTGAAAATATTCCATACAATATAGTGACAAAAGAAAAAAAAGAAATACCGTTTTTTGCCACTAGAAAGAGGAGAGCCGCTTAAAAAAATGTATGCCAAATTTCCCTAAAGTGCAAATCATTCGCAATACTGACACCGAGGATCCTAGCTTAGAGGTAGTAAGTATAAGTATATTATACTTATATTAATCTAGGATTGTGGCATAAACTGACACTTCATTACTCACCAAATATACAATTACAAAAATGCACGATTAAAGTACTGTTATGGTAGAAACAATAGGCGGCCTAACCTAACGTAAGGAATATTTTAACCAAATCTGGCGATGTTGTTGGTGCATATTATTAGATAAAAATTAAACACACATAACTAAACTAAATATTTTATAAATTAAATACACATACTTAAATTACTTAATAAATATACTTAACACACTTTTTACTGCGGCCAGCATTTTGGGAACGCCCCCCACCGACAACGCTCTGTCCTACATCTTTTACTTGTAAATATGTTTATAGTAGTATTTAATTTCTAAGTTTTAATTTGTAGTGTAAATTATTTATAATAATTTATAATTTATATTAGTTTATAATTATTGTACTTAATTTATAATTGAATAATTAGTAATATCTTAGTCATATTTAAACACTATATTTAAAAATATAGAGTTGGATATTTTGGAGTTTCGAAGTTCATAAATCAAATTGAAACTTTAAAAATTAAACAATAATAAAGTAAGGGCGGCTTTTTGGCGAAGCCTTAGGTGAGTAGTGACACCTCGTACCTGACTCCGGGGGCCAAGACAAGGCCCCCGCTTCCGCGCTTGCCTTAACCAACCGATATAGAGTGGCGATCGCTAGAGCTAAGACTCAAGCTCCAGGGGTGGAAGTGATAAATGACATCACATCAGAAGTAGCTTCGGTGACCCTGCCGCCTACCTCTCTACACCCCTTAGTCACTCACACCCATGTTGCTCCTTCATGGCAGTTTTTAGGGGCCAATGCAAGGAGTGGCCATTTTTCCATATTCCCTGAACATTACGACGGGCAGACGCCATTGTCCCCATATAACCAGACCCTTAGGGGTCTAGTGGTACTAGTACCACTAGGTGCTCACCCCAGTAACCCAGTACTTTTTATCCTCATTTCCCACATTAGTCCTGCACTGGCCGGGGCTTGTCCTTGGGTGCATTATTATATGGTGTAGACAGGGATAATCGCCGGTCAGTGTCACGCCACATTTACATTAAATTTGTCAAGGGGTCTCTACGTGTTGTCCTTCCCATGGCCCCACGCAAGCCCTCCAAATGTCCGGGCCATTTTTATGGCCCGTGGTCTCGAAAGACACACAAAGTAAGAGTTAACAGAATACGGCTCCATAATATATATCGAAGACGGGGAAGAACCTACTACAGTAACAATGATTTGACATTAATGAAATAAAGGTATAAATCATAGTAATGTGTTTGCTGTTCTTCGGTTGGATGAGCACAGAACAGTTACATCCTACTAGAGCTCAAGCCGGATCCAGGTGTAATGTCTTTTTTGTAATGTCAGCCTTCGCGCGTTTGTTACATGTGGGTTATCCCTAATTGTGTAATCAGTGGGACTAATTAATTACATTGTATTGTAACTATTTTAGTCATGCATAATTATCACATTTATGGCCACTTTACAATTGTTCATAATTCCGTAAAAGATTTTGTATGTTGTTTATTATAATTTAAGACGTGAATGACCTAATAAGATTTTTCCATAAATGATGTGTCTTAGAGATACAACACAAAAATTACAGTATATACTCTGATTTTTAATGGCCTGGACTAAAATGACAACTGCGATTCTCCATATATTCAATATACTCTTTGGCTGCGATCGACCTTAGTTTATGTTGCAAACTTGTGCCAGCTCACCACCGAGTTGTTGATTCAACTGACATAACTCACATGTGGATCAAAAAGAAATCGACCACAGCTGTCATTTTAGTCTAAGTAATAAAAATCAAAATATAATCTAGAAAATAAGACTAATTAAATGAGTAATTTAAAACTTTATTTCACATAAGAAAATTTAGTTCATTTACAATAAGGTTAAAAATAATTATTAAGTAATACAATGTAAATCTTAACACTAATGTGGTGCTATGCAGTCTTCGTTAAATATTGCTATTTATTCATTTATTTTTATTTTAATTCAAAACAAGTTCCACTGGAGAACACTTTTGGAAGGTCATTTTACTCCCTAGTCTAAACGCTTCGCAGCGTTATTGCTGTTAAGGGGAAGATGCGGCAAAATCTCACAACTCCCAGTCTAACTAAAAAAAAATTCTTCTTATTTACCTAGCTCATACATATTTTTTAATAAACCTATTATGAAATATTTAAAGTTACTTTTCGAAGAATTAATGGAGTTATGGCAAACAATAATACACAGTAAGACTATAGTTATATTAATGACATGTATTTATTATATTTTGCCAGGTGGTAGGGCATTTGCCCGCCTGGATGGTTACCACCCCTGGTCTACAGTACGTCGCCATAACAACCTTGAGTTGTGTTACGGCATTAGTGACCAGGTTCTAGTCTCCCTTAAGAGAGCAGCAGCGCATTTGTAGCACCTTTAGTGTTGCCAATGTCCATAGGCGACGATAACCGCTTTCCAACAAGTGGGCCATCTGCCTGTCTGCTGAACTCCTGCAATAAAAAATAAATAAAAAAAAATGTACTAAAATTGTATACTGAAACATATCTCCATAAATTCCTGGTAAGATAAAAACTGAATACAAAAAATAATGAGAGGCTGGAGCGCGCTGTAATGCAATTGACGTTTTGTCATTTAAGTATTCTGTGAATAGTGTAGTAGTATCCTTTTTTAAGCAAGATACTTTTTAGTTTGTTTTTAAATTTAGTGAAAAATGACAGACATGCGGCATGCCTGTCACATGTCTGTCATTTGTTACATAGTGTTTAATTTATATTTATAAGTTAGTTTATTCTTTGTATTTTAAAGTTAGTTTTAGTTTGATATTGTAGCTTATATTTTTATTCGGTTTTTTTATTGTATGAGTTCAGAAGACAGGCAGATGACCCACTTGATGGAAAGCAGTTACCAAATGCGCTGCTGCTCTCTTAAGAGAGACTAGAACCTGGTCACTAATGCCGGAACACAAGTCAAGGTTGTTATAGTGGCATACTCTAGACCAGGGTTGGTGACCATCCAAACGGGCAAATGCTTTTCTTGGCTGTCTTATCTGGATGTTTGTATTCTTCTCCATTCTTGCATGTTATACATTCGAACTCCACAATAATGTACGAAAATACAAATATGGACGATACAATCATCTGTGGAACTTGTAAGTTTTATTTTCTATTACACTCACATTTGAAAATACGTATTTGCCAGGCACGTTTAATAATATTTCTTCGATATATTTAATGTGGAACTATAAATAGACGGTCAATCAGAAATCGATGGTTGGCCTTGACACATAAGCGCGCAGTTTTTGTTGAAAACCAACGGAACCGAGCCAGGTAAATCCTTTTAGAGGCCTTGTCCACTTTTTACTGTTAACACGTGTAAGAACTATGGTTGTCACTGGTGCATTTCCGTTGTGCACTTAATAAATTTACATCCGCAAGAGTTAACTCGAGACTTCGCTCGGGTGACGTAAGCGCGGGTACTGACGCGTCGATGGCGAGAGCGTAAGACGGCGGGGTTTTGAGGGGATCGTGCATTCCGCTCAGGTCTCAAGTTAACTCTTGCGGATAAAGAAACATTTTTCTTCTCATTGCGAAGCTAGCAAATAGGCAGACGGCCCACCGAGTGGCGAGCCGCGAGCGAATCGACGATTGTTGGTTTTTGCCGCGAATCAGAGGTCTTACGTACAAGAGCCACTTTATTTTGTCATGTTCGTGGTACTAATCTGTGAAAGCGGCCGCTTTTGATTCCTCTTTTTTATTTTTCTTTCTTTTAGTTCTTATAACTTTCATAGCTATATAACATCCAGTGTGTTCGCCAGGCGGTCCCGCATTTGCCCGACTAGATGGCTACACCTGGTCTATGAAGTATGCTGCCATAACAATTTTAAGTTGTTTCCGGCATCAGAGGCCAGGTTCCAGTCTTCAAGTCCGTTAGCACCTAATTATTGCTAATGCTAATGTCCATAGGCGACGGTAACCTCTTTCCATCACAGTTGGGCCGTAAGCCTGTCTCCTGTACTTCACCAAAAAAAGTGTGTGTTTGTATGGCCAATTTATTTAATTAATGTTTTTACTCTCGAGATTCTTTAAATTTTATGGAGAAACTTTCTACCAGCTATTGTTTATGACAACCTTATTTAGCACTTTAAGTGCTTTAGGTATAATGCAAGTCATTTGGAACCAGGTTGACGCTGAAATTAGACAATTATAATAATGACGTATCTTGGGTATAAACATAAAATCATTTACGTGATGTTTAGAGAGATATTTATGAGGTTTTTTTTAGTATACCTACTGACGCTTTGAATAATTATGATGATGTTTAAGCTTTTTATCATAACACAAGAAATGTTTTCCATAAAGGTAGCTAATAATAAAGCCGTAATAGCTTAGTCGTTAACGTTCTCGATTGACAGACTCGCGCTTTAAGAGGTGCGTGTTCAAATCCTCTATTACGTCTTAATAATAATAAAAATAACCCGCAGGAGGCTTTGATGCGAAGCCTTGGTGAGTAGCGACACCTAGGACCTGATTCCGGTGACCATGGCAAGATTCCCACCTACGTTGTTACCTTAGCCAGACCGCAAGGAGTGGGGATGCTAGAACTAAGACTCACGCTCCAGGGGTGGAAGTGATAAATAGCATAGCTCTACACCCCTTAGCCACTCGGGTGTGAGTGGCTAAGGGGTGTAGAGCTCGGAGATGTTGCTCCTCGCCAATCTTGTATGAAATTTTTAGGGGTCCATGCAGTGAGTGGCAAGTCACCGCCTGCCCATTTCTTTCAAGCAAACAAAGTCTTCAGCTTTATATATTACTATGAGATACATTTATGAAGTAATTTAAGTAAGTAATGTGTTTTTAATTGATAAAATACATAATTTAAGTATGTCACTTTAAGTTTTACCTTTTACCTAATAATCTGCGCCACCTATATCGCCAGGTTGGGTCAAATTGTTCCTTAACTAGGTTGCCTGGAAGAGATTACTTTAAGCTATCAAACCCCCTATTGATTCTACCATGACAATATTGTAATTGTGCGTTTTTGGAATTGTATATTTGGTGAGCAATTAGCGGTTATCTATTCTATTCTAAAGTGTTATCTATTGTTATAAAATATCACCTGCTGACAGTAAAGGAAAACATTGTGATGAAACCTGCATATTGAAATACCCGATGAATCAAACCCGCAAAGCGTGGCGGGTATACTGTCCATTCCTTCCAAAAGTGGGAAGGGTTGAACACAACAGGTAATGCTCTGAATCCCAGTTCTTTAAATTCAAATTCAAAAGTTTTTATTCACTGGAGACCACTTTTTGAAGGTTATACATATAAGTTAAAATTTATTTATACTTCCTAGTCTATGTACACCGCTTCGCGACGTGTTATTACTGTTAAGGAGAAGAAGCGGCAAGAAAGTCTCCAGAAAACTTATTTTTTAATTTTATGCAGAAATATGTCACACAATTTTCGAAGAGTAATGGAGTAGTAACAAACAGTGCATACTCATACAAAGGCGCAGTAAAAGGAAAGAAAAATATTTTTATAGTTACAATAATGACACGCCGTACTAAAATATACTGCAACATATCTTCTATATATATCTTAAGATTTCTGCCTAACGATTTCAAATCAAATCATTTTTATTGCGAACTAAGTGTTACATAGGACTTATTAAGTACTAGCTTCTGCCCGCGACTTCGTTCGCGTGAAATAGTAAAACTCTCTCATCGATACCATACCCTGTCAAAATCCCCGCTTCTATTATTTTACGTTGCAGAGAAATTACTTTCAGTCTGTTATAAGCTGTTTAAGTAATTAAAGCTTTTTTAACTATCCACGGGAACTCTTTAAATTTTCGGGATCAAAAGTATCCTATATGTTTACCAGGTATATAAGCTACCACCATACAAAATTTCATGTAAATCGGTCCAGTCCTTTTGGGAGCATTAGTCGGTACAAACAGACAGATTTTTTTTTATTGTATGAGTTCAGCAGAAAGACAATCGGATCACCCGATGGAAATCGGTTGTCTATGAACATTTGTAGCAATAAAGGTGCTAGCATTGTGTTACCACTCTCTAAAGGGGGACTGGAACCTGGCCGGAACTCACCTCAAGGTTGTTATACCGGCTTACTCTAGACCACGGGTAAATACCCTACCACCTGGCTGTGGGTTGTTTTATCGCCTTGCGACAAACCGTTCGGTCGTTGGAAATTTATTTCCCCGTTTCGAATATGTAACGCATCATTAAATCGAACATAGTCAGATATTTTACAAGCTTTTATTTAACTTGCAATGAATGTATGTATGATATGTAAGTTCGGGTTCTTGCAAGTTAAATTTGACCAACTTCGCGGTTTCTGATTGAGCTTAAATTTTACGCGCATATGTGTATCGCGTGACAATGCAATAATATGGTACCATGGAGCTGATCTGATGATGGAGTCGAAAGGTGGCCATAGGAACTCCTGTACTAAATAAGATAGACCCGTCGTGTTTGGGCTCGTTTTACTTGTCTTGGCTAGCACTCTGCTGCTACTAAGCTTTAGAGATCCTGGGTATCATACCCAGGATCTCTAAAGTTTGTATTTAAAAACCTTTTTAAAAAAGCTTATTATATGTTTAAAACGTGGTAGGGTAATGGCTAGCGCACGCTGCCCAATCTCAAAGGGCGCGGGTTCGATCCTGGCCGGAACGCATGAACCACTTTGGTAGTTTTCTGATCTAATGTGCATATTGTTACAATTACCACGTGCTAATAACGGTGAAGGAAAACATCGTGATGCACCCTGCACATCGAGATAACCGATGAGTCAAACCTGCCAACCCGCCTTGGACAAGCGTGACGGGTATACTGTCCGTTCCCCTATTTATGGGCTTTATTATATATTATATTATATAAAGCCTTATTATTATTTTCTTCTTTAAATTAATTACATTATTAGTTTTAAAACTACAAAATATCAAACTACATAGTTATTGCCTATAAGTAATTAATGCATTTGTCATGTTTTTATTTAAATAAAGTATTTACAATTACAATACTTTGTATTAGTGCAAGTAATTGTTGGTAAGAAACATATCGGTTACTGTATATTTGCCACGCTCTTTATATCTCTTCGTTAAGTACAGTGACACCTGGTTAAGTGAGATAAGGGAGCTGTAATGTAGTTTCGCTTATAGAGGTATTACTTCACTTACCCAGTGGCTCAGATATCTAGGTAAAATAAATATATGTCCCATTTAGAGAGGGTCCATTAATAGAGGTCAGATACAGGTTATTTCAGTTATAGTAATCATACGAATGTAATAAAAAAAATATTCAAGCATGTTTACACTATGGAAATAGAATGAAACAATTATAAAAAATGTTCATATTAGTTTGTCTTTTGGAATGTGCAGGTAGAATAAGAATAAATAAGTAAACAAACAAAACGACGTTATCAGTTACAAGGTCTATGCATATAAAATTCACTCGTCTCAGTTATAAAAGTAACGACGATGATAAATCGAAAGAACGAATCCCAGATATAGAGGTTTGCTTCGTCCCACTAACAGGGGTAATTCAGTGCCAAAGTGTTGGGACCTTAGCATGAGTTCAGTATGGAGGTTCTCACTTATCCACGTCCCACTTAACCAAGTTTCACTGTATATCTTCTAGGTAAGCGTTATAGATTCTAGATCAACAGATTTTATTGTAAGTTTTTTCCTGAAGCGTATAGAAACTAGATTCATACAAAGTTAGTTCTTTTGTAATTAGGGCATCTAATTGAAGCAGTTACTCATTATTGTATTTGCTCGTCACGTCATATTCATGTACGTAATAAAATACGTCACAATAATTCCAAAATCAACATTGCAACGAAACGAGTAACGCAGAAGGAATGTATGTTGCTGTCAAAATAACTCAATAAAATCTGGATTAATAACGTAAACGTTTTAACATAAACATTGACTCATTACTGTGTAGGGATGCCAGGTGTAATGTCCTAAATATCGATACGCGGTTAATTAGAAATGAGTTACAAATGCAGAACAGATGATAAGTTAATGACAATTTACGAACAAAGAATTATTCACTAAGCTTGTTCTTAATTAAATTAATATAAAAATATACCTTTAATTAAAAGACAAGTTACTTATTAAGAATGTAATATTGTCTTTAATATATCAAAAAAGTTTAATATTAATAGAAGTGTACAAAATAATGTTTAAGCATATCGCTTTTGCCAGAAGTCTAGTAACAGTGGTTAGAGTAAATAATACTTGTCGTTTTCTGGCACTTTTTTGTAGTTCGTATATTAACACTTTTTTTTCTAACTTTTTGTATATCTTTAATGTTGTTTTACAAGCCATAACATCGCCATACATTTTTACTTTATTTATTTAGTTTACCAAACAATTATTTGCGGTATAACTAAGAAAGTACATTACTTTTCTACTAATTCAGTAGTTACAATTCATTATCAGCATATTCTTTTTAGCACGTGTCTTTTTCTAAATTAAGCTACTCACTTAGTTCATCATAAACGCAAGGCAAAACTAAGGAATAAAGCGCCGGCAGGACGTTGTAACTACATTTTTGGTGTAATTTTTTAATTAATTTTTTCGACAAAATTGTGATCCATACATAAAAATTATGACGACGAAATGTAGAAAAATTGGCTACGTTATGACAAAAATTATTGTAAGAATCTAGATTTTGGATTTATGTTTAATTTACTAAAGTATAGAATTATTATTATTTCATCCGCGCAGGAACGGAGAAAGAATACAATTTCCTGTGGTCGGGCGGCTTGTTGTAAGAGGCAACAAAACAACCCACAGCCAAGTGGTAGGGCATTTGCCCGTCTGGATGGCTACCACCCGTGGTCTAAATTATGTCGCCATAACAACCTTGAGTTGTGTTCCGGCATTAGTGACCAGGTTCCAGTCTACCTTAAGAGAGCAGCAGCGCATTTGTAGCACCTTTGGTGTTGCAAATGTCCATAGGCGATGATAGCCGCTTTATATCACGTGGACAGTCTTCCTGTATGCTGAACTTCTGCTATAAAAATAAAAGAATCTTGAAATCATCGCGATTTTCACATACCTAGCAACATTAACCATATCACGTTTTTACGTTGTTTTGTGCTCTAATGAGGTGTAGCATGAAGCCTGGTTGGGACGGGGGCGCTAGTGAGTCAATCGTGTGACCCTAACAAGCCAATGTTCCGGTTTTTAACCCCCTTTCAAGAATTTTGAAAGTATTAGAATATTAAATATACCTAACAGTTTTTCGGTTATTAACTGGAATATGTTTTATCGGCAATGTTTCTTCTCCGATGCTTTACATTCTTAATAATTACCTATATTATAATATCTGTGATTCCTCAAGACTTAGAGGCCAAAGTATTTATGTGGCAAAATAATATTAAGAATGAATCGCTTAGAAATAAAAACGTAAATGTTACATAACAAAATGGCGTTAGAAATTATTCTAGATTTACTCTATGGCATTCTATTAATAAAACATATTTTTCTGGATTTAAGGCCTAGTTGCCAAGCCATAAATGCATAAAAAATAAATCATATTTTTTACATCAATAAAAATTAAGAACTTCGATAAGTTTCTTTTGAAATGTATATTGTTTTTTTAAAAAAAAAAACAGATTTCGTTAGGACAAGGCGCCGTTTGGCAACCGCCTGCGGGTCGCAGACATGGGGATGCGTCGAATCTTACTTAATATCTCAGCTGCATAGACTTTAACTATTAAAGACATTACACGTGATATTTGTAGCAAAACTTAAAACATGCGGGAACGCAGACAGAACACAACTTCCTGCGACCGGGCGGCCTGTTATAAGAGACGACAAAACACTCTACAGCCACGTGGTAGGTTTATCCGCCTAGGTGACTACCACCCCTGTTCTGGGGCATGCCGCTATAAGCCTTGAGTTGTGTTCTGGCGTTTGGTCAGGTTCCAGTCGCCCCTTAAAGAGCAGCAGCACATTGATAGATAGATAGATAGATAACACTTTATTGTACACCATTACAGAAAAGTTACGAACTAGTATTAATCTAATTGGGTACAAAGGCGGTCTTATCGCTAAAAAGCGATCTCTTCCAGGCAACCGTGGCAAGAATATTTTGATTAAGAGTGGTGATGGTGGTATACATAATTATTAGGGTGGTCGTTAAAAATTAAATTTCTTGCGACGCCCCCTAAAAAGCTTCCTTTTAATGAAAAAACACTGGGATTTTTTTATAATTTTTTCAAGTCAAGATATCACGTGCCTCAAGACGATTAAGTTAAAACTAAAAATATAAGAAAAATTGAAAGATAAGCTTGAATCACGAAGAATTTTAAACTTTTTCTGAAACTATAATTTGAAATTCATCACTGAGAATGATAATACGGAAGGTATTTCATTGTTAAAACTTTTCCAATCTTAAAATAATTATTACTTCTAAGTATGAAGAAGTTTCCTGAAAAAACATGATATTACCCAAAAATTAACTTGAATCGTCTTGAGGCACGTGTTGTCTTGACTTGAATAAAGTACGTTTTAACGGTTTTAAGCGCGGTAATTTATTTTATTTAGGTTTATCCGTCGTTTCGGCCGCTTTTCAGTTGCCGTGGTCACGGAAGAAAAAAATATTAAAAAAATCCCAGTGTTTTTTCATTAAAAGGAAGCTTTTTAGGGGGCGTCGCAAGAAATTTAATTTTTAACGACCACCCTAATAATTATTGCACGATTATTTACATTTTAATAATAAATATATAACTATACTATATATACAAATATACACATAAGTTATATATTGATAGCACCTTTAGCGTTACAAATGTCAAAAATGATTACTGTTTAAACAACAATTAATGAATATTTCACGCCTTATAATTGTACAAATGTATGACGATTTGTTTGTATGCTCGTACAACATCGAACCTAAGACGTATGTAAGACCTTCTTTATAGAAAAAGCTGGGTATCGCAATATTCTAATCTAGGGCGGCAGGTATTCAAAAATCTAGGGTCCCATACTCTAATGTGTGGATTAGTCTTTAGACAAAACGTGGACATTTTGTCCAAAGACTACGTTTATGCTTCAGAGAATACAATTTCAAAAAGCGAGAATTTCATTGCTGTTATACTTCTACCATAGGCACCTTCGTCTACGATACCTATGATATGTTGCTATAATAATTTTATTATAAACAATCTTAAATAGTTTAAATTGTATTTTTAATCTTGGGTTACCAAAAAAGGTAATCAGGGTAAGCCAGAAATAATCCAGCTCAACGTGCGTGGTGTATTTTCGGATTGCAACATCGTATTTAGTTCAACCATTACAGATCTACGAGGTATAAACATGAGGCTTTTATTAGCGCTTGGACGGTTGTTCGCCCACATAAACTCATGGGCGCGAACCTAAATCAACGAGGAAAGGATTCGAGTTTAAGAGACACTAGTTTCTGTCATTGTTTAAGTCCAATATGACCATGCCATGCCATGGTTGGGGAAACAAACTAAAACTGTGTTTTTTTTTATCCCTGGAGCAGTTTGTAGTCGTCCGGGTGCATAAAAATTAGTTGATAGGACACAGTTTTCACTAAAATTAACATTTTATAAACGCTTCGGTACTTTTTGTCCCGGGATCCCGCGGGAATTTTGAATCGAGCGTGGATGAAGTCGAAGGCATAACCTAGTAAACTCATATGCTTATGAACATTTAACCGTGTCGCTCCAAACAAGATAAATGCAGTCTGACACAACAACATTATAATATAGTAGATAAGAGACAATGTACTTGACTTGTCCAATTTTGAAACCAATGAATTTTCACTTCAATAAATAATTTAAAGTTATACTAAATAGATAACCGTTCGTATAGTCCTTGACTAAGTAAAGGGAAATAGCAGGGCTAACTTGACCCTATTTTATATATAAAAAAACCATGTCACTCCTAAGAGCCAGCCAATGTTAAGAATATTGTTATGGTCAAGCGTCTCCTCTCTGCCCATTAACGGAGTTCGTGTTGCTCTATTGCGAAACGTGCGTTTTAAATTCGTACAAGAAAAGCGAAATATTTGTTTTCCTTCGCGGTAATTTAGTGAAAATTCACTAATATCACTGACAGATTTGTTTTCATTTACGAGTGCGCCGTGAACTAGTTTCAATCTGGAATTGCGTTTCGGTAGTATCAATTATTTATGTTTGGAAATCATTTTTCTGTTTGTATCTAGTTCAAGAATTTTCAAGATATCGGCTTTAATTTTAATCATATTGCTGTTCGTCTTGTCGACGTTATTCAATTAAAATACACACCATAATTGTATAGTACAATAAAAATATCCATATACGTGTTACAAATAAACCTATAATTATTTACATATAAATAATAATAGGTACACAAAGTTCTGGCTGCACCGCCAAACTTCGAATTTATCTAAATATCTGCTTTTTGTTTCTTCCATTTGGAAAAATCTTTTTTCTATTATGGCTTGGTAACTAGGCCTTTAGCACGTAAATCTATAGTTGGCGCCAATTTCATAAAAAACGTAAATGTTATATAAAATATTTTTCTGAGTAGTACCTAGCTAGTAGCAGAATTCGTCACAAAGGCAGGCAAGGGAATCTTAATCCATACAGCTAATCCTGAGGTTTAAGTCATCATATATGTAGCGCAATTGCATTATGGGCTCCTACAAACGCTTAACAACGGAATCCTTCTGAAAACTCGAAAGGGTACATTTGACTATACAGTTCACATTTCTCACAAAATCACAGAATTCCTACTCAAAAACGATCAATATCCTACAAATATTTACTATTGTTCCTTTTAGAGTAATTTATACATTTTTAGATAATAAAACTGCACACACAGGACTAGCAGGACGTTCCATCCGTAGCTTACAACGCCCAAGATGTTCAGTTCAGCCGTTCCACAAGGCGACCGCAGTAGTTGTGGTAGTGGCGAAAATGATATTAATGACGTCATCATTTTCGATCACATAACGCTCACAACGACTCGTGTCAAGAGGTGGGTCGAATAACCGTTCCACTTGGGTTTACGATAGTAATAAATCGCGATCGTGAACGTGGTCGTTTTATGTCCCTAATGGAACGTAGCTGTAGCCTCCTTTCAGTTCCCGCCAAAACTCAATTAAATGAATGAAATTAAAAATTAAAAATGGTCACTTTATTTTAAATTGTTTAAAGTTTGTCTCATAACTTATGAACAACACAACTATACAGGAATCTACCTGATTAGTTTTTGAAAACACTGGACTGAACAACAATGTATACATGCGGTTGTTATTTAAGGTGATTCGGGGATTGCACTCCCATAAAACGATCGTAAAATAATAACGGTGGTATTCCTGTTCACATCCGATTGATAGAAACCAGACACAGGCTAAAAATAAGCCAATTACTTGAAATAATTAAACGCATACCTTTTGCGCCTTGAAATACTTTCACAATAAACAAAACTTCAAATAAACACCTTGGTTTAAAAAATAGAAAACTGGTTTAAAAAACTTTTGTATAGAGACACGAATGTTGTGGAAAAGACAAAAAAAATGTGGCCAGCTTTTCTTATTCAAAATTTTGATACTAACTTAGTTTTGTTTATTCAACAATAAATATAGGATAGAAAATATACTTTTTAGAGCAAACACTGTTAGTTTCGAATATCTCTGTTTATTACAATGTAGCTTTTTTTGTTTAACAACTGTACGGACTCGGTTTTCGTACCCTTTTTACAACTTAATTTCTAGATTATTATTTTTTTTAGTTTAAACAGGCTTATTGGTTATTTGCGTTCTTGTGTGTAACATTAATTTAGTGATTTTTGTGTTGAGTTATTATATTAATTTATTATAATTTTAATACTAAACCTATACTAATGTAGAGTGTATCTGTTACATGCTGGTATTGTGAGGACGTGCATTTGTAGTGTGTAACTTATGTCTATACCTATATATATTAGCCTGTCTATAATGTGCCTTTAGGAGCTGGCAAAAAATATCCTTGGTTTCACATCAGTCAAATGCCTACAATTTTGATGGGACTTCTGTTATGTTGGTTTGTCTTTCACGTGGTGCTTTTAAAATTATTTTGACCCTGTATATAGATGAGGGTCATATTTAAAATGAAGAAATAGAATAGGTTAGACGTTTTAAATATTTTCTTGTCTAATATGAACTTTGGAAACTTGCACATAACTCCTTCAGGATCCATGGAAAAATCCTCGACACTAGCAGATGGCTTGAAATAAAGAGCTAGCAATAAATAGCTTCTTATTTAGTGTACCAGACTCGGATTCCAATGGTAAAGTAAACTAAGAAAAAAGGTTGTCCAGGCCCTAGAAGAAAAAATGCCTACTGAGAAATTGTGAATTTGAACCAAACGTATGTCTCGGGACGCCCGACAGAAGTGATAACTTAAACTAGTCTAAGTTGAACTATTTAATATTGAAATTGTTTAACTTGAGAAGGGCTTAGGTTATTACTTAAATTTTATGTATGTTAACTAATACGATAATATAAGGAAAGGTTATTTATTAATAAAATCTTTTATTGATTATAAAAATTTATTAAAGGTCTTGCAAAACCAGATGACGCCATATGTCTTTTTGAAAAAATGAATACTACTATTATTTTTCCATGGTGAAACATATCTCTATTAGATCCGTTAACATTTGAAAAAGTAACGTAAATAAGTAGTACGTACTAAGTGTTAAAACGATAGCTTGCATACCACTCAAACTTGAAAAATGTACTTAACGTAAGAATAAAACCTGCATTAACAAGAATAAATATATAATTTAATTTCAAAAACTTGATATTTTCAATTTCCGAATCAAAATCAGTAAAAATCTAATCAACATTGCTTTTCCACGAAGAAGAGTGAAGAAAGTCGGTAGTAACACGTCAAGCTAATATACATTTTGTTTTTTATCTTTATACTATTTCTCCTGTTCGTATGTATGTCAAAAAACACCTAAACGGTTGAAATGATTTTGATATTTTTTTGCGTGTGTTCAAGTAGATTCCAGAATCGGGTTCTTGGATTTTGATGATTTTTTTTGTGTATATTTGAGTGAATTCCGAGTTGGTTAATTTCACAATTAAATCCAATAGATGGCGCTGGAGTCAGGTTTTGATTTTCATTTTTCAGAGCAGGACGACGTCTGCCAGGAGCGCTAGTATATTATAAATATTTATAAATTTATTTAGTTGTAGACTATAGAGTACAAAAAATTCTAGATCATAAAGATCGAGATTTTTTTTGTACTTTGTTTTTTTTGTAATTGAAATTAAGATACCAGGTAGGACGATTTCTTTTAGGACCATGATAATGTGAACTGGGCGCCCACGTGGGGAACGCAGTTCAAAACAAGTTATTTTCTTTGTGGGGAAATGTAAAAATAACTTCATTTATTTATAATCGGTCACGAGAATAGAGTAATGTAACCATAAAGAGACTGGTGCGAAAATAACGTTCTTGTTTATTAATGTTTCTCTGCAGAATTTTGAAGGTAAACTTTACACCTGAGACTTGCAAAACTTTGGTTTTGATTTGAATTATGTACTACGCTTTTATTAGCATAACCTGCATGTATATCGGTTTGGAACTAAGGTTGCCACCTTTTTTGAAGAAAATATAGTATTTTTGCTTTTAAACTGTAAAAATATTGTTACGAGTGCGGGACTCGAATTAAAATGCCATTGGAATTACTGCAGAATTTATTAGAACTGTTCAAACACGTATAACAAGGTATACATATATCTGGACACAGCCAGTACAAACTGCACGATGCAATAAAACGCGCAAAGTCCGACACTATATAGCTTATCGAATGTAAACGTCTTACTCGTATCGTAATCATCGCTTGACTACCTCGCGTTCGGGAATTGTTTTATACTAAACTGTATAATACAACAATTGACCGCGTGGACTGAAGTTTCAAGAAAACGTAATCTGCACACCTGCGTCCATAACGAATACAATAATGATAGGTTGTTTTACTTAATTACAAATTTTAAACACAAAGTATACAAAAGAAGTCCAAATGAGGGAAAGCTAATAAACTACAGGTGTGCATTTGTCGGCGTGTAACAATATAATACTTTGGGAAATTTAGGGGCAAAATGAGCATACATTTTATTATATTTTTTGTTTCATTATTGAATTTACCATTTGTATTTATTACTGCTTTTTGCTTTGGCCAGCAAAGATCGGATCGAATAACCGTTCCACTTGGATTTACGATTTTTACGCCGGCAAGCAAGTGGAACGTAATAGTCGCTGTCGTGAGCGTGGTCGTCCTGAGTCCTTAGTGGAACGCATCCATAATACTCGTATATAAAGTAATTGTTGTAATAATACCCAAAAATATAATCTGTTGATATACAAAACATAAATTTTTACATTTTTAAGTATGAAATTGTTTACAGTGTTAATTTGCAGGAGTACGTTTTAGTTATTATGTTCATAATAACACTACTTTTGTACCTAAATAGCTAATATATTAAAATATTCCTAGTATTTCATCTCAAGTACTTCAGATTTGGAATTTCACACAGTAAATTAAAGTAATTATTGTGTTATCTGATTTAAAATATATTTTTGTAAGCAAGTTTAAGAATGTAAGAATAAGCCTGTATGGCGTTCTGTTGTTCGTGCCTACCCCGCAAGGGATCTGGCGTGAAGTTATGTATGTATGTAAGTTTAAAAATACAGCATACTAACGCCATCTATCGAAAATCACAGATAAAAGCAAACTACTAAAAAAAAAATATTTGCAAGCCTTAACAAAGGTCAAAGCTACGCTTTTTACTATTAAAAGTAATTATGTCATATCCGTGCAGGAACGGAGAAAGAATACAATTTCCTGCGGCCGGGTGGCCTGTCGTAAGAAGCGATAAAACAATCCACAGCCAGGTTACCTCCCCTGGTGTAAATATGTCGCCATACCAACCTTGAGTTGTGTTCCGGCATTAGTGACCAGGTTCCAGTCTCTCTTAAGAGATCAGCAGCGCATTTGTAGCACCTTTGGTGTTGCAAATGTCCATAGGCGATGGTAACCGCTTTCTATCGAGTGGGCCGTCTGCCTGTCTGCTAAAGTTATGCAATAAAAAATGACATATTGATAATTGTATCTAATTTGTATGTTTTTTTTTAAATTTATGTATCAAAACAACATAAAACAATTTCCAATTGATCGATGTAAACATAGTATAATATTCGAAATCTCTAGGCATATGAGTCTGGTTATGTAAGTATTACTTAATTATTGTGCATCTGTGTCTTGTGTACGCGTTAATTCATCTCTGTGTTAAATCTTCAAGTCATGCAACATGGCATTGATATATTCTAAACAAGGGAAATATTTGAAATTGTTGGCGCCACTTCAAGCGGAAACCACCGGGATAGTTGAGAATCTTTTGCAACTAGTCAGCATCTCTTAATATACGGCTGCCCGAGATTTCCTTTCCGAATATTTCTATTGTTGGTGAAACGCTTCAATTGTCAGTTATTACTCATAACTCGCGTCATTATCGTCATTTGTGGCAATGATGTATGAGCTTCATACTCTTGGATTACTCAAGTTAGTGCCAGAATCTCTATTATTTAGTGAAAGAAAGCTTTTACGTAATCCATCTCCGTGCAGGGACGGGAAAGAATACTAATTAATGACCAAGACCCACCTGTCTTTAGAGGCGACAAAGCAACCCATTGTCAGGTGAAAGCGCATTTACCGTCTGGATGGCTTCCACCCCTTGTCTAGAGTGCTGCTATAACAACCTTGAGTTGTATTCCGGCATAGTGGCCAGGTTCTAGTCTCCGTTTAGAGAGCGGTAGCACCTTTAGTGTTGAAATTTCATAGGCAACGGTAACCACTTTTCACCACAATTCGGCCGTCAGCCAATTTGCTGTACTCCAGCAATAAAAAATAAAATAACCACAAGAACTCAGTTGCTTGTCGTCAGTCAAAGACCTCAATACTGGATAGGGCCAGCCCTATCCAGCATTCCACTGGTGCCTGTTTACTAGAACATTAAAAGTTGCAGATATATTTTTGAATACTAACACTGGCTAGGTAAATACTGGTACGAGTTGCAGGACTCGAATTAAAATGCCGTTATAATTACTATAAATTTATTAGAACTATACAAACATATAACACGGGTACAAATATAACTGAACACAACCAGTGCAAACTTAATTCACGATTCAGTAACACGCGCAAAGTCCTTCACTAACGTTTTGCCTCACTTGTGATTATCGCTAGACTGCCCCTCTCTGCATTGGGGCATTGCTTCATACTGCACAATTATAATGTCTCTCGACTGCGTGGACTGAATTTCTAAGAATCACACCTGGCTAAAGTCTACCATAAAAGATTAATACACAATGGGATGTTTTCTAATTACACATTTTAGACACAAAGTAAACAAAAGAAGACGGTCATAAAAGCGTTTCAATGTTATTAGCTCAAACGACGCCGGCGGGTAATAAATTGCTTTGTTTGCAGGTAGCCCAAATTGTAACAATACATTAACTGCAAAAAGAATAAGTATTTCTTTACAAGTTTTTTTACGTTTGCCTACAAAACTGGTAAACGGTTTACCTGATGGTAAGTGGTCATTGTCACCAATAGACATCAGATCAGATCAGATAATCTGGAACACTTAAGGAATCGATGCGTTGTCTACCTGTTTGAAGAGCCAGCATTAGGGGCCAGGTTACAAATCCCCCTTCAACCCCACCACATTGGTTTGCGACCATTGTGGTTCATTAGCCAAGCCTTTACCGGTCTAGTTTACTGGTACACAGAAGCCCTGGTTCGATTCCCAGCAAAATAAATTTCATCAACGAAGTTTCCGTAATTTATTTATGGTCTGATCGTTCAGACACTCAGGATCCCAGGATCGTCCCTATAGTGACCGTTGTGTATTTATATAACACAAGCGTTACTTACTTAACTTAGTGATGAAAAATGTCGGTGTTCGTCTCCCGATCAATTTATAAATTCCATTAAGTTTGGTATGTAAATACTCATAGACGGTGGTAAGTACTTTCCGTTAGGTGGGTTTCGTCTTCTCTGCTGTGAGTCAACAAGAAAAACCATTTACATATGCACATGTATGGCATGGTTGAGGAGCATCATCTAGTACACATGTAGTATGTATGAAGTATGAATCTGTTCTCAACCAATGATACGAATCACAACAAATTATTTCGCCCCAAATACCTTTGATGTTAAAATACAAAACAAATTAATAACTCTATAAAAATATGGCGGAATAGAACATTTTCGTAGTGCGTTGGTGTCAATTCATTCATTTTAATTAAAATACCGGCCAAGCACGAACCTGTCGTTTGGCTACAGTATTCCGTAAGTTGTAAAATATTAATAACATTCCCGAGAGGAATGGAGAGAAAATACTGTTACATGCCAACAAAGTGCATGCACAACTGGTTGTTGACCTGTCCCGCGTTTGGACTTCTTTTGTTTACTTTGTGTTTAAAATTTTTAATTACACAATAACCTAATAAAGATTACGGTTTCCCGGAAACTTTTCACTTGCCAAAAAAGTGGAGCTCATTGCTGGAGTCTGTCTGTCCCGATACTTACAACCTGGGTGACTTCACTTCCCGTGTGAATAGATTTTATTGCAGGAGTTCAGTAGACAGGCAGACGGCCCACTTGATGGAAAACGGTTACCATTGTCTATAGACATTCGCACAGCAAAGGTGCTGCAAATGCGCTGCTGCTCTCTTAAGCGAGACTGAAACCTGGTCAATAATGCGGGAACACAACACAAGGTTGTTATGGCGGTATACTGTAGACTAGGGGTGGTAGCCATCCAGTCGGCTACAGTCCTACAGCCTTGTCTGACTGAGGATTGTTTTGTCGCCTCTTACAACAGGCCGCCCGGCCGCAGGATATTGGGATCAGAAATCTTCAGGTCAAACATAAACCTATATATCGAGGGGTGAAAGGCTATTTGTTTTAAGCGACATTTTGTGTGATACTCAACACGATGGATTTTTCATCCTAATGTCTCAACTTAAAGAAATATAAAGAACCTGATCTCTAGTTTCAGTCTACAGATGTTCTTCTTTTTTAAATATGGGACATAGTTCGTTAGTGGTGTGTTTTTCTGGGTCATTAGAAACTTTAAACTTTTCTCCCGACAATTTATAAAATTGTCGTTTAAAACAAATAGCCTTTCACCCATCGATATACACTATAAAATAATCTAACACCGTGTCTTGCGTGTTCCTAAAAGCATAGAAAAATAAAGTTGTTGACAGCAAAAAATGATGGACGGAATACCTTTGAGTAGATTTGAAAATAAATATGTAAAAATATTATTTAAATCACATTGACGAGTGCAAAAATTACACGCGTAACGTATTTTGGCGCCCACTGTGTTTTGCTTTAACACGTGACGGCTCAATCAAATGATTCTCTTACGTCCAAATATAGTTTTGAAACATGTGTCAATGGGGTATTGAATATTTTTGCATGAACTTTAATAGCTAAGTGTATCTAATTTGAGATTTAATTTGAACTTTAATAAGTTATAAGTTATCCGTGCAGGAACGGAGAAGAATACAATTTCCTGCGGCCGGCGGCCTGTCGTAAGAGCGACAAAACCCACAGCAGGTGTAGGCATTTGCCGACTGGATGGTACACCCTGTTAGTATGTCATAACTTGAGTTGTGTTCGCATTAGTGACAGTTCCAGCTCCTAAAGAGAGCAGCGCATTCGTTGCACTTTGGTGTTGCAATGTCCATAGGCGATGGTAACGCTGTCATCAAGTGGCCGTCTGCCTGTTGCTGATCTCCTGAAAAAAAAAAAAAAAAATTATAACTCTGAAAAGTGACATGAGGGTGAGATTTTAGTATGAATTTTGATAATTTATAATTCGGAAACGTAAAACAAGGATGATTGATATTTAAGTATTAACTTTAATAGCTTAAGTATATCTCGAAACCGTGACACAAGGGTGAGATTTGAGTAAGAACTTTATAAATTCGGAACTCGGAAATATAGCACAAGGGTGATATTTTAATATGGATTTTGATAACTTATAATTCAACAACGCAACGAGTTGTTGATGGATTGTGAGACGAGCATTGTAATATTTCTTTACTTTGTCTTTTAATTAATATACGAGTTTGATGATTTATAAATCCTTTATTTAGTATCCTATATATATTGATCAGCAAAATCATAATTTAACTTTATTTAACCAACTTCTGTAAAGTTGCATATGGTAGATAATTTTTCGAAAAATAAGTTCATAAAGAAGTGAAGAAGTTTCACTTCTTACGTATATACATTTTTTTAATACATCCATCTTGCTCCATCTTTCACCGCATTATCATATAATGCAAACAACCAACGCAAACCTATTTATCACTAAAAAAAGAAACTTTTACAACACATGTTTTTTTTTAAATTAATTTATTCATGACCATAGAATCAAAGTCTTTCAGTCGGAAACATGTTAATTAATAGGTCTTCATATAGTAGCGCAGTTGTATTGCAGGCTACAACCGATGCCATTCAATGGAGTTCTTGTGAAAACTCGAAAGATCACATCCGACTATACAGTTCACATTTCTCACAAAAACACATAATTTCTACTCAAAAACCATCAATATCCTGCAACTATTGTTCATTTTAGAGTAATTATACACATTTTTAGAAAATTAAACTGCACAGCACAACGTCTCCTTTCAGTTCCCGCCAAAAACTCCTTACAACACATGAAGGGTGTAGGGTTACCAGGTGTGTTTGGGAAAAATCGGTTAAATTTTAAATTTTTTGACGAGCAACTTCTTTAGAATCGTGATTTGAAACTCGACCAAACGAAAAAGTGACTCTAAAAAGAGATAAACACATACATCTATACGAGAAAGCCTGCAAGAGTATGACATACCGAATTTACATTAAGAGTGAAAAATTGAAAGCGATGTTTAAGAAGTTTATTTTGAATACAGTATGTTGACGGATGTAGGGTAGGGTAAAGGAATTTTATTTATAGTAATAAATTTAGAAGTTAGAGAAAAAATATCTGTGAGTATATTCTCTGAATTATCACTTCTAATAACGCACACACACAATTTTCTTTTCATTAACATATAAATTTACTGACATGTAACGTTTTAGTTGCTAAATTTGCATCAAATGCTAAATTAAAATCCAATCTACTTTTTCATATATTTTGTACTCGATGCCACTGCTTTAAATAGTTTCCTCGTCTGAGATGACATCTATGAGTTCAGAGCAACAAGCAGTTACATTAAAAACTGCACAAACCTCTTTTTACAGCATTTACGGCGAGTTACGAGAGTTTGCCATATAAATAACGAATTTGCTTTATAACCAGACAATCTTTTGTCCGGTTTAACAAGATTTTCTTCACCGGATAAACATAAAGAAATCCGGACATCTGGCTCCTCTACGTGTGGGTACTGTTGCGGACAGAGAGCACCTCCCTGACCCGCCCGCCGGTATACACTTCCCCATGCTATGCATACCGCCGACATCCATAGCTTGCACAGTTAGCAGCTAGGCGTCGGACGGAACAAAGGATATATAAATAGAAAGAGAGGCCGAAAATGCCGGTTCGTAAGGAACGACGTGATCGCCCGCGACTTGAGCATTCCCAGTGTCGAGGTCTTTGTGGCAATGTCGGCGCGTCGGCTTTTCGACCGCGCTGACAACGGCCGCCACACCCACCTCCACGGGATTGCTCCCCTGCACGCGCGACCTCCCGATCACGAGACCCCAAGATGGCTACCGACCCCCCGTGACCTCATCCGCCGGGATTAGAGCGATGTGAGAGGCCGCGAAAATTCTCCAATGCCGCAGATAGGCCACCAGACGCCGCAGATGGCCACCCAAAGCCCGCGATGGCCATCGAAAGCCGCAGACTGGCCAACCATGCCGCAGACGGAGCCAACGCGAAGCCCGTGATGGCCACCGTAAGCCGCTGATTGGCCGACACGAGCCTGCCGACACACCCCTTATGTGTCTGGCGGCTCCCGTTCCCCGTCACCGGGGGGTAGTTGCCCCCCGCGAATTTAGACCGGGGCAAAGAGCACTAGCTCGAGGCCCCTACCGGCTCTGCCACACAAAAGGTGGAGTTGATGACCAACTGAGAGCCGAAAATGCTCACATACATATGGCACCAAGACGCACTACTACACTCTCTGCCATTCATCTTTGTAACCTGTCTATGTATAATTTTAATTGAATTGTAATTTACGCCAATAAGTCCATATTGAGTTTTATTTGGAAGAAGCAACTGCCACCAATAGGTACCATAAAACTAAAATCCCATATCCAAAGCATAACACAAAGTATTGAAGGCATCTCTTTCGGACTAATAACAATGCAAATACGTGCATCCTATTTTAACTATACCACCTCTTTTTAGATGAAATTCATCAATAAAGAGTGAAGCTATAAAGGAACAGGGAATAAAAGAGAATTTCATAACTGTTAACTTGTTATATTCTAAGTTTATAAATTACAAATATTTACAAAATACGATACACATTATATTACATCAATACAGTGAACATATTGTCTCCAAAGCATCTAACTACAAACAGTGCATAACCAATTACGATGGGTATATCCGCCATGCCTGTTCAGGCAAGATTGTTGACTTTCAAACATTCGTAAACTTCATTTGCAAGTTTACGTTTTTCTCTGTCCAAGGACAGAAACTGGATATCTTCTGGCTAGAATTCGAACCTACATCACTGGAATGATACGGGTGTTTTCGCTACTGAGCTGGCACTAATTGTAAAATGACATAAAGCAGTTTCTAAAGTATGTATGCCACCAGATCACGCTCCGAAAAACACGCTTGTCAAATTCAAATGTCTTCTTAAAAAAACGGAAGCGGACTCTGGATTCCAAAAGCAACCGGGAATTACCGCTAGATGATAATTATGACTTAATGGCTTTACCTAATTCATTGCAAACCGAGATGGGTTTGAAAAGTTTTAATAAATTAATGTTATCAAATACAATTAAAATTATATACAACGGTATGTGATGTGTAATAACTTATAAGCGTATTAAAATATTTCATAACATATAAATATGAAAGTGAATTTGTTTTCCTGTTTGTTTCTTCCTTCTCCAAAACTTTGGGTAAAAATAAAAAAAAACATTAAAATTGTTAAGTCCGAACTATAAGTTATAGTGAAAAATATTCAAATGATTCTCGGAGCCGAATTTGATAAAAACTAAGACGGTATCACTTCGTTTTTTAAAGTTTCATTACCCCAGTCAAGAATCAAAGCGGCTGATTAGAAAAAAAAAAAACTGTATTATTACAACAAGAGAACATTTCTGTGAAGAAATGTCACACGTCAAACTAAAGGTTCGTGGGAAAATACACCATAAGTCGTGCGCAAACGGTTAGGTCTTAGTTCTTACTAGATCCAAGTACTTAGACTACCGCGGGTGGCGGTTGTAGAAAGCGGTAGGGGTTATCATCGGCAAACTTTCTGCGCACAACTTATACGTTTCTTTTTCAAAATTTGACTATTATAATTGATATTGAATAAATCTAATGCTTGATTTTGGTTATTCTGACGTTTCGACCACTTTTCAGTGGCCGTGATGACGGAAAACAAAGATGTTAGTGTAAACGAGTATTTAATATTATATAAAATTATTAGAGCTAGGCATGTTTGCTGAGGAGCTTCATACGCCACTAGGCGGTAGCCTAAATAAAACTTAACAATACTCGTTGAAATTTGACATCTTTGTCTTCCCTGATCACGGCCACTTTTCAGTGGCCGGAACGTCGGAATTCCAAAATCAAATAAATTACCGCGCTTAAAACCGTTAAAAAGTAGTTTCATTATGTATACAAGTCGCGAAAACTTAAGAAAATCCAATGCTACTGTAGTGAAATACTATTTACTACGCACTACCACTTTAGTTTCCATCATAATCAGCCCCGATACTCCTTTGAGTATTTTTCGATATAACGTAAAGATCGAGGATTTGGCTTTGGGGGCCTACTTGAAAAATTCATCCACATATAGATACTTTCGTGATTAAACACGCGCAAAGAATACACCTATGCTAAAAATACATGTTTCAACTGAATATAGAGAAACGTACGCAGGCGGAGCCACATGAAAAAAATCATTTATCAATAACAACAACTTAAATTTCCGAACCTATTTACACAATAATATTAAAACATGCAACGTTTTTCAAAATCAGTCTTTTTTCTACGACGTCTCCTGAAATGTACAAAATAATTATTTAATAATTGTGCGTGTCAACTCCCGACGCTCTAGAGTTTACTCCTTGTCTATGCCGTCTTTGAAATTTGAATATGGAACGCTGCGGCCGAATAAGGACGCCTAGACCTTCCAATTTCAAAACACTATATCTTAACACCGTTGGTTACTATTTTCGACCCTATTCCATCGCATTAAAGTTCGGAATTGTAAAAAAGGGCTGTTATAAGACCTTCTCATTTCAAAATAGCTTACCTTACGCCAGTGCTTTTCAATCTTTTAGGATGCGCGACCCCTTTACAGCTTGAAAATTTTTGGCGACCCTTGGGCGATACCCATTTGGAACCGACAAAAAGTTAATGATTTAAATAACTACGTTTATTATGTCTTTCCCTATTTGTTACCTATATTCATTATTAGGGCCTATATTCTGCAAAAAGCTGAGCTTGGCAAGTGCCTAAGTATGACGTAAAAACTTAAATTGCCTTTTCCCGTTTGTTGGCGACCCCCTGAGCAAGGCTCTGCGACCCCCAGGTTGAAAAACACTGCCTTACACGATGGATATAATTTTAGAACTTATTTCATTGCATTAAACTTCGTAATAATATAATAAAAACACCGAAATGTCTGCTGGGACTCATAGAAGTGAAACTTCAACGGACAAGTGGAAAACCAAATGGCAACAAGATTTTAACTTGAAGTTTTAAGGGGTTGTGGTTAATGTATTCCGTGAAGATTCCCTTCTACTATGTGTCCCAGTACACATTTCGATTTTTCGCAGGTTTAGTACAAATTATGATTTGGTATATTTTAATGAATGCATTTTTTGTGTAACATAAATTTTATTTCATTAAGCAAACTGAATTCGGACCGGAACCAAAAAAAAAATCCAGTCTACTGTAAAATTATGCCGGCCCTCCACGCGCCCGTAACGCTTTTTCGTGACTAAAAAACATGCTAATACCCCCCCGTCTATATAGAAGTTTCACTTCAAAAAAATTACACCTTTGAACTAACGCTGTATTGTATTGTGTCGTCCGTCATAAAATTTCATAGCGGATTTTCAACTTTATAATATTACAGATATCAACTAAAAATAATTATTATTGTGTTTCTACTACTATAAACCAGTAGTAGTATTGTTAAAATCGAAGTTTTGCTTTACTGGTTAAAACTTGGAATGTCGGCGACACAACCGTTAGTATCCGTGATTTTTTAGCTACCATCATGTAGCGAGCCCACTGTTGGGCAATGGTAAAACCGCGAATTTTGCCACATTTCCTGTGAAATATAATGAAAAATTCAACTGAAGTGTATTTCATAATATTTTCTTAACTTTCCGCGACTTGTATACATGATAAAACTACATTTTAAAAGTTTCAAGCGCGGTAGATTTTATGTTTTTTAGTATTCTGACGTTTCGGCCAGTTTTCAGTATCAATCTAACAATACTTACTCACACTTGACATCTTCGTCTTCCGTGATCAGGGCTACTAAAAAGTGGCCGAAACGTCGGAATAGCAAAAAACATAAACTACCGCGCTTGAAACCGTTAACACGTAGTTTTAATTTGAAGTGTTTAAAAAAAATATTATCGTTTATCCCATTATACAAGGCTTAAGTATGCCAAGAAGATGAATGTGATGCTTATTTTGCAAATTGATTTTTAAAAAGACAAAATATAGTATACATAAAATTCTATATAAATCCTATTGACACCTTTTTAATTCATATACAGAGTCCATTATTATTTATTATACATGGTTAACATCAAATACTGCACAGAACTCATAATTATACAAATAACTGCACTAAATTTTATATTCTAGAACAATATTCAAACATAAAAAGACACTAATTCATATACAGTGTAAACTCCATGTAACGTCACTCGATATAACAACAAACTCTCTTAAGCGTCGAAATCACTTTGGTTGATTTAGCTTGTCTTATAAACAATGATACACTCTATATAGCATTATACCCATGACAACAATTAAGTAATAAAAAGTACCTATCCGTGCAGGAACGGAGAAAGAATACAATTTCCTGCGGCCCGGCGGCCTGTCGTAAGAGGCGACAAAACAACCCACAGCCAGGTGGTAGGGCATTTGCCCGACTGGATGGCGACCACCCCTGGTCTAGAGTATGTCGCCATAACAACCTTGTGTTGTGTTCCGGCATTAGTGACCAGGTTCCAGGCTCCCCAAAGAGAGCAGCAGCGCATTCGTAGCACCTTTGGTGTTGCAAATGTCCATAGGCGATGGTAACCGCTGTCCATCAAGTGGGCCGTCTGCCTGTCTGCTGATCTCCTGCAATAAAAAAAAAAAAAAACCTTTTAAGTTACCAAAATGAGTAAAAACTGCGCAGCTGTGCGTGTTCTTTTGTCGCTTATTATCCTAGCTCGTAATACACTCGACTGTCGGCAACCTTTATCACCAAGATGCCTGTATATCGCAGAATATCAATAAAATAAGTAAAAAAATACAACAAAATTACTGGTGCAGCAAATGACTTCAGTCAAAAATAATCGACTTTTCTCCATTTAACGACAACTCTCTATAACGCCATAAAATGCAGTCTCTTGGGTGTCGTTATATAGAGTTTACACTATATTTACAAATTTTCATTGAAGATAAACTGAAAGATTGAAAAAGGCTTCATTACATTTATAGAGGGCACCTTAAGACCTATTGAGTTTTCATATTTCAGCAACACACAACTATAATTCCAACCAATATTTAATATTTGATTTTTTTTTTAATATCAGATAAATACAATTATTATTAGAGCCCTAATAAGTTTCTTTTAAATATAATTTGAGTCTTGCCATAAAATTCGGTCTAAAAATGTAGAGCAGTGAAAGGCTATTTGTTTAAGTCACATTTTGAAAATGTGTAAACCACTTTATTATTACACTTTGTACCACATTTAAAAAAGAAGAATATCCATGGACTATAATTGCAATATATTTAATTGAGTTGAGACACGACACATTATTATGAAAATAATTAACCCATTTTTTAATTTAAAAAATAAAATCTTGGTTGAAACTGAACTCAAATAAGCTCCTAGCTAAGCATGGCTCCCTCTATAAATGGAAAATACAGGCAGGGTCTCCGAATTGAGTTTTGGTAATTTAATGAACTTATTATGCTCGAAACCACCTGACATATAAACCGTTGTCATTATTAGATATATTTTTAAAGCTAACTCGAATTTATTAATTACAAAGCATAATTTTTTACCTATCCATTTTTCTCCTCAAACAATAATTTTGGGAAAAATTCGCCAATCTAGAGATCCTGAATACATTTCTTCAGAAGTTTTCAATTCAGAATAACATTTCTTCAATAACACTGGTCTGCAATGATATCCTCCTTTAAAAAATATTGTCATAAATATGACGATTCAAATTTCCTGAATTTAACCCTATTGGCCGATTTTTTCCATCACGTCTAGATTTTTGATGTTTTTTTTTTACAAGAGCTATGAAAGTCAAAGAAGCAAGTGAAGTGTGTAAGAATAAGCCTGTATGGCGCTCTGTTGTTCGTGCCTACCCCGCAAGGAACCTCGCGTGAAGTTATGTATGTATGTATTTTTTTTAAATTTGGGTTATTTTTGCGCGTCAATGTTACAAACAGTATATGTACAAAATAAGTTTTAGCGAGTTGTGAGAGAAAGAAGGGAAGTGCCGAAGGTGATTTTTATGGTAGTACAACAAACTATACTATATGATAGTCTTTCCCTTCTTTCTCTTACACATACACATAACTTCACGCCAGGTCCCATGCGGGGTAGGCACGAACAACAAAGCGCCACACAGGCCCATTCTTACACACCTCACTTGCTTCTTTGACGTTCATAGCTCTTGTTATGCACGCTCGTCTCTTCTTAAGGTAGGCTCCTGACATCACCTTCTGCTAATACATGATCAATTTGATCATGGAAGACCTCTGCATCCATCCACTTTTGCATTATATATCTGTTTAGTCCTTCCATCATACATTCTTTCCACATGCCCGAACCACCGGAGCATTCCTTTTCCTACCTTCACCCCGACACTCTCTTTCAGACCAACTTTCTTTCTTACTTCGGTATTACGAAAGCGGTCCGCGAGCGTCACTCCGCAGATTTTGCGCAGTGCTCGCATCTCGACCGCGTTTACTCTACTCTACTTTGTCTTACAACTCGCTAAAATTTATTTTGTACATACACTGTTTGTACATACACTGTTTGTATATAGTTATGATCTCTTCCCGTCCTTCCATATTAGATTAGTAAACATGCACCTGCGGGCGACATGCTGAGTAAGCTTTCTCCAGCGGAAGGCCCGCAGACGCATGTCAGCATTTATTAGTTTTAAGTTTTTGTCTTAAGGTTTTATTAATCATTAAATTAGAGACCTGCAATTCGGTCACACGTATATTTGTATTTTTTAAAAACCCTTTTGGCCCGAGCCAAGACTTGACTGGCGCAGCCGGTAGGATCGTTCGTGAAGGCTGCCCGTCTTTCGTACATCGTTAGGGCGTCGGAATCCGCCCAAGTACGTGAGTGCGGTGTGAAAAAGCTTCGAGCGATCCACGAACCAAATAAATAAGTCCTTCTTGAACGGGCCACCAAGGATGGGAGTCACGGGCGGTTGGTGAGTAAAACCTTTTTGCCTTCCTTGCCATCTCTACTTCCTACCTTTTGAGGGTTAAAATATTTTGTTATTCTTGGGATCAGACATATCTCATTATAACGTTTCTGGTTAAAAAATAAGTGGTTAAAATAGGTGTATAGGTTAAACTTTGGCCGAACACTAAAATATAAATTGTAGTAATTTTATTAATTAATTATTAGCTGCAAATAAATAAACTTATTTTCTAATTAAATAATAATAATTCTTAAATTTAATTATATTTAGTTATTTTTCGTCGCCTCTATACAGTTCATAAGTTTGTTAAAATGGAGGCACGTGAAACTCCATTACCCAGTCCAACAATAAAACCTATACCAAGTGAGATGCTACGTCTTATTCCTGAATTTGGAGGGGACACGCGTCATTTAAACCTTTTCTTAAGAAAATGCGAATATATTATAAGTCGTTATAGAGGCCACGAAGAACAGGATATTTATGTATTGCACGCCATTACAAGTCGACTTGTGGACAATGCAGCAGCGTTGCTTTCAGAACGCGATGATATTGTCACTTGGCATAATCTGAAAGAATTATTAGAACAACACTTTGGCGATCCGCGTAGCGAAGAATGCATTAAAATAGAATTGGAATCGTGTAAAATTAAATCGGGGGAAAGTTATTTAGATTTTTGTAATAGAGTGCAAAACATACGGTCGTTGTTAATTTCAAAAGTAAACTTAAGATATGATACCGATATTAAAAAGGCTAAAATAGCTATTTATAACAATACGGCCTTAAACGTCTTTATGTATAACCTGCCCGAAGATTTGGTGCGCATAGTTAGGCTTAAAGAACCCTCAACTTTAGAATACGCCCTTAGCATCGTAATGGAAGAAGTCAACTTCCAGGAGCAGTATGCTAGGCGAAACCGTAATCATAGTAACAATAAACCGGCGGCCTCACAGGGCCCTAGCTTTAAATTCAATAATAACCTTCAACCATTCAACCAACAAGTTGGGTTCCGACCCTTACTCCCACAAAAGTTTAACTTTGGCATTCCACCAAATGTCCAGAATTTCAAGCCCATTCTGCCAATACAGCAACAGGCGTTCGGTTACAGACCACAGTTGACATATCGTAACCCTCCAATTAATTTTGGTAACCAGCCCCCTCAATTCGGCTATCGCCCACCACAATTTGGATACCGTCCTCAATTAGGTTTTAACCCACAGTTTGGGTATAAACCACCGCAAATAGGTTACAAACACCCTCAGGCTCCCATTATGACTCCACAACAATTTGGCAATAGTAACATACAAAAACCTAATAATTCCACTGACGTCTCTATGAGGACAGCACCCTTAAGGCCACAAAATCAAGGTTTCAGGTTAAACGAACTGACGCTCGGCAACGAATTTACACAACTTTCTGATGACTATAATTATGACTATAACTATAACCAGAACTATGCTTATAATTATAATGATGTCTACCCATACCCTTATTATGACGTCCAATGGACGGATGCTTACGAAGACCATGTTGACAATTCTGAGAATAATGACATCCCTGGTACTAAAGACGAAAATTTTCATATACCAGCCTCCCTCGAGGACGAGAAATCTTAGAATTAAACTGTGATCCTAATCTCAAACTACCTTACATTTATATTCCAGAAATAGATGCAAAATTTATGATAGATACGGGAAGCACGAGGTCTTTTATTAGCCCTCGTAAGGCTTATGAATTTTATTTTCAATATATAATAAAAGAACCATTCCAAGTCGTCAGTACACATGCATCCAGCCAACATAATGAAGTTATTGAAATCCCCTTAATGCCTATTTTTAACTGTATCGATTACCACAAATTTTATATTTATGATGTCGACGAGCGATATGAAGGCTTGATCGGAAATGATCTTCTTAAACAATTAAATGCTATTATTGACCTCAAAAACGAAGTCCTTAAAACAAGCACTACAAGTATACCAATTATTAACAATTTAAATTACATCATTGAAATACCACCGCGTTGTGAAAAACGTATTAAAATCCCAACTAATCAATATTCAGGTGTAGCTATTCTAGATTATAAAGAATTTACACCCGGTTTACGAATGCCTAGTGCATTAGTAAATTGTGTCAATGGCTACGCATTAACCGTAATTCAGAATAATTTGGAGAAACATCTCACTTTAACAATTACAAGTCCTTTTGCTGTGACTGAATTTATCCATTCTGACTGTAATTTAAATCATATTCAACTTGATAACAATATAGAGACAGACGATTTATTGAAAGAAAACCTAAAAAGGTTAAGACTGGATCATACTAACAGTGAGGAAAGAGAAAAGATTCTAAAACTGTGTTCTGAATACAGAGACATATTCTACTGTGACCAAATTCCCTTGAGCTTTACTAATCAAGTTAAACACAAAATTCGTACTAAAAATGAAGACCCTATATTTATTAGACCATATAGACAAGCTCCTGCGCAAGCAGAGGAAATCAATAAACAAGTTGAAAAATTATTAAAAGATAATGTAGTCCAAGAATCTCACTCTCCCTGGAACGCACCCGTGCATCTTGTACCGAAAAAGAGCGATGCCTCAGGCGAAATGAAATGGCGAATGGTAGTAGATTTTAGACGACTTAATGACATAACTGTTGACGACCGATATCCTTTACCCAACATTACCGACTTATTTGACAAACTAGGTAAAAGTTCTTATTTTAGTACACTTGATCTAGCAAGTGGATTTCATCAGATTGAAGTAGAAGAGAAAGATAGAGAAAAAACTGCCTTCAGCACACAAAATGGCCACTTTGAATTTTTGCGTATGCCTTTTGGGCTTAAAACCGCCCCCGCGACCTTTCAACGAGCCATGGATAGCGTCCTAAGAGGTTTACAAGGAATACACTGTATGGTCTACCTAGATGACGTGATTATATTTTCAATCAGCTTAGATGAACATTTACAAAAATTAAGGCTAATCTTCGACAGACTGAGAGAAACTAATTTTAAAGTACAATTAGACAAATCGGAATTTTTGAGAAAAGAAGTTTTATATTTAGGTCATACAATAACGAGTGAGGGACTGAAACCAAATGATGACAAAATTAAAGCTGTTTTAGAATTCCCTTTACCAACTACTACAACAGAAATTAAGAGCTTCCTAGGGCTTGTTGGATATTATAGAAAATTTATAAAAGATTTTGCCCAAATTACTAAACCATTGACCAATTGCCTTAAAAAGCGTAATAAAATAATTCCTGACCAAAATTATATAGATGCGTTCAATAGATGTAAAGAACTACTAACTAACGCCCCATTATTACAATATCCTGACTTCGACAGGCCATTCATTCTCACCACCGATGCATCGGAAGTCGCTATCGGAGCAGTGTTATCTCAGGGCCCAATTGGCAGTGATAAACCTGTAGCATATGCCAGCCGCACACTAAGTGATACGGAATCTCGTTATAGTACCATCGAACGCGAATGCTTGTCTATGGTTTGGGCAATGAAACATTTTCGCCCATATCTTTATGGCCGGAAGTTCTTCATTTACACAGACCATATGCCTTTAACTTGGCTCAATTCCCATAAAGATCCGAGTAGCAGACTTACCCGCTGGCGACTGCGAATGCTAGATTACGACTACGATATTATATATAAGAAGGGAAAACAAAATACAAACGCTGATGCTCTATCCAGAATAAAAGTAAATGCTCTCTCTGATTCTGAAGAAGTAGATTCGATGAAGGTCAATGTAGATAAGGAACAGAAACTTCAGGAAGATCTAAAAGAAGTGGTCGAAAACATAAAACGACTAGCAGCTGAATCAAATCCCGACCACGATGATTCTTCAACCATAACCATATCAGACACCAGTGCCACGATATCAATTTCTGACTCCGAAAAGGTATCTGAATACCCAATCAGAGAACCTTCAGAAACCAGCCAGTCTGACACCGTACACTCCGCCATAAATATGGAGTCTCAAGGAATCCCGATATTACGAGAGGCTGTTGATACAAAGCCCAATCAAATCTTAATATACACCTGGCTCAAAAATGACATACAAGTTCGAGATATATCCCCTAAGAAACAGAAAGTGTTAGAAGTGTTTATGCCTATCAACAACCCTGAACTAGTAACAAAATTTATTAAAGAATATATAAGACCAAAAATTAAATATTTTATATATTTCGAAGACCCAGAACATCGGAAACAATTTAATCACATTATTATAAATTTGTTCAAAAAGGATATGGTACAAATATTCGAATGCACGGAACGGGTAATTTATGTAGAAGACGAGGGTGAACAAAAGGCAATAGTTTTAAAACACCATAAAGGGATTTCATGTCATAGAGGTATTAAAGAGACAATGTCCAGTATACGTAGATCTTATTTTTGGCATAATATGTTAGAAACCATATCAGCAGTTATCAACGCCTGCGAAATCTGTTTAAAAATGAAATATGACCGAAAACCAATTAATCCCGTCTTACAGCTAACACATACGCAAGATGCCCCGTTCCAGGAATTATTTATAGATCTTTTCCAAATTGAAGGACAATATTTTCTGACCATTATAGATGCTTTTAGTAAACTAGGTCAAGCCTTCCCTATTTCTAATAGATCGACTCATGAAGTAGTTAGAGCCCTTATGAAATATTTCTCTTTTTATGGCATTCCTAAAAAGATAAGTTCAGACCCAGGAACGGAATTCAATAATGAGTTATTGAAAGAGTTCTTATGCTTACATAAAGTAGATCTTCACATTGGTACACCTAATAATCCTAACTCCATGGGTCTTATTGAACGTTTCCATTCTACTATTATTGAAATTTATAGATGTGCCAAATATGAAGAAAAGTGTACTGATGCAGCATCAATTATGACATACTCTATAATGGCATATAATCATTCTATTCATTCATTAACAGGACTAACCCCATTTGAAGTAGCCTTTGGACACACTGAATCGGGTAATCCATTTGGTATAGATTTTGAAAGGCAATATGTACAGAAATTAGTTAAAGACCATGCCAAGCGCACTAAATTCTTATATAACTATTTAACTGATAAAATAACGAAAGAAAAGGAAAAAATTAGGCAAAGAAAAGGCGGCGAAGGCGAAATAGAATTCCCAAAAGGAAAAACTATTTTTGCTAAAGTAGTTAACAAAAGAAAAGGCAAAGACAAACCCCGTTATACGAAAGCTAAAGTCATGGGTGAAGTAGAAAAGAATGTAGTGCCAGTACAGATAGGAGAAAGGATAACTAAGGTGCCTGTTAAAAATATTAAACGCCCTCCACAGGTGGTGCATTCCGATGATTATGATGCCGGCGCTGGGCCTTCATCTGAGATCACTTGAAGGCAACCCAGGCGTGCTCCCGGTTAAGGAAGGTCAGGCGTATATACAGACTGACCACTGGACTATTGTTAAGGTGTTGAATTTAGACCGTATCTACAATGATTTAAATTTTATTATACAAAAATATAACGAATTAAACAAGTTAACAAATATTAACGAATCATATTCTAGCGACTACCTAACTTTGAAATTACACGTAGATTACTTACGCGACATGACAATACAAAAGTACAGACAACTCGTTCCGAAGGAACGCTTTAGGAGAGGTATACTTAATCCCTTAGGCTCTATAATTAAGATAATAACGGGTAATTTAGATCAAGAAGATGCATTAAAGTATGATAAACTCACTTCGAAACTGGAACATAATCAAGTTATTGTTACAAATAAGTTAACACTAATTTCACAGATATTAGATAGTATAATCAATAGCACCGATGTTCTCAATCAGAATTCTGCTACACTGGAGGCACGATTACATATTGTGGAAACCGCTTTTAAAGAACTTGCCTCTCAAAAGAATCGTTGGGTATATTCTACATATGTTATTAGCCTTTTTAATCTGTTTGTTAGTAACTTCCTAACGATATTTATTAAATTAGGTGAAATCGAGACAGCGCTTGCATTTAGTAAGATATCTATATTACACCAGTCTATTATCAATACTACAGAATTGCTACATCATTTAAAACTAATATCTGAGACTCAAAATTTAGTATACCCCGCAACCGAAGATTATTTAGTGAATTTAGAAGAAATTGTTAATGTTACGTCTTATATTAAGAAAAACCAGATAACGTTCATAATGGAGATACCACTCACTGATAACAATACTTACAATTATTATAAACTTTACTCTTTACCAATATTTCGCGAAACAGAAAATAAAACCTATTCCATTTTCCCCCAATATCCTTACCTCTTGGCAAAAGGAATGAAATACCTTCCGCTCGTAAGCTCATGTCAACTCATCGCACCAGGAGAACACTACCTATGCCAGCAGGAGAACCGCGTGCCGTTCCCTGAGCCAACCTGTGTCGAACAGCTCATGAGGTTTGAAGACGACCCCACTAACTGTATACAACACCAAATTCACATTGAAGAGGTACGCGTTCAACCGATAGCTACTGACAATTGGATCTTATATACAAGAGTCAAAACTAAATTAACAATATACTGCGGGACAGACATTAGAAAACAACTGATCTTTGGAACTTATTTGGTGACCCTCGATGAACCCTGCGATTTGGAAATCTGTGGAATTAGACTCCAGTATCACCGGATCATCACAGAAAGAGAACTGGCAGACCCGATTCCAGTTATTGAATTACCCCAGCTAAATGCAAGAATAGACACTACCCCACCTGTTACAAATCCACTTAACATGCGCAATATCAAATTAGATGAAATTAAATATATGTCCTATGTGTTAAAAAACAGTGAAATGGTGAATGGTGCTTCAAGTGAATTTAACATTAATTCTACTCCTATATTGTATTTTATATTAACCTTAGTTGTAATGTGTATCTGTGTATTTTTAGCATATAAGTTACGAAATAAAATTATTTCTATGTGTTGTCGAAATTCCCGGCCTGTTATTGAAAATGAACAGCATCCCGAGAATTTCGATCTTGGGGAGGGAGGAGTTATGATCTCTTCCCGTCCTTCCATATTAGATTAGTAAACATGCACCTGCGGGCGACATGCTGAGTAAGCTTTCTCCAGCGGAAGGCCCGCAGACGCATGTCAGCATTTATTAGTTTTAAGTTTTTGTCTTAAGGTTTTATTAATCATTAAATTAGAGACCTGCAATTCGGTCACACGTATATTTGTATTTTTTAAAAACCCTTTTGGCCCGAGCCAAGACTTGACTATATACACTGTTTGTATATACACTGTTTGTATATACACTGTTTGTAACATTAATGCGCAAAAAAAAATAATCCAGACATGCTGAAAAAATCGGCCAACGGGGATAGATTCAGAACATTTGAATCGTCATATTTATGAAAAAAAAAATTTAAAGGAGCATTTCATTGCAGACCAGTGTAATTTGAACAAACATATTGTTTTAGAATATAGATTACATCAAAACAATTGCACTAAATTGGTCCTTAAAATCACTTGTTCACTATATCACTCTCAGACAAGCCTTCCTCATACAGCCGGTATATTATACAACGCAGTCAATCTTTCCAAGAATCCACTCTCCATCGTCTCCCCGTGGATATCGCTTCTCACTTCCCTCGCCACTTCCCTTTCCAAGTGCCTGATATCACCTAGAGACACTTGACTGTTCAATATACTGCCGTTATAATCCTTCTTCGCTATTTGAGTGAACACTTGCAGCTTCCCGTCCGTGTTCTCCGTTGTTTTACTTAAAACTATCCTCTCTGATATATCTATTTCGCTATTCCTGAAGATCGGTTTCAATATTGTGAAATCTCTTTCGCTTTGTTCTTTGTTCATCTCGTTCTTTACACCCGTATCATATTCTTTATATTTTCCGTAGACTTCATTATAATCGTTCATTTTGAAGCCTTCCATTTGGCCGACTGTAACGTTCGGTGCACCTTTCTTCAGGCCCTTTTTGTTCGGTTTAGTTTTCTTCTCAGCCTTCAGTATGTTCGGTAACTTAGATGTGGAAGCGACTGCAATTTTCTTCAGTGTTTTCGGAGACATCTGTTCCTTTGGCTTTTCTGGAGATTCAATTTTTTGTTTGAACTCTGGTTTCGTTTTAATATCGTCTGGCGGTTTGTTTCTGACCTTATCGTGAATCAACATATGACGGCGTAGATCGCCAGAAACGCGGAAAGCTTTGCCGCATATTTGGCACGAGTGGGGTCTGTCACCTGGAAATGAATATTTGTGTTAAGGGGCCAGCCTTAAACTCTTCTTACGTTAAGGAAAGAGGGGTTGGAGGAAGTGTGACAAGGGATGGAAGGAGGTCCTAAATTTCGTGACGTCAGATTTCAAAATCTATTTTAGTTTTAGAACGCGAAATTAGAACTATTAACAAAAAAAACAATCGTGATGCAACCTGCACATCGAGATAACCGATGTGTCATACCTGCCAAGCCGCCTTGGACAAGCGTGGCGGGTATACTTTCCGTTATCCCCTTATAATGAGAGGCCCGAGCCCAGCAGTGGGACAGTGATATAAATGCAATTCGCAAGTTGATGGTTAATATTGAAGCAATAATATAGTTAAAAAAGTGGCCGAATATTCGTCTATTCGTCTCTAATAAAAACAAAACTTTAAACTGTCATAAAATAATAAATAAATAAATATGAAGTCAATTTTTATCATCATAAGACGATGATGCTAAAAATAGACTTTTCTCTAATATTACTGGCTCAAAAATTGACTTGTTTTAGTAAACTAAATTTTTAGTCTATTTGAAGAAATTAAAAGGAAAAAATGTTAAGAATTTATAATTATTTTTTTCATTTCTTTATAATAGTGTTCTATTACTGATGCTAGTTCAAAGGACAAAAAATAGCCAAGAGTTTATTTATATCACGATATAGTATCCCATAATACAACTAATTATAAAATGCTAGCAGAAGGTTTGCCGAATGACTACTTACTATTATTGTATTTTGTTACTTACTATTATTGTATTTTGTTACTTACTAGTATTGTATTTTGTTACATACTATTATTGTATATTCAGTATATATCGAAGGCTTCATAAAATATGGGCGTAAAAATATAAGAGCAGTTTTACACAAGGGACAACTATGTGTTTAAAACAAAACTAGTTGATTGTATAAGGCTGAAATTTGGACTTTCTATTATCCTGGCCGCCATTTTGGTGACGTAACCGTAGCCGAACACTCGGTACCGTTAGCATCACTGGCCGGCGAGTACGCGTACATATCGAGTTGTGGGTGACGTCACGTGAATGTTAATTCGACAAGGTTCCAGCGCATTAGCAATTTGCGGGCATAATAAATTGTAACATGCAAATATTTTAGTAAACAACAAGAATATGGCATTTTTGCGTATACGCCCATTTATAATGAACTTACGAAGCCCTCGACTTGTCAAGTATATACAATGATAAATTCATTGTAACTTTTTTTGTCGACCGTACTGACAATCGTCGCGTGACGTCACGCGGCCATCGGCAAACCTTCCGCGCACTTCAAGCAGCATGTGCCCTCACCGGTGTGCGTCCTCATGTGGCTGAGCCTGTACGAGGAGGCCCTGAAGCTCTTGTTGCAATAGTCACACTTGTAGTTCCTCTCTCCGGTGTGAATCCTCCGATGAACGTTCAACGAGTACTTCCTCGCAAACTCTTTATCACAGAAATCGCATTTGAAGAGTTTCTGTAAAGAAATATATTAATTCAATTATATGGTAAGAATATATATTAATTGCGTAATGCATGTACAAAGATGTTACAGTTTTTATGGTATCAATGCTTTAGGCCCATCATTGGGCGTGCAAAATTAAGATTACACGATTTTATATATCAATGATTACAATAATAAATTATGAACATTTTTTTTCTTTTTTTATAATTGTAATTATGACTATGTATGTATATTTCAGACAGAAATGTTTTTTTTTTAATGAATTAATATAAATAATAATATATAATAATAATATAACAAGAAAAATTACAGTCAATGAATCAATACAATTAAAATTAAACATTAATAATAATAATTAGGTATACAATATAATAATAATCTAAATAATTAAATGTTTACTATTAAAGCATGTCTTTATCCTCCATAAACATGTTTATGTTATAATAACATTTAGTAATAGTCCAAGCCGAATTTCAATAATTATTTTATTTTAGGAAGGCTTACAAAATATAGCAACAAAAATATATAAAAAAACGTGTACGCCTCGGGATGCTTAAATGACGAAGTGATAACTTAGACTATTTTAAGTTGAACTATTCAATATTGAAATTGTTTAACTTGAGAAAAGCTTAGGTTACTACTTAAATTTTATATTTATAGCGCTGTGGGTTCTTACCCACAGCGCTATATATGACAGAGGAGGAGTCTGCCTACCGTTGTTGCATGCGTGAAAGAAGGGGAAGCCAGATAGACTGGCGCGGTAACGCGTTACGTAACGAAGCAGTTTACCGTCCTTCACCTATTGGTAAAGAAAAAAAAATATGTACATACACAATATCAAGGGATATTAATGTAATAAAATATCTATCAGTATTTTCAAAAAATGATTGACCCAAATTGGACCTACTTATGCAAAATGGAACCAACCCACATACTGACGGTTTTGAGAAAAAGTCGTTTTTATTAAAATTTTGCTAAAAAAATATTTAATCTAATATATAAAATTCTCGCGTCACAGTTTTCGTTGCCATACTCCTCCGAAACGGCTTGACCGATTCTCATGAAATTTTGTATGCATATTGGGTAGGTCTGAGAATGGGCCAACATCTATTTTTCATCCCCCTAAATGTTAGGGGTAGTCCACCCCTAAATTTTATTTTTTATTTTTTAGCCAAAATTTTTAATTTCTATTTTTTTATGATACAACATACAAAAATACATACAATCCTCAATTTTCACCCTTCTACGATAAACCCCTATTTTTTACCGGGCAGGACGACGTCTGTTGGGACAGCTAGTATATTATATATTCTAATGTACAACATTCTAAATTTATTTTCAAATTATTTATATGCGAAATTTTAATAAATGAAATGAAATGTTTATTTATTTCTCCCTTAAATACTAAAAGCAACAAGATATATAAAGCTATAAATTATTGTCTTAACATTATGACAGATAAACAGAGCTAAGTAATGGGAGACAGGAGCCCAAACTGAGTATAAAACCCGTACTATGGAACTCCTGGGCTTCCCCCTCTTGCAAAATATTAATTGAAATACTTATTATAATAATTTGAAAATTTGGTTGATTAAGTATATACTTATAAGTTATATAACTATGTGTGTGTGTATGAGCGTGTGTGTTTTAGTGTGAATGAAATTATTTTGGTTACAATCTAAAAATCTAGAATGGTTTTATAAGGTTTTCAGTTTCTGTGTAATTTAGAGTTATAAGCCAAGATGTTAAAACTTTTTTACATTGGGACCTTTTCATGGAATGAAATTTTAAACTTTTATTAATCTTATTATATATACTACCACTAATGAATTTGAAAAATCTTTGAGCAAAAGATGTTTTAGCTGAGGGCTGCTGACAAACCATGTAGTTTCTACGTGTGTCTGTTTTGTCACTATCTTTTATAAATGGCATAAGGGCGTGCTTCCTAAGCATCACTTCCAGGAGAAATAGTTTTCGTACACTCAAAACCTCACTTTCTCTATATAAATCTTCAGTAGAAAACAAACGAGGTTTTTTATGACAAACTTTTAAGATAAGTCTTTGGGCTTTTTCAAGCTGTATTAAGGTGGTCTTGGCCGTACCTCCCCAAGATGAGATGCAGTACGATAATACTGATTGACATAAAGCAAGGTAGATAGTTTTAATTAAGCGTTTATCTACGACGTCGCGAAGTTGCTTAAAGACAGATGACAATTTTCTTACTTTTTGTGTTAGGTTATTTACGTGTTCTTTAAAATTTAATTTTTTATCTATAGTGATACCAAGATATTTTGTGCTATTTGTCATTGCTAATGGAATACATTTACAATTTATATAATGACAGGAATGTGCTATAAGTTTATGATCTTGTATTTTATCATCTATAGTGTCCCGTAACACAAAAGGAATATATTTTGTTTTATTAATGTTAAGGGTTAATGAATTTACAGATAACCACTGGCATACTGTATCAAAACCGTTTTGAGCGAAATCAAATACCTCATCCCAAGTATCCCCGAAAAAAGTCAAAGTTGTATCATCCGCATACGTCAAAACTTTACAATTTTGCAGTTTAATATTACATAAATCGTTTATATAACAGAGAAAAAGAGTTGGCCCTAAAACGCTGCCTTGCGGGACCCCATAGGTAAGCCGACATTCATGACTAAGAGAATCATTTATTTTTACAACTTGAGTACGATTAGAAATATAATCTTTGAACAGAGAGAGTTGATTTGCTCTGATTCCTATACGCTCTAGTTTACTACATAAAATAGAAAACGAGACCGTATCGAACGCCTTAGCCAAATCAAGGAATATTGTTAAACACTTCTTCTTATTGTCCAGTAAGTCTACTATAAAGTTAACATAGTGATTTATCGCATCATCAGTAGATCTAAATTTCCTAAAGCCAAATTGATTATCTGATAAAATATGTTTTTCTTCTAAGTAGTTTAGTAATCTTTTATTAATTATTTTTTCAAGAATTTTTGAAAGAGCGGTGAGGATAGATATTGGCCTGTAGTTGTCCACAGAATCTCTTTTTCCAGCTTTGTGTACAGGTATTACAATAGCTTTTTTTAAGGAGTTAGGAAAAACTCCTTCATTTAAACAGCGGTTGACAAGATATGTTAGCGTCGGAACAATATGTTTTCTAAGAGCTTTTAAAACTCTAGAAGAGATACCATCATATCCTACAGCACAATCAGTTTTCAAATTTAAAATAATAGAATCAATTTCTTCATTGTCGGTTTCTAGAATTACAAAAGAGTCTCTCGTGGTTTCCTGGTTAGCAATACTCAATAGATTAGAAGACGTAGTTGGGTGAATTTTATTGGCTAAATTAGGCCCTATATTGGCAAAAAAATCGTTAACAGTATCAACAGAAGCTTGAATGGAATCAGCAATACTCAAGACTTTTATTGCTTGTTTTTAAATTAGTTATAGATTTTATTGTACTCCAAAGTTTTTTGCTATTTTTCTTTGAACTATTTATCTCACGAATTTCGTAATTTTGTTTAGCCTTTTTGATAATAGATTTCAAAAAATTTCGATACCTTTTGTATGTTATTAGTAATAATTCATTTGTTGCATCTTTTTTTAGTTTATAATGCATCCTATCTCTATTCCTCATACATTTCAGTAGGCCAGGCGTAATCCATGGTTTATATATTGTTTTATTCTTGGATACTTTATATTGAGTTGAATTTTTGTGCAGTAGACTTTGTATGCAGTTTTGAAACGCAAGCATTGCTTCATTTAAATTTTGTATCTTACATATATTACTGAAATCAACCAGCTCTCCGGAATGCTCTATTCCATCATAGTTTATTTTAATTTTTAGATGATTATTATTATTTTTCAATAATTTTTTCTCCTTTTGAATGCTACACAGCACTGGTTCATGATCAGTAATATTAGAATTTAGAATAAAGGTTTGAGTGACATATTTTGTTTTAATAATAACGTGATCAAGGCAACTATCACCTCTTGTGGGACAGTAATATGCTGGGAGTAAACCGTGTGAAGATAAAATGTCAAGATAATTGGAAGTTGCTGTATTTGTATCGGCAATGTTGATAATAATATCACCTACTAAAATAATACTTTTAAAAAGAGTAAGTGATGACAGTAGGTTCTGTAATGCATTTAAAAAGTTGTCGATAATAATAAATGATGGAGGGCGATAAATTGCGACAATGACGAATTCAAATCCGAGTTTTATAAGTAAACAATTTGAGTCCTCCAGCTTATATTCTTCTACAGAAAAATTAAGGCAATTTTTCACCATTACTATGACACCATCATTTTGATTAAAATTGCGAGTAGTGCTTTGAATAAAATATCCATCTAATATTGGTAAATTATTCACACGAGATAGCCAACATTCACTTAAAACGATTATATCACAATCAATTTTTATGTTATTCAAAAGTAAACAAAAAGTGTCAAAATTTTGATTTAGGCTTCTAATATTCTGTTGTAATATGTTTATACTAGTAGCTGGTTTTTGTAGTAAGAACAGACAATCCTTTGGTTCACAGGATATTGGCTGCAATATGTTAATATTATCAATACTATCGATAAAGTCACTTATCGCTGCAAATTGTAGTTATGTTCAAAAAGAAAAGCTGATTTAAGGATCTAAATAGTAAAATTATATTTAAATTAAGCTTGAAAGCAAAACAAAATAATATTATTATATTATGTTTAAAATATTTCAAATTATAAAGTGGACAGATATACAGGTATACTTTTGATAAGATTACATAATTGGAGGTAGGTTTGTTTTCAATCTGTTGTGTTATATTTGGTATTGTTTGGCGTTCTAAGTGTTGAAGTTTGTTTAGTGTATGAGTATTATATAAATGTTGCTTTTTGGAAGGTAGACTTATTAATTTAACAATTTGACACACTGTTTTACAAATATATCTAAGTAGGTAGTATATAAAAACTCTAAAGAAATAGTACATATAAAACACAGTAATAAGTAAAAATAAAAAGTTGAATCATTTTGAAAACAAACGATTTTTTATGTTTTCATTAAGTTTTTTAAATCTTCTTCGTTTTTTAAAAGAATAGGGAAATTGCCTTCGTTTTTTCGTAGGTAGATGCATCCAGATGTAGGCCAGCAGAAGCGGTATCCATTTGCTTCTGCGAAATCTCTTGCTAAAAAGTGTAACCTTCTCATTTTGGAGGATAAGTATTGTTATATAAATCTTAGTAGGAGGTCCTTCAAAATTAAGATGTGAAATGTTTAGGTTATTGTTTTTATTGGACTTATTAAACTTTTTGTAAGATTGTAGTAACTTTTCTTTTTGTATTACTGAGTTAAACTCTAAAATAATGGGCCGTTTAGACTCAGTTTTTGAGAATCCTCGAAAAATGTTTCTACAATCAGACATTTCAATACGAGTACTTAGAGTTTGCCCTATTTTCTTTATCATTTCGCATAAATCTTCCTTAATTTCGCTTTTTTGTAGGGAATGTTTCTCAGTTCAATGGATGAAACACGGGCATTCCTTTCAAGATACTCTACTTTGTGTTCCAATTTTTTAATATAGAGCTGGTCATCCTTTCTGGATTTTTGTAATTCTTCAACTTCACTATTTAATTGATCATACTTAGCAGAAAGAAACTCAATAGACGAAGAAATCGAGTTGTTTTGATCTTTGATTATATTTATAGATTCCAGTAATTTATCATATTTTATTTCCAACTGCGCGGTCCACTTTTTAATAATCTCTTCGATCTTATTCATTGTATTATTAAAGCAGTAAAAATAACGAAATCGGCAAATCGACCGCCTATTTATGTTCACTTCACAAAAAACACAAAACGTCAGTTTACGCTCCAAACAGAAAACACGACCGAACTGTACGGCGTTCGAGAGGGTGAACCAAAATAAATAAATAAAAAGACTTTTTCTCAAAACTGGCAGTATGGGGGTTGGTTCCATTTTGCATGAGTAGGCCCTATTATACTTAACAAGATACTTTATTTATATTTGGTGCAATACATATTTGGATTTAAGTTTATTACAATTTCACTAAAAGAATTTGTGTTTTGTATAATAAATATTGGATTAAGCATGCGTTATGCGCAGATGTTTTTGAGATATGAATTAATTTTGTTTAAATGCTTTTTACCTCCTGGGAGTGCAGGGAGATCTTGTGGTACTTCAGGTCGCTCCATTGCCTGAACTCCCTCTCGCATATTTCACACTTGTACGGCCGATCGCCGTTGTGAACTCGCTTATGTATCTGTCGACAAATTTACAAAAATCAATCATACGAAACTAGTTCTTTTTTCAATGAAAAATTTAAGAGGAAATACTTCATTAATATTACCATCTAATCTAAAACGACTAATTAGTAATTTAAATATAACCTAAATTTACTAAAGTACTCTTATTAACAAAGTGTTAGTTCCACAAGCTGCCATCAAGATTGCCGCGCCAAAACCAAGAGAATTATATAGTCTCTTTTATTCTGATATAAATTCTATGTAGTTAGAGGGAGAAAGCATCAGTTCAACTATTTCAACTATCTGTATTTGGCCCTCAATGAGCCGTGTGTGACAGAAGACAAAGAACAAATTTTTGGTGATTCCGTCTTACAGGTTAAACGCTTTTCTTGTTGTCTTTATTAAGGCGAAAACACTTTGTCCATGTGTTCTTGATCAATATAAAACATGCGGTAACACTCTTTAACCTTTTAAAATTTAATTTTAGTACTGAAACATTCAGAAACGTATTATTTTTGGTCTATAAATTATACCGTAACGAGAAAAAATTTTGAATAATAAAAAAAAACGGTTTTTGGAGATTTTGAAATGTAAAAAAATTTGTTAATTTTTTTTTGAGCTGGCCTTTGGAGGTTGTTCTTAAACCATCCAATACTAGCAGTTTTTCATTCGAAACTAAAAAAGAAACAGTTTTTTTGCGCCACCCTAGCGTGGATGGATGTGTATTTTTTAGATAGTATTAAAAAAAAGTGAGATTACCTTCAGAGCACCGACGGTGTAGAAGACCTTCCCGCACTCCTTGCACTCCTGCGTCTTCCCGTTATGCGACAGCATATGGTACAACAAACTGTTTCTGTGCACAAACACTCTCCCGCATCTGACGCACTCGAACCTCTTCTTCTCTTTCTTCTTCTCTTGTTCGGATGGCTTGTTCTCTTCCGGCAGCGGGCCCGTGTCCGGGATTATGTGCTCGCTCATTATCTGTTCGTTTGTCACGTCCGTGTCGAATATCCTCTGCAGCACTTCCTCTGAAATCAAATCAAATAGGGTAAACCACACAATTCGGTAGTTGACAGTAAAATATAGGCTGATTCTAATATATATCGTAGATTACGATCTAAATATGACAAAAATAAATTGTTTTAACTAAAATATTAATTGATATTTTTGAGAAATAAAATTGTTATATTGCAGCCATTAGCCACGTGACAATGAACGCCGATCAGAGCGCGTGACGTCACAGTGTGCAAAACACAAGACGTTATCAATGACTTCTCAGATAACACTTCAATGAAACAGATGTTTGTTTTGCACACTGTGACGTCATGCGAGACGCCATAACAGCTTGACGCATTTTTGTGACGAAATGTCAAAATAATTATTAACGATAAGATGATTTATCAACTACCGAATTGTTGGCAACGCATCCAATAATTTCATTTTATTCAAAAATAGGAATGGACTTGAAATTCCCGCGGGACTCCCGGGACACAACATTTAAAAAAGAATGCAAAGTATCGTTTTATTGAAAACTGTGTCGGAATAAACTAATTTGAAAAACTACAAACCGCTACTCAGAAAAGTCCTGCGGGATTCGCGTGATAAAGAGCAGCGCAAATTTTAAGTATAGGACTTGAAATCTGCGTTACTTCATATCCCGGGAATCCCGCAGGATTTTTACCAGGAACGGTTCCACAACAACACAGTTTAACATAATATATAATAATTTTTAAATAATACATACATACCTACATACATATTATGACGCCTTTTTCCCATGGAGGTAGGCAGAGACTTAGATCTCCACTTGCAACGACCCTCTCAAACAACTTTCGCTTCATCCACTTTCATTAACCTCTTCATACATGCACGGTTATTTCATAAATAATGGGGTACTGTAAATACTTGGAATCCCGCGGGATTCTTCCCAGTGGTGGTTTAAAATCATAAAAGATAAAAGAGTGTATAAAAATTGCCTTATTCGAACACGATTTGCCACCGGTCTGACGTGGACGAAGTCACGGGCGGGTGCTAGAGCAGCAATATTACCTATTATTATTTTATTTATGTTTATGGCTTGGCAGCTAGACCCTTTAAGCCAGATCTTAGTTAACAATATAGTTTTTTCATTTTCTTAAGCCTATGTGTAGCACAGCTGGAGTGTAGGTAATTAGCATTTAATTTATTTTATCTGTGCAGGAACGGAGAAAGAATACAATTTCCTGCGGCCGGGCGGCCTGTCGTAAGAGGCGACAAAACAAACCACAGCCAGGTGGTAGGGCATTTGCCCGACTGGATGGCTACCACCCCCTGGTCTAAAGTATGTCTCCATAACAACCTTGTGTTGTGTTCCGGCATTAGTGGCCAGGTTCCAATCTCCCTTAAGAGGGCAGCAGCGCATTTGTAGCACCTTTGGTGTTGCATATGTCCATAGGCGATGGTAACCGCTTTCCATTAATTGGGCCGTCTGCCTGTCTGCTGAACTCCCGCAATAAAAAATAAAATAAATAAAAATTAGCTAGTGCCATTCAACGGAGTTCTTGTGACAACTCAAAAGGCCACATTCGACTATACAGTTCACATTTCTCACAAAACACATAATCACTACACAAAAACTATCAATATCCTACTACCATTGTTCATTGTAGTGTAATTTCACACATCTTAGAAAATAAATCTGCACAGCACAACGTCTCCTTTCAATTCCCGCAATGTTACCTTTGAACACTTTGAACTGGTGCGGCGAGTGCGGCTGCTCGGCGGGGGGGTCGGCGGGGGGCTCGGCGGGGGCCGGGTCCGCCGGGGGCGCGGGGCACACGGGGCAGTAGGCCCCCTCGGACCCGCACGGGACCAGCGGCCCGGTCGACCCGCCCGCACCGCCGTTGCGGGCGTACCTACAAGGTCATCATGACGGTTGACCACATACAGGACAGGGTGGGACTCGAAGTGTGTTGAGTTTTTCAGAAAGACGTAGAGGGTGGTAATGATGATAGACATGAATGGGGTAAAGTAAAATAGGTATAGACTAGATATGTGTCATTCGTTCAATTTTAGAGATTCGGGTTAATAGTGACCTGTTGACAAAATGATCCGGATCGTGCGACCCGTTCAATCGAACGATTGGTTCACTAAAGGATTCGGCACTCGATTGTCGTCTCAGTACGCAAACTAGCTCAAGAACCATGCCGCTTGGTTTCTTGGTTCGTGAGCTAGTTGCGTACCTCCCAAGTACAAACAAACAAGCGGGTCGTTTATATATATATATATATATATATATATATATATATATATATATATATATATATATATATATATGTATATATGTCGGAGGGAAGCTATATTGGATGGATTATTGTTTGGATACATAACGCACAATATTATTTGTTTACATTTTAATTACTTCTAAAATTGTTAATTTGATTTAATTTGATGTCTTCAATGTTTCTATAACTTAAAGATCGTTCTAACCTAATAAAAGTTATGAATATTGTAATTTAATAAACGACCAATGAGAGCAGAGCATGTCTTGAGCGGGGTCAAGGACGCCCTCTATACTTGAGTAGTATCTACTTCGGTAGACGGAGGAGTTTTTGTGACATTTTGGGTTGATGGCAGCAGGTCGAGTTGGACCTTAGAGTATTTTTAAAGAAAGTGTTTTAAGTTAGAAGTATGAGTGGGTGCCCTGAACCCGCTGCTCGGTCTAAACTATGTCATAATGTTGATCAAATCTAAATTAAAAATGTATAAGCCGTGGCTATTGTGTTTTATGCTTGCATTCTACCCTGATGACGCCCACTAAACCTGAAATAACTAAAGATGTCGTGAGAACGAGGCCGTTCTGCGACATATATATAAGTTGAAACTTGTATTAATAAAAGTTCCTAGAAAAGTTAAAAGATAGTTATTTAAATTATTATATATTATTTTAAATCAAAACAATTCAAATATGTCATGCGACAACGAACAACTGACCGAGACGCGGTAACCCGAAATGACCTGAATGACTGTCGTATGGTTCTTTCTCTTCTTCTGATTCGTAGGTTTTGTTAAACGGATCTGAACGAATCGATCTAGTGAACGACTCATATTTTTCGAAGTGACCCTATCGTTCGCGCGGATCTTGAGAACCGGGTCGTTTGATTCGTTCGTTCGCGAACGACACATATGTAGTATAGACGTAAGGCACACAATGCAAATGGACGTACTCACAACACCAGCATGTAACAGATACACTCTACATTAGTATAAGTTTAGTATTAAAAATATATACAAAAAAATATTATAATTTATTCTTAAGGTACACAACACAACATAAAATCCCACAAAATTAATGTCACACACAATAACAAAAATTAATAATAAGCGTCTATGAACTCAAAAAAACTCTAACAGTAATCAAATTGTCAAAAGGGTACGGACCTCGAGTCCGTAGAATTGAAGACGTGAGTGGATGAAGGTGATATGTCGCATATTCGGTTTTTTGCTTTTTTTGCGTAGATGAAGGTTATAAGTCGATACCAAATGACTAAAAACCTTAGACCATAGATATAACGCATATTTAAACAAATAAAACGTTGCTAAAGGTGTTAAGTTCAGTTCAGTTTAAAATAAAAGTAAAACTTTTATCTCGATTTACTCAGAATTGGAATTAAGCGACTTATCACCTTCATCCACTCATGTCTTCAATTGTTAATATAAAAAAATGGGGTAAAGTATGCCATTATTGGCATCCTATTAATTTATTTGAAACATCACTAAAAATTGATAAATTGTTTTTTTTTAGTAAATATATAATGATAAAAAAACGTGGACCTCGAGCACGAAATTATATTGTGGTGTCAATAAACGTTATATATGCACGTGTGTGTGTGTGTGTGTGTATTAAAAAAATATGCATGAAAGAAATAATTATAATATTATTGCACTACAATAATATTGTAATTATTTTATTTATAATTATTCACACGGCCTATGTGTGCTTACAAAAACACTGACCATGCCGCACTCGGACATCACTTACACAATCATTATAATATACTAGGGTGGTCGTTAAAAATTAAATTTCTTGCGACGCCCCCTAAAAAGCATCCTTTTAATGAAAAAACACTGGGATATTTTTTATAATTTTTTCAAGTCAAGACAACACGTGCCTCAGGACGATTCAAGTTAATTTTTGGGTAATATCATGTTTTTTCAGGAAACTTCTTCATACTTAGAAGTAATAATTATTTTAAGATTGGAAAAGTTTTAACAATGAAATACCTTCCGTATTATCATCATTCTCAGTGATGAATTTCAAATTATAGTTTCAGAAAAAGTTTAAAATTCTTCGTGATTCAAGCTTATCTTTCAATTTGTCTTATATTTTTAGTTTTAACTTGAATCGTCTTGAGGCACGTGATGTCTTGACTTGAACAAATTATAAAAAATATCCCAGTTTTTTTTCATTAAAAGGAAGCTTTTTAGAGGGTGTCGCAAGAAATTTAATTTTTAACGACCACCCTATAATATACGTTATAAATTATATATTATAACTTATAATAGTAAGTAAGACTATTAATTGTTACATGTTAGTCTACATACACTTTGATTTTTAATAACCTTACCCGGATTTTAAATAAGTGAGTCATTGGTTCAACCTATGAAAACACTATGCTCCAAGTTTGCAACATAAAAAATATCAATAGCACCTGTCATTTTAGTCCAGGTAATTGCAAAAAGACACTATAGTAAGAACTACCCACGAATAAAGTTATCAATTTAGACTTACCTACTTGTTTATAATATAAAAAATATATATATTCTGTAAATTTGAAGTGGTGTCAACAATAGTGTTATATCCCCTACTTTCCCCATCAACAACAAAAAAATTTATCACTTTCTGTGGATTCTTCACTTTTACTGCTTCTCGCTTATACGTCTTACTTCTTTCATTAGCTGAGGTTTGCCAACTTTTAAATTTTTTTGTGTCTGTCTGTCTGTTAAAGTACTGAACGGATTAAAAAAACTCAACACAGATTTAGTTCACAACCTATAGCTAAGTGGTAGGGTATTTGCCCATCTGAATGGCTAGCACCCCTGGTCAAGAGTATCCCACCATAACAACCTTGAATTGTTTTCTGACATCAGCACCTTTGGTATTGCAAATGTCCATAGGCGATGGTAACCGCTTTCCGTTAGGTGGACCTCTGTCTGTTTGCTGAACTCATAGGAATAAATTCAAAAAATATCCCCAGAAAACATTAAGGTACTTTTTATCATGATATAAATGACGTTCGCATTTTCTCGGTGCCTACATTTCAAAAACCTGTACCATTACATATTGGTTAATACTTACCACTGTCTGACATGCTCCTGATGGACCTGCCCGTTCTCCACCGTGAGGTGTGGCAGGATGCTCTGCTCGTATTGCTCCCCACCCTCCTCCACGGACACGTGTATACCCTCCATCAGGTCTTCCGGTTCACTGAACTCACCCATGTCTTCCAACTATGAAGGTAAGAGGTATGGGCTGTATCGTAATGGATCGTTGTGACTATCTAGGAATATCGAGACATCAATTTTTTAACTGTCAGCACTATGTACTAATCAAAGCGGAGAATGGCAACACCAGTGCAATGACAGTGTCCGAACGATTGACATGATAAACGTAATATTCCACCAAAATATAATTATTCTCAAAGCTGCAGACTCAGGTATGTATAGTGATTATATCGTTAACACTAAATATAGGACATTGAGTGTCAAAAAAGATCAAAATTTTACCCAAAGTGGTATTCAATCGCTTTTACTGGGCAACACATCTTATATTATTGTATGAAAGGAGTTTTTGGCGGGAACTGAGAGACGACGTTGTGCTGTGCAGTTTTATTTTATAAAAATGTCTATAATTACTCTAAAATGAACAATAGTTGCAGGATATTGATAGTTTTTGAGTAGAAATTATGTGTTTTTGTGAGAAATGTGAACTGTATAGTCAGATGTGATCTTTCGAGTTTTCACAAGAACTCCGTTGAATGGCGTCGGTTGTAGACTGCAATACAACTGCGCTACTATACGAAGACCTATTAATTAACATGTTTCCGACTGAAAGACTTTGATTCTATGGTCATGAATAAATTAATTAAAAAAAAAATATTGTATGAAAGGAGTTTTTGGTGGGAACTGAGAGACGACGTTGTGCTGTGCAGTTTTATTATCAAAAAATGTGTAAAATTACTCTAAAATGAACAATAGTTGTAGGATATTGATAGTTTTTGAGTAGGAATTATGTGTGAAATTTGAATTTTGTAAGAAATGTGAACTGTATAGTCAAATGTGACCTTTTGAGTTGTCTCAAGAACTCCGTTGACTGGCACTAGCTGATTACCTACAGTTCAGCTGTGCTACAGATGGGCTTAAGAAAATGACGAAACTATATTGTAAACTAAGATTTGGGTTAAAGGCCTAGCTGCCAAGCCATAAACCTAAACAAAAAAATATTGCATGAAATCATAGTGTAGCTTGTATGTTTCAACTCCTGAGAAGGAATTTTGAAACAGCAGACCAAAAGAAAAGTATGTTTTGAACAAAATGTAGTAGTTTTTTTCATAGATAATAATTTGTACATGCATTGTGGTAAATCTCTAACATAACAGATATTAAAATTGCTCTTATGTGGCTATGTAGGATCTCTTATTAAATATGGGCTCACATTTTAGGATAATGCAGTTGTAGCAGCGAGAGATAGATGGTAAATTATACTTCAGATGGCAGAGAGTACTATTCAATCTCAAGTGCTGCTGTGAATTAATTTATATATCCCCTGGCGACATAGGAAATATTATATTTTCTAAAAAATTTGGCATCCTTACTAAACTCCAATAATGTAACCCAAAGTGTAAAAAATTACCTAAAATCGCGTGCGCTGAGAAAACTATTGATGATAGAATAAAATAACATTTTTTGTAAATAATAATGTGTTCTGCAAAGTCGTAGCAGAACACATCATGATTTACAAAAAATGTCGCGACAACATATGTCTATAACTTATACCACAATAATGTTCTTTAATTTTTAACCGCCGCTGGAAAAGTCTCTGTATTTGTATCTTGGTATTCATCCTTGTTAAATTAAATTACTTCATATTCAAGACTGGTTCAATACCTTTATATGACTTTTTGAAATATTCAATTCGGACACTCCATTCAAAAGATATCACGAGTTAAAAAATGTAAGTAGGTATTAGAAAAAAGTTCCGTGGTCGCCGCTCACCCTGCTCGGCTAGCTAGGCAGCACCTTATGCGATGTAGACGTCACTGGGATAGGGGCCGTACGGTTGGGGAAATATTTTGAATTCACTTAGTAGGTAATTAAACTCCAAATAAATGTATGTGTGTACTTATGTACAAGCGTTAGAAGTTATACTTCTTTGGCGTATCAAGTTAAAAATCTTTTATTTTATTTTTTGCCTTATTCTATGTTTGTAGAAAAAACAACACTAACAATAGAAAAACTAAAATGTTGACTATAGCTAACTTCAGGGTGTCGGTTGACTATAGCTAACTTCCGGGTGTCGGTTTTTTGTGACAGTGTGCGCGCACATCGTAAAAGTATAACTTCAAAGCTAAAATGTTGACTATAGCTAACTTCAGGGTATCGGTTGACTATAACTAACTTCACGGTGTAGATTTTTCGTGTGACGGTGTGCGCGCGCATCGTAAAAATTTACTCTCATCATTTTTCCCTAACGCGCCTGTTACGACATCCCGTCACATTCCCCGGAAAGCATCCGTTTCCCGGGAACATTTCCTTTTCCACCTTTATTCGACCGGTTTGCACCAGAGGGAGTTGCGCACACACACGCACCTAATTGGCCGAGCCGAATCTCCAATGGCTGCCTAAATATCGTCGCGACGCCACGCTCGCCGATAAATAGTCAAAAACCGTCGGAAAACTACTTTATTGTGTCCTACACCCGCTCCCTAAAGTGACAACTGTGTCCCGGACATCTTAGTGTAGTGTTTGTGGGAAACCAGGACGCGCGAATCTGGCCGAAATCCTACATAATTCCTTACACAGTTCCAGTGACGGTAAGCGTTCCTTTTTTTTCTGCTTGATTCACTAGGATTTGCGAGGCGGCATCAGGTCTAATAGAAATCAGGGTTTGTTCCGGCGAAGTAGCCATTCATATCGTACCAGCGCCTAAAGAAGTATAACTTCAAAATGCCGTTATTCGATTCTGAGTGTGGCGGTAGAATTAAAACTTACCTTCGGATTACTGTGCACCTCCTTTATGTGAGCCTCGCAATGCTTCTGCTTCCTGAACTGCTTGTTGCACTTCAGGCAGCTGTAGAACTCCAATTTGTCCAACGAGTCGTATATATCGGACTTCTCTGTCTCGGCCGAGGGCACCTCCTTGTCCATGCTCGCCATTGAATATTGCACCTTATTGCTCGTGTAATTCAACGTCTTATCGCTCGAAGTGTACAGAATGTGTTTGTCTATGTTTTGGTACACCGTCTTTGGTACCGTGTTCTCTAGGGATAACTCCACGATCGAATCGGGGAGGGTTTGAACGTTGTCTACTATACAAGTGTTTGTCATCTGGAAAATATAATTTAAAAAAAAAGTTTTTTTTATTGCCCAAATGTGATGGAAAGTGGTTACCGTCGCCTATGGACATTAGCAACGCCAAACGTGCTGCCAATGTACTGCTGACCTTGAAGGACAAACTGAAACCTGGCCACCGATGGTATGGCGACATACTCTAGACCAGGGGTGGTAGCCATCCAAACCGGCAAATACCAATACCCTACCACCTGGGTTCGTTATCAACTTATCTTCGTTGTTTAAGTTTAAAACCTTTACAAAAGTAGTATACTCATTAAAAATAACAAAAACCAATTATAGTACGCGCAAACATGAATGCGCTTCAAGTGAAGTTGACGCAGGTCCAATTAAATGTTAACTATTATAATCACCTTACGGTTTGTTGAGCGAAAGAGACGGCATGCGATTCCGTATAGCGAGCGAGCGAGAGCGCAACATTCTCTGTCCTCCGCTCGGTCCGTGAACCTTATAACCGTGTTCTATGCAATGACGTGCAGCAAATTCAGGGACGCGTATTAGTTTTGTTCGTACTCTACTATATCCAAGTATCTCACCTTATCTATGCCTAAATCAGGTACTGGGTTCTCTATTATAATAGTTGCATGAGGCTCGTAATGTTGCTTCAAATGATGGTAAAACTTCAATTGGTCCTCCCCATAGAATTCACCACAAATTTGACATATTAATATTGCTCTGACCTGTTTAAAAAAAAAGATTTAATACCACAAGACCCTAATTATACTTCACGCGATTTTTTTTTATTTTTTTTTATTGCAGATATCAGCAGACAGGCAGACGGCCACTGATGGACAGCGGTTACCATCGCCTATGGACATTTGCAACACCAAAGGTGCTACGAATGCGCTGCTGCTCTCTTTAGGGAGCCTGGAACTGGTCACTAATGCCGGAACACAACACAAGTTTTATGGCGACATACTCTAGACCAGGGTGGTAGCCATCCAGTCGGGCAAATGCCCTACACCTGGCTGTGGTTGTTTTGTCGCCTCTTACGACAGGCCGCCGGCCGCAGGAAATTGTATTCTTTCTCCGTTCCTGCACGGATAAATTAATATAATTTATATTTAAGAGAACCATAATATTAGATAAGCGAATGAAGATTGCTTCGAATAATTTGATAAGTGAATACGCAGTCTATAAATATTTTAAAATTAGGATATGCCCGCGACTTCATACACGCCAGACTTAAAATTTCCGGGACACAAAGTACCGCAGCATTTAAAAATAATATAGCCTATATTAGTTTTTAAATTTAAATAATTCTTTTATCGTTTTAGTGAAAGCTGTCGGATTAAGCAAACTTTTATGCACCCTAACAACTTCAAAGCGCTCCCGGGAAAATAAATATTACACACATTTATTCTATCAAATTTGCAATCTATCAGTGAAAAAAAAACACTTTGAAATAAAATCGTATAATATTCGCTCTAACAGCATGTCGCACTGTGTACTGTCAACACTCACCACTCAACCGTCTTTGTACTGCCTACAATACTATCTGCCACGAGCTCGATATTTCCAAAACATCGGCTAAGCCATCAAGAAGTTTCACACTTCTTTTTAAAGACTTATTTAGCTTCATTATTTATTTACTTCGTTTTTTTCTAAATCACTATGTACTGTATGTAAGGCTAGTCAGCAACCATAATTTGGTAATTTTAAATCATTCCAGACTAAAAAGTAGCGTAGATTTAGTCTAAGCATAAGCTGATGATCAGCGAAAACCGCATCGAAATCGGCCCTTTAAATCTGGGACATTAGACATATTACATTATTGGGGGCTGCCTGTAAGGGATCGCTTTAAGCGATAAGGCCGCCCTTTGTTCAACATATATATTGTACTTAGTTTTAAGAACAGTTTTAATTTTTGGTGAACTATAAAGTGTTTTCATTCATTCATTCATTCATTCATTCATTAGTTTTAGTCATACATTATAAGGATAATAAACGAAGAAAAAGAAAGCATTAAACAAATTACTAAACAAGAGAGGTGTGATCTTTCAGCATAGAAATAATAAAAAAATTTTAAAGCTAGACGTAGCATTAAATATATGAAATTTACACAATGTAATATTAAGTTCACCTCATGCGTGATGTGGTGCGTGTCTTGGGGCAGATGGTCTTCGTGCTGCACCCCGGTGACAAAGTTATCCGGCAATATCTCCTCTTGCTGCACTTGATCGGTGCAATTTATCACAACTATATCCTGAAATGTGTCAAACACTACAAATAACAGTTCAATATCCGGCATCCAATCTTCTTTTATCCGGATGGATGCCGGCTAGTGACGCAACATCCGGCCGGATGCCGACAGTTGCGTTTTTTACAATTTTTCTGTGAACTATGTTAAAATATGTAACAGTACAAATAACAATTTCGATAAAAGATAAAACAAATATTCGGTATCATTTCCGTACTAGCAGATGATCATGTGTTAGCAGAAGGTGATGTCAGGAGCCTTAAGAACAGACGAGCGTGCATGACAAGAGCTATGAATGTCAAAGAAGCAAGTGAGGTGTGTAAGAATGGGCCTGTGTGGCGCTCTGTTGTTCGTGCCTACCCCGCAAGGGACCTGGCGTGAAGTTTTGTATGTATGTATGTATTTCCATACTAGAAATTTTGTACGGGACAAATGAGGGAATGACGTTTTCACCGGCCTCATCGCTTCAAGTGTACCGCCGCGGTGCAAGCCATACAATTCTTTTCGCCTCACTTGAAGTGGACAACGTACCACTGGTTCAGTACAAAATGTCATGTTACTCTTACAAACTCATTTTAAAATCATGTCCTACCCAACTTTAGATTTGTGTCTAGATTGGTCGTAAGTAAACTTTTTGAATTTTATATTTTATTTTATACCAAAAATGTGGTGATGCGCGAGCGAGATAGCGAACTCCGTTTAGGTAGCCCCTTAAAATAAATAGTATAAATAACATTCCCGATTGGAGACAAAACGAATATCCGGTCTCCAAATTTATTTTGTTATCCGGCTGAATACCGGATAACGACGCAACATCCGGATGTCGAGTGACAAATGTTGCGTTTAAATAAAAGTTAAGGGCCACTATTTCAATCAGCAGCTAATAGTAATGCTATGGAATAAAACACGACATGGATGCAGTGAGCGCCAATATAAGGTGGAGGAGCGAGATAGAATGCTCCTCCGTCTCAAACGAAGATCTTCCAGCGAGGCTGTTGTTCCTCGCAAGCCTAGGCCCGCCAATTATTTTTGGAAATTCGTATATTGTTAGGTGAAGCTATAGAACCTTCTTAGATAAAAGGAATAACCTGTGAAATTTTTGAAAGCATAATAACAAAAAGATAGTATCACTTCTTAAAATACAAAGTAAATGTAAATAAATAAATGTGTCTAATCAACAATTAAACTCATATTATTCAATTTACGTCTTTATTACTTTTATTGGACTGTGTGTGATATTATTAAATTAGGAATATACAATAAAGAAGTCTGTAATTACTAATTGAGCGAGAGAGAGAGAGAGAGAGAGAGAGAGAGAGGTACGTCGTCAATGAGAATTGTGAATATAGTGAATTGTGATATATATATGAAAGAAAGACAAGAATAAGAATCTTGAATTTTACATACAAGTCAAACTGTATCTTGGGGCAAAAATGGAAATAAACAAATTGGATGGACAGAATTCGTTGACGACCTCAATTATTGTACAACGCCATCTATTGGCTTTAAAAGTGTTCCGCTACATGGGAGAATAAAAAAGACAGTTGCATGAACTGTTTAAATTTTGAATTTAAAGTTATAATCTATTCGACTGATAACTTTTATCTGATGATTGAAAAATCGCCCTTTAATATTCTTACAGACCTGTTGCGGGGTACTGCTCCCGTTGTTTCTCTTCAGTTTCTTCGATATCCTCTTTTTGTGGGGTAGGCTTTTCTTGCTCTGCTGCTTGTTGTGCACTGGCGACGCTCCGGGGTCCAATCTAACACAGTCTCATCTTCATGTAGAATATCGTTATTATCCTGTTAGACACATTCAAAAGTATTTTTTTTTTTAAAATCAGTAAAGGTATTAATTAAACTATTAAGACCCTTTTTTTCTTTTTTTTTAATATAAACATGAGGAAATGCGTTGTCGCATCGTCAGCCGCGCGGCGGATCATGCGCGGCCGGTATGTGAGGCTCCCCGACGCCGATTAATCAGTACGACCGGCGCCGGTATACCCACCAAAACCCCATGGGAGCCTTCTTCCACCTAGCGCCGGGGTCACGGTACATGCGCGAGCTTAACCCCGGCAGCGGCTGGTAAACAGAGGCGGCCTCTCCTGTGTGCGGGCCGGGGAATGACGTTCCCCCGGCCCTGAGGGGGACGCACGGCTGCCTCTCACGCCCTCTCGCGGCATTAGTGCGGGCGGAGGTCTTTCTGATCCCCAGACCTCAACTATTAAGACCCTGCAAAATGCAACTATCACACCTCAAGACCCTATGAGCTCATTCTGTGTGCACTAGAACCAATCTTAATGAATACATATAAATAAAATTGAAGTGTCTGTTTGTAGTGTCAAAATAACAGCTTTTTACTAAATGCATATAGAAGTATATACGGTACTTATATCAAAAAAACGATTTTTAACATTTATGTCTGTTTGTTTGTTCCGCGTAATCTCTAAAACGATTGAAACGGTAACTCTTGCTGGTAAATAGGTGATGTTATGAGGAGTAGCTATGGCTACTTATATTATTGAAAAAAAATGGCATCTAAAGCAAATTAAATTCCACGTGTACGAAGTAGATGGCATGTCGCTGAAGAGGTCTTCGCTTCAAACCAGACATATTGCGAAGCGAAGAGTAAATAAAACGGTAATTAACACCAAATAATTAAAATGAAAAAGTTGATGGTAGGCTAAATATAAACCTTAACAATGTTTTATTGAGACTTAATAATCAAATAAAAATAAGCTTAAAACCGTTAAAACGTAGTTTTTTAAAAATTATGACTACTGTACAGTGCTTGCAAGAAAAAAACATTTAACTAATTTATATTTTTCTTCATATTTATGTTTTTTTATTTTCTTAAAAAAGTAGCATGTTTTTTTTTTAAGGTGAATAGCTAAAGAAGGCAATGATTCCTAGAATAAGCACCATATAGGGGACTTTGGTCATCTTCTAAGAAAATGTTAATGTATCAACGCTGATTACCTTAAGTGTGATCTTGCTCTTGTTATGAAACCAATTCGTATCCTGACACCGTTTCATGTCTTGGAGTGGTGGCAGCGCTGGTAGCTGATGGACGACGATGGTCTCAGATTGGTGCTCCTGCAAATACATTCTATTTTCCATAAATTATGTTACGAATTACGCAGGACTCGAATTAAAATGCCGTTGGAATTACTATAGAATTTATTAGAACAATACAAACATGTATAACACAGGTACAAATATAACTGAACAAAATCAGTTCAAACATAATGCGCGATTCAATAACACGTGCAAAGTCCGTCACTAAACAGATTGTCGAATGTACACGAGTCTTGCCTCGGGCTGGTTATCGCTCGGCTGCCTCACTCCCCATTGGGGCATTGCTTTATACTGTACAAATACAATATGTCTGCTTGACTGTGTGGACTGAGTTTTCCAAGAATCACACCTGGCTAATGACTATCATTAAGATCATACGCAATGGGCTGTTTTTTTACAGTCATAAATTTTAAATACAAAGTAAACAAAAGAAGACAGTCATAAATAGTTTCAATGTTATTATTTCAAACGCCGGCGGGTAATAAATGTGCTTTATTTACAGATATGCCCAAATAATAACAATATTGTGGCGAATGATGGTGGAACCATCTAGTTAGTTTTAGAACTTTTGAAAAATCTAGAACAATCTAGAAGAAAGACAAGGACGGATATATTTAGAAAAGGATAGACGATAAACGAAAGAAGAGATAGATAGATGTTAGAAAGAGATAGAGGACGAAAGAAAGAAAGAGATAGAAAGATGTTAGAAACGGATAGATGTATAAACGAAAGCTCCGACAGAAGGGAAAGACAGAGATACATAGATGAGTTCTAGAAAATTCTCCCAGATATATAAACAGCATAAGGCGCGCCTACCAAGTAGTTTAGAGTTGAGTTCATCCAAGACGGTAAAGCGTCAAGTGCGATGTTAAAGAGTTGGAAGAGAAAGTTAATAGAAGACAGAGACGAATTAAGTGGTGAATTTAGTGACCAGTTTGGTGGATAGAAACGTGAAGGTGTGTAGCGTAGTTCGAGAGAGGAACCAGAAGTGATAATATCGGAGGTGGTCTACGCAATATCGGCGACGGTATTGAGAGTGTGACAACTTATCGTCAGGACTGCATCGTTAGTCGTGCGTATAGGGGCAACCCTGCTGAGAGGTGCTGCGTGCGGCTGTGTAAGTCAATAAAAGCTTTTAAATTTAAACTGGTGTTTTCTTCCAATCCATAAGCGCGTACCCCCGCTCGTACGTAACAATATGTATACACACAAGCCAACCACTCTTTTTTAATAGAATGTTTAGGAGCAATTGTGTCAAAGAATATCCTACTTGTTTAGTTGGGATTTCTCGCACATAAAAGATATAAATACAGATAGCCTGGAAGAGATCGCTTTAAGCTACAAGGCCACCCTTTATTCACTGTACCTAATTTTAAGGACGTAGTTCAAATTTTTGGTTAACAATCAAGTGTTTTCGTTCATTCATTGATAGTCAGATGAATATATGCAAATAGAAAGAGCCAGTGCTATTTCAAAGGTACTTACCAAACCTTGTCCATTTAGAAACCTCATAGAACCATCCAGGATCACTGATGTGTCGACATCTGTCCTCACAGTTGGTACCTGAAATTCGCAAATATGGTACATAATTTGCAAGTCTCAATAACAATTCAGTGTTTTGTTTTCTATTCCAGTAGTGACAAAGCCAGTACTGAGATGTATGTTAAGTAAATCACTGGAGTTGAGTCTCCAGAGAAGAGGCGACATTTTAGAGTTGATGTTTTATATAAATTAAACTATATAATATATAAAGAAAGTCGTGTTGGTTACACTATTTATAATTTAAGAACGACTGTACGGATTTGGCTGATAATTGGTGGGAGGTAGCTTAGAACCAAGAGACAGACATAGGACACTTTGTATCCCGTTGGAACCGGTAGGTGGCGCTGAGATCGGGTTCTGGAATCCTCCTAATCACCTAGACCGATTTTGGTGATTTTGTTATTGCGTCATGGAACAAGGTCTTTTAGGAATTCAGAAAATAGGCAGTATAAAGTTCACCAGGTCAGCTAATACATTGATTGCCCTCAACTACTATGTTAGGTCAACTTCAGAGTGCTTGATAAGTATTTCCACTCACGCATCGCAAAGGAGGACTGCAGGCCTTTGCGCAAGACAGTCATAGGCAGCACTTAACGTTACCGCCTCCGCGCTTGCCTTAGCCTGCCGGCACGGAGTGGAGATCGCTAAAACTATGACTCAAGCTCCATGGGTGGAAGTGATAAAAGGCTTAACGTCGGAAGTAACTTCGGTGAACCTGCAGCCCACCTCTCGACACCCCTCAGCCACTCACACCCTTCTCCTCTATGGCATTTCTTGGGCCCATGCAGAGAGTAGCGAGTCACCATCTGTCCATTATTCCCCAAACATTACGATGGTCAGCCACCATAGTCAACATGTTCGCAGCCCCAGTAGCAGTTCATCCCAATACCCGGTGTTTTTTGTTCTCATTTCCAACAATAACCCTACACTGGCCGGGGCTTGTTCTTGTTGTAGATAGGGATAATTGTCAGTCAGTGTCACACCACATAATGTCAGCCCATAAATGTCCCACTGCTGGACTCGGGCCACCCATTATATGGGTAACAGAAAGTATACCCGCCACGCTTGTCCAAGGCGGCTTGGCAGGTTTGGCACATCGGTTATCTCTATGTGCAGGTTGCATCACGAAGTTTTCCTTCACCGCTTTTAGCACATGGTAATTGTAACAATATGCACACAACAAATGTCACACCACATTTACATTAAATTTGTCAAGGGGCCTATAGTGTTGGCCTTCCCATGGCCCCATACAAGCCCTACATAAGTCCCGGCCATTTTATGACATGGTCTTCAAAGACACAGAATATTTTTATAAACCATAGTGTATTAAGCAACATGTATATTACATTTTATCTTATCAAAGGTTGGTCACAAATAAGCAATTATCCACCAAAAACCTCCTCCTATAATCTAAATACCTTATGATGTACAGGCGGATGATGTGATCTGGAATGTTGCGATAATTGTGCTACTATGGCTGCTATCCTGCCATCCGTATCCAAGATTTCCTCACTCCATGGACCTTCAGCTACTTGCTCACCTACTGATACTTGCCTGGAAAAATTAAGTGGTATATTTTATCCTCAATAAAGCCCATATTATATATAATATTATAAAATTCTGAGCATGCCATGTCTGTACTTGAAGCTATTAAAAAAAAAACAAGTGGAATACACTATACAAGCTAGAATTTTTAAATGCCATCTGGAGGAAAAGTACTCTAATAAAAAGAGATAGCAATTTTACTCCAAAGAGACATTTCTTTATTTTTGAAAATAAATATAACTGCATTCAAAGATTTTCGAAAATTCCCTTGCTTCACCTGGGAATTGAACCAACTAAAATCTGTAAAAATTACACCTGTCATTTTATTCCATCGATCATTAGAGTAAATCACAAGGATGAAATCTCTCTAACATACTTGGTAAATTCTGCACTCCTTCTCTATATAAACTAAAACGGCCTTACTTATAATAATCTTGTTAAGAAACGATTGGGCATCTCTTAAGTAAGAGAATCATAATCAGATCCTAATCAAGGAATATCATTTTTTTTCACTTATAAACATGTTTTACCTGTTGTTTACCTAAGAGGAGCACAGATAAACGAAATTTGAATGATTAACATAGGTTGTACCCAAAATATTTGACTAAAGAGGAGTTTATAGGTAAGATATTCACTAATCAATTGCTGAGCAGTTTCTTTAAATTACAAAATGATTATAAGTAAGACCTAAGTATGCAAAATTTCATACTCCTCCGTCCACACAATTTTCATAAAAAGGGGTACAAAGTTTTTGCGCTTATTTTGCTTCACACATATATATATATTTGAATAAAAACGTTTAAACTCAAAATTCTTACAAGATGTTCATTTGAACACTCACAAATAAGTTATTCCATTGTCTCTTCCTCCATTGTCACAAGAATGTGGGAGGTTTAAGACAAAAGAGTTTATACAAAATATTCAACAAACCTGCACATAGTTGTAGAGTAGGTTTGTGGGTGCATTACAGTAACTCTGTTCGCTCCATCATCCTGAACATTCAACGCCAGGCTGCTTGCATTCACATGGACTGACTGTAAAAAGAAAAGCTTTGTGTATAAAAGTTTGTCTAAAAAAGCAGTCAGTGGAATGATTTGAAATGTTTACAAACATTGCATTTTCATACAATAATATATAACAGTAACAATTTTTGTTTATTACAACTTCATTAATGCTTCAAAAAGTAATTATATAACCACTTCTATGGGTAATGGTCTAAGATAAATTAATAATTATGAAGAATTTTTTTAAGTAGATGCATTGCTGAGGAATTTCTTGCCATTTTCCCCATTCAACTGTGATAACATATTGTGAAGTGGTGTAAATAGAATAGGAAGTAGATTTAAATTTTGACTTAATGTATGACCTTCAAAACATGTTCTCTAGTGGGACTTATGCATAAAAACTTTTGTGTTCAAACTATTGTTAATTTTAAAGTTCACATAAGTGTGTAAAATTTACAAATACATAAAGTATTACTTTACTTGCCTTATTATTCATATGAAACTTAGTTAAATCTTAGTACAACCGGGTATACTTAGTAAATAATATAAAAGGACTATAGCTATCTACAAACTAAACTAATTCACTACACAATCAAACAAACTGAGAGTTCAAGCCATTTCACATTCTAGCCAGTATTAGTCTAGCTAGAATGTGAAATGACACCACATATGCAAGCTTTCAAGCTAAATTTAACACAAAAATATTTCAAGTGATGTTCTTTTATGTATGGACCACCTCTCCCATCAAATACTCTCACAGTACACTACCGCTTTAAGCCATTTATATTTGTAGTCTGTGGTAAACTTTATACGACTCTAGATTAGCTATAGATAGCTGTGCAATAACTTATTTTATATGAAAAAACAAAACTTGTACACAAACCCACACACATACAATCAAATTATTACATAGAGTGAACAGCAAAAGCATAAGACCTAAAACTAAACAAACAGATATAATCTCGAGAATAATTTTTCAAATATGTAGACAGCCAGGGCATATCCTGAGAAGCAAGTCCCCAAAGTGAGGCCAGTTACTGACCTCTAGTACCCAAGGGTCGGGAAAAGGAAGAAGTCAGAGTGGACATTTGAAGACGGAGCTCAGGCTTACTGCTGGACACTATTGGATTTGTGATGCCTTAAACAGCCAGCACTGGCATGAGCTGGAAGAGGCCTTTGTCAGGAGGCACTCTGAGAGGAGAGACTTGATTTAGAAGGAAACATTAAGAATTATATATGGCTGTAGTATATACAATAATGTCTGTCATCTCAGATTTATAATTGTATATACTACATACATACATAACTTCAGGCCAGGTCCCTTGTGGGGTAGGCACGAACAACAGAGCGCCACACAGACCCATTCTTACACATCTCACTTGTATATACTACAGCCATATATAGCTACACATGTGCCACAAGATAGGCAAGATTATACAGAAGATCGTGCAATAGACGGATTTTAACAAAATTGTATATTGAGTAGACATTTCCAGCTAATCTAGGCCATAAACTGACAGGGACTATATATAAATTTTATTTGTGTAAATATTTACTTATATTTATGATATAGGAACTTAAATAGTTCCACAAAGCTATTGACTTTTGCAAATAATAATGGTTACTAAAACATATAAAAAAGTAGGTCTAGATTTGGAAATTTTAAAATATTACCTCGGCCGTTTGATGTGAATTAATATAATGTGTAACCGCCTCGTCCATCTTGTGGTCCATAAGATGAGCCTCCACAATTCTCATGATATAAATTCACTATTTACACATTCTAAATTTTTTTTTTATTTTAGGTTAACTTTGTTCCCAACACAGCTGTAGCTTTCCATCCCAAGGTCACAGTTCATTTCAATGTTTATTTATGTCTATTCTTTGATGCCTTTGGACATGATAAAATCAGAATATTAATATTTTATAAACATTTTATTAACATCTTTCTGTATGCTAAGCCTATAAAGGGTATTTTAGTAAAATGTACACAAAACAAAACCAAATATAAATTTAGGCGAAGAAAGAATCCATAGATAAAACCAAAGAATAGATTGTAAAAATTTAATATAAAATAAGCGTAGACAGAGACACCAAAAATGAATGTCTTTTCTTTTTAGAGTTTATGGCTTCGAAACTGGGCTATTAAGTCAAACCTGTTATTCTTATAAGCTTCTTGTTCATAACACGCTCGCTCTTTTGAGACCATTATCGATATACCAAAAAGTCGCAAGACTAATATAAAAATATAGAAACCGGCCATAAGCCGTCATGCCGTCAACCGTCAGTCTACAGATAAAACTTAATCTAAAAGCTTTATTTGTCCATTAAATTAAAGCGAAGCCATTTTAAAAAAATTTGAATTTGATAGTGTCAATGTCATTCAATGTATTAAACATATGATTATTGTTTATACAATACGTAGTATCCTGTAATAGTCTGTGATTTTGTGTATGTTTAGAAAACAAAGGTAAATAATATTAAACAATGGGCAAAATTTTTCTGGACCACATTGGTGGCACAAGATTATTCTCATGTGCCTCATGTGACGTGAATTTAACTAATCGATCCGAGTTGATTAGTACACGATTCACTGGAGCAACAGGTGAGAGAGAAACAAATTACGATAATTTCGCCATTATTAGGACATAATATTATTGCCTTATAAATCCATTTAGAAAAGGTAACAGGATAGCGATAAAAGTATTATCACTATACCCTAAGTATACATTTTAGTATTTTTATAGCTGGGTTGTTTATGAAAATGGGCTGCTAAGGAGATAACCGGTACAAGAATTTAAAGTAGTGGGTAGGGGGAAGGTATACTTACCCTTTTTGCAACCCCTATGGTCCGGAGTTCTTGACATATTAATTTTCGTAGACATAATCTCCCTATTCAGTCCAAACCGACTCATAACTATTGACTTTATTTATATATTTTATATACACGGTTTATAGTTTCGTCTTTATTGGCCGCCATTTTTAATATTTTCATGTTTACTTTTGTAGTGTACTATGTGAATGTACTCTTTTGTGTTTAATCTTAACTTTTAATGACTTCTGATATTTTTCTTTCTTTTTCTGTTGTATACAGGCTTTTGTTTTCGGTCTTTGAAAGGATTGTTTAACTAAAATAAAATAATAAATGTGGTTGTTGGTTAAAAAAAAATCTTTCAAGATATGTGGACCATAGGGGTTGTAGTAGGGGTAAGTATGCCTTCCCCCTTGCCACTCAACCACCTTGTTACTTAAAATTCGTGTATCAAACATCGTGACATTTCCAACACATCTTACTACCTTTGATTGTCAACCTTATCATAGTGATTGAGTAATAGAGTAACAAATAGTCTTTGAAGACCAATCTACAAAACAGTTTGATTCTTAAATTCTTTTTCAAATAGAATGGTATGGCTTTTTATACATGGAACTAAGAAAGAATACAATTTTCTGAGGCCGGGCGGCCTGTCATAAGAGGCGACAAAATAACCCACAAGCAGGTGGTAGAGTATTTGCCCGACTGGATGGCTACCACCCCTAGTCTAGACTATGCCGCCATAACAACCTTGAGTTGTGTTCCCGCATTATTGACCAGGTTCCAGTCTCCCTTAAGAGAGCAGCAGCGCATTTGTTACACCACTTGCCATCAAGTAGGCCCTCTGTCTGTCTGATGAACTCCTCCAATAAAAAAATGGCTGACATATCCATGAAACATAACTCCTAATTTTATCATAAACTTTACTGTGAAATAAATATAAATTATATAAAAATATGGGGGGTAAGGGGTCTACGCTCAATATCTTGTGGACTCAATTGTCAACCTCACCTGCTCGCGGTATCCCCTGCCGTCAGCAAACGAGGCTCTGGCGACCGATAGATGGCGGTATAACCATCGCAAGAAAGCCGGCCTATAGAAATCCCCTGGTCGGAGACGGGCAGCAGCGTCTCCGATGCAAATAGGCTGGCACTGCGGTTACCAACCCGCATGCCAAGCGTGGTAACTATGGCATATATCCCCCATGAGAACGCACCATAGAAAACGGCCCTCAGTTCCCGGTGACCCCGCTATTCCCGGCTACGGCAGCGGTCGCGGTAACGGCGGGGTGGAGGGTGCTAACAGTCTCCGGGTTACGGGAGGCTGCCAACCCACGAAATTAACCTTGGCAACGTATAACGGACGGACGATTAGGCTGGACAGTCACCTCACAGAACTGGAAGTAGAGTTAAGTCGAATTAACTGGCACATCCTAGGGTTATCAGAAGTCCGAAGAGAGGGCGAGGATACAGTAACCCTAGAGTCTGGCCACTTACTCTACTTCCGGGAAGGTGACAGGGCCTCCCAGGGTGGTGTCGGTTTTCTTGTGAACAAGACCCTCGTTAACAACGTTGTGGAAGTCAAGAGTGTGTCGAACAGGGTAGCGTACCTAGTACTGAAACTCACCAACAGGTATTCCCTGAAGGTTGTACAGGTATATGCGCCGACCTCGGCACACTCTGACGAAGAGGTTGAGGCTATGTATGACGACATTACTAAAGCCATACATGGCACAACCTCCGCTCACTACAACGTTGTTATGGGGGACTTTAACGCCAAAGTGGGAGTACAAGAATGCGACGAACCGATAATCGGACCTTATGGATTGGGGCGCAGAAATCACAGGGGGCAAATGCTGGTCAACTTCTTAGAAATGCAGGGGCTCTTCTTGATGAATTCCTTCTACAAGAAGAAGCCCCAAAGAAGATGGACCTGGCAAAGCCCCGACACTGTGACGAGGAACGAGATAGATTTCATCATGGCAGATAAGAAGCATATATTTAGAGATGTCTCAGTGGTCAACAGGTTCAATACCGGTAGCGACCACCGACTTGTACGAGGCACTCTAAATATCAATTTTAAGGCTGAAAGACTCCGCCTGGTGAAATCTACTCTCCGACCCGCGCCGCCCCAAATGATCCACGGGTCCGAACAGTTCCAACTGGAACTTCACAATCGGTTCGGATCGCTGGAAACCACAGGCGATGTTGACGAGAGAACCGACAACGTGGTGAAGACGTTGCAGGATTTGGGTCGCAGGCATTTTCCGCCTGTACGAAGAAACAGACGGTCCGAACTTTCTACCGAAACTCTGGATCTCATGAAAATGAGACGTGAAATGCCACCCGCTTTGTTTGCCTCGCCAGAGCAACGAGCCCTCTCCAAGAAAATAAGAAAACTTGTTAGACGGGACCTCCGCTGCTCTAATACGCGTGCCATTGAGGCAGCTATAGAGCAGAACAGGGGGTCCAAAGTTTTCTCAAGAAACTTGGGGAGGAGCCACGTTGCAAAGCTGAAGACAGCGGATGGCAGAGAGGTTACGTCTCGGTCTGAGATCCTGACGGAGGTAGAAAAGTTCTACCGATTGCTGTATTCTTCGCGGGCGAAAAAGCCTGCGACGCAAAGCAACCAAGATCCACGTGCGCCACTCACGCGCCATTATACGGAGGTCATCCCGGAGGTCGACGTGGACGAGATTAGTGCGGCTCTCAAACAACTTAAAAATGGCAAGGCTCCGGGGGATGACGGAATTACGACTGAGCTCCTTAAGGCAGGAGGAATGCCAATCCTCAAGCCCTTGGCTGAGCTCTTCAATTCCGTTATCCACCAGGGCACAGTGCCGAAGGCGTGGAGCAAGAGTGTGGTGGTCTTATTCTTCAAGAAGGGTGATAACACTCTCTTGAAGAACTATAGACCTATCTCACTCTTGAGCCACGTCTATAAGTTGTTTTCGAGGGTCGTCACGAATCGTCTCGCCAGAAGACTTGACGAGTTCCAACCACCGGAGCAGGCTGGGTTTCGAAAAGGCTACAGCACCGTAGACCACATCCATACTGCTCGGCAGATTATACAAAAGACCGAAGAGTATAATCAGCCGCTGTGTATGTGGCATTTGTGGACTACGAGAAAGCCTTCGACTCCATCGAAACTTGGGCTGCTCTGGAGTCTTTGCAAAGATGCCGTATTGATTGGCGATACATTGAGGTGCTGAGATGTCTGTATGACGCCGCAACGATGACCGTCCAGATCCAGGACCGGAGGACGAAGCCTATACCCCTACGTCGCGGGGTGAGACAGGGGGATGTGATTTCCCCGAAACTGTTCACCAACGCGATGGAGGATGTCTTCAAAACTCTGGACTGGGCTGGACGGGGCATTAACATCAACGGCGAGCGCATCTCTCACCTCCGTTTCGCCGACGATATCGTTGTCTTTGCAGAGACTTTGGAGGAACTTGCCGAAATGCTGGGCAGCTTAAGTGAATCTTCCCGACGGGTCGGTCTCGGTATGAATTTGGACAAGACGAAAGTCATGTTCAATGAACACGTCATGCCGAGACCGGTAAACGTCGATGGCGTCCCTCTGGAATTTGTGCAGGAATATATCTACCTTGGACAAAAAATACAGGTAGGCAGACACAACTTCGAGGGGGAAGCCAATAGGAGGATTCAGTTGGGCTGGGCGGCATTCGGCAAGCTTCGTCAAGTGTTCTCGTCGACCATTCCGCAATGCTTGAAGACAAAAGTCTTCGAGCAGTGCGTCCTCCCCGTCCTGACCTACGGGGCCGAGACGTGGACACTGACGGCAGGATTGGTCCACAAGTTCCAAGTCACTCAACGGGCTATGGAGCGAGCTATGTTGGGTGTTTCTCTTATGGATAAAATTAGAAATGAGGATATCCGTAAGAGAACCAAAGTAACCGACATAGCTCGCAAAATTAGCAAGTTGAAGTGGCAGTGGGCCGGTCACGTCTGTCGCAGGACCGATGGCCGTTGGAGCAGACGAGTCCTGGAGTGGAGACCGCGTCTCGGTAAACGTAGTGTCGGACGCCCTCCAGCCCGATGGACCGACGACCTACGCAAGGTCGCCGGTAGGCGCTGGATGAGAAAGGCAGCAGATAGGTATGAGTGGCGCCGTCTTGGGGAGGCCTACGTCCAGCAGTGGACTGTGAATGGCTGACGACGACGATATAAAAATATGTTTCATGTCATTTCATGTACCTTGAATATTGTGAAGGACAGATGCCATAGTTCCCATATTCCCAGACCCATAATACCACTTGCAGTATACCTCAATAGCCGGGGCTTGTGCTTGGTTGGATTTTATATGGTGTAGACAGGGACAATCGCTGGTCAGTGTCACACCACATTTTGAATATATGTTGGCGTTCTCATGACCCCACATAAGCCCTCACTAAAGTCCGGGCCATTTTTATGGACCATGGTCTTTGAGACATACAAATATAATATTTTACTTATATTCATGATGTTTTTATTTTTCTGTTTACATATTTTCTCCTATAACATCTTATTTGAAATAGATTTTAATTGATATATCCCTAGTTCTTTGCACCCATATTTGGTTCTTATAGTCTTGGGGAAAAAAGTTTGAGATATACTTATTTAGAATTATTTTATTTAAATAGTTCAGTCGATATTGGATGATATGTAGTGTCAACAAACCTTATCATTAATATTTAAAACAAAACATTTCCAGGTCGTGCATTTTTGTTCCACAAAGTGGTGAATCTGGTGTACTCCGAAGTGCAGGATCGTGTGATGCTCACTGGCCGGCACATGGTCAGGGATGTATCATGTAAGAATTGTGGCACTAAACTTGGCTGGGTGTATGAGTTTGCCACTGAAGAGAATCAAAGGTGACTATTAATAAATGTTCCATACTCCATACAGACATAATTTTTGTATGTACATAAGTAAAAGACAAATGGTGTGAGTTTATATCCTGGCTAGAAAGCATGTCCTGCTTAAGTAGATTTTTTACAAGTTTATATATTGTTACAATTTCCAAATGTTTGCAGACTGTGTAGGAAAATATGCAAACTGGGATGAATGATCTCAGACAACTCTGGTGTGTTTACTGTGTCATTCCCTGACATAGGGACGCCCTTACCCTGCATTGGGACATTTATGGACCAATATCTTAATGTGTACTAGACTTTTTGATTATTATATTTATATAGCTCTTTCATAATAAAGAGCTAGCACTATTTAACTGTAAAATGTTTTTATTGTTTGTTTCGTATGTTTATGTATGTATATATATTTTTATATCTATGTATAATTAGTTTATTATTATATTTATTAATATCTATTTCAACTGCACGCCAATGCTATCTATGTAATAAGATCTTGTCCATCCAAAGGTTGCTTTTAGCAATAAGGTTGCCTGTTGTACTACCTTTTAGTAAGTAAGTATTTTGTGTATTTGTATTTTTCCCATGTAATGTTGGTGTACAATACAGAGTATTGTATTGTATTGTAATGCCCTATGAGTCCAATACAATAATTCCCTCGGGGTGCTGTTGGCATGACCGCGTTTCTGCAGTGCATCATCTATATTCGCTGAAGCACACATAAATAGATGGCATTGATGCTTTATGGCGCTAAAAACCAGGTTCTTAGGTGACTATGTTGTCTTAAGATAAATAAATAATTATTATATTGTATATTTACTGGCCACAACGCCATCTATGGAACGAAAATGTCGGATACCTGTAATAGAGTTAAATCACATATATCTTCATTACAGGTATAAGGAAGGGCGCGTCATCCTCGAGAGGGCTTTAGTTACAGAAAGCGATGGCATAGAAGAGATCCAGGTCAATAACGATGATTAGCATTTGGAAAAATACAGTTAAATACCGCACACAGTGTGAGAATAATTCCGTTAACTTTAAATAGAGACAATTGGTTTCTTTTTACTTTTAAGAATGCTATTCACATTGTAAGTGTATATTACCGCAAGTTGTGAATTACAATTAAAATTTTAATTAGGAATGGGCCGAAATTCGTTTTACATTCAGTTTAACCGAATTCCGGCAGCTTGAGCCGAACTTCGGCATTCGGCAGAAATTCTTAATACCAAACATTCGGTGGAAGGAAAAAGTAAAATACCTACTTGCACTATTTCGACTGAAGTTAATAGAAATCATTTATCTTCATAACCGAAATATAAAAATTGGCATCTATATACTCATGGTCATTTATTTTAGTTAGGAACATGTAAATCTAAATATGCAATGTGATAAAAAATAAATAAAATTAGTTCCTGATGAGTCTTTGCCTAATTAAATAGACTTCTAATTAAAACAAAAATAAAATAAACTTATTATTCCTCTAAGGAACATCAGTACGTAGTGCTACTGCTTAATTATAATACGTAACTTGAATTAAAAAACAAACACGTCTAAGGGACATTGGCAATTAGAAATTTAATTTTGACTGAAATCATTTTTTACGAATTAAACATTATGAATTTAGAATTATGACATGGTAATATTTTTACAATCAAACGTCTAAAAATCTATTCTTTTATCCACCCACTCATACTTAAAGTTTAATAGAGGGAGGTTATAGTTTAAAAAAACGGTATTATCAAGTTGACGTTGTCAATAGGTCACGATGTGTTGCTCTTGACAAAGCGTGGCGAAATCAAACTGAATTTCGGCTGAATTTTTTGTTTTAACCGAATGTTCGGCCCAAGTTTGAATTCGGTTCAAACCACATTCGGCCCAACGCTTATTTTTGAGTTCATCGTCACTTATGCAATCTGAATGCGCAAATTTATGCGTTACAAAAAAAAATACATACATTAAATTTGACCTGAAATTTGAAGATGGACTCTATGCTTTTTGTTTCGAAAGTATGTTTTGAATTGTTATTTGAATTTAAATAATTAAATCGATTAAACATTTGTTTTATACGAAGACCTTTAACCTGTTTTATTTCATAAACATAAATTTTCAAATTAAAATATGCCTAAAATACAAAATGAAGGCGAATATCAATGAAAATTTCGGGGTGGTGTAATATAAACGACGATATAAAAAGCTAATAAAATTGAAAGAATTTGGTTGCAAGGCGAAAATGTATAAAGCTCATACAGTTCATTGTAATGCTATTTATGAAAATAAAATTGAATCACTTCTTGACATTGAATGTTATTTCCTTTAATTTCTACGCCTTGCAACCAAATTGTTCAATTTGGAATTTCCTAATAGTCAGGTCATTGAGATGATGATGAATGAGTCAGGTATTTTATGTTTACACGATGCACTGCGGTTGCTTATCCAGATTGAAAGATAGAAAAGTGAATCGTGTAATATTTATCAATTTATTAGTATCTGATGGTTATTGCATCTCTACTAATAACAAAGTTTGCGAGTTGGTTTGTAGGAAGTAATCTCTTGAACTACTGGACCGATTTTGACAATTCTTTCACCACTAGAAAGCTACATTAGTCCTCAGTGACACAGGCTTGATTTTTTAACGCCCAGCAAGTGGGCACGGGTAAACTAGTAGGTAATAAAAAAAATATATACAATATCACATTTTATTCATTATTATATTAATGTAACACAACATATATCTTTAGCAGATAATATAATTTTATTCCCTCTACTTCCACGCTTTTTCCTCCAGCTCGGCTTTACAAATTGGAATAAGTATTTGTTTTCTTTAAATAAAACGCCAACCTCAATTATCTCAGGTATTGTTTAGACTGTGATTAGTTACGGCGACAGTGTAATGTCATACAATATAACAGTAATTAATTGAAACGTATAGGAAATTATGTATGAATAATTATCGGGTAAACTTTCGAAGAAACCGACAAGAAAAACAAATTGACCGCGTATTTAGAATTGTAATTAAGATATAGTGACTACTAAACATTGATGGCCGTCTTATAACTTACCGATCGTTCATTTCTTGACATTAGCTTCCATACAAGCCATGTCACAATTCAACCGATGGTTTAAGGCAAGTGAATGTATAGTCTGATATAGTAACCGGCCGTGAGAGTTATCTCTTTTATAGGCTGCCAAATCTCCACAAAATTATATAAGCAGAGCAAGATCCCGCAGTGATCAGACCATCCTCATGTTGTAAACGTAAATTTCTCTGTGTATACCCCCAATACAGGTAAAAGTGTTCCCCGACTACGAAGTGGAGTATTAAAATTCTAAATATGTCATGTCTAAAAAAACTGCAATCGCAGTATCTTTTGACTTCTACCTATCGCTCCTACAAGCTTATTCCCACATAGCTTACGTTCTTTTTAAACATTGGTACTTTTGTCCCGAGAATCCCGCAGGCATTTTAAGTCAAGCGGGACAAAGTCCCGGGGTATCCTTGAAACCAAAACATGCCCCCGCGAAGGATGTGTGCTATAGATGAGTGCCTTCCCCATGTCGATACGTCGTATAGCAAGAGCTGCGCATCACCCTCGCACATCTACCTTGCAGCGGCGCATTTTCATCTAACTCGCTCCGCTTAGCACCGCATCAGTGGCCATACAGTTTAGTAGCTTTAACTTTTACATCCTCGCAGCATATAGCTGCATAGCACATCTCTGGTGGAAGAACATCCTTACGCAAGTGGAGCAGGGGCTTAGTGAATAGCAATGGCGCGGCATTCATAATATCGACGTTCCCATGCAATAAAATGCACTACTACTTAAAAAAAGTTATACCACATTTATTTATTTTATTTGCATCTGTGACTTGGAATCCATGTGGGTATACATTTTTTTCAATTTTCCTACTGCTATAGATAAATTGGCTTCGAGTATTTTATTTTTTACTTCATTTGTAGTACCTAGTATTTGTATATTTAAGGAATTATAAACTTAAAATGTAAATTACCTTGAACAATCAGCAAAAAGAGGTTCGTCATATTTACAAAATACTCCGCAGCCGACCGTCACGCGACATGCAACACAGACCAAAAAGTTTGAGACGATCTAAAAAAATACCACCAAAAGCCAGACGGACTGGCGCCATAACGCGTTACGTAACGAAGCGGTTTACGCTCCCATAAAAAGTTATCACTACAAGAGTATTACTCTATTTATATACTAACCGTACAATACTACAAACGCGAAAATGTCTCGAAGCTAATTTGCATATACTTATATAAAATATCATGTCGTAATAACATATTTATTGCACTGAACAGTTCTAAGGGAAATAATAAATGGCGTAAACGCTGCCTAAAAAACACTAATCTTTTTGCCTGTAGCATTCGAGCTTTTCAAATACTGGATTATACATAGCACGGGCGCGACGTTATGTATTACCTATACTGGAGATGGATGTAGTTTTTTTCGGACCACAAGCTTTGCGGCGGACTGAAGATTATTGTAAGACACCAGTGAAATAAAATTTTAATATCACAGTTTAAACATTATCTGAACGTATATGCTACAATTTGATTGCGGGTAAAAAAGAACAAGAAATCATTAAACACATCGCACCATTCACCTTGTTATACATGACAAGAACTTCACAGTAAAAAGCACCTCCATTGTATTATAATGACAAGATTTTCAATAAAATAAATTTTAATAAATTTCATCGTTTACCCTTAATGATACACAATGCTAGAACATACGTTGTATGACTATTTTTTATTGAATATTTTTACTAAGGGCCGAATTTTAATCATCAGATAAAACTTATCAATCGAACATATTATAACCTCACTAAATTCAAAAGTGAAATAATTCAACTATTTTATTTATGCACCTGTCATTTTTGATTTAACCATCCATATTTATGTTTGCCTGTAGACGAACTGACAAACGGGTTCACTTGATGGCAAACGGCTACCGTCTCCCATGAACATGTGCAATACTAAGGGAGCCGAAGCCGTGTCTACCTTGTTGAGTTAAAGTCTCAACGAGGTAGACAACGCTTATACATCTGTTTAGTTTAACTTTACGTCCTTTTTAAAGAGCCCCATATTGTAGCTCTTTGGGTAACTTTCACGTAAGGCTTAAAGGAGCGAGCACTACATATAGTGGATAACTTCCGGGTGTCAAGGAAGTGTGGATGAACTCCCAGTCGAGCAGTGCGGTGGTAAAATGGCAACGTAGGTACCAAACCAAACAGCTCCTCAGAACACTTCCCATTGTACAGACGGTAGAGACTTAAATAAAGGTTGTAAGCCGTCTGTAAGTTTGGGATCGTCGACAATCGGAACCGCTCGGAGCTGCAAGGAGTCAAGTGGGAGCAGCTTTTATTCTAGTATATATCTGGTGATTGAAAGTTCAGCCCTTAATAAAACATTTTCAATGTAGTATGCAACACGAAGAAACCATGTTGAGCTTTTATTACTATCTATCTAAATAATGTCAATAGACAATAAAATAAACAATCTTAAGTAAACGTAGAAATCGGCTTATAATAACCATAAACGAAATTTACCCAATAAACGTCTTGATAACACGGAAAATTCCATTCCTGGATCACGGAAAAATCATTATACATAAGTTTTTATTTTGGTATGAGTTTATTTATAGTTTTTTTAATTAATCAAGCCAAGTAATTATAAATATAAAATTGATTCATTAATGTCACTGAATTTCGTAGTTTGCTTTCAATTTCAAACAATTCGGTTGAACCGTGTAATTCAGCTTTTAGACTAGATGCCAATAGTTGCAGTGAACACTAGCCTTGTGTACCATTACATAATTCAAATAATATTTTTCATATTACAATATTCATCTTTACACCCAATCTTTGAATGTTTTGAATGTCAATCCAGTAAAAATAATATATACCCAAACAAAATGTCAAGTTGATATCAAGTCTATTTGAAAGCGAGCTATCCACTTGACGAACACTTGTATAATAAAGTAATAAAATACAATAAGTATTACACACAGGCTCCAATCCATTATTCGAGCTGTGTCATTATGGTCAATTATTGACTTCTTAGTAGTTGATTTTGCCAACTTTAGTAATCTAATACCTATTCAAAGTATATATAGATGTATACACACACGTGTATGCTTATGTAAATATGTACATATGCAGGTCTTTTTTGTCACTTCTTTTGTGGGGGCACGCTAATTCTCGAAAGTTACAAGTTTATAATTTTTTGTTTGTTTTGTATGTATGTATATATACATACACCATATATACTATTGAAAGTAGCACAATCAACAAAGTGGGTAGGTGACACTGCACAATGAATTCCAAAACAATATTCACGCAAATAGCGGGCGTTAAAATACATACAATGTTATAGTCATATTTTTAAAATAACGCAATAGTATTTTTAATTAGAGTCGAAACAAAATTAATACACTATTTGACTCATTTAAGACATGACGTCACAACTTGCTACGCTCGTACAAAATCTAGACGGCTTCGTTTTGTGAAATTATATTTTAGTCGATTCGATCGTCAACTACCCTATTATGAAGCCAATGGTTGACGACTGTGATACAATTTTAATAGCAGATTTGGAGCTCAGGTTGCCACAGTAATAAATACGCATGTGTCCTAAATATAACATTATTTATAAGTATAACATTTCCTCAGTGCATTAGGCAATATAATAAAAGTATATATGACAACAAAAACACGACAAAATTATAAGGAAAATACATTTGAATAGCATTTTCGTAGATCATTGCAACAAAACTTTGTTTTTTAAACAGAGAAATGAAAATAATTGTTGGCAACGATTGGTATCCTATTAATTAATTCAAAAATATGTTACTGTATGGATATAAAAATAAAAAATATTAACATTTTTGAATATTTTGAAAAAATCTCCAGGTGCCTATCATTGGATACGTTCCATTAGTGGCTCACAAGGACCACTTTCACGAGCGCGATTTCTCCCTCGCTTGCTTGCGGGCGTTACAATCTTGAGATAGGTCGTTGTGACCATTGCGTGATCAAAAATTATGACGTTTTCGCCACGACCATAACGAACGCCAGGTGGAACGGCTGACGGAGCGTTTTGGGCGTTGTGAGCTACTAAAGAAATGTGCTGATTACGGATAAAAAAAACTTCATTGAACTGATTTAAAACATACACCAATTCATTGAATACATTCGAAACATTAAACTGCTGTAAAAATATATATAAATCATTCTGTCAAACCGAAAAAACCAATTCGAGATCAAATAAGTCAACCCCTAGACTTGCTTGTAATATTTTAAAGCAACATATGATATAATTACTATCAGGTCGCCGTTACGTTTGTTTCGCCAGCTTAGACTGTTAACTTGCTAATTCCACATACCAACCATAATAATTGGCACAAACATAGAAACAACTATCGTAAGTTTAATACAGCGGAAGCGTTGAGATTTTCCATTTAGAGATCGGCGTTTACTAATATTTTTAATTAATTTTATATATTGTACCGCCATGTAAGAGAGCGTCCATTAATTACGCTAGGAAGTTTTGAGAATCTTTCTGTCTGATAGCACCTTAATAATAAAGGTCAGTGGACAATGCACATAATTACATTATTTAAAAAGCCATTTCCGAAGAGAGCATTAGGGGCTTTATGCAAAACCGCTTTACTCCGCTCCTTCCGCTTCCGTTGTTTAATCCAATTCACACATGATTAAGTCTATTGTAATACCAGCCCCCTAGAGTACTCTAACAGTGTTAATTATAGATTGTAAATTTAAATAATTATGTACATACAAAGCAATAATAATTTTTAGTCATCATCATCATCCGAGCGTTTATTAAAATCCGGTTATGTACCGAGCGTTCACTCCGACGCCGCGTCCACTTCGCGCGGTCTTCAGCACCTCCCGTTTTGAGACCATTGGTACGCATGTTGTCCTTCACAACGTTAAGTTTTATCCGTCAGAACGGAAAGATACATTCTGCGCCCGGCCTGTCGTAAGAGGCGACAAAACCCACAGCCAGGTGTAGGCATTGCCGACTGATGGCTACCCCTGTCTAGAGTATGTCGCCATACACTTGTTGTGTTCCGGCATTAGGACCAGGTTCCAGGTCCTAAGAGAGCAGCAGCGCATCGTAGCACCTGGTGTTGCAATGTCCATAGGCGATGGTAACCGCTGTCCATCAGTGGCCGTCTGCCTGTCTGCTGATCTCCTGCAATAAAAAAAAAAAAAAAAAAAAGCAACATTTAGCCTCTTCGACCGGGACCGGCGGAGGCGGCATGGCTATACATTAATCCCCACATAATTAGCCGTTCTCCGTAAAACGTGGCCGTACCAGCAGCATAAGCGACACTCTTGCAGTTAGTCTGCTGTGTCACGGACATGAAGACTGCGACGGATGCGGGAGTTTCTGATACGGTCTTGCGTCACTCCACATATGACACGCAGTTCTTGCTTGTTTCACTCAAGTACAGACCACTCTTCACTGCCATACAAAATGACAAGTCTAATAATGGATTTATAGACCTGTCCTTTTAACTTAACCGGCATTTTGGGGTCACAAATGACCTGTCAGCTCACACCACTTGGCCCAAGTTTCTGTGACACAGGCCTTGACATCGTGGTCGACAACTCTTCGAATCTAATTTTTAGTATATACTGAAAACCGAAGTGGTAAAGAATTTTTATATATTATGAGAATCTGCAATTTTCCTTGTTCACGAATATAAATAAGATGTCACAGTTGAGCTGTGACTGGACTCATTATTGCTTCGATTTTAAGCACAATTTACAGAACGTATATATGCGAAATATTATAAATATATATTGTAACGTGCTTAATATAAATTTATAATCGTGCATGTATGAAGAGTATAATGAAAGTAGGTGGTAGGTGTTATGTATGTATATAAACTTCCACGAATGGCGCCACTGTGCCACTGTCTATCCCTCCCACTCCCCATACGATACGTGGATAACCGGCGTTATGGCCGGCCGGCAGTCCTCTGTTAACTTTACTGGCGCCCAACGTGGGCCCAGCAAAACGTAACACATATGACATAGTATTATAAATATTAAACGCGAAAAAATGGAATTAGCATAATTAACAAACTTTGCTAGCTGTATAGAATAATTACATTATAATAATGATAAATTTTTAAATTATAGTTTTCAACTACCAACTGATGCTATAATAGCGTTATCCATTTTTGTATAATTATAAACCTCTAAAAACCGTATTCATTAAAAGAATATAATACATATAATATAATACATGTTCTTATGAAAAAAATATCAGACATAATCGAATTTTAATTATTATTAACGACTGCCCCACTTATAACCACTAATTAGTGCCTCATTAAATTATACATGTTAAATACGTACATAATATTTTTTTACGAGATAAACTCGTACTTTAGTTTACTTTTTGATTTAAATATTTAATTGTTTCTACGTGCATTCACTGCTGATAGTTCATCAAAGTAAATCCTCCCGGTATGCCACACAGCTATAAAGTTAAAACATAAAAAAATATGTACAAATTAGAACTGTGTGTAGAAATTTAATTATATTACAAGATAGAAACAATACTGAGGATGAAAGGGTATTCGTTGCAAGCGACATTTTACGGAGGACTTAAAAATGTCGAGCCCTTTTTCGTCAAAGGTTAGTCGCACACGGGCTACCGATCAGCTACCGGTGGCCAGCGACAAGCTGTTCACACGCTATTTCATGCATTGTGCAGGGACTTGCCGCACACGTGTGGCCGGTGGCCCGTTTGCTCGCAACTTAATGTCTCAAACTTATGAAATACAAAGAACCTTATTTCCAATTAAAATTTGTTGATGTTCTTCTTTTCAAGCATAGTACATAATTTATTATTATCTTATTCGTTTATTTTTTTGGTTATTTGCAACTTGAAATATTCTCCAGATACATTTTCTAATGTCGCTTACAACAAATAGCCTTTCACCCGTTAATATAAATGAACACGGCTATATTATTTTTGAAATTCTAGCAGTGTGTTTCTATATCAAATAGTACGATAAAACTTACGGCGCCCTCTAAATAGTGGGATTTACTGGCTTTTTAGAATTTTGTAGCGATTTTGATGAAAACGGAACCCTTAGGCTGTGCGCAAACGGGCCACCGGCCGCAGCCAGACACAACAAAAGTGGCGGCGGCGCGTGACCGCCACCGACCACGTGTGCAGCGAATCCCTGCAAAATGTATGAAAATGCGTGTGAGTTGGTTATTGCTGTTCACCTGTACCTGATTGGGGGCCCGTTCGCGTCGAGCCTTAGGTGGTTGACTGTTATTATCAAAATGAAATTGTATAATTTAGCAACGGCATCTCAGATTTCAATATATATATAAAAACTGAGCACCTTTTCGTTGTTTCACTTACTATGTTGTGTATGACCAATCAATAATTGTGTATTACGTTTGGTTCATTAATATTAAACTTTCATGTCCGGCTGTCTGTCTAATAATCCAATAATTCCAGGTTTAGATGTGCTAGATTAGTCACGTCAGTCAAAGATTTACGGTCTAGGTTTAGGAGCTTTACAGAAGCCTATAAACTTACTCTAACTCAATATGCATGAGAGCGATAAATAATATAGTCACATACTAGTTGGGATATTATTTAACTCATTATTTAAATACTATAGCTGTCATTTCGATACATCTTCCCGTGTAGCAGCTGCAGGTGATAAGTGACTATCCAATAGTGTTTTTTAGTGTTAAATGTATGTAAAAAAATTCTAGGCATTCGCACTGTATATTACTTGCACTTAATTTACGTTACTAGGAAAGCGACATAACGCGACTGCATTTATCGACGAGGACGATATACGATACTGAGGTTACGGCAGTCAAAAAGTCGCTTCGAGATGAGAGCGCCAGTGTTCCGCACACGCTCCCCTCCCTTCCTCCGGATTAGACCTGGAAGATGCCGGGGGATAAAAATGATCCCTCGGCATTGGAAGAGGCCTGTGTGGGAGGCCCCCGCCTGGCGGGGCACGCGGAGTTGGGACTCCCATTTTCCCGTAGCCCTGGCACAAGAAGCAGGACGGAACACCCATGGGTTTTAGTGGGTAATTCTAACTGGTAAGTGGCAATAGCCTGGTACCAGTTCTGACTGGGCATGCTAGTGCCACCCCGACCTGGCGGATCCCACACACAGGTCGCGAATTAACCCCCCAAAGTTCTGCCCTTGTCGCGCTTAGGTCCTTAAACCGATTTCCCCTGGCTAAAAAAAAGACAAGGCGCTAAATTTCCGACTTTGTCGGATATCAGGCATTTGCCCGATTGGATGGTTACCACCCCTGGTCTAAGGTACGCCACCATAACAACTTTAAGTTGCGTTCCCGCATCAGTGGCCAAGTTCCAGTTGCTCCGTCAAGATTGGCAACCCCTCCAGTATTGCTAATGTCTATAAGCGACGATAACTACGATAACGTACTGTTCGCTTAATGTCGCCTGCACTATGCTACAGCGCAAATAGTATAGCATGCGCCATTTAATCACACATACACAGTCTTAACATCAGTAATAGAAAAAAAAACATCAGCAGTAGATGCAATGTAAAAACCATTATTACTCATCACTTACAACTAATAAAATATTAAATTTGACTGACATTGATATGAATGAGAACTTAACATAATGTTTGTTAGAAAAAACATATTTCATCATATTTTATATGTAAATAATATAATTACTATCCGCAAGAGTTAACTTGAGACCTGAGCGGAATGCGCGCTCCCCTCGCGCTCCCTCGCGACCCCCGCCTTCTTACCGCTCTCGCCATCGACGCGTCGGTACCTCGCGCTTACGTCATCAGAGCGAAGTCTCATGTTAACTCTTGCGGGTTATACGCGCTAACTAGTGTATTGTGTAGTAATAAGCTGAAATTACTCTGTAATTAGTATTACATAATGCAATACTATGTGAATGGATGAAAAGTTTTTTTGCTTCCAGCGACATTTTGTGAAGGACTTAACATAATTGATTGTTCTCATCCTATAATATCTCAGAGAACTATAAAGAATCCGGTTTTAAAGTTAATTTTATAGATATTGTTCTTTTTGTATTACATACAGTTTATTAATAACCTATATTCAAAATGTCGCTTAAAACAGCCTTTCAGCCGTCGATTTTAATACTTTAAACCTTTTTAGTTTTTTGGTAAGTTAAAGTTTTGTTTATTTATTTAGAATTTTTTAGACAAAATTTACTCTACATAGAAGCAGTAGTGGGAATATCCTAAGTTAAGTTGTTTAAGAATGTATAGATTCTTTAAATAATATTTCATTGCTATGCTTAAAATCGCACTATCGCTTCTATAAGAGTAATTAAAGCTCTCGGCACACTAAACACTGTTTTTCTTATTGATAATAGTTATATATAGTTTAAAGGCTTGTTAAAAAAAGCTATTCATAATCGCATTCAATATTAACGAGCCTATAAAAATCATATAACTGTTATGAATAAGGAGGTGAAAGATCCATCCTTAACAAAAAATACAATGTCTATGTTTGTGCTATTCTACGATAAAAAATAATTTGTTTGACTGGGAGCTTTAAAATTAAATATTGTACTCCCATAGTGTGTATAGACAAAGGATTATTTTTAAATCTACGCACCTATATGTTACCACGGGATAAAGCTTTTGTCAGAAGTTTCCTTGCACCTTTAATGCGATTCATAAAAAAGGAACAGGCAGCGAACGGACGCGCGGCGAGTCCTGCGAAGGTTCTGCGCCCAAACCGACCCTCTGCATCGCTGTCTCAATGAACTCCAATACGGCCATGTAAATGAACTTATACTGCGCCTCATTCTGCACCATACCAGAACGTTTGTCTCGCACCATCTGAACGGTGCGGTGTACATCTATCTCACAATCGAAGCCTTCTTTTCGTATCTGGTCCAGAATCATATCTATGACAATGAAGGTTCCAGTCCGACCGATACCGGCCGAGCAATGGACACAAACCACCGCCTGTGCCGGAGGATTCGGACCTGTCATTATTTGTTGTAATCTATAGTTGACGTCTAAGAGGATATTTAGGACACGACCAGGCTCTGAAGGTACCCCGTGGTCAGGCCACGCGGTGAAATGAAAATGATAGATAGTACGCTTTACGTTAGGCTCATCCTTTTTCGTCACCAAAAATATTCGCAAAGTGTAATCCGGAGTAGACGATTCGGACTCGTTAAACACGGTGAACTTCTTATACACTTCTGTTTTGTTCAACTCTGGCCAGTAACGCTCGCATTTGACTTTCCCACGCTCGATCTCTTTGGTAGTCATTATTATGATGCGAACGTCCTCCTGCCAAATCATCGACCAGAACGGATAGATGGTACTGGAAAGACATCCCTGTGTGGCAATGTATATCTTATTGTAAACATGATCCATATGTACATCGTTTTCGGTCTCTTCGGATGCCTTCGGTATTGTTGTATTCACGTAATTAGGATTCGTCCTGAGTACGCTGGGTTCGAACGGCGGAACGATCTTATGAGTACCATTGCCGTGTGCTTTTGTGGTTACCTTTTCTTCTGTAATTATAAAGCATGTGTGATTGAGCGATGGCTTCTCTTTGGTCCTTGGAAGCGACCCATCGTGTCCCACCTGTGAGCCGTTCTCGATTGTTCCGTAAGCATCCTGGAGATCCGAACCAGAGTCCATACTTTCGCACTTAATGTAGTTTGCGTTGATGTAATCTGAGCCTGGAGCTGCGTCGGGAGGTATGTCTTTTAATATAACACGAGTATGATCGAATGGTATTATATTTTTGTATCTATTTTTCTTTATATTTTCAGGTTTTGATCCTTCCATTCTGTCGAACAGTTGTAAGTTCTCCATCATTTGCAGAGTTTCAAACTCCTCCCAGAAACCTTGTTTATAGGCCATACTTTCTATTGGGCCTTCGTTCTCCTTTTGTAACTGTTTTACGCGGGTATGGAAGTGTCTAACTTGGATTCGAGTGGCATTGAACGGTTGAATGAGCCTTAAGACTTCGCCTGTTGTCTCCACCATTGGGAAACTCCGATAGTGTTCTATTAGACTGACGAGATCATCGAATCGCTTCCCACCACCCACATCGTATTTATTGTCTTGTCGGCGAATAATAACGTGCGTTACTCGGTCCCGCGTCCGCACAGATAAAACGAAGTCTCCGGGCTGTCTTTGGGATTCCCTGACCAGAAACGACCCATTCTTGCCATTTTCAAGCATCATGCGCTCAGCTTCCTTTGCTGTCAGCTGTCCGTGGTACCACCTCTCAGTAGTAGGGTCGGCACAATTGAGGGGTGTCTTTAACCTGATAATATTGCCGTTCTTTTCGCGCAGCTGAAATTGGTTGTCCATATAATACTGTACTAGTTCAGAGAGTGTCGCAAATTTCTCGCCTCCGTAGAGATCGAGGAATTCCCCGTTGTTTTGGATCTTTATATGGGTTACCTCGCCGCCTCGTCGCACTGAGAGGGTAAAATCACCCTTGTTGCTCATGCTCGGCCGAGCCAAGAAGTACCCATCGTGGCCGCATTCCATCAGCAGCTTTTCCGCGTCCACTCCCGTCAGCGATGGATGGAACCATCTTCGCGTAATCATCTTACACTAAAATAAGCACCAATTAACTTACAATAAATATGTATCAAATTAATGATTTTTCCATTTGACTCCTAACGCTCCACACATTGTCAGCTGCGACCATCTGAAAAAAAAGGGCTTATAACTTTTCTATACATTTACATATTTTTCATATTGTGTAGATTAGGTTCTATGGTCCAAGATCCCTGTCACCCCACACTTACGATTTTAGGAAAGTGGATAATTTCAGGATCGGTAGTTCAAAATAAACTCAGAAAGGAATGGACACTTGCTAAGCTGAAAACGGGGCCGTTTTTCAGGTAGCAGGTATCAAAAAAGGTGGAAAAAAACCATGTTAACTTACGTTAAAATAGCGAGGCTGGTTTTTACATATGTTATATATGATATTGTTATAAACAAAGATATACTTTTGCCAGAGACTTCTTGTGGGCCATAATTTTTGATACACTTTAAAAAAATGTGGAAAATACGTCATTTTAGGAAGGCTGAATTTTATATATATTGTCAACATTTATGCACATTATGCTATCGCGCTTCCTCGCACAGCGGAATTCTTAACGAGTCTGGGAGGATGTTTGGTCCGTCCGATTTGTCTGGCTCATTGGAAAATATTCTAACACGTTATACTTAATAATATTCAGCCTTCCTCAAATGACGTAAGATCTCACTCTATTTATTACTTTAAAAACTGAATTAAAGGTTTAGTTGCATGTAATACGAAAGTAGTATTAATTGTGTGTACTGCCGAAAATCTTATTTTACTCGGCCTCAAATACAGTGTCAACAAATAAAAATATAATTAAAACTACGTTTTAACGGTTTTTCGCCATTTTTCCCGAGCCGTAAGATCGCAGAAAACGCAGTTGTCCAGTGGAGTAATATTATAGTTAATATTTAACCTACCTACCTAACCTATTTCATTTTTATTATTATTTCTCTGTATTTATTCGTTTTCAAAAATGTTACACATTTTTAGAAAATATATAAAGATATGTTTTTATAAAAAATAGATCACATTATTCTTGTATATAAATATATCAAAAATAAAATACATATTCAATAAAAAAAATATAAAGTCTTGCAGTTCACCGCCAGCGGGGCCTGGGCTCCAAACTATCGGTGGTTAGGGCTCCATAGACAGGAACCTCCTCACAATTCATGCCGTATCCAAGAGTGCTGCCTTCTGTATCTGGCCTTTCACCCAGCTTCCCAGCGAAAGCCTCTGTAGATGACGGTCGAGGCTTTTCGCTATAAGACCGTTGACGGTGACAACTATCGGCACAATACTCGTTGATCCAGACACCACATAACGGTAACCTCGTAAGCTAGATCTAAGTATTTACTTTGTTTTTCTTTTACTTCCTTCACGAGGTTATCGTCATGCGGGATACTGATATCAACGAGTATTGATCGTCGAGCAGATCGATTATTATTATTTTAATTATGTGTAGCAGTCGCGAAAACTTGAGAAAAAAATAAATAAAAACATAATATAGTGAACACTGGTTTAATTAACTTTATTAATACTTGTATACATATATTCAAGAGCCGTAGCCGCGGGGGAATCTGGTAATAATTTCAAAGGGTACAGCCGGTTTCTAAATGAAATCCGCCTCCGCGCTCCGTATTTAATATATGTATCGTTTTTCTACCAAATAAAAACAATGTGTATGTCTATCCTACAGAATTAATGTCAATTATCGCTATAAAAAGTATCCTAACTTCTGACCCGGTATATAAGGTAGCTCCGTGTCGAGTGTTATTTAAATCTGTTAAGTAGTTTTCACGTGATACTCAAACAGACAAACATAGAAAAATTCTAAAAGTTGCATTTTATATTCATTCAACTCCATACTCCTAACAGAGTTATTATATTGTAGATGTAATTATAATTATGTGTAGTACATGTTCATAGGTATGGCGATACAACATACCTTAGTTTTTGAGCTGACCTTGTACTTTCAAATGGTGGGAACATAGCAATAAGAAGCTCTTATACAGCATTGTGTAGGAAATTACTAATTTAATTTATGATCAGAATAAATATACTATTATTATGGAGTTTTTTTCCAATGATATCTACATAAATAATTAAGTTGGAAATACATTTTTTTGTACTTTGCACATTGATCTCCATTATAACCACAGCAATTAAATATTTTTCCTATGTAGTTTTTTATTGAATGAGGTCAGCAGACAGGCTGACCCACCTGATAGAAAGAGGTTAATGTCGCAAATGAACATTTGTCTGAGGGGGGATGGAAACTGGCCACTAATGCTGCAACACAACTCAAGGTTGTTATGGTGGCATACTCATGACCAGGTTTGGCAGCCATCGAGTTGGGCAAATACCCTACCAACTGGCTGTGGGTTGTTTTATCACCTCTTACGACAGGCCGCCTGGCTGCAATAAATGGCACTCTTTCTCTATTCTTGTATAGATTTTATTTTCAAAACCATGTTATAGTGTTTTAAAATCAACCACTGCTATCAGTTAATACACAATAAAAGGTTCCTTAGATGTAACAAATGTCATAGCCAATTAACTAAAAAAAATTGTTATATATATCTTAAAAACTACTACACAAGTCTTGTTCATACAAATTTTTGTTTGAAAGTATATTTAAGCTCCAACACGATAGTGTTGGAGCTTCATTCATCATTTTTAGTGTTTATGCGATATCATTCAAATGTTTCACATTGGCATATATACACACCAAATTGACCTGAATTTGAAGGCATGGATCAAACATATCATGAGAGACACCAGAAATAAATTGACCTATTACCTAAGAGATGGAAGAGTGTCAAGGATAACAATACAAGAGATGGGAGGACAACTTGAAACATACAGCAGGGGACATTGTGGTCCAGAATCTGTAGACAGGGAGAAATAGGCTTCCAATAGTTTGAGAGAGACATTTATCCAAAGAAGCTGGAAAGGAAGCATAATTGCTTAGGAAGTATATTATACCAATCAATGTATGAAATAAATTAACTTAAGTGATATAACATTATTTCAGCAACAAAGGCCATTTTTTATTTATTTGCCAATTAAGGACTTTAATAAAAAAAAGTTATCCAAAAATTCATATCCTTAGCATTCCTGGTATAAATCCTTCAGTATACATAAAATAGTTCTTAGTAGATGAGAGATACATAAATATACTTACTACACAGTCACTACCTTCAGGGCAATAAGAAACATTCAAATAATAAAATCTACAAGCCCTTTTGACAAAAGTCCTCTTCAAAAGTTATATTATTTGATCAAATTGAATTTTATAATATTTTGGAATTTGAATTTAATTTAATAATATATAATAATAATAAAGATATTAGTCTTCTATTGCCATGTTTCTATATCTTGTTACTCTTATAATTTGAAATTAAACTCAACACAGAGCCATTCCCCTATCTCATACCCCTATTTGGGGCCGATTTATTATTACAAAAACTACTATTTCAATATCTTCACAACCATTGTGATTTTAATAAATAAAAATATTCTACTAAATTCACAACATCTTCTTGACATATTGTTGTGGAATAATAGTAGAGAAAAATTGATACATACTAATTTGCCATAAGCTGAAATGTTGTTAATTAAAATAATAATAACAATCGGCAGACAAACACACTATGTACATTCCCAAATTAAGCAAGTTACTTTTGTGTACAATACCGAAGTAAGAAAGAGAGTTGGTCTGAAAGAGAGTGTCGGGGTGAAGGTAAGGAAAGGAATGCTCCGGTGGTTCGGGCATGTGGAAAGAATGTATGATGAAAGAATGACTAAACAGATATACAATGCAAAAGTGGATGGATGCAGAAGTCGCTGAAGGCCACGACACACCTTCCATGATCAAATTGATCATGTAATAGCAGAAGGTGATGTTAGGAGCCTTAAGAACAGACGAGCGTGCATGACAAGAGCTATGAATGTCAAAGAAGCAAGTGAGGTGTGTAAGAATGGGCCTGTGTGGCGCTCTGTTGTTCATGCCTACCCCGCAAGGGACCCGGCGTGAAGTTATGTATGTATGTATGTATGTATGTACTTTTGTGTTATGGAGTAATACATATTGGACTACTTTGGGGCTGATGCCATATACCCAGACCATAGTTAATAATGGAGAATTTTCTTTCCAAAATTTATCACACCAGGAACCAAACCCATAGCCTCTGTATTGTAGTGAGATTGGCTAGCAAAGGCGTAGCCTGCTCAACCAAGACATTTATTTCTCGAGTTTTCACATATAAATATTTATAAAGATAGAGTGACAAGCTACAGGACCACCATTGGAGCTAACAGAATACTGAAATCAGGCAAACCTACGATTGAGATGACAGTGTCCGACTATTATGATGAGATAGTCTTTTGTCCATTTTATTTTAACCTTCTTCCTCTATTACTCACATTCCTTCTATCCGAACTTAAAAGCTGGCAATGTATTGATTTTATGCCTAGTGTTATAAATGTCTATAGACAATGGTTACCACTTTTTATCATGTCTGCCAGTTTACCAGTTTCTCAATAAAAATATTAGCATTCCTGCATATATTGAATACATGGTGCTACTCGCAAATAAGTCTGGAATGAGAATCTCTATTTTATTTAAATAACAATACCTATACAGAGTCTATTCTTAGATACATTTAAAGCAGAGGTCATGGTGTAGAGGTGTTAGAGGTAAGTTTATCTGTATTTACTAGGTAAGTGTATTCTATCTTAGATCAAATCAACACTTAACATCAGGTTAGATAGTGATAAAACGATACACCATTATAAAAAAAAGTGCAAAGCACATTTCTGTGAGTTATTTTTGTTTTGAAATAAATGTAAAATTATTTCGCAAATAATAAATATAGTAATTGAGTCATCTAAAATTTGAATATGCATGGAATACTGAATAGATATTACCGGGCGCCGAGACTGTTTTCCCATAATTGTATACAGTATATAGGTAGATACATATTTATGCGGGAATCGAGCACAAAGGTGGTATGGAAAGTACTGTTTGTACAATATTCTATACGCTATCTCTACTGGATTATTGAAACAATACTACAAACTTACCTTACAAAGGCACCTGTGTAGAAAAAAGTATGCAATATCCCTCCAAATTAGAATTTTATAGATCGCAAAGCTGTTGCTATGCTGACTTAAGACGTTTTTTACACACCGTTTCTCAAGGGCGTACTCACTTTTATTCCAGGACACGTGAATTAATGATAAAAACTAATAGCCATTTCTAAATATTTACACGACATATACGTTGAAAAGTGAAATTAAATGTAAAAATAAAAAAAGATGTTTTCTGGACAAAAGGCATAAAATGAATTCCGTTCTTTACTCTGTTGTGAAATGTCAAAAATATTCAACTTAAAAGACTTAAAACGTCAGTTCCATAGATTTTAATGCGGTTTCTGTTTTATTCAGCGTTCGACGCAGTATTTGAACGCAACAGCGCAGCTCTGCGCTGTCAGCGAAATGTCAATAATTTCTGAACCGAACAAACTCGCTATGCTGCGTACACATTGGTTTAATAAAGGCCAAAAAACATCGTTGGACACTAAATGTATTGATCTTTGTGCCTCTGCTCCACCCGCGTTAATGTTAATGACTAATCAAACGCGATATAACGTAAAAATATAGCACCTTCCAAACTTTATATAGCAATGTTTAACGTCATTAGCTGACATGACATCACAATGCATAACATATTTGGTACAACTCCGTGACAGTCACTAACACGACCGCTGGTATAACAAGGACACTATGAAAATGTACAAATTTTTGAAGAAATAAAAATAAAAAGGAATAATAATTCATTTATTTGTCATTATTTGCTGTTGAAGATTTATGGGTTTTTCCAAAATAAGTTGATATAACTTTTCTGACGACAAGCCGTTTGTTCTGCGAAGAGCATTCACCTTGCTGATTTGGCAACTTGTTACAATGTTCCCCAAAGCTTTGGCGGCGGAAAATTTTTCCTAGAGACTGCCATTTTTGTTCAGGGCTTATTTCTTTCTCTTCAAAATTATCTTTGCTGCCAGATGGTAGATCTCCCTGAATTTTTTATAATTAAATAGGACTATAATACACGAATAAAAATATACTTGTGCCAGGTTTTATACCTTCCTATAAGCTCATTTGCTTAACTACTGCTTAAAATTTTATACTCTCAGAAGGAATGTCAATTTTTTACCATTGGTCTTTACACGATTCAACCAAATTCAATCCATTTGGCTGAAAGGCACAGAACTAAACGGATACAACGGTATTCAATAAGATTGAATTACTCATATTTATGTTTACATGGATCACTTTAGTTCATTCATCCAATCGAAAGACATGAACCACCTAATATCGGCTTAAGGTAAAAATTATAATAGAAAAATATTAGACATAGAAACCAGCCTAAGTTACGAACCTAGAAATATTATATTCGATTGCATTATGACAAATCACGCAGTTTAAAGTATATCCCACGGTATAAAGATCTAAATATGCCACGAGAAGACGAGCAGGAACCGAGAAAAAATACAATTTTCTGCGGCGGGGCGTCCTATCGTAAAAGACGACAAAACAACCCAGTCAGATTGTAGAATATTTGCTCGTCTGGATGGCTACCACCCCCGGTCTAGAGTAAGTCGCCATAACAGCCTTGAGTTATGTCCTTGAGTTATGTTCCAGTATTGATGGCCAGGTTCCAGTCTCCATTTAAAGAAAGGCAGCACATCGTTAACACCGTCAGTGTTAATGTTCATAGGCGATCGTAACTGTTTTCCATCAAGTGGGCCGTCTGCCTGCTTGCCGAACTCAAGCGATAAAAAAAGCTTTATAAAGTGTACAGTTTAAATGATGAGATATCGTTTAAATTACCTGGATATTAAAAGGGTAAACCAATTATTTAGATTAACTGATTATTTTATACTTTGGCATTTTGAAACGCTTATTAAATAAAATATCTTACATCATTGGATCTAGTAGAACGAAGCGAATTTCTAAAGAAATTAGTAATAGATTTCTTCCAAGTCTTTGGATTTTTATAGGAATTTAGTTCAACATTTTCAGTGCCTTCACCAGCTACATTTTTCTTTTTCTTTTTACACGTTTCTTCTTCTTTGACGCCACTTTCGTTTTCGACTGTAAATCCTTCTGGGCATATCATTTTGTTTCAACTACTATAATTCACAACTTTTCAATAAAATCTATACAAAAATATTTGAATTTGTCATTTACGGCATAATATCATTCATTTGTTTTTTTTTATTCGTTAAAAGGTAATTATTTTTTTGAATATAGAGCGTTATGATTAAAAAGTTTAATAGTATAGAACCAGAAGGTCCTATACTATTGCTTGAGAACAAGCAATTAAAAAAACAAAGTATAATAATATGATTTCAGGAAGACGTTTCAGGAGTTTCACTATTATTCAATTAAATTTTCAAAATTGTTTTAAAATATGTATTTTGGTGAAATAGTTAGTTTATGTAAATTACAAAATGATGAGACATTTATAAGCTGGAGCGATTTTAAATAATTCAAATGTAAAAATAGCTACTAGAACGGTTTATAGTAAATAGACTGGTTTCTGGTCACATAAGTAAAGAAAAAAGTTACTAATTTACGGGCCATAGACAAAATTAAGAACGCGCATGCGTGTTCGCAAAGGAAAACATGAAAAGACGCGGGAATGTAAAATAGTAGTGGATTTCGTAAAGAAAGTAAAAGTAGGTATTTACTCGAAAATTTGAAGATTTGCAAACTCGATAACATGCAGAAATTGGAAAATAAGGTAAGTCAATTTGTTGTTTTATATGGTCGTAGATAATCTGAGGTAGCAGAGTAAAATATCATTCATTATTTAAATAATTTGGTTTATTTCAATATAACTACGAAGCAGACCGATCGTCTTCTCGCCTTCTGGACTCATGTTGTAAGGTAATGATTCAACGCTAGGTTCAGACGTAAATAAAAGCTTGGGATGATAAAATCCATCGAAATTTACATATGATATGTATGTATTATGGATGCACAAGTTTTTTCACACCTAGTACCGAGCGAGTTTCAATTTGTAAGATCCTAATGCTCAATTCTCAAGCGTCGGTTTTGCTTATGTGATTTTTCTAGAATAGGGGTCCAGAACACTAAACATTCTATAAAAACTCTAAAAATAATAGGTCCGACGGTAAATTAATTATTTTAGACGAAATTATTTTTGGGGCTTCACTCGGTTAAGATGGATGCATGTTTCATGGAAATTAAGTTGTTTCACCACAAGTACATAGCGCATTTTTTGGACTTTCTTCTCCGGTGTCTGAAATATAGTACTTAGATACAACCGTAATCATCTTATTAGTTTACGCAGGCTGCGCGCTAGGTAACTTGAAATTAAATGAATATATTTAATTCATTTGAACTAAGTAAGTAATTTGTATTAACTACCTAATAACTGAAAAATCTTGGTAGCGATCATATTATTCCCATATAGTGCGGTCGTTTAGAAAATCTTTCCTCGCATAATACTTATAAATTTAGATCATACATGATATATCTTAATGCTTATAATATTATGTTGTTCTAGCTTCTGCCCGCGACTTCGTCCGCGTGGAATAATTATAAAAAGAGTCATTAAAAAAAACCCCTCCCGATTTTAAAACATTTTTCATTGGTGCTCCGCTCCTATTGGTATTTACGTGATGATATATAGGTTTTATTGTATGATGATGATACAGCCATATCGATACTTAAATAGATGCATTATTTGTATGATAGGCTGTTTATGTAATTAAAGTATTTGTTAACTATGACACGAGAACTCTTTAATTTTTCGGGATCAAATGTAGATCAAAAGAGAGTAGAGAAGACCACGGCCATAAAAATAGATCGTAGTCCATTGTATATAGTGTGGAAATCCCTGTACACTATATTATGCATCCAAGGACAAGTTCCGGCCAGTGTAGGACTATTGTGGGAAATGAGAACAAAAAGTACCGGGCTATTCAGGTGAACTGCTAGTGGTACTAGATGTCTGGAAATAACTATGGCGTCTGCCCATCCCAATGTTCGGGGAACATGGAAAAATGGGCAGAAGGTGACTCGCCACTCCATGCATGGGCCCCAAAAAATGCCATAGCAGATAGAGGGCAACGTGAGTGGCTAAGGGGTGCTTTTTTATAATGAATAGGTTCGCGTTTGACCGACATTGCACCTGATGTCAGGCGGAAATGCAGTCTAAGGTGGAGTACGCTTACCTAGAAGATACCTATTCACACGAGACTTAAAAACACCTAGATTGTATTTTTCGGGAAAAACAGACGACGGTAAAGAGTTCCATTCTTCAGCGGTGCGTATGATGAATGTGGAAGCATAGCGTTTCGTCCGCTTCGTCGGTATTTCCATCATGTATCAGTGGCGTAAGTGCGTACGTCTGCTTGTCCGCTGATAGAATGGTGAGGGAGGAACCAGCTCATGCAGTTCCGAGGCACATTCTCCGAAGTATATCCTATAGAATACCGACAGAGTATGCATGTATGTAGAGAGGTGGGTTGCAGGTTCACCGAAGCTACTTCTGACGTGATGCCATTTATCACTTCCACCTCTGGAGCTTGAGTCTTAGTCTCTTATTATTATTTCACATATTTATTTATTTTCAAATTATTAACATTTTTCTTTATATACCTACATAGATACTATATACAAAAAACATATATTTAATAAAAAATGTAAAAAATCGATGTTCGCTGGCAGCAAGGCCTAAGCTACCGGTGGTTAAGGTTCCAGAGACTGGAACCTCCTCACGATACGAGCCGTGTCCAGCAGGGCTGCCTTCTGCATCCGACCCTTCACCCAGGTACCAAGCGAGAGCCTTTCAAGGTGTCGGTCAAGGCTCTTCGCTATTAATCCATTCTTATTATTATTATTATAAGCTAAGCTCCTCCTTCAGTGTTATAATATGAATGTGGTATTCAGTACCTGTTTTGTTACTTTGTAGGCTGTAGCCGAGTGGACTCGGATATTTCCGAAGAATGTGACCGAGAGTTACACTAGCTCGAGTACATTCGTTAAACAACTCACTACACTAGCGATCAGCACAATTGCGTACACCAGGGACCTGTTCCCACTTGATAATTTTGTTGAAGAGACATTAGGGGGCCATGGAGTGAGAATATTGAAGAAGAATTGTACAAACAAACACGCTCAGTTCCTGAGTACGACTTTAGTTCAAGCTTTTAGTGCGTTCGATGAGAAATATGTAAGTATATTGTCAGATTTTTATCCGTGCAGGAACGGAGAAAGAATATAATTTCCTGCGGCTGGAAGCCCTGTCGTAAACAAAACAACCTACAGCCAGGTGGTAGGGCATTTGCCCGACTGGATGTCTACCACCCCTGGTCTAAAGTATGTCGTCATAACAACCTACCTTGGGTTGTGTTCCGACATTAGTGGTCAGGTTCCAGTCTCCCTTAAGAGAGCAGCAGCGCATTTGTAGCAACTTTGGTGTTGCAAATGTCCATAGGCGATGGGCCGTCTGCCTGTCTGCTAAACTCCTGCAATTAAAAGAAATAAAAAAGATTTATGTATTGTCATTTCATTTTGTGTTTGAATGGGTGATCCTCCCGCGCCCAACCACAAGCGTCATTGACCGCAATCAGGTTCTTTTTTAAATATAGTTCTTTGTGAATGCTTTCTGTTTGAAGTGCATTATTGATAACACTATTGAGCGCTAATTAGTTCATTGAAGTGAAACATGAATGATCTAGCACTAATAAAATTAAGTTTTAAAGATTTGTAAGCGCGGTATTTTATTTGCTTTTCATTATTCCGACGTTTCGGCCACTTTAGTAGCCGTGATCACGGGAGACAAAGATGTCAAGTCTCAATGAGTATTGTTAGAGTTTTTATCTAGCCAACCGCCAAATTGGTCATTTTAATTATTTAATTTTAACAGATTAAATAATAACCATAAATTAAATTAAAAGTTTTCAATCATGGCCGGGAATTATGCTTCACTTAGCAGTTTTTACATTTATTTGCAACAATAATATTTTTCTTTCTTTGTTTTACGATAGTTTTATAATATTTTATTTACATATATCGTATTAGCACCTCTCAAACCTTGCCCTGATCCCGGCGGATGAGGTCACGGGGGGTCGGAAACATTTTTAGTGCCTCTTAATATTTACTTTTAAATGCTTATGCTGGCTATACACACTCGTTGAAAATGGCGTCGAGAGCTTCTCGCTGAATTGCGTGCGAGAGGGTATCCGGAGAGCTGAAACCATGGCTGAAATAGGATAGGTCCCTGTGTGTCACTCACGAACTTACTAAATCCTTTGACAGGACCGATTTAACTATATTATAAATGCGAAACTTTGGACGGATGTTTGTTGCCCAATCACGCCAGAACTACTGAACAGATCTACATGAAATTTGGAACAGAGATAGATTATGGTCTGGAACAGCATACTGCGTCACGTTTTATCTAGAAATTTAATTTAGTACAATAATACAACAATAATTTAGTTTAGTTAGTTTAGCACAAGTAAAGACCTAGGGATATATGAACGTGATGCTATACAGATAATAGGTGTTATTTTTCATCATTCATCACGTAAACGATAAGGATTATGTATGTATAGTCTAAGTTTAGTTAGGAATAATTAAAAAATTCGGTCTAGTCGGTACGGTCCCGTGGGACAACAATGACCCGAATGAAGCCGCTTGTACGATAACTCTGTGAATTTCAATAGTCGATTAACATTTTTTTAGTTATATGATGTTAAGTAAATTTTAAAGGTAGCCGGTAGACCGGCTTGCGCCCCCTTAAAAAAAATGCCCGCGGGTAACATGCCCCTTAGCGCCTCGAGTAAAGACGGCCCTACTCTTTGACTCGGGTGCAATAGACTAAAGCAATGAGAAACAGCGAGTGTCGAGGCGAGCAAAAACAGAACGAGTCGGAACTAGATCACACTCACACAAGGGCCGGCGAGTCGTGGCACAACTAAATGGCGGTAAATTCAAAATGTCTTCAACTGGCAACATTCAGTATAACATAAAAAAACCCGGCTTGATATTTTTGTGCTTTTATATTAATGTAACTACTTTGTTTCGGTTTTGCCATTGCTTATCAAAAATTTTCCACAGAAACAACATGCAAAAACATGTTTGTGACTATTCGTTTGACAGATATAAATGTTGCCATTAGGAAGAATTTGAATAAATAAATTATGTCACGACTCGCTGAGCAGATTAACTCTCGGTCTGTCTCTGCGAGGGTGTTGTATAGCCGGCATTAGATTGCAGTTTTTTTGTCCTAAATAATTGAGTTTTTTTTAACCAGCTTCAACGACTAGTACTATGTTTGTACAACGGCGACAACAAGGTACCAGAGAATCTAATTGAGTATTGGAGCTTCGAGTACGCTTACAATGAAAATGGTTTGAAAATGACGCTCGGCTCAAAGGACTCGAACCGGGATATTGACCTAAATAATTCTAATTTCACATTGGAGAATATAAGAAAACATACAGTGTACCTCCTTCGCACTTTAATAGTTCTAATGACACACGTAGAATCGCCTGCTCCGAGTGACTGCGATATTAGTTTGAGGCTGTATTATAATGACAGTAAGTTCAGTGTGTGTTCTTAATTCTACTTCTCTCCCCCTTCCTCTCTCTCTCTGTAATATTTCTGTATCTACAACCCGCAAGTGTTAACTTGAGACTTCACTCGGATGACGTAAGCGTGGGGTACTGACGCGTCGAAGGCGAGAGCGGTAAGAAGGCGGGGGTCGCGAGGGGAGCTCGCATTCCACTCAGGTCTCAAGTTAACTCTTGCGGATAATAGAGCTTCAAGTATCCCTGACTATTAAACGTTTTTGAATTGATAATTTCGAATAAACATTGAGCTCGCGTGACGCGTGACCGCCACGCTCAGATACGAAGATTTTACTTCTGACGTGCAGTCAGTGCTACGACTAATAGTTTTTTCATATTTGCTCCCTTCTCTGTCACAGTTCGAGGCGAAGGTTTTGTACTCTTTGTATTTTTTTATTCACTTCGCTTTTTCACTTTTTTCTCTGAGAAATGAGTATCGTTCTATTTAGTACATACACATATTTATTTTTTTTAATTTATTATTTCTTTGTTTAGAGAACTACAATGACGGCACCAAAAAAGGCGACCGCAGTTCCATCGTATTGCCTATCCCACAGAAACAACATCTTTGGTCGGAATAAAAAGTGTTTCTGTACCAAGTTTCATTTAAATCCATTTTTTGGTTCTCACGTGATGCTTTAACAGATAGATAGGCTAAAATTCTAATAGTTGAATTTTCGAAATCTGCGGGCCGAACTACTACCCTTGTTTGAAATTTATTTTGCAAGCTCGACTTCTCTAAAGATTTATCATATTACTAGCGGCCCCGGCAGACGTTGTCCTGCTCTGAAAAAATAAAATTTAGGACCCGATCCTAGCGCCACCTACCGGTTCCAATTATGGATTTTAATCATCCGGGGACCCACTCAAACACAGAAAAATAAAATCACCAAAATCGCTCCCGGTGGCTAGGAGGATTCTAGAACCCGATCTCAGCGCCACCTACCGGTTCCAACGGTATAAAAAGTATCCTATATTTCAAGTTGGATCAAACTGCACACGGTGTGCAAATTTGATTAAAATCGGTTAAGTAGTTTAGGAGTCCATCGCGGACAAACATCGTGGCAGGAGATTTATATATATTAAGATAGCAAGTTGTAGATACAACATTTTTACCCAAGCATTATCTAGTATAGAAAACTTAGTTTTCCTTGCATACATATAAACATTTTTATATAATTTAATTTCTTGGCTGTTATTTGAAATAATTATAATTTTATACATACATATACATACTATTTGACTTGACATAACTCTTCCCCAAAAATTAAATAATTTAGCACACTAGCACATACCTATATTATAAATTTATTTATACATCTATCCTATAATATACATTTTAATTTTTTTTATATTTTACATATATATATATATATATATATATATATATATATATATATATATATATATATATATATATATATATATATATATATATATATATATATATATATAATAATTAATATTTGCTTTTTGCTTTCCAAAGATGCCCCGGTAGGATACCAACCTTCAGGATTCTTTTCAATCGATGAAGCGCAAGATCATTTGGACCTGGCTGATGAAGATTACTCAAGACGTGAAGTGACAAAAATTGGAACTCCGTATCACAATTTAAGAGTGCGCAGCTACTACAAGGTAGTCGACGACAGCAGCTGCAGTGCTCAGGTGAGTTTTGAAAGAAACAAAGAAAAAAGTTTTATTGTTGCAAATGTATGTAGTATGTACCTATATACAGAAAAAAATATTTTTTTTTAGGTTTAAGTTTGCTTTTTTTATTGCAGGAGTTTAGCAGACAGGCAGATGGCCCACTTTATGGAAAGCGGTTACCATCGCCTATGGACATTTGCAACACTAAAGTTGCTACAAATGCGCTGCTACTCTCTTAGGAGACTGGAACCTGGTCACCAATGCAAACTTTTTATGGTGGCATACTCTAGATCAGGGGTGATAGCTATCCAGTCGGCCAAATACCCTTCCACCTGGCTGTGGGTTGTTTTGTCGCCTCTTACGACAGACCGCCCGGCCGCAGGAAAGTGAAAGAAAGTCTTCTTTCTTCATTCCTGCACGGATAACAATTAAGTAATAAGATAATGCAAATATAAAGTATGTACACTAAAAAAAACAATTAAAGACCTTACTACATTCACGGCAATAAAGTTATAGTCTCCCTATTGCTTAGATCATAGTTTCTCAACGAGGTGGTTTCGCCCCATAGTGCGCACTGGAGCTTTTCGTGGAGGCGGTCCAAATGGAAAATGAGGGCGTGGGGCTTGTAACAGTCAAGGGGACATTCACGGCGTACCTACCTAATTGGAAATTTAATATAATTAAAAATGTTGAAAATACCTCTGTTTTCAAGAAAGAACATTTTATATAGCCGTAGTTTGTCTTATTATAATGTCTTATGATAATATTATAATCAAAAAATGTTATCAGACCTTTTTTGTAGAGCGTTCAATTCTCTATAAAGATTGGAACAGCGATTTATCAGTCAACCAGTCATTTGAACGGTACAAAAATCAGAAGAAGCAAAAAAAAAATTCCTGTGTTATTCTTATGGGAATTAAAAAAATGCGATGACTATCTTAATATTAATAATATGGGCTCATCTTTGCACATAAATTTTTTGACACCCAAAAGAAACTTTTGAGCCTGTTTGGAAAATAATAAAAAAATATTTTTTTTTGGATCACTCTACTATATATACTAAATACGTTTACATATAAACAAAAAAAAATAAGGGTTAATATAAAAATTGGTTAATCGAATCATTTAAGTTAATTTATATTATCTTATATATAAAATTCTCGTGCCACAGTGTTAGTTACCATTTACCAAACTCCTCCGAAACGGCTTGACCGATTCTCATGAAATTTTGTATGCATGTTGAGTAGGTCTGAGAATCGGCCAACATCTATTTTTCATCCCCCTAAATTTTAAGGGTAGTCCACCCCTAAATATATTTCTTTTTTTTTTTATGATACAGAATTAAAATATACATACAACCCTAAATTTTCAACCCTCTACGATCAACCCCTATTTTTTAATAGCGACATTAGTATTTTATAATTTTTTACTGGGATGGTTTAGATTTTAATTTGAACCAGGTAGACGGCGCTGCAATCGGGTATCATAATTCAGGTGTTCTTTTTGGTGTTGTATGTGTTGAAGTTTGCCCCGGAGTTGTTTAAATAAACGAGTGACGCCGCGATACTCCTCCTAAACGCTGGGCCTGATTTTAATGAATTTTTTTGTTTGTTCAAGTGGATTTGAGAATAGTTTAGATTAACATTTGGTCCCAGTAGATGTCGCTGGAATCGGGTTCTAGATTTTTATTTTTTAAAGGCAGGACAACGTCTGCCGGGTACAGCTAGTAATTTATATATTTATTGTGTTAGCTTTCCTACTCTTTATGATATCAAGCCAGCATTTCTTGAGTCTACTACTATTCTACGAGAACCTGGCCAAGGCGATATGGCTAGATATTTGTTCCCCGTATAAAGAGTATAGTATAGTAAAGTATTTAATATAATAAAGGGTATTATACTTTATAAAGACGTATCGTTATTTGAAGCTTTGACCACGACTATTGTTACAGGCGTCTGTAAATGCACCCAGAATCACACAAATTGATAATGAACTCGCTGGTAAGTTTATACCTCCTTGTTTATATTTGATTATTAATTAAACAAATGAACTCTTACGACTTAGTTCAGCTTATTTTTGGAAAAATAAATTAACACGCAAAACTTGCTACACTGTCTACGGGTTGCATGACAGAGAACAAATGGAACAGTCATGTGCTGACTTTCTTTTCAAGTGTGAATGTCTATGTGTATATAATAGGATAGCTGTTGATAGTCGAATCACTCAATCCGAGATAAAAAGTATCAAGTAGCAAAAGTCAAAGACGCATAGATTTTGTACGAGTGCAGTAAGTTATGATTGTGACGTTGTCTCTTACGTGTGGAATAACCAGGGCCATCTTAAGCATATTAGAGGCTAGAGTGCGAAAAGCTTGCGCCCCTCTTATCGACAATAAAATGTAGTTCTGTCCAATTTTTAAAGTTTCTTAGCCTTTTTAGCAAAAACAGCTACATACCTATTATTGTTGTGTGTAGTCCGCTCACCTTCATGAATTGCAAGAACCATTATCAATAAAGAGACGCGTTTTTTGCAGAATGCAATGATCGTAGTTTGGACTCCAGCGAAGTGTCTATCAATTGTCAATGTAATTTGGACGACTATGACGAGGATGTAGAAGAAAGAGGCCTTCTTACTTGTCAGTGAGTTCATTGATTTTATCTATATTGTCAAAATTATTTTTTTTAAATAGCAATATTGGTTCATTTTGAAGTCCTGGTATAAACTAAGTCTAATTTACTTTTTATTTCTTATTCACTAAGCCTAGATAAAAAAATTCAATTGGCAATGTTCCCAAAAGGGCTACGTTATTTATATAAAATTATAAGTGCAACATTTAATTATTCGGAACTGAAAATAGTAATATATAGGTAGTTAAATCAATTTAAACAGTATAATCGCAACGTTTTCGGGTTCGGATTTAAAGATTTAACAATCAAATTTTTTTTATGCAGTTATTGCAATATAAAGCAACACGCTGCGTGTTACGGGGTTCTTCAGGTGAATGTTTCTCGTATATTGCACCACTGTTGCCTACGTTGTTGGGACGAAGACAAGAGTCGCACGCCAACCGATATCGCGCTGTGCAAGAGCAACGATCAAATTAGGAAGGTAAGAAAAATGTGTCACACATTGCATCACAGTCAAATACATAAATACATAACTTCACGCCAGGTCCCTTGCGGGCTAGTCACGAACAACAGAGCGCCATTCAGGCTTATTCTTACACACCTCACTATCTTCTTTGACATTCATAGCTCTTGTCATGCACGCTCGTCTGTTCTTAAGGCTCCTGACATCACCTTGCTAGTACACGATCAATTTGATCAATGAAGGTGTGTCGTGGCCTTCTGCGACTTCTGCATCCATCCACTTTTGCATTGTATATCTGTTTAGTCATTCTTTCACACTCGAATATCATCAATATAAATTACAGTACTTTCTAAGAAAAATGAATGTAACTTATAAGGATGATAGATCGTGGGGATATGTGGCGGCCAGCGGTTTGGAGCCGTCAGGGGTCTATATCTTCGAATGAGATACTGGTTTAGGATAAAACTTTATATTCCGTAAAACGGGGGGGAAAAGGGTCTGGAGGGTGAATTGGGACAAACCTTAAGTTTTATTTGCGACGTATATAAGATACACATTTATGTTACGTGTTACACTTTGTGATAGTATTTAAACTTGAAGCTTGCAATATTTTTTCTATAATATTTCAACACTCAGTCATCCTGCCATAAGTATTTAAAAAAAACGTACTTCAGAACATTGAGTCATTTATGATAATATATTAGGAGACTGACACTTTAAAAAATGGTAGGTATATGTCAAGTGCCTATGTATCTAACCTAAAAAGACACTACCGACCAGGTAGATATTGTAGGTATGCCTGCCTATAGTATGAAAGTGTCAGCCCTATTGAAAAACTCTATTAACCCCTTAAGCGACCCGATTCACCCCAACGCCTGGGGGAATAGGGACAAGTGAGTTTTTGTAACTTTTTATGATTATTCTTTAATAAACTATATTAATGAATTAGAAATGAAAATTTAACGGAACCATGATTTATGATCTACGTTTTATTACTATAACTAGGTACAAAAAAAAACGTTAAAAATCAATGTCGAACTTGAAAAGTGTCCCGATTCCCCCTATTTTACGATTCTCTATGAAAACACTTTTACATGAGATGTGTTCTATTCCAAATTTAAAAATTCAAATATATTTCTAAATATAACTACTAAGGAGGTTGGTCATTACGGGATGACTAACTACAAGTAGGGGTGTGCGAATAATTACGAATTATTCGTTCCGAATCGAATAATTCGAAAGTTTCCGGATAATTCGAAAAAAATAGATTTTTCAAACGGAAATTAATAATTATAAATACCAAAATAAATAATAATTGTAAAGATCTGCCAATATTAGAATCTAGGTTTTTTATGTTATGCGGGAGACCTAAGCCCAGCAGTGGGACGTTATTATTAAGCGGCTGATAGACCAGCAAGCGAAGATCGCCGAGCCATATGTGTGTGCACTTTCTTAACAAGCGCTTTAGGTTATTTCTCCGTTATTTAGAAAGTTTGCTTATTACGGCGCATAATGGAACGGTGCTTGTACGTCGAGGCCATCAATATCGAAGATATAATGGTCAAGTTTAACATGCCAAAACACATGGCCCTAGAAATGTTGGCTGAATTATATAGTCATGGGGTTATAAAAAAAGCACCGAGGGATCAGTAAGTTTGTTTCTTTACTTCACATTTATTCCCAAAAGTAGTAACTTTTTTATTGCACGAGTTCAACAGGCAAGCAAACGGCCCACCTGCTGGACATTTGTAACACCAAAAGTCCTTACCAATGCCGCTCTCTTAAGGGAGACTGAAACTTGGCCACTAATGTCGAAACACAACTCAAGGTTGTTATAGCGGCATACTATAGACCAGGGGTGATAGCCATCCAGGCGGGCAAATACCCTACCACCTGATAAAAGACTTTTTAGCACAAAAACAATATTCTTTATTGTATACATCAAAATTATAAAAATAACACACTTTACTGCCTTAAAAACTATAACGTAGTACAATACGCGGCCTTATTGATTCAAGCAATCTCTTTCAGCCAACCTTTGGATGGACAAAATCTTTTTGAAAATAGTGTCTTGGCTTAAATAATTTTCAATTATGATAATAGTTGTTAGTAAATTATTTACTCGTACCACCCCGGGGCTTGCTTGCCTTAACCAGCCGGCACGGAGTGGAAATCGCTAGAGCTTATCAAGCTCCAGGGGTACAAGTGATAAATGGCATCACGTCAGAAGTAGCTTCGGTGAACTACTTCTGCAGCTCACCTCTCTACACCCCTTGGCCACTCATGTTACCCCTGTCTCCTATGGCATTTTGTGAGGCCCTTGCAGGGAGTGGCGAGTCATCGTCTGCCCATTTTTCCATGTTCCCCGAATATTGCGATGGGCAGACGCCATAGTCCCTATATTACCAGAACCTAGTACAACTAGCAGCTCACCCCAATAGCCTTTTTGTCCTCATTTCCTACATTAGTCCTACACTGACCGGGGCTTGTCCTTGGGTGCATTAGTGAATGGTGTTGACAGGGATAATCGCCGGTTAGTGTCATGCCACATTTCCAATAAAATTCTCAAGGGGCCTCTACGTGTTGGTCTTCCCATGGCCCCACGCAAGCCCTCCAAAAGTTCGGGCCATTTTTATACCTCGTGATCTTGAAAGACATGAATGATACTATTATTTTTATCCCTGTCTTCATCACATCAAAATGCACCCAAGAACAAGCGCCGGTCGGTGTAGGACTATTGTAGGAAATGAGAACAAAAGACACCGGGCTATTGGGGTAAACTGCTAGTGATACTGATCTGAGGCTATGGGGACTATGGCATCTGGCCGTCGCAATTTCCAAGGACCATGGAAAAAAATGCGCAGACGGTGACTCGCCACTCAATGCATGGGGCTCTAAAAATGCCAAAATTATCGAGGGGCGACCTGGGTAAGAGTGGCTAAGGGGTGTCGAGACGTGAGCTGCAGGTTACCGAAGCTACTCCCTACGTTATATCATTGATCACTTCCATTCCTGAAGTTTGATTTTTAGATCTAGCGATCTCCACTCCGTGCCGGCTGGCTAGGGCAAGCGCTGAGGCTGGAGCCTTGTATTACATACATTATTCTCATGTTTATAGCATGACCGTCTCGCACAAGATAGACCACCGACACTTGAAAACATTGATGTGTAAATATTTTATAAATCAAGAATACAATATAATAGATACATTGATTGCTGAATCGTTATCCCAAGAGCCCAAAGCTGACCCACTTGGTAAAATATTGGGGCCTTCGGAAACTGAAAACTTTCAAAACACGCTCAAAACAAGCCAAGTATTAAAACCCGTTCAACCGAAAACAAAAGAGTCTGCCACACTGAATGAGTATAAAGCTGCGATAATGGCCGATGATGATAGTCTGAAAGATTTTGTATCGCCCGTTAATAGAAGTAAGGAGAATGTAGGGTTTAGAAAAAAAAAGACTGACGATAAAGTTGGAGGGGGGATATCTCAGTTTAAGAAAATGAGAAACAAATAGTCCAACGATTTGGTTTTGGCAACAATTATTATAGTTGTGTTAAATATTATTTTTTTAATTAATTAGTTAAAAGTATATTGCTATGAAATAAGAGGAAGGAAATGATAAAGAATCACTCGGTAAAATGGAGCTCCAATAAGCACCTTTGCTACATCATTAAAAAAAATACGTCACACGAATTCATGATTTTTTTGACCTTGTTACAGCTGGTCACACTCGAGAGATTCCTACTTTCATAAACATAGCATATTTCGCAATTTTACATCAAGAAATTATTCAATCAAAAATAGCACGTCCTTAGTTTAATTTCCATTTGGGCTACTGTTTCATAATTTAAACACTGCTCATACAGATAGTTGGAAATATTTTGAATTTTGCGCTAATAATTCAAATTTCGTGTTTTAAAGCTTGAATATAATAGGATTTTGAAATGTGATGTCATGAAATTTAGGAATCTTCTTCTTCTTCCATCGATCAGATTAAATTAATAACAAATTTTATTAGAGTATATTAATAAATACTAGCTTATTCATAATAATTAATACGACGTTTATTCGCTTCATAATCGCATTCTGAATACAATTTATAACACTTTAAACCAGGCCTATAAACCTCGATTAAGTTATGAATAAGGCAGTCAGTTATTCTTTGAAATTTTCTCAAGAAGTTTGAAACTTCGAATCAAAATCTATATTTCTGAAATGCATACATGTAAGACGGATCAACCAATTTGAATCACTGGTGGAAAGTCACAGGATTGAAAGTACATTTATTTTAAATTTATATTTTATAAGGTCAGTTATTTAAATTTACGTTTACATGGATCACTTTGGTTGATTCATCCGAATTGAAATAATGATAAGTCTAGATAATATTTAGTGCTTAAATAAAGGTTCAAGCACTGTAAGGTTTTGTTTTAGTAATATCGTTATTCTGTTAACGGGCTTTCAAAAATACAATTTTATTTATGATGCAACAGTTATAAACAATGGGAGGAAAGATTTTAGAAAAAAAGAAAAGTAAACAGCTACGGGTCACCTATATTTATCTAAGGATCTTGATCTATTATAATACTTTAAGAAATCTCTTTTTATAAGTTAGGTATAAGATAGCTTTTGAGATTTTCCGTTAAATAAATAAATATAACAAAGGTGGTAGTTTTATTTTTTCTAAGCTTCTTTCAATATACGAAACAACATTATCATCCTGTTCCTCCATACTCTCAAATCCCATTATTCTTTTCTCAAAAATATATTTTTTCATGCTATAGCTTATTCTATGAATAATTACAAAAAATGATTTAGAAAATTAAATAGTATTATAAACATATTGACAAGTAAAATATGTAATCCAGATCGCTGTCGGTGGGGAGCGTTCCCAAAATGCTGGCCGCATTCCCACGTATGGCAACGCTTATCTGTTGCCCTAAATAAAGGCCAGCCTTTTGGTCACGCGAGACTTCTTTCTAATCATTGGATACTGATAGTTGAAGATAAAAGAGCCATTTTTCATTCATATTGGATATCTCCGAGCAAAATAAGGGACACAATTTCGTCAAAAAAAGAATTGAAGCTATATGCACAGGCTATCTGGTCCATACGGTGATTAAATGCCTATTGCCTAGCCTGATTACCGGAAAAAAGGTTTTTGGTCCAGAAACTAGAGTTTTAAAGTTTTTAAATGCTTTTTTAAAATTCTCGATACTCTAACATCTATTACTGAGATAATGTCAAGAATCTTTCACCAACCATGAATGGTTAGTTTACGCGATTCCTCCTCGTAATATCTAGGATAGTGATATATAAGTGATAAATAAATAAAAAAATACAACATTTTCTGATCTTTATATCTTATCCAAAAAATCCCTATAACGAGTTGAAATAAAATTTTATCAGTCTTCAGCAGGGGGTAGATCTTTCATAATCTCCAAAAGTCGTAAACACTCTCCCCCATAGCTTTGGGTCTCCCTGTAGGTCCAGTGGCTTGTTATTTGGGGCTACTGCTGTGGCGTTAAATCTATCTAAAATTCGAAGTAATCTCTGAAGAACTTCTGGTTCTCTGAAAGCGAAGTGTGAGTTCTTTATATGTTATTTGGAGTTATTAATGTAAACTTGAAGAGAGAATCAACTGGATGTATGCAATTCCATTAAATTTTAACAACAATTGTATCTAACTAGAGTTTTTCGGTGTTGTCAAATCCTAGTAAGTTTCTCTAATTTATTGGAATAAAAACTTGAATACGTTTTTTCTAATAACTAATAATATCTAACTGATGGTTGTGTGGTTTAGGAGGAGTTAGCGGATATACAGACAGACATACGCGGAAAGTGACTTTGTTATGTACTATGTTAAGATGTACATAATAATATAATGTGTTGAATAATTGAGCTGTCTAGCATATATATTAATAGAAACTATATACTAATAGAAAAAAATACTTGTATGGAGCTTATGGCAAATTTTTAAACGCTCATATGGCAAATATACGGTTAGTAACATATGGAAACCGGAGCCATACTTAAGTAAATAATTGAACTTAAACATTTACGGTCTTATTCATAGAGAGTTAGAGTAAGTTTGAACGCTTCTTTAAGAACCAGAAAGAAGTGTTCTTTACTCTTATTCTTTATGAATAAGACCGTTACTCACTGGTCAGCTAAATTCCTCTGTTCACAAGGATCTTTTTCTATGTTGAAAAGACATGGAGACTTCAATGGATCACACGGTATTGATGGTATATTTTTGTCGCATTGAACTGTAACTTCTCTTCTGAAATAAAATAAATACTTATGATTGTCTTGCGGTATTGTTAAGAAATCCTCATTTAGCGAAGCCAGTGTGGTTTAACATTAAACAGTAAAATTTTATTTTCAAGTTCTAGTATTTTGCAACTACTTAAGTTCTATTATTCATGCAACCGCATGCACAGTACAGGTAGTCGCAGTTTGGTTATCCTCCGGCTGGACGCAGGCACAAAAACTAGTGGACATACTTATAAAACTGACACGCGGCCTTCCTACATTTGTCTTACTTGCGGCCAGCCGCAAGTGTATGCTATTTAGTCTCTGAAATGTTAAAACCAAATTACTAAAATACATCTAAATAATAATGAAAGATGGTCTCGATGTAGTCTAGAGGAAAATTAGATTTTAGTTTAAGCTTTACCTCAGTTGTGAAATTTTGTCTATGGTTGGCATTAGTCCCAGTTTGTTTATGGTCCGACCAGCATTGCTTTGGTACAAGAGATTTGTATCATAGATGCCTTGACGACCAGATGGTCCGTACCAGTAATCCCACGCACCGTTGTAGTTCGTTCCTGAAGTTTTAACAACATGGTTATTATTATAGAAGCCACAAAACTTCAGCTGCTATTAGGTAAGAGTGGAGTACTTCTTAAAAAATCGTATTCCAATATCAACAGCACAAACACTTAACAAGCACACTGCATACAATTAGAACCACGAAAATTTTTAATGAATAGAAAGCAGGCTAACTCAAAATATAGTTCAGATATTGTTACGAGTCGAGAAATTCGAATTTATACCCCGTTAGAATTACTATAGAGTTTATTATAACTATACACAAACACATACAACACAGGTACAAATATAACCGAACACAACAAGTAGTAATCCAATAAAACGCGCAAAGTCCGTCACTAAAAGATTCTCGATTGTAGTACACATGTCCTGCTTCGCTCGTGGTTATCGCTCGACTGACTCCCATCGTTTTATACTCCGCAACTGCAATGTCCCCGTATCTAAGTCGGCGTATCCGACACACCTGGCTAATGACTGCCATAAAAGATTACAATACAATAATGGACTGTTTTCTAATCACAAATAAACACAAAGTAAACAAAAGAAGACGACGATAAAAGAATCGAAATGTTCAACGACGGGTAATAAATGTTTGTTTTGTTTTTGTCGGGACCAGAGTTTTAACCATATTAATATATTATTAATTTTATGTAGTGTGCCTGCCAGAGTTGTCCTGCCCTGAAAATACAAAATGTGGAACCGAATCTAATTGTAAATCTGAATCATCCCGGGATCCATTTAAACACACACAAAATTTCATCAAAATCTTGGAAACTGATTTCAGCACCACCTACTGGATCCAATTGTGAATCGAAACCACCTTACTCTATATGGGATAATGTTGCTGTTAGTCCAGTTAACCATCAAGTACCCTGTACCTTTATGCAGCTTGAACTCGTCCACAGTAATAGCAGCGCTTCCCCAAATATCGTCGATGTTGTGGACTATAGTTGTTCTGTGTGATTTATAATCTTTGGACAACGGCTCCCATTGGTCGATTCCGTCTATATTATTCAAAACCCTGCAAAAATAAATATTGGATACAGAAAATTGTGTGTCAGCTCTGACGCACGACTGTACTTCACTACTTAACACGATCGCGTAAGCAACGTCTTATGGCGTCGTGTTGAGCTATTTATGAAACGGCGCAACGTCATATGACGTCCTGTACTTTGTTATATTTGTTTCGGCGGAACGTTATATTACCTCTAACATAAGGGTGAATTGTTATGACGGAACTCCTTAGCGCCGTAATACACTAAATTTCGTAGTATATAACCGCCGCGTGACTTTCAAAAGTTTATTTTCACGGATACACATACCCGTGTGTATCCGTGGAAAATGTACCGAAAAGATGCGCCTCAGCGTATAGACTCAGAAGCAGGATTGCTCATGCGAACGTATAAAAATGATGGATTAATAGCAAAGAGCCTCGACTGACACCTTGAAAGGCTCTCGCTTGGTATCTGGGTGAAGGGTCGGATGCAGTAGGCAATCATTCAAACTCAAATTCAAGACTTTTTTCAAAATAAGTTTCACTGGAGAACACTTTTGAAAGTCATACATATAAGTCAAAGTTTAAATCTACTTCCTATTCTATGTACACCGCTTCGCAACGTGTTGTCGCTATTTAAAGGAGAAGAAGCAGAAAAAAACTCGCCAGCAACACGTCTAGCTAAAAATGGAAATCACTAATCTTTTTACAATCTGGGCCCAAGTATGTATAAAAGCGTATCAGTCTCCTTTCACGAATTTCATCTTTGTCTACAGAGTGTATTACGAATTACGTATCTACGCTGCTTACTGGGCATTCCTTCGTTAAAATATTGGTGAGAATTTAGGAAATAAAAATGAAATTCGAGATACGTAGTTAATCTTGCTGTATGACTTAAAAGTGACACGTAATGGGGAAAATAGAGATATATGCATTTCAAACGATGCTCACTTGATACAAAATATAATAAACGCCTGCAGAAATATTCTTACAATTCGGTTGGCCTGTGTATCTTCACCAAAAACCCACAAGATTCTTCCATGATTGGTGTTTCGGCCACCGTTTGTAAAACAAACTCCATTTACCTTATATTACCTCCGGCAGCGCTGTACAATGTGGGCAACCAATCCACGATGTGCATCCTTTGGAACGCAGCCCTGGCTTTCTCCTGCAACAGCGGACTCCAGAGCAACCCTGCACCTCTCACACCACCTTCCCAAAGTGTATTTTTAACCTTTAAAAGTAACATTTAGTTGAATAACAGGGAAACTTTAAATGATAGTATGCTGAAAAATTAATCATTATTCATAAAAAAAAATATTCATAAAGATAAAAAAGCGAGACTAACAAGAGATAACCACATAAAACTACTAGGTGTCCCGGCAGACGTTGTCCTGCCCTGAAGAAATAAAATTTAGAACCCGATTGCAGCGCCATCTACAGGGTCCATTGAGATGTAAGCTACCCTATCTTTTAAGTTGGATCAAACTGCACACGGTGTGCAAATTTGATTGAAATCGGTTGAGTAGTTTAGGAGTCCATCGCGGACAAACATCGTGACAGGAGATTTATATAAATTAAGAAGATAATACTAAGATTGCGAGAAAAAGAGATAGAATACATTATATTTAATAATAAAAATACAATCTTAGATCATATAAACAATGCATACAAAACATATATAGTTGAAAATGTTTTGAACGTAGACAGAGAATCCTATAGAAACCGCTATAGCGTGCCGCAGAAAGGGACAAAAAAGATGACGTCACTATATTTAGGGATACCTTGTGAGGAAAAATAATTGTGATAATTAGAAATTTGTACGTAAGGAAGATTTTCATCGATGGGTAGCTATGCATGCATCTGAAGGAGAAGACATACTGCGTAACTCAAATTAATTGCAATGAGGGCAGGAGACTAAGATTAGATGATGATGACGATCTGTCTACGGTTTTGAAGTGTTTTGTTAATTCTTCAAATTTCGTGTTTTAAGCTTTGTAATGAGGCTAGCGTTTTGGGAACGTTCCTTAGTGACAGTGATCTGGGATTTTTTCTTCTGTAAATTAAGCTGTATACAGACAATGTACGTCTTTCAAGACCATGGGCCATAAAAATGGCGCGGACATGTGGAGGGCTTGCGTGGGGGCATGGGAAGGCCAACACGTAGAGGCCCCTTGACAATTTTAATGTGTGGCGTGACACTGACCGGCGATTATCTGTCTACACTATGTAATAATGTACCTAAGAACAAGCCCCGATAGATATTAGGTATTATTAGTATAGGTATCTATATTTTAGTTTTAATCTTTTTTTACCTAATGATTGTAAATAACAGTTGTAAGATTTCATACAATAAAGATGTAAATTCCTAGTAAAAAATAGCTTTATTATTCTATTCTATTCTATAACTTCACGCCAGGTCCCTTGCGGGGTAGGCACGAACAACAGACCGCCATACAGACTTATTCTTACACACCTCTCTTGCTTCTTTGACATTCATAGCTCTTGTCATGCACGCTCGTCTGTTCTTAAGGCTCCTGACATCACCTTCTGCTAATACATGATCAATTTGATCATGGAAGGTGTGTCGTGGCCTTCCGCGACTTCTGCATCCATCCACTTTTGCATTGTATATCTGTTTAGTCATTCTTTCATCATACATTCTTTCCACATGCCCGAACCACCGGAGCATTCCTTTCCTTACCTTCACCCCGACACTCTCTTTCAGACCAACTCTCTTTCTTACTTCGGTATTATGAACGCGGTCCGCGAGCGTCACTCCGCAGATTTTGCGCAGTGCTCGCATCTCGACCGCGTTTACTCTACTTTCATGCTCTCTATTCCATACCCAACTCTCGCTTCCATACGTGAGCGTAGGTACCAGAACCGCGTTGTGTATGGCAAGCTGGAACTTCTGGCTGAGGTTTTTAGCGCCTAGAAGTTTACCTAACGCTCCATTCACAATATTCCCCAAATTTCTTTCTATGTCAGCGGTGTACCTTCCATCCCTGCTAAAAGCACATCCAAGATATACAAACTCATTCACTTGTTCCAGCATAACATCGTCGACCATTATCCTTGCATTCATTCTGGTTTCTTCTCTTTCAAACACCATAACCTTTGTTTTCTTCGCATTCAAATGTAAGCCTCTCGCCTGACAGTCATCTTTCATCATTGTGACTAGTGTTTGCAGTTTTATTATATTATAACGATATAATATATGAAATGTGACGTCACGAAATTTAGAATCGTTCCAACCCACCATCACATTTTGATTCACTTCTACTGGATTGCGAACTGCACACACACATTTCTTTTTAAGCTGAAGTGTAAGCAGACGGTCTGTCGGCCCACTTGATGCATAGCAGTTACCGTCTGGGAATGATAAACTAGCCGTATTAGAAATATCGCATTGCAATATATATTTTTTAATCAATAGCAAATATTATGTAATAAAATGTGTAATACTTTATATCCCGGGAAACCTACTGGATATCCCCGAGAGCGGTTTGAAGTGTTTAGTATGCATAAAGATCAATTTATTTCTCAAAATGTCAAACTAACAAATCCGTTGCCCTGCTAAAAATACCCGTTGACTGAAATTTGGCAAAATAACTGTAATTATTGTAACTCTAAGTCGCGGGCATATTCTACTAATCTATAAAACATAAACATAAATGGAACATATAACGGAAAATAATAAAAAAAACTGGAAATAATAAATAATAGATTTATTATTTACAATACACTTAATTTAATATAAAATATATGTGAAAGCATTTCAGCTTTAGTAAAGGACTAACCGACCGACTTACTGATGGACATTTGTTAATTTTTATTTTTAAGGTTTTAATTTAATAATAACAATCTGTAAAAATGTGTTGTAATTATGGATTTTGTGTCTGAAATAAATAAATATTATGATTATAAAAAAAACAAGGAAAACAATGTAACAAGTGTACAATGTCTTACAGTCGTTTCTCTTGGGAAATTGTGCTAATGATGGTAGACCTTGAGAGCCGGAGGAAATTGCGTTTCAATCGAGATAGTAGCATTGATAACTTTAATTAAGATCGATGAACATAAATATGTTAATTAAAGATAAATTCAATAGAATTGAAATGAGGTGTCAGGTAATTGCTAATAATTTGGTGCTGTAAATTTGTTTATTTATTGCATGAGTTCAGCAAACAGGTAGATGGCCTACTGGTGTAAAACGGTTACCATCGCATATAAACATTCGCAAGGGAGATTCTCTAAAGGAAAACTGGAACCTGGCCTCTAACTCCGGCACACAACCCAAGGTTATTATGGTGGCATACTCTAGTAGTAGCCATTCAGAAGGGCGAATCGTCGTCGCCAGCCATTCGCAATCCTCTGCTGGACATAGGCCTGTCCTCTGACTTCCTCATCCAGCGCTTACCGGCGACCATACACAGGTCGTCCATCAATCGAGCTGCAGAGCGTCCGACACTAAGTTTATCGAGACGTGGTCTCCACTCTAGGACTCGTCAGCTCCATCGGTCATCGGGCCTGTGGCAGGCGTGACCGGCCGGCAGTGACTGCCACTTCAACTTACTAATTTTCGAGCTATGTCAGTTATCTTGGTTCTCTTACGGATACCCTCATTTCTAACTTTATCCTTATGGATCTCTTATAAACAAATATTAAAAAATATTAAACAAAGAAAATTTGTGGACCAATTCTGCCGTCAGTGTCCATGTCTCGGCCCCTTAGGTCACTACGGGGAGGACACACTGCTCGAAGACTTGTCTTCAAGCATTGCGGAATTCACGACAGGCAAATGCCCCTGGCAAATCTTTGACTGCTGGCTGTTATGAAAGTGCTGTGAATAAAATCTATGACTTTTCAATCGGGATTTGATTGATCCCTGCAGTACACAGTTATTATGTACAACCCGCAAGAGTTAACTTGAGACTTGGCATAGATGACGTAAGGGCGAGGCACCGACGCGTCGATGGCGAGAGTGGCAAGGATGCCGAGTCGCTATGGTGAGAGCGGTAAGAAGACGGGGGCGGGAGGGGAGCGCACATTCCACTCAGGTCTCAAGTTAACTCTTATAGTTAACTTGAGACCTGAGTGAGTTAATAGTATTTTAAACCTCTTTGAGGGATCAATGTTAATATTATTTTTTCCACAAGCTGTTAGCTGCCAAATTGCCGCGCCAAAATCAACAGAATTATATCGTCTCTCTTATTCTAATACAAATTCTATGTAGTTAGAGGGAGAAAGTATCAGTTCAAGGTTCATTTCTGTATTTGACCACAAATCTGTGGTGGTTCCGTCTTAAGGGTTAACTTACCCCTCGCAAAGGGAAGTTGGAAGCCGCGTTATCATTGAACCCCGCCGCCGCGCCACCGTTGTCCGTTGAAAATACAATTATGGAGTTTTCCAAAAGTCCGTGGGCTTGAAGACTCTCTACAACTTTTCCAACCGACTCGTCCAGTTTCGTCAAGACCCCTGTTGAGAAAATAATTGTTAAAATAATTTTCCATTTCTCATACTTGGAAAGTACGCTTGATCACCTGATCATAGGGACGAAAACAGTACTTTACGTTCCTGGGAATCAATTTCCCTGCAGTCAAAATTTTTAAAACTGGTTTTAAAAATGCATCAGTCCTGTGGCGGACGTGATCGGCCCACTGCCACTTCAACTTGCTAATTTGGCGAGCTATGTCGGTTACATTGGTTCTCTTACGGATATCCTCATTTCTTATTTTGTCTATAAGAGAAACACCCCAACATAGCTCACTCCATACCCGTTGAGCCACTTGGAACTTGTGAACTAATTCTGCCGTCAGTATCCATGTCTCAGCCCCGTAGGTAAAGGACGGGTAGGACGCAATGCTCGAAGACTTTTGTCTTCAAGCATTGCGGAATGGTCGGCGAACTCAAGCGGTACTTCTTGCATTGAGCCCTATTATTAACGTTGCGCACTTCTATAAGCTAATGTAGAAACCCTCCCATTGTAGGTAGATTCGCAGGTTAGTGGTGCTTATGATCTCTCATTGGTTTTTGAGCAAGATTTGATGTACTATTCATTGTACATTTCTTTTTATATCCAAAAATCTACAGTCCATTCCATATTACAAATTAGAAGCAACGAGAGCGTTGTGCGGGTCCTTAATGCACTTTTAAGAAGCGTTACTTATGCTAATAACAGGAATCTCCACATTACACACGTTACCTTTGTGCTATATAGATAACATACAATGGGCCACTTTGAGGCCAATTCTAGACACCCTTGATTGATTGATATTTTTTTATCGCTGGAGTACAGCAATCAGGCAGACGGCCCACCTGATGGAAAGCGGTTACCGTCGCCTATGCACGTTTGCAACACCAGAGGTGTCACTAACGCGCTGTTGGCCTCGAAGAAATATTATGACACCCTTTTTAAGAAACCCCATATTGTAGTGTTGTGAGAAAATTACGGCAGGGAGCTCATTCCAAATCCGCATGGTGCGCAAGAGAAACGTTCTAGAGAACCGTTGCGTACAAGAGCGAAGACGCTCAAGGAAGTGGAGATGAACGCCCAGCCGATGGCGTACGGTGCGGTGGTTATTTATTACATGCTTACCAGCAAATTTTCTTCTTTGCGTGTCAGATATGTTACCGAATTTTGCAATGACCTCGTCTGGAGCTCTTAGGAATTCGTAAGGATTCCCACTGTGCACAGCTGAATGTCCTATCATCAAAAAGAGGGGCTCGCTTCTGTTATGTGACTTTATTACCTGAAAAATAATGATATAAATATTCCAATGACGGCTTCTGTGGCTGAGTAAGTTAAGCCTTTGCCGGCCTACCTAGTTATTTTAAATTTAAACGGTTTTATTAAAAAGATAGGTAATAATGACGTAGATCAGGGATTCCCAAACTATTTTGGGCAAGAGACCCCTTTCCAAAATGTACTAATACCTCAGACCCTCCATAGCTAAACAACTTTAAAAATCCTACCTTCTTAGTTTTTTTCGTATTGATACAAAATACTTAACAATTTAAAAAAAATGTGGTTGGTTAAGTGAGTAAACTTGACATCATTTTCTTATCAAAATTTAACAAAATAAATAGACATAACATTCAAAAAGTATCGAGTGCAATTAATAATTATTAATACAAATTACATAAAGATTTTTGGACCTCGTCCACCACTAAAATCAGTTTTCGTTTATGTCGACCTCTGGGAAACTGATATCCACCACTTTGGGAATCCCTGACGTAAATAATGTACTAACGAATAAAAAAGAATAATTTAGGTCCTAGGTATCAGTCATCAAACCACTCTCCTCATCAATCTAAGGCGTTGATCAGAGCCTAAAATAAAATCATCAAATCATAAACTATTTATTCAGGTTACTCTACGCCCCACGAGCTTTTAGTACATTTGTCTATATACATGTATGTCTCTGAATACCACGGGTTATAAAAATGGACCAGCCTTTTGGAGGGCTTACGTGGGCCATGGGGAGGCCAACACGTAGAGGCCCCTTGTTAAATTTAATCTACATGTGGCGTGATACTGACCGGCGATTATCCCTGTCTAAGTCATATAAAAATGCACCCAAGTACAAGCCCCGTTCAGTGTAGGACTATTGTAGGGGTTATGGGAAGTATGGCATATGGCTGTCGCAATGTTAGGGAAACATTAATTATGTAGGCAGACGGTGACTCGTCACTCCCTGCATGGGCCCCAAAAAAATGCCGTACAAAATTAGCGAGGGGCAATATGGGTTATCTACATCATTATTAACTTTTTTCAATAAAACTCTTGTTGTTGCTGCTGTGTGCTTCTACATACCGCAGAATTGTGGAATGCACTACCAGAGTCCGAGTTTCCCGAAAAGTACAATCCGAGTATCTTCAAGTGTCGTGTGAATAGGTACTATCTAGGTTAGCCTACTCCATCTTCGAACGCATCATCGTCCGAAATTGGACGTGGTCGTGGTCAAACGCAAACCTATTTAATATAAAAGATATACCTATTTAATATAATCACCTTTATAGCTTCGTTGGTGTAAATATCCGTAGCGTATTGTCCAAATAAATCATGCGCCACTTCAAAACCTAAGACAAAATAAGGCAATATGAGTAAGTAAGAGTTACAATGTTTGTACTGCTTTGCTGTTAAAACGCATTGTCCGTGGGCTCTCAAAGGTTTCTCAATACTCCGAGCAGGAACGGAAAAAGAATACTAATTCCTGCGGCCGGGTGGCCTGTCCTAAGAGGCGACAAAACAACCCACAGTGAGGTGGTAGGGCATTTGTCCGACTAGATGGCTGCCACCTCTGATCTAGAGTACCTATACCGCCATAACAAAACGGAAACTATAACATTTTTCGGGATAAAAGATATCCTGTAGTCATCCTCGGTATCAAAACTACATAAACTCCGAATTTCAGCCTAATCGGTCCAGTAGTTTTTCGATAAAAGCGTAACCGACAGACTGACACACACACACACACACACACACACACACACAGAGCGAGAGAGAGATAACACTTTATTGTACACCATTACAGAAAACACAAAAAAACTTATAGCCTAAAAATATTCTACATGTGCACAATCGGCGGTCTTATCGCTAAGAAGCGATCTCTTCCAGACAAACCGTTACATTCATACATACATACATACGTTACATACGTTCGACAGAGTTACATTCACATTTATAATCTATCTATATAGAGAAATAAAACTGAAGTGTCTGTTTGTAACGTCAAAATGAAAATAGTCAGGGGAAATAATTTGGGCCAGGAGATTCCAAAAATGCATTTTTTGGAATTTTTGTCTATCTGTCTATCTGCATGATGCGGCTACTATCTAAAACGGCTAGACCAATTTTGACGGGTCTTTCATATAGCTAATGATATCAGCTATAAGGAGTAACTTAGGCTAGGTACATTTTTTTAGGATTCCGCGAAAAAAATCAAGAAAGAAAGAAAAAATTATTTCAAGAAATAGCGACGTCTCTACATTGCCGAGATTTATCTTAAAAATTAGAACATATTTAGAGAAATTGTGCTATGAAATTAAAGCCATTTCTTCTAGCTACTCTCTGAAACGGTGGACCGATTTGGACGGGTCTTTCACTGGCAGATAGCTGATTAAGGAGTAATTTAGGCTACTTCTTTTTAAGGTTCCTAGAAAAAACGTCCACGTGGTCGAAGTCGCGGGCACAGCTAGTATTGAATATATGTATAAGTATGTTCAGTATTTATAAACGCTAAAATACCAAATTAGTAATAATTAGTGAGTAAAATTAATAACATTATTATATAACCTCTTCTGAAGTCGAAACCCCAGGATCCTTTCTCCATATTCGTGTGGTCGTACATGTCAATCTTCCCTGTCCAAAATCCTATATGAGTTTCAAACCTTGAATTAATAAGATAAATAGTTTAATAATTATTACAGACATAGCCAAAAGGAAGAGTTTTAACCAGATATGTCACGAATAGTGGTTTGGTCGAATACCAAATTTTCGGCACGCTCTTGGCCGAAGTGCTGAATTGTCGAAATATTGTTTAACTCTTTCATGTCTAGATACCTAATATGAACAGTTTTCAGATAGCGCGGGTTTATCATATTATTTTGTCAATCGTGTACACTTTGATGACTTGCCACATAACCTCTAAGGTTATCTGTATACCGAAATTTCGATCAAAAATACACTGACGGACTCATAAACTGCATCAAAGTAATAGACGACTTTGAAATAAATATTTTAACCAAGTATGCAAACCTTCTATACAGATTTAAATTGAAACCTCTAGATTGGTTCGTGAACTTTAAAACAGCGTAGGGTCATATCCTTAAGTTTAAGTTTGTGTACTGGAAAGGACCTTAAGACTTTTTTCGAAGTAAAAACAGAAATTTAAGGAAAATTGGTTTAATTAAAAAATTGGTTTTTACAATAGACACAAACTTTATGCAAGGGTTTATTTATGTTTTAATAAGGTGTATTACCTCCACGTGCCCTTATTATGAATTCTAATCGGTTCTGCATAGATTTTATTAGGGTTATTAAAAGATCTTGCGGAATATTCTCCCATTCTTCTGAAAGTGCTGTTCTTAGTGCTGCCACTGTCGTGGGCAAAGGGTTTCTCGCACATACAGCTCTTTTTAAATTGTCCCAAACATTCTCAATGGGATTAAGATCCGGACTGCGTGCTGGCCAATTCATTGTACGTATCCCAACCTCTTCGCAATATTGTCGAACTTGTGCAGCAGCGTGCGGCCGGGCATTATCCTGCATTAAAGTAAAATTTTCGCCTATGAATCCCATGTAAGGCACCACGTGATCTTCTAAGATCTCTGTTATGTAGCGATGTGCAGTCAAACCCCCTCTATTACCGTTTTGACGGACCATGTCTATGAACACAAGTTCTGTTCGCACGTTCATCGATATGCCACCCCAGACCATACACGAACCGCCTTCAAAAGGAACACGCTCCTCAATGCAACTTTGAGCATATCGCTCCCCACGTCGACGATAGACTCTTCTGCGACCATCTGCACCATGTAAACATGTCCTACACTCGTCCGTGAACAATACGGAGGTCCATTGCTCTTCTGTCCAATTCAGGTGATCACGCGCAAATCTTAAGCGAGCTTGTCTGTGAGCTACAGACAACTTTGGACCATTTGCTGGTCTAAAAGGGGTGATATCCGCTTCCTTTAACCTTCTTCTTATTGTTCGTGCACTCACGTTTACTCCACGCACTTCATTAAGCTCTGTTTTGATGTTAACAGACGTGAGGAAACGATTTCGCAGGGAAGTTGTAACAATAAATCGGTCATCACGACCGGTGGTTGCTCGAGTCCTGCCTGTAACACGTCTCCTTCTGTAAGAACCTGTCTCCACAAACCTTCTGTATATTCTGGAAAACGTAGACTGATTTAAATTTAAATTTCTACCAATCGTTCGTTGATCCAAGCCCTCCCGCACCAATGCTACAATTTGAGCCGCTTGTTCTGACGAAGTATCCATATTATGGTTCAAAAACTCTCGATGAGTTAAAAATCTAACCCAACAATTCTGCTGGTAAGAATAATTCAATTGACAAAAGAATAAAAAAACAATGAGAATCAACTTAAAACTTTGCTATAAATAACACGCAAATCTGATACTACGAGTAAATTTTCTTTTCCCGACTATATTCATTTGTTTTACTGCAGTTCTATTTTTAAATTTTCCTTTTTTTTGAGATTAAGAGCCAATCTCTCCATATTTATATAATTTAATCTAAAAAGTTTGCATACTTATTTAAAAAAATCATTTCACAGTAATCCTGAACTTTGATTCAGTTTATGAGTCCGTCAGTTTATATTGATCGAAGACCCTAACTTTCAAATATGCGTACTATACGGTGCAGGTGGCGTACTCAATGAAACAGCCCTTAAATTGGACTGTATTTATTACAGGCGTTTACAATTGCAATAGGTATTATTAGTACTACTGTGGTAAACGGGACGTTCAAGACAATCAACACAAGTTAGCACTAGAACCCGGATGCTCCTCTGAACAATGATAGCACTAATTGTATCGATTTAGCTGACCAATACTAGTTGCACCAGTTAAATACACCACAACTACATGACCCGTTCAGGCAGGAGGGAGGTCTTAAAAACACTACGCTTAGTCACAGGGCAGCGACTTAGGTTTCACCACGTAGTCAATAGCCTCCAGGGAAATCTCGCACTTATTATTTTTTCTCTAATTTACTGTTGGCAATAAAAAATTGGTTACGTTCTCACACACGTTGGTCATGCCGTCCACTCTTACCCGCTTTTGGTCTCACATTTACCCATATTAAGTACTCGCTATCGTGGAAGAACTATGTATCCTTTGAAAATGTTCATACGTACCCTCGATTGAGTGGTAATCCTTCTTTCTTATAGCTGCCGAGATGCCATTTTCCTATCAAATGCGTCCTGTAACCCAGTTCCCTCAAGTACTGAGGTAACAACTTTTCAGTTAATGGTAACACTCTTGGTTCTGCTCCGTATAAGACGCCATGTTGCATCCCTGTGTAAAAAGCATAAATATTAATATAGCTATGAATAAATAGCAGTCCATAACCGTCCCACTGTTGGGCTTGGGTCTTAACAAATTTGTCTGAAGCGGAGTATATAACCCATCGGTTATCTCGATATACAGGTTTTATCAAGATGTTTTCTTTCACCGTTTTATTATTACCATGGCTGGGCTCATGCCTCCCATTATAGGGGAACCGACCGTATACCTGCCACGCTTGTATAACGCCGGCTTGGCAGGTTTCTCACATCGGATATTTCGATGTGCAAGTTGCATCACGATGTTTTCCCACATCGTTAGCTCGTGGTAATTGTAATAATACACACAGTATGTCATAAAACTGCCCAAGTGCAATGATATATGCTTTCCGGCCGGGATAGGCACTTGCGCTCCGACGCTAGTCCGCTAACACAGCTTATGACAAAAAAAATAGAATAATACATTATGCAGCTTGAATAAGGTTGCTTAAATTTATTTAAGAGACACAAAACGTATTTAACACCCTTAAATACAATTAGCGTCTTGCACAACGCAAAATTTGCCTCTAAATATGTTTAAAGAATGGTCAATACGTTTTGTGTAAAATGTATTTAGGCAGTTTAATATGATTAACTAATTTTATTCAAAGGCGATCGTTATGCAAGCGGCCTTTTATTTAACTAACTTTTATTTCGTTGTCATTATAATACCTATATGTCGCTACGGAAACCTAAAATATTCCCCCTGTATTTACAACACACAATCATTGAAAACTATGTCCTAAATTAATACTGATAGGTCATATATTCCAGTGCACTAAAGTGATGAACAGGTGTAAATATGCGTTCAATTCAACGGGAAGCGACTACAGGAAGTTACGAACTGCTCGTTTGAATTATATTCACTCTTTAAAATGACTGTATTGTTCATACGCCGTTTTTCAACTGACTTCCAAAAGTGGAGGCTATAATAACATAATTTCGTTTTAACGGTTTCAAGGAGGAGGTTCTTAATTCAATTTTATGTTTTTTTTAATATTAATTATAATTTTACTCGCAGGGGGCTTTGTTCCGAAGCCTTAGGTGAGTAGCGACACCTCAGACCCGACTCCGGAGGCCAAGACAAGGCCCCCACCTCCGTGCTTGCGCGTCAAAGACGTCAATTGACTCTTGTTTCGGAGGCAAAGACTCACTTTGGGTTGCTGAGCCAACGGAGTCAGTTTAGTGCATTGATGTAACAATTTGCTACATCAATGGTTTAGTGCAGTGGTTCCCAAAGTGGGCGATAACACCCCCTTGTGGGCGCTGCAGGCCTAAAAGGGGGCGGTAAGAGACCCAGAAAAAAATGGGCATTGGCAGGTGTAGCCCATAAGAGTTAACTCGAGACTTCAGCGCCGTTGTGTACTACCTACTGCGCTTAGGTCTCAAGTTAACTTTTGCAGGTAGTAAGTCTCGTTTAGAATGAATGTTTAATCTCCGCTAATGTATTTCTCAATAATCAATTAATTTAGTTTGACGTTATAGTGTTTTTTAAGTTGGTAAAAAAATGGGGGCGCTAAAAAATTATTTATTCTCAAAGTGGGCGGTATACAAAATAAGTTTGGGAACCACTGGTTTAGTGAGTTAGCAGTAGTGTAGCGTAGTGGGGGCGGCAGGGGCAGCTCGGCCCGCGCGGCACTTTTTAGGGGTGGCAAAATTTCACAACAAATAATATAAAGATTTGGACCTTTTCATATTTTTATCGCAACTACAAATTCGGACCGATTTTTCATTACTTATTCTGTGACGAATTAAGGGAATCCCCTTTCTTAGAATTATATTTTGTAGCGACTGCTGGAAACACAAAAGAAAAAGAATTTTCAAAATTGGTTCAGTAGATCCAGCGATTACCCCCTACAACGTCACAAACACACAAGGTTTACCTTTTTATAATATTAGTATATAGATATAGTATGCATTAAATTGAAATACCTAAATAAAAGTGCGGCAATGTCGTCTTCCGCCCCGGGCGGCCGGCACGGCCGTTAGTACTAATATAACTAATGACCCGACTGACAAAAATGTAAGAAAACAAAAGATAAGAAAACCTTTAGATCCAAAAATGAATTTTTGTGCGGTTATTAACTTGAGCCTTGTGTCTATATTGTTTCCTTAACTAACTCCGTTGGCTCAGCAAAGTGAGTCTTGGCCTCTGAAACGAGAGCTCGCCACTTCCCTCTGTCCAGCGCAGTGTCTTGCCAATTGTGGGCTTGTAGTGCGGTCAGGTCAGCTTCCACTCTATCCTTCCAGCAATACCAAGTATGCTTTCTTCACTCCCCATTCCTCCTCCATCCACTCTACATGACCGAGCCAGCGGAGACGGTGAGATTTTATCTCCCCAATTATGTCGGGCTCTGCCATGAGGTTTTCTAATTCGGAGTTGGTTCCTACCCTCCATCTTCTTTTATTCTTGGGCACAAGAATTTTCAGAGAACCTTCCGCTCTGTGACCAACAATTGGTTCTTCTCCTTCAAGCCTGACAGCCGTACATCAAAATTGTATATATTGTGTATATGTATTTTTTCCTTAGCAGATCATTTTTCTTCATTACAAACAGAATTTTCGCAATAAACTATACTATTTGAAGAAGTATAAATGAAGACATGAGTGGATGAAGGTGATAAGTCGTATAATTCCAATTCTGAGTAAATCGAGATAAAAGTTTTACTTTTATTTGAAATTGAACTGAACCTAACACCTTTTTCAACTTTTTATTTTTTAAATATGCCTTATATCTATGGTCTAAGGTCTGTAGTCATTTGGTATCGACTTATAATCTTCATCTACGCAAAAAAGCAAGAAACCGAATATGCGACATATTATTATCACCTTCATCCACTCACGTCTTCAAATGTCTTGAAGTCAAACATAAAAATTACTATATTTTGCAATATTTTGTTGTTGTAACAATATCTATAGTAATTTGTATTATTACTTTAAATACATTGTCTTAAATACGTCTGATTACCCACGTACATTCCATTAGAGACATACAACGACCATGATTACGACCCCGATTTATCCCGTTCAACTTGCTTGCCGGCGTCACAATCGTAAGCCCAAGAACGGTTAATCGACCCACCTCTTGACATGGGCAGTTGTGAGCGTTGTAATCGAAAATGATGACCTCATTAGTGACGTTTTCGCCACGACCATACCGACCGTGGTCGTCAGGTGGAACGGCTGACGGAACATATTGGGCGTTGTGAGCTACTAAAGTAACGCGCGTAAATAATAATAAATAAGTACCTACTTGATGTCACAATGTTTGAAGTGCATTTAGTTTGTTTAACTAATAGCTGTGTTTTATTTCTACCTCAATGGACACAGAACGATTTTTTTTTGAGGCGAGGGAAAATGCTACCGATTTACGCACTACTAGGTCGTTGCTAGGGAACGACACATGTCGGTCGGGGGAGGTATCACTGCAGCAATAGTATGCTCTTGGCAGTGATCCGCCCGCGATCGACTTCAGCTCGTGTGGAGACACCGAGGATGCTGCATGCGGGCAACAACCACAATACCCCTGTCGAACCTGCGCTTTAGTTTGTGAAGGAAAGGCTGAGATTTAGAACATAGTTACACCCAGCCGATCCAGCGCAACAAAGTACCTGGAGTGTGCCCTGGGAGGACATACCCCACTTTGTTAGACGGGGGTCGATGGTCCCTTGCTTACCTAGCTAGCTAAGGGCCCCCCGTAACGGAATCTAAATACAAAGAACGATCTACCGTAAGACCGAGCAATCAGCGCGCGAGGTAGGTACGTTCCATCGCATGCCATTGTACTATTTGAATTTGATAAATTACAATCCACCGAAAAATAATACGTTAAATTGTAAGCAATATGTTACGGTTCACAATATTTCGACAGCTTAAAATCATGCGAGATAGATATTAACAATCTAACGGTATTTACAATTTGACGGTGACAATACACATATTACTACGGACTCTGTGGTTGAGCGGGGTAAGCTTTTGCCGACCTACTTCGCTGCAACCCAGAGGGTTATGGGTTCGGTACCTGGCATAGTATTACTAATTGTGAAAAAGAATTTCCTGTTATTTACTGTCGTCTGGGATCGGCCCCAGAGTAGTCCGCTGTATCACCCATAAAACAACCGTAGCTTGATTAATTTGGGGATATACAATATGTGTGTTCTTTATAAGAACATATGGGAGCTGCATACGTCTAGTACTCGCAGCCGCAGCGGACAAGGGACTACTGACTATTGCAGCGCGGGAGTTAGGTATAGTTGCTCTATTTCGCTCACACATAATCCGTCCCGCTCACACACTGTGCTATATATTGTACTAGCGGTACGTCTTGTTAGTATTTGTACTTGAGGTTACCGTTTACAAAAAAAATCGGTTTACTTCAGTTCCCATCAGCACTCGCAGTGAACATAATAATATGTTTTCTTTTTTCCATGTTTTCTGTAATTTATGATTCACAAATGATGTTGGTTCAAGGCGAAACATTTTATTCAATATGTTTATCTGTTTAATAAACAAAAGCAAATAAACGGTGCAAGATAAACATTATTCGTGTTTGCAAACTTTGTTTATATATTCATATCAGTTCTCATTATTGTTTTTTTTGTTCCTTACAATTTACAATGTTATAAATACACCGATAAAATTTAATTATCAATTATTGTTGATGAACTAATGTTTGTATACCTATATCATTGCTTATGTAAAAGTCGTGGTAGCGTTATGGCTAGCGCACGCGTCCTACACTCAAAGGGCGCGGGTTCGAATCTAGACAGGAACGCATGCACCACTTGGCAGTTTTCTGAATGTGCAAATTGTTACAATTACCACATGCTAATAACGTTGAAGGAAAACATCATGCCGCAACCTGCATATCGAGCCAACCCATTTGTCAAACCTCTAGGTAAAGATTTTTGAAATAAGGATGCCATTTTGTGTGAATATACCTGATTCTGGTTAGAAATGTCATTTTCAACAATTTAACGTAACTAACAATGACTCAAATAACGCATTAAAATATTGATTATAAAATATATACTTGGTCTTTAAATGCGATAAATTTAACGATGTATTGTATATACGGTATATATTGTATATATCCATTGTATGGGACCAAATAGGTGCAGTTCAGCATGTGCCAGGCAACAGGTGCCTGATGCTTGTTTTCAACTGCACCTGCACCTTCCTTGATAAATGGGCTATCTAACACAAAGAATTTATCAAATCAGACAAATCAATCACACACACACAAACTCTTCACCGTTATATATAAGTATAAGGTAATAAGATATTACATACAAGATTCATTTCCCATGATTTATATATGGAAAATAGGTATAGCAGAGCAATGTCGTCTGTCTTAATTCCTATTGAATTACTTACCGATATGTATAGGATATTTGCCGGTCATGAGAGCCGCTCTGGAAGGAGTGCAAATTGGTGTCACGTAGTAATTGTGGAGCATAAGCCCCGAGACAGCCAAAGAGTCGATATTGGGCGTTGGTATCTGATTAGAGCCATGGAAACCAACATCGTTCCAACCCTTAAAATTGTGAAAAAATTATTACCTGAAGCAGATTAACAGAACGCCCATTTGATTGAAAGTGGTTCCCATCATGCACAGAGGTTTGCAGCACCAGAAACGATGCCAACGCGTTGGCAGCCTCTAGTATAGTATACATAATAAAAGTACCTTTTAACCTTCTCGTTGTCCCGGGTATCCCGCGGGATTTTCAAGTCAATCGTGGAGGAAGAATATTAAAACGAGTGGGAGGTAAAATAAAAATAATTTATCAATTAAGTACGGTACACGTAGAAAGAGTTTACAGTCTTAAGGTCTGACAGTTGATTTTTTTCTGGGTTTGGATCTTAATACTTGATGAGCAGATCCAAAGTATCACCTGTTTGAGATCCGATTCCGTATTAAGTATTTGCGTGTGTCGCTACGTTGACACCTTCCCATCTTCCAAATACAGCTGTCACTGCTGGAGGAGCTACCACACTTCAATAATCCCTGAAACGCCGCAATTATGCATCCATCGGTGACGGATACATATTTGTGCCTTTCGGGGTTGAGACTGTGGGTCATAGGGACGTGAGGCTTATCATCTTTATCGAGACCTTTCAAGGTGATTGAAAGAAGTATCCTTGACCAAGGGGCTGGCCTATATTTAGGGGCAACGGATTAGCGTTGCCATACAACGTGGGAATGCGGTCAGCATTTTGGGAACTCACCGACAGCGAAATAAAATGAAATTTAGGACCCGATCCTAGCGCCACCTACCGGTTCTAATTGCGAATCTAAACCATCCGGGAACCTACTCAAACACACAAAAACGAAATCACTAAAATCGCTCCATGTGATTGGGAGGATTCTAAGACCCGATCTCAGCGCCACCTACCGGTTCCAACGGGATAGAAATATCCTATGTCCGTCTCCTAGTTCTAAGCTACCTGCCCACCAATTTACAGACAAATGGTACAGCCGTTCTTGAGTTAAAAATAGTGTAACTAACACGACTTTGTTTTATATAATAATTATATACATATAGTATTTGTTGAGTATTTGACTTTGACGTTGACTTTGAAAAATGTGAGGTATTTTATATATCGTTGAATACGTATAACGTGTGCGATGACATCATAGTTTGGTGGCATGCAGATGGTCATTCAAATTTACAAGACAAAAACCATCAACGTTTTGGGTTGATTGGCCGAAGGCTCTTCATTCGTTAGTGATATTCTAATGTCTTATGTCATGTGGAGTAGCCTTGACTCATAGCAATATTTATCAATGTTTCGACAAGTCTCAGATTATTTGTAAATACTTATGAATGGATAATTCGCGGCTGTCTGGAATCATGCAGAAAAACCGCGTCTGGAATCATCCTCGGAAGCTTTCATCTCCGTGGCATAACCAACGTACTGCAAGAAATTCGCCTACAACGGCACGGCCATATTTTACGAGAATCGGCTAGTCGTATTCGTTTGTTATAAATTGTATAATAAAAATAACGGTCAGTAATATGTGGGAACCGTCCAAAACTTGCCTCTCTTAAAACTTTTAAACTAGGAGATTTATGGGATTAAAATATAAGTTTAAGGTAAACCCAAAAGTAGATTGAATACAAGGTACTTTACCAAAAATATTGTTTCATTCCGAGTGCGCCACATACATTTTTAAACTATTCTAATTAGGTATGTTATCATCAGCGTTGTGTCGAATGAAATTCCGACACAACAACAAGCCGAGTGCAACAACCTTGTTTGCTGAAAATGCAGTGTACAATTTTGCGAATTTTATATTTCCTTAATAGGTAAGTAAAACATAATGTATAGGAATATGAAACTAACTTTAATAATACAACTAAAAATAAACTAAATAGTACAAGTTATTATAGACTGTGTTACAAATCGGTGCCAGATGGGAGCGTACCCATAAGGCTGGCTGCATTGCCGCGCTGTATAGCGATGCTTATGCGTTGGGCAAAATATGAGCCAGCCTTCTGTTCACGGGTGGTATCGAAGTATTTTTGCAAAATTCTTTTAAATAGTTTATTTACATTATAAAATATATAAGCAATTAAAGTGAGTCGCTATATCTTCAAATAAAGTCTTTCTTTTTATTCATCTTAAATATTCTCATATCTTTTTTTATATATAACGTCCCCGGCAATATCACCTCATTCATTCATGCTGGTTTACAGGCTCTTATTTAATTAAAATTACATATAAATTAAATAAAAATAACTTACTAAATCATCAGCTAAGATAAAGACGATGTGTGGTTTCATCCGTTCGGTGGATGCGTAAGATGCGCACACGCACAGCAAAGCGAACAATGGGAACAACATGCTTACAACGCAACTCAAGTTTGACTAACGTTTTACTATATTAACCGGCCATCGGCACAAGCCAATGTAGGCTATCTTAGCTTCAATACTATCGTAGAGAAGTAAACATCGAGCCTCTTATGGAAGAACATCGTAAGCGGCAAATATATTTGAGAGATACACTGTAAGTTATTTTTTACATCTTCTTCTTCTTATATAAAAGAATGTTTGTCTGTATCATCTGTATGTCATTTATAGAATCGTAAATCTATAGCAAAGTTTTTGTACATGAGCCAGAGAAGGTTTTTGGGTCAGTTTACAATTGGACCCGGTTGGCGCTGCTGTCGGCATATCGGTTGCAGCTTTTCCGGACAGGACGACGTCTGCCGGGACAGCAAGTTGCTTATAAATTATTATCTATATATATAAAAGAAAGTCGTGTTAGTTACACTATTTATAACTTAAGAACGGCTATACCGATTTGGCTGAAAATTGGTAGTGGGTAGCTTAGAACCACAAGACAGACACAGGATATTTTTTATCCTGTTGGAAGCGGTAGGTGGCGCTAAAATCGGGTTCTAGAATCCTTCTAATCACCTGGGCCGATTTTGGTGATTTTATTTTTGTGTATTTGAGTGGGTTCCCGGATGGTTTAAATCCACAATTGGAACCGGTAGGCGGCGCTGGGATCGGGTCCTAGATTTTAATTTTTTCAGAACAGGACAACATCTGCTGCGTCCTCTAGTTATTAGTATTTTCTCCCTTATTACAGGTAGTAGTAATAGGTAAGGACCTATTCGTAATAATACGTCGTTCATAACTACAACACAAGGCTAGCCTAGGCGTCGATTTTGTTGACACTGCTGCCTGCTCAGTGAATTTCGCCGTTAAAAACCTTAAAAATGGTCTAGTAATTTTAAGAGTTTTAAAACATTCAACTTTCACATAATAAACAGACAATTATGAAGAATAATAAACTCATTGTAATTGTAAACCATACCATTTCCAAATACACGATCTGCCACGTCTAATTATGTAATGAGCATATATTACCACCCGCATTGTATTATAAGGCTTTTGGACCGTGGGACGAGGCGCACACGTTGACAGATTTGCATTCATCATACATACATATAATTAATACATCCAGTTCAAACAACAGTTGAACTGGGTGTATTAATTATATCTAAAGTAGGTAGGTCTTTAAAACCATACGTTAAATTGTTAACATCATATAGAACAGATGGAAATATAATATAATTTTAATATACATATTTTTTAAAATCAATTTATAGTGGAGTTATACAAAGACATTGAAACTAAAATATTAGCAGATCACTGCCAACGGGGAGCGTGCCCAGAAGGCTGGCTGCATTACCACGCTGTATGGCAATATCACTTATTTGTTGTGCAAAATATGAGCCAGCCTTCTGATCACGGGTAGTGTCAAAGAGTTTCTTATACATATGCCTTTAAACAAACTCTTTGCCGACGGACCCCACGGGCCTAATGTTTCAACCCGAAACGGCACCAATATGTAACCCCTTCCTAAGGCTCCATATTTGCGCCGTTTGACGTCTTCAGCTGAAGCGGCAGCGTTGCTAGCCCCTGACTCGGTCATTGGAAGATGTGACGGGGCCAGTGTGTCAACACAGGTCGCATCCCACACTAGCGTCCACCCCATCTTCCAAGGGACGAGTGACATTCCGTCCGATCTCTTGCCATCGTCACGCATCAGGCCATTCGGTTCTAGAATGGCCGGTACGCCGACGCTGACAAGAGCTCGACGGATGATGTCGTTGAGGCTAGCATGACGAGATCTTCTTCCTGCGCTTTTTAAACATGACAACCCGTGGTGTCCAAATCGGTCTACCATACCTCCACATTGACAGTTATGTGGTACGCAACATGGTGCCCCCAGGCGTAAACTTGCGGCTAATCGGAATGTGGTGTTGTCCAGAAGTGTGTTATTATAAAATGACGGGTGTGCTTGTAACCACTGTCCAGACTCCCAATTAGCGACGGCTAAGAGGCGGGCGCGCTCTGCTGAACTGGTACACGTTTGTAGAAGATTATGCCGCCTAAGTTCGCAGAGCGGCCCATCCGCAGCATGCTGTGAAGTAAGGACAGTAGGTACGTTGACGTTAGGGCAAGCCATTGACCTCTTCTGGCACCGGTTAAATAGGGAATTTCGAACTGCAAATTGGTCTTTTGTAAAATTTTGATTACTAAATCACTCGTACTGTAGGCCGATGACAGAAAAGCTGGCAGAGCGACACTGGAGATTTTGCGGACGCCGAGGCCACCCATTCTCAAGATGGGTATATAGATAGTCTGGAAAGAACAGGTGTAGTGTTCCCATCTCTAAATTCTGCCTATTTAATTATGGTTCTACGGACTCGAGTTCCGTACCCTTTTTTGCAAATTAATTTCTAGATTTAATTTTTAGATTTTATACACGCTTATTGGTTCTTGTGTATGACTTTAATTTAGTGGTTTTTGTGTTGTGGTGTACCTTAGGTAAGGTAGGTAGTACACATTGTTAGGTGCCCAAGTTTTTTTTTTGTGGCTATTTTAGAAACAAACGTCGCTGAAAAAATGGCAGATGATACCGATGTCCTTGCTAGATATGATGGCTAGTGATGCGCCTTAATATGCCCGGTGTTGAAGGTCTTGATCTTCAACAATTTCTACATGTAATAGAAGGAAGAAAGGACAAATCCGATTAAATGCTCGTATAATGATGCCTTTTCTGGTTTGTATATCAGCTGATTTTCGGCGCGTAAGTCAGAGTTGGCGGCAAAAATTGTAACTCGGAATTTTGTGGCGGCGAAAATTATCCGAGTCGGCGACGGTTACTGATGAAATATGTCGATTGTTGGTTGCCTGCAGGTTAGCTGTTAGCTGTCGGTGAACAATGTAGCGAAGTATCACCCGTCCGTGATGTGTTGGCCGTCTATACCCGAGGGTGCAGGGGTTGAGTGGCACCCGGGAACAGAGTCGTGTATGCAGGTAGCGATACGTGTGACACCGCTGACAGGAACCGGCGTATGTCTGCTCTGCACTTGTAGAAGTTACCTTGGACGTAGGTGTTGTAGACGAGTCCTTGTTAGTCGTTTCGTGCGCCTTGTGCTTGTGCCTTCTTGCGTGTAGGAGGTGGTCACCATTTGAGGAGGGTGATGAGGTGTGATGGGATGATGAATGACGGTTGCGGCCGTTGAGCGGTGTACGGGTCAATGAAAGAGATTGTTTGCGACGTACACTTTTAATCACACACTCACTCTCAATGTTACAATATTATAGTTCAGAAGGATTTTGATATGAAGGCAAGCAGCGAGCGCGAAAACTAACGTTTTGTACACGAGCACGTATGTCGTGCGGTCGCGTTGAAGACGTGAGTCGGACTGTGTCGAGATGACCCGAAATAACTTCGGTTCTCGAGTGTTTCGCGGCAGAGAATTGCCGCGAAAAACTGGGCGCGCGCTTGTTATAAACGGCGCGATGTTTTGCTTGCCACAGATAAATATTGGTTCCGCGCTTGCGTGCTTGTTTTTATGTTGGCACTAATGTCGCCACAATAGAATTATTTATTCTAATCACGGATGACTGTATTTGTGTATATTTTATATCGTAATTTACGAAATAAGGGACCCGTCATAAAAAAGACTTGACTTCCTGAGTTAAGAAGTGACTGCTGGCCATCTTACGAGTAGTCAACTCACCTTGCGACGGGCGGGTTTTGAAGTTTCAATTTCCTCGAATTGAAAAAAGTGCATTTAAAATTTGACAAACGACCCTTAATTACACTGTTTCTTAATTAATTATTTAAGTTCAGTTGCCATTGTATTGGGTAATGGAAGAACAATGTTACAATCTAAATATAATGTATAATTATTTATGAATAATTATAATTATTTAGGCCACGACACACCTTCCATGATCAAATTGATCGTGTACTAGCCACAGAGTACTTTATATATACTGGTAGTACTAGCAGAAGGTGATGTCAGGAGCCTTAAGAACAGACGAGCGTGCATGACAAGAACTATGAATGTCAAAGAAGCAAGTGAGGTGTGTAAGAATAAGCCTAAATGGCGCTCTGTTGTTCGTGCCTACCCCGCAAGGGACCTGGCGTGAAGTTATGTATGTATTATTTATGAATAAATGCAATTAGTTGTTTCAATAAGATTAGCTGTATATAAATGCCAATAAATTAGGTGTACTTCAAATTTATAACTCTTTTGTATTATTGTTCTTTTGTATCAAATTTGTCTATTATTTGTAATTGTATAATCCAATTTATTATTTTATAAATGTTTTCTTAAAATTTATGTAAACCTCTTCGATGATGATATAATTTAACTAAATAGTAGAAAAAATGACATTTGTATTGAATCCCTAATTAAATTTGTGGCATTAATACTGTATACAATTCCATTCTAAGTCTAAATAAATAAATAATCAATCAAATCGAATAATATTTTATTATATTTATTTCTAATTTCATCATCATCATCCGAGTGTTAAATCCCGGTTGTGTTCGGAAGCCCAGAGTCCGCTTTCCTACATTTTCCACTCCACTTCGCGCAGTCTTCAACATCCCCCGTTTTGAGACCATTGGCACGCATGTCATCCTTCACAACGTCAAGCCAACATTTGTTGGGCCTTCCCCTTCGACCGGGGCCTGGCGAAAGCGGCATGGCTAAACATTTGTTCCCCACATAAGGGACGGTCTCCATAAAGCGATACTCTTGAAATTTGTCTATGTCACGGACATGAAGACTGCCGCGGATCCGGGAGATCCTGACCTGGCCTTTCCGCGTCACTCCACACATCCACTGCAGCATATTCATCTCCGTGACACGCAGTTCTTGCTTTCATATTTATTTCTAAAGTATAAATGTGAATATGATCTTGTTCTAGCTTATATACTTGTTAAACGTTTCGTTATCCCACCTTCGCCTCACCTCACGCCGCCGTCGACTAAAAATCTCCAGCGTGCCACCGCCGCCATTTTCTCCATGTATGTCTAATTGATACTGTATATTAGTATAAATCGTGTAAACTTGACATATGCAAATTGCCTGGAGTAAGGGCCCACGGGTAATCTGCTGGTCCTATAGTTATGGACTGTATGACAGAGATATGAACTAGAACCTTGCACTAGAAACAAAGGGGCTCCACCAACCTTGAAATCCGCCCTCTCCTGGCTCGGTTTAGGTTGCAACACGAATAGAAAGAGGGTAGACAGCGAAATTGATGGAGCGAAGTTCTACCTACTTCATGACCGACCACCAACATTGTATGAAAAAGCATCTATGTCAGAGCCATCTGTAACTAAAAGTGATTGTGAGACATTCCATATTTCGGCGAGAAAAGCATGAGAAACGTAACCAAGGACTTTCAAACGTCTTGCTTCTTATAACTTTTTTTGCTTATTTTTTTATTTACATTTTATATTCCAATAGCGTCTGCCCGCGTTAGCAACCCCCCCCCCCCCCCATTTAGCCTTCCTCCATAAATGGGCTATCTAACAATGAAATAATTTTTCAAATCACACCAGTAGTCCCTGAGATTAGCGCGTTCAAGCAAACAAACTCTTCAGCTGTATGCAGGGTGGAATTTTTAATGATACTTGGAGGGAAGGTACCTACTCTAAATAATAGAGATTTTACTTGAAAGAAACACTTCTCTGTTTTTTTAAAAGAAATAAAACTGCATTCAAAGATTTTCGAAAATTCTCTTGCTTCACACGGGAATCGAACCGACTAAAATCTGTAAAAATTACACCCTGTTATTTTATTGCATTACAAGGATGACATACTTGGTAAATGTAATGAAAGGAAAACCATGAAATCTGTACTTATAAATTCAACGGGTCAAGCTAAAGCACTTCTACTCAAAGATCCATCTTTTTCTGTTTACTTATGTTAGTAATTAATCAGGGTGTGGTTTACATATATGTCCCCGGAATCATATGTAATGAGCGGGGGATGGAGGAGGGGGGGAGGAATACATACCCCCTGTGCAACTCCTATGAGCGGGAAATGTAAAGTTCCTGAGTTATTAATGTTTTTGTCAATCTAACCTCACTTCTGTTTTTTCACTAATATACGATAAATAGTGAATGGTTACAGTCGGTTCTGACACACGCTTTGGTCTACACAAAACCTAACCGACTGTTTAAAACTCCACATATTTAAATATTCGGATACATACAGTCTCCTATCTAAATAAATCCCGTCAAAAAACGTAAAAAAAGTCTCGGCGACAAAATTCCCAGATCATTGTCGTGAATTTCAAACTTCGATAATTAATTGAATATGTATTTTTTCCACTCAAAACCAATTTCAGTTGTTATAAATAAGTCTTAAATATATTCCTAAATACATTAACCATTAAAATCATCCAGGAAATCATCCGGGGACATATATGTAAACCCAACCCATCAATCATTTCATTGACGTTATTTATCAATTAAAATGACAAATTACTGATGAATCATGATCCATTTTTTTAAAATATATATATAATGTTTTGGAATCAAATACGTGTATTGTGTCATATAAATTTATTACAAAACAACAAAAAACAAAAAAAATCTTACAATACTTCTAACACATACATACAATTTTAGTGATAATTTTAATACATTTTATTATAAATATTACCCAATGTACCTTATCATTAATCCTCACGGCAATAAATATGAATAAATAGTTTTGTTCTAATATATAATGATATATAGGAAAAACCAAATGATAAACATTTGAAACAAATACAAGTTTCTTTGGTAGGTGGTAAGATAAAAGAAACTAATTTATAATCCCTGTTAATAATACATTTATAAGGTAATATAATATATTCTTGGGACGAAGTTCTTTATCGCACGTAAGGAAAATTGCTGACCGCTGTATGATTGTTGCACAATTTCGAATTAAATGCAATGAAATAAGATCTAAAATAACATCCATTAGCTTAATATACGTTGTTTTGAAAATGTAGGTCTTGTGACCGCCGTTATTATTCGGCCGCATTCGGCCGCTGCCGCCGCTCACGTGCGCATTTTTTTATACAATTCGACCAAGTTTTCACCTTCGAGTTAATTGAATTTCCAGTTTTAACAAGATTCACTACATTTTGATACAATTTGTCCGTTTTCCAGATATATGGATATATCTCGAATAGGGCTTGTATTGTAATTACTAAGTAGTATTGACTAATTAGCGAGTTTACCGACTTTTTGGGATTTCGATTCAACCAGGTTTTCCAAAGACGTCTTATTAGTGATTTGTTATTACTCTAACTTTGTTAATATGGATATATAACGGTCTAATTCATGCTAATAATACGTTTTTAAGTGCGGTTATTTATTTGATTTTTATTATTCCGACGTTTCGGCCACTTTTTCGGCAGCTGTTATCACTGAAGAGCAAGATGTAAGTGCCAACGAGTGTTGTTGAAGTTTTATTTAGCCTACCGCCAACTTGTTCCTTTTAATAGTTTCGTTTTAAAATCAAAATCAGATTAATAGGCTCCCATAGAGTAAATAATAACCATAAACAAAATTAAAACGAACAAGTTGTCGGTGAGCTAAATAAAAAATTTAACAATACTCATTGACACTCGACAACTACTGAAAAGTGTCCGAAACGTCGGAATAATAAAAATCAAATAAATAAATAATAAAACTTGTTGAAACTCAGTTTTAACACTAGTCGAGAAAACTTAAGAAAAATCTAGATCTCGTTCAAATTCAGTAAGTTGGAAAGCTTCTTTGAGAACCTTAAAGAATCCTTCAAACTTACCCTAACTCAATATGAATAATATCGTAAGGTGTTACCTAAATGGACTTCATATTATATCTTATTTCGTGAATTTTCATATAAAAACCAGAAGGTAATTTTAAAAAGTGATTTACTTGCAGTATTTCCTCTTTTAGGAATCAGTGAGAAAAGATACGCCCAAAAAAGCTATTATCTTACCTCAGACACAATTCGCTAAGATTTAAATAAAGTTTAGTAAACAAATAAGAAATATACAACATATAGTTCGTACATTACAAATGCAGTATCTATTTTAATACTTCAGACTAAACACACGCCTTTATCGTAGCTAAATTATAATTAATTATTATATTATAGAAAACCTTTATGGATTTCATTGGAGATATACATCCTAAAGGCATTTTCACAATAGACCCAGTATTGTCAAGCACTTTTAATAATCTAGTTTTTTTGCGTATACACTTCGTCTTCTTAAATATGGCTTTGCGCTTGTGATTCTGTTTCATTTAATATTTATATATACTAGGGTGGTCGTTAAAAATTAAATTTCTTGCGACGCCCCCTAAAAAGCTTCATTTTAATGAAAAACACTGGGATTTTTTTATAATTTTTTCAAGTCAAGACAACACGTGCCTCAAGACGATTCAAGTTAATTTTTGGGTAATATCATGTTTTTTCAGGAAACTTCTTCATACTTAGAAGTAATAATTATTTTAAGATTGGAAAAGTTTTAACAATGAAATACCTTCCGTATCATATTCATCATTCTCAGTGATGAATTTCAAATTATAGTTTCAGAAAAAGTTTAAAATTCTTCGTGATTCAAGCTTATCTTTCAATTTTTCTTATATTTTTAGTTTTAACTTGAATCGTCTTGAGGCACATGATGTCTTGACTTGAAAAAATTATTAAAAAATCCCAGTGTTTTTTCATTAAAAGGAAGCTTTTTAGGGGGCGTCGCAAATTTATTTTTTAACGACCACCCTAATATATATACATGACTATATAAATATTAAAATAATTGAAGCAAACGCTTCAGTCGAATTTCAAGACTATGAATGACGCCAAAAAGGGAGTTCTGGAAACTCGAAAAGGCATATTTCACTAAACAGTTGGGATTCCCAAAACAAATGCACAACTCTTAGATAAACACAATCGATATCCTAGAACAAAAAATATTTTCATATCTTCATATACAAAATTTTGCTGTACGTATGTATGTCACTAAACTCCCCCTAAACGTGAAACCAGGACGGTTAAGATCAGGGATTCCCAAACTATTTCGGGCAAGAGACCCCTTTTCCAAAATGAACTGATGCCTCAGACCCCCCATGGCTAAATTATTTTAAAACTCCCATCTCTAGTTTTTTTTCATATTAATACAAAATACTATACTATTTTAAAATAAATTATAGGTGAAATGTATACATCCAAAGGAATGATCGTGAAAATAATTAGATTTTAATAAACAATTTCGTTAAATGATTGTAAAATAGCTGTTTTAAGGAGGACGGATTTTTTTTTCAATTAATATAAATGACAACTATTAAATTAATTTATTTAAATTAATTATATTATGATTAGTTTTTGCACAACATGAAAATGGTAGAATGTATAGGACTTTATCTTATCATTGTAACAACTTATATACTACATTCTGGCAAATAATGATTATTATTATTATGGTGGTGCACTAAGCGTCCACCATTTTTTTATCCAAATTACTCATAATCATATAAATCCATTCTCCATAGCAACAACCCGAAGACGGCCCTGCATCAAGTACGCAGTATATAAGGGCGTCGTCGGCATGCATGAGACACACTTCAAGTTCAGCATCAAGGCTTCACGCTGCTACGTACTCGCGACGCTTCAACGGTGTCACTCTGCCCGTTGAAGCCCTATTATACATCAAAGAGCCATTCTTAAAAGTATCAATTTGTCTCCCTCGAATAACATAAAAAGTACTCCATAATACTGTATAGTAATTGTAATAAATAACATCTGCAACGAACCTGCGTATCAATTTGAACCTGGGATCGAAGAGTAAGAAGAGGCTTTGCAACACTGCACGCAATTGTGGATGTGATCAGAGAACACACATATACGACAACTCTGGTCACCCCCCCACATTATTATTATTGTTATACAAAATAGCAAAAAAAATAATTTTGTGATTGGTAAAGTGAGTAAACTTGACATCATTTTTACATTAAAATTTAACATTACTTAAACTACTATTTACTTTACTTGATAGTTTCAAATAAGAACTTGTGTTATATATAACTGAATGGGGGTCGATTTTTGGACCACGTCGACCCTCGAAATCTGTTTTCGTTTACATCGACCCCAGGGGGTGTCAATATCGACCACTTTGGGAATCCCTGGTTTAGATTCACAGTTGGAACCGGTAGGTGGCGCTCCAATCGAGTTCTAAATTTTATTTCCCTAAGGCAGAGGTCAACGGCTGCTAGCTATATATTTTTTATAACAACATAATATTTTCAGAAAATTACTGCAATTTGTCTTTTTATGTATAGTCAAACGATTAGCAAATATTCTATGTAATAGGAAGACGCCAGTGTATAAGCAAAAATATAAACAATGCTTAAATTATCAAAAGTGCCCGCCCTTTCAGATCTAAATACACACTTATTAATTTGAATTTTGGTCAAAAACAACTTAATTATTAATTACCCTATTTCATAATATTAATTTCATATCAAATAACCCTTTCCGATTTCATATTATACCAGTAAAACTACGTTTTAACGGTTTCAGGGGCGGTAATTTATTTGATTTTTATTATTCCGACGCTTCGGCCACTTTTCAGTGGCCGTGATCGCGGAAGACAAACATGTCAAGTGTCAATGACTATTGGTAAAGTTTTATTGGCCTATCGCCAACTAGTTCATTTTTATTATTTAGTTTTTATTTTGTTTATGATTATTATTTACTCTATGGGAGCCTAATCTAATTTACCCACAGAGTAAATAATAACCATAAATAAAATTGAAATTAACATAGCAGTAGGCTAAATAAAACTTACGACAATACTCATTAACACTTGACGACTACTGAAAAGTGGCCGAAACGTCGGAATAATAAAAATCTAATAAATTACCGCGCTTAAAACCGTTAAAACGTAGTTTTATTATGCATAATAGTCGCAAATTTTAAGAAAATATTATACATTATACAGATGTTACTAAGTCATCTGTAATATTATTGATACACATTTCAAAAAAAAGTAATTTTGCTTTTGACCAAAAATCAGTCCAAATCCCGTAATCAAATTCACACTTAGGTCCGCGAACAATACTCAATCTTGAGTCAAAAATTAAGATTATAATCAAGACAAGTTATTTATTATTTTTCATATAGAGGTAGCGTCAATAAAAAATACCACAAATATGTGACTTTTTGAAGTGAAACTTCCTTATCGGCGTTGGGAAAAAAATTACCGTCACATTTTTGGGTTACGCATCACGTCTCATTTTTTCAAAATCCATGTGTCTTCAACTCGTAAGTGTTGATAGATGAATTGTGAGACGATATATATATATATATATATATATATATATATATATATATATATATATATATATATATATATATATATATATATAAAAGTGATCAGCAAAATCATAATTTAACTTTATTTAACCAATTTCTGTAAAGTTGTATATAGTAGATCATTTTTCGAAAAATAAGGTCATAAAGAAGTTTCACTTCTTATGTGTGTACACTAGTAGTACACGCACACGTCTTTTTTAAAAATTTGAGATGATATTCTCTTTTCCTTTAACTAAAGCGCATATTTTAAATCAGAGTTTTACAATCTGTGAAAACAGAGCCTTATTTGGGGGTCATCGGCAAAATGGAAAAGGCTTTTAAATGTATACCTCGTACTTAGGTACTTTCTACTGTCAGCAGCTTTTTATAGATTATAGGTCCTCATTATGAACATGGGTAACAAAATAGAGAAAAACATAAATGCAGTCTTTGTAAATTGATAACTTTTGTCTGTCATGACCCAAGGGGGTCGCCCAAATTTTCAACCTATAAAGGGGTCACGTATACAAAAAGATTGAGAATCACTGTCTTAAATTAAACGAAAATTATTATTAATCTTGTTCTTGGGAATTATACGAGTTACGGAAGACAATTGAATAGAAAATCTATGTATATACTGTCCAACCATTCTTTTACTTTTGACGTTTGCACGATTAATCATTTAACTATGTACTCAAATTTTGACTCAAGATTGCTTCCACACACATGAATACGGACCTAAAACGACTAAATCTCCAATGTCTACACTCGCAATGTCACTCGCACTATTTTGAGATACAAGAAATTCTGCGTCTAGTATAAATTTGGTCCGGGGGCTTACTCCTTGCGCGGCTTCCGTTTCCGCTGCCCGTCGCCAGCGCCCTCTGTGTCTATCAGGGGCGACGACTGAAACAGTACATTTTTAATTAACATAGTGTCAATAATTGAAGACATAAATATAATCAAAAGTAGATAAGCCTAGAAAAGTAAAAAATCCAAAAACAAGCAATTAATTTAAAAATTTCGGGTTGTCTCGAAGAGATCGCTTCTTAGCGATAAGACCGCCCATTGTGCACATTTAAAATATTTTTTAGGCTATAAGTTCATCTGTGTTTTCTGTAATGGTGTACAATAAAGTGTTATCTATCTATCTATCTAATTTAGTCAAATTATACTTCGATAATTATAAAACTAAAGTTTGACTAAATTCCTGTTTGCAGGTGCTAGACTATCTGCAAAAATTCAACGGTAATGTTAATTATGCTAATGTTAATAATTTGTATAACCGTGCAACTCGTCAGCATTGTGCCTGTCTTCCTGACTGTAAAATAATCCTGTTTTCTAATTTTTGGTGGGCTTAATTTTTTTGTCTCGATTTTTTTACTTCTTATATTTATACTGTATTTAGAATGTAAAAGGTCACCCAGTTGGGGTTGGGTGACGAGACTGAAACACCTCAATTTACTGGCGCAAATAAAGTGGGAACAATAATACAGCAGTGAACTATTGTTCACTGCTGAATTATTGCTGTACTACATTTTTTAATTCATGTGCTACATCCAGCAGTGGACAATACTACGTATAGCAGTGGACAATGCTACGTATAGCAGTGGACAATACTACACCCAGCAGTGAACAATACTACGTCCAGCAGTGGACAATACTACGTATAGCAGTGGACAATACTACACCCAGCAGTGAACAATACTACGTCCAGCAGTGGACAATACTACGTATAGCAGTGGACAATACTACACCCAGCAGTGAACAATACTACGTCCAGCAGTGAACAATACTACGTATAGCAGTGGACAATACTACGTATAGCAGTGAACAATACTACGTCTAGCAGTGAACAATATTATGTCTAGTAGTGGACAATACAATGTACAACAATGAACAATACTACGTCTAGTAGTGGACAATATTACGTCCAGCAGTTGATAATACTATGTACAGCAGTGGCCAATACTACGTCCAGCAGTTAACAATACTACGTCCAGTAATGGACAATACTACGTATAGCAGTCGATGATGATTAGCTAAAGACGATGGACACTCTAAGAAACATGAATCTTACTTCATCGTCGGGTGCGACCTCCTCCTGTTCAGTGGTGTCGGGACCCTCCAGGTCCGCCTTGCTGGCCCTCTCCTGCGGCTCCGGCTCCTCTTTGGTTTCCTCCTCGCCGTCGGATGTGTGCGGGTCGTCTTCCATCAGGGCATCAGTCTTCTTCATGTCACCATCTGAATCCTGGAATAGTGTTTATGACTCTATAGTCAACATTGCCTCGTATCGTGTGTAATCAAGCCCGATATTTTCGGTTAAGATATACGGGCCAACAGGATTGCCATAACATTTCTACAGGCGTCTCGAATTAAATTTTTCTTCCCTGAGTTCTCACTAATTTAATACTAATTTTTTGTACCAAAGAGAGAGAGAGAGAGAGAGAGACACAGATTTCAGAGATTACTATGATGTATTGATTGATGAACTTGATTTAGTATTCTTGTATTGTATGTAGTTCAAAATAAATACTTTTCTTTCTTCTCATACAAAAATTTATGACATATAAAAAAATACGATAGTAACTTAAGTCTGTCTATCTGTTAAGGTTTCTTTATACATATGTAGTTATAAAACCAAAAACGGACATATGTAATTTTCATCCCGGGAGATGAGATAAAATGAAGTGAATCTCCCGGGGGCAAATAGCACCAATCTTTAAATATAAAAGCTCACCCCCTTGTTGGGTCCGCAGCACAGGTAGGCAATAAGTCCGACCACGAGGAAGGAGCCGATGATCACGACAGCGTAGACCCAAGGGTTCTCGCTGGCATACTTCAGGCCCCTCTCCAGGACCGAGTCCTGGAATATTAGCTCACTACTGACAACAACACTAGCGACGTATTACTACAGTGAACCTAGCAATAAATATTTTTTCAACTAGCACCACTCCTAATGATGACGATACATTTTATTTTATGACCACTTAATAATGTTGTTACATGCCGACAAAGTGAATGCACACCTGGTTTATTACCTGAATGAGTTGTGCAAAATTCAGTTCACGCGGTCGATTGTTGTATTGTACAGTTTAGTATAATACAATGCCCGAACGGAGGGGTGAGGCAGTCAAGCCAAGATTACGATACGAGCAAGACATGTGCAGATTCGATAAGCTCGAATCGTGCAGTTTGTACTGGTTATACGTGTTTGTAGTTCTAATAAATTCTATAGTCATTCCAACGGCATTTTAATTCGAGTCCCTTAACTCGTAACACTATGTGGAAAATCGAATTATGTTTTTTGTGCAAGTCAAATAAAGCTACTGCCTAGTATTCCATTTCCATGTTTAATAAATTATTAGTGTGGCCAATCTACCAATCATTGGGGGGGTGACAACAAGTAAATAGTTCCCCCTACATCTAGCCATAGGAACTAGCCATCCCAAGTTGAAAGGTCGAACCTCTCCGACCCGTTTCAGGAGGTAGGCCACGTACACGACGATCGGGATGGCCACATACACCACGTACATCGCCCAGTACCCAGGCTTGTAGTTCATGGCGCGTAACATTCGACCCCATAGTGTTCGCTATAACCATACAAGTTGTCTTTCACTCCGATCGGAAGACAAACAAACACACACATTGAACATTCTCAAGTTAAGTTCTTTTAAGTTACACTCGTGTCATGGGTAATAACGGAAAGTTCATAACTGGCACTTACCATTCCAGGAAACAAACTTAGACCAACAACGCTGTAGCCAACTTAAGCATGAATCCATCTCTAAACTTAAGCCCAGTTCCTATATTTTACCGATCCTTCATTTGCCCAACCATCGGTAAAGGTTGGATATAAGCTCCGTACAAGTAGTGACAAAAATCAATTGATGGTAAGGCAAGTGAATATAATATAATTATATATATTAGAGTGACACAACAAAACCAAATTTTTTTGAGTCTCGAGTGAAAAGCGACCTTTTAAAAATTCAAATTTGAACTGAAACTTTCAGAAACGTATTATTTTTGGTCTATAAAATTATACCGTAACGAGAGAAAAATTGAATAAAAAGATTCAGCAAAATCTGTGTTTTTTATTTAATTCAAGTCAAAAACCGATTTTTGAAATTTAAATCAATTTGGAGCGACCTCTTAAATCTCTTTAAGCATCAAGCTCAAAAAAGAGCTGTCCTTTGAAGGGAGTTCATTTTTCACTGGAGACTAAAAAAAGACTGTTTTTTTGGGGCTACTTTAATATATTTACTTTGTTACTTGTATACCGTGTCGACATCATCAGAGTACACTCGGACCAAGTAATATCTACTTGTAAATTTACTCATTTAGTATCCGTCTATAAAAGTTTTTCTTAAAGGCTTAAAACTATCATGTGAAAGATACAAAATACACCGTGATTAGAGAAAAAAAAAACTCACTGAATCACTGGAGATCTTTGCTCGTTTGAGTGCAAACGTTTGTTGGGCCCATTCCTCAGCGACTGCCATATCGTCCGTTATGATCAGGTTGTCGAAGAGCAGCATCGGAGACATGGACCACAGCTCGAAGCCAACTGCGTGCTGGGGAAGAGGAAACCATCCACAAATAACTTCTCACACGGATTGAAAGTTTTTTTTACTCCTCCTTTACCCTTGTCACAGGCGGTGAGACTTCTCCTTTCCTAGTGTGACGATACATATTTTGCAATTTCGCAATTTCACACACACACACACACACACACGCACACACGCGCACACGCGCACACGCGCACACGCGCACACGCGCACACGCGCACACGCGCACACGCGCACACGCGCACACGCGCACACGCGCACACGCGCACACGCGCACACGCGCACACGCGCACACGCGCACACGCGCACACGCGCACACGCGCACACGCGCACACGCGCACACGCGCACACGCGCACACGCGCACACGCGCACACGCGCACACGCGCACACGCACACACGCACACACGCACACACGCACACACGCACACACGCACACACGCACACACGCACACACGCACACACGCACACACGCACACACGCACACACGCACACACGCACACACGCACACACGCACACACGCACACACGCACACACGCACACACGCACACACGCACACACCACACACACACACACACACACACACACACACACACACACACACACACACACACACACACACACACACACACACACACACACACACACACACACACACACGAGAGAGAGAGAGAGAGAGAGAGAGAGAGAGAGAGAGAGAGAGAGAGAGAGAGAGAGAGAGAGAGAGAGAGAGAGAGAGAGAGAGAGAGAGAGAGAGAGAGAGAGAGAGAGAGAGAGAGAGAGAGAGAGAGAGAGAGAGAGAGAGAGAGAGAGAGAGAGATTTGAGTAAAACAGCAGATCCTTTAATTAGTTTTATTTCCATTCAGACTACTTTTATAAGATTTTAATTGACTTGCAATGGATGTACCCATGTATCAATGTATGTAAGTTCGGAATCTTGTAAGTTAAATTTGACGTGTTTGTCACGACCATAAAGACCGTAGTGGCGACTACGATACTCCCACTTGCCAGAATTTCATTTACCATAATTTCAACTGCTATAATGGGTCAACAGACATAATATTATTCTCAACACACTTGCTCATAAAGTGGCTCTAAGGTCACCGCAATTAGGCACAGAATGACACCCATAATCAAACTGCGACTAAAAAAATTATAACTCACTAGTGAGTTATAGATTTTTTTTTAATTTTATTGGTTGAGTTGCTTTGTTCTTAAAAAAGTTTTTATTCAAAAAAAAGATCGTGTTCTATAGAACAAATAAATTAATGTTCCAATTGCTTGCTCATATAATGCAACTTCTTATTTAAATAGATAATTTTAACTCGCACGTGTTTAATAAATAAAACTTTTACTCATATGTTATATATGTTTTGTACTAACTGCACATTTACTAACTGTTTCTCTAAATAAACTTTTTATCTACTAAATAAAATGAGTTTTTGTTGTTATTTTATTCGCAAGTGTGTTGAAAAACGTCGTATGATACACGTGTGTATTGATGATTGCCGTCCTCGGCTCTCTTAAGACACTCGCCTACGGCTCGAGTCTCAATGGCGCCTAGGCGGTAATCACCAATGTTACACACTAGTACCATAATGTACTATTCTCATAATTTTACATGTCATACTCATTGTTTACTATATTAGTCACGTGCTAGAAACTTTGTTTCCCACAAAGTCGATTTCAATAACATCATTTGTTATAATCATTATATGGCCTAATTATCATATGCCATAACATCATTAGCCATCGAAATTGCTTCTAGAAAAAAACTAAACAATCAACAGGTTTAGATTTGGTTAGAACATGAAAATTAACGCGTGAGCCGAGCGAGCGAAGCGAACGTGCCGACACAGCGGCCGTCGAAGTACTAGAAAACCAATCGCTTTTTAGGACAAAGGCGTTAGGTTAATTTTATACAGTGAAATTAATTTAGTATGGCGTTGATATATTCTGTTAAATAATATTATTTCAATTAATAAAATGGATAAGAATACGTATGGCACAGGTAGTTAGAAGATAGAAATTACTTCATTGTTCACCACATACACATAAAGTAAATAATTAACAATAACTTCGCGTTAAGGTAGGAACAAAGGGCATTATTATATATTTATTTACGTGATGAGAACTACTCACAATCGGTGTCATTTTGAAGGGCTGCTCGTCCTTGAAGTAGTCCGGGTTGGGGATCCTGCGGGGGCTCCACTTGCCCTTGTAATTGGGATTCGGGATCAGTGGTGCACGCCAGATACCCTGTCAAAACACAAAAAAAATGTATTTCAGTACCCAAATTCGGCACAAATTGCAATCGAATGTTAGACGAATTTCAGCTCATCCCTAAAAAATGTACAAAGAGAGATTGTGAACTATATTTAGGCAGAACATAATATCAGGTAACATAGTGAACATATAGCATTACAAAAAACGAATGGCAACGGACAAGTGGAAAAACGAATGGCAACGGATAAGTGGGGGGAAAACGAATCGCAATGGATAAGTGGAAAAACGAATCGCAACGGACAAGTGGAAAAACGAATCGCAACGGATAAGTGGGGGGAAAACGAATCGCAACGGATAAGTGGAAAAACGAATCGCAACGGACAAGTGGAAAAACGAATGGCAACGGACAAGTGGAAAAACGAATGGCAACGGATAAGTGGGGGGAAAACGAATCGCAACGGATAAGTGGAAAAACGAATCGCAACGGACAAGTGGAAAAACGAATGGCAACGGACAAGTGGAAAAACGAATGGCAACGGATAAGTGGGGGGAAAACGAATCGCAACGGATAAGTGGAAAAACGAATCGCAACGGACAAGTGGAAAAACGAATGGCAACGGACAAGTGGAAAAACGAATGGCAACGGATAAGTGGGGGGAAAACGAATCGCAACGGATAAGTGGAAAAACGAATCGCAACGGACAAGTGGAAAATCTTCAATTGATAAGTGACAAAATGAATCGCAACAAAATTTAAACTTGAAGTGTTACGGGCAGATTATTAATGTACTTGTCCGATTTGAAAACATGCCCATAAAACTTCAAGTTAAGGGTAAGTTAAGGGCCTTACTTATAATAATCTAGTTTAATTACTTAAGAGATGGCTAAATCTCTTAAGTAATTTAATAATACCCTAGTAATTTTATATTATTTGATTTTATAAAACTTTTAGCATTTCCTTTAAAAATAAACACTTTAGCTACGGTAGCACCACCAATTTAATGCCTTTTGCCGTTACTTTACTATTTCTTAACCTTAAGAGGAGTTTATGGGTAAGATTTTCACTAATCAGTTGCTGAGCAGTTCTTAAAATTTAACAAACGATTATAAGTAAGGCCATAACTATCTACAGTAATATCAAAATTATCTATATAAAATAATATTACAATATTCTAGACCAGCCGTGTCTGTACATTGAAGCTATAAAAACACAACTGAAATTGACTTTTTAAAGTAATATAAACGATGGAGAACACGATGCATTTTATTTAGATTTAAGGGATTCACGTAAAAACTACTAGGCCGATTTCGATACAGTTTTACGCTGATCGACGGCAAATTTTCAGACTTAAAATCTGCACTTCTTTTATCCCGGGAAACCCGTGAGAATTTTTCTGGAAACTATTTGCCATATTACACAAAAAAAATACTCACTGATCGATAGCAAATTTCGTGTGATATTGGAACGAAGTTCCTTATCGCGCGTTGCGAAAGGGGGCTAGACGGAAAAATTAAGACCAAAATTGTAACGACACTTTTTGCTATAGTTGTAAGCCGTGCGGCGTGCGCGTGTTTTACTAAAAGCTATAGCTAAGCTGAGCCTATTGATTAAGTTTATATATTTGTTAATAATCAAAAAATATTATTTAATTTTAAAAAAATATTACAATTCTTTCACTAATAATCGAAAGGAACTTCGTTCTACCCGGGTGTCCCTTGACACCTCTCAGGTTTTTTTATACAGGGAATCTAGCGAAAATTTCAAGTCACCGCGGGCCTAGTCCTGAAATAAAGACATATACCAATAACTACCTTATAGTTGGGATTGGGGATGGTGGGTGGTTTCCAAGCTCCGCACCCTGGCGCGGACGTGCACCGGGGGTTGTCGACGAGGGGCGCCTCCCACTCGCCGTCCATGTCCTCGTCCCAGTCCTCGGGCTTCTTGGCCTCGGGGTCTGGTGCACCGGTGCAAACACGAACTTAGAGCATGTGATTTTTCTTAAGATTTCGCAACTAGTCACACACACTCACACAACAACACTCATTGACACTCGACATCTGTCTTCTTCGGCTACTGAAGTGGCCGAAACGTCAGAATATTAAAAATCAAATTAATTGCCGCGCTGAAAACCGTATGTATTCTGGTTGGGAAAACTTAAGAAAATATTCAAATACCTAAATCATCATAAACAATATATCATTCATAGTGTTACTTCAAATCAATTTGGCTTCGACTCACTTGTATGTTTTGCTGTGCAGTTATCTGGCCTACATGGACTTAAGTTTCTTTGTTATTTTTAAATGTATAAAACTGAATATTTTTTTATGTAAGTGAAATAAGGCTACTGCCTAGGGTTTGACACGCATCTTGGTCGCGGGAGAGACTCTTACTTAAGACAGGACTGTGAGAACAGGAACAAACTGTAGTGGAACAGTTACAAAGCAATAGATGGCGCTGTGTAATAATTAAGGTCGCAAACGATTCCCGAAACTTATAAATATATACAAAATTTCCAACAACAATACATCATAGTGTTGACTAGGACATGATTTTAGAATGAGCTTGTGAGAGTAACGTGAAATTTTGTACTGAACCGATACAATGTATCACTTTAAATAAGGCGAGGAGATTAGTATTAGCGATGCGCAAACTAAATCACCATTGAGATCAGTGATTTATAAATCTTTTTCCTTGAAAGAATTAAATCACTCTTTTGAATCTTTAACTCTTTGGTTTCGAATGAGATAATTAATTCAGTTGACCGGTTTTAAGCTTTAAACTAACCATAGAGAGTCTAATTTACTGTGTATCATCATTGTATTTCTTAGAGTGCGCATGTTATCTCATTTCAATTCACAATATCCTGTATCTACTGTCGCAAACTACATCCGAGTATCTGAGTTGTTAGTTTTCATCATTCCATGCGACTAAAATCAATCAAGTGAGTTAAAGATGTATTTTTAAAATCAAAGATTTAAAGAGTGATTTCGAATTTTGAAAGACTATACATCTTTTAAATCAATCATTCCTGAGTTACACATCTGTAATTTGTATGGTTTGTACCGGTCAAAATTTCTAGCTCGGAAATGTTCGTTAAGAATCGGATGAAATCGGCTTCGGTCACCTCATTTGACTAGCAATCGTACTGTGACATTGTCATGTTGTCCCTCTTTGTCATATCAACATCCGTAGAGGCGTTATTGTACGGTTGTAGCATAAGCCTCGCTCCGTCCTTCCTATTACTTTTGAGTAGTAGCGCGACAAAAATTTTTGAAATGTTACATTTCAAACCTTGAGCCATATCAGTACAAAAGTATTTTGTACGGGACAAAATTTTGCGTAGATGAAGGTTATAAGTCGATACCAAATGACTACAGGCCTTAGACCATAGATATAAGGCATATTTAAAAAATAAAAAGTTGAAAAAGGCGTTAAGTTCAGTTCAGTTTAAAATAAAAGTAAATTTTTTATCTCGATTTACTCAGAATTGGAATTATGCGACTTATCACCTTCATCCACTCATGTCTTCAAATGTACTAGCTCACACGTGTACTGCTCATCTCACTGGAAGATCCTTCTCTAAGACGGATCATAAACTTTAAACTTTTAGCCTTTGGTGTTGCAAATGTCCATAGGCGATGGTAATCGCTTTCCATCAAGTGGGCTGTCTGCTGAGCTCCTGCAAAAAAAAAAAATGTCCCAACTATGACCTGGCACCGTCTCGGGCTCGTCGTCCAGCCAGCCGTCGGGCTTCTCCGCGTTGGGGTCGATGATCTGCGCCGGCGCACTCTCGTCCCAGTCCTCGGGCTTCGACGCACTCGGATCCACGATCTGACAAAACGAACATATATACATATCCTAATCACTGTAACAACAATTAGTTGTTACAATAAATTAAGAAATATAATATTTTTGAATTTAAAATCGAGGAACGCCTCCCAAAACAACAGAACACATTATTGTATCGGCCTGCGAGCAGAAAACATCTCATATAAAAGTGTCTCCTTACCTCATATCCTAAACCAGTCTCTCATTAAAGATAAAGATCCGAAAAAGATCACAGAACACAATATTGTTACGAGTTAGCGGGACTCGAATTAAAATGCCGTTAGAATTATTATAGAGTTAATTCGAACAATACAAACACGTACAAATATAACCGAACGCAACAAATCCAAACTAAATGCAGAAGGTCGTAATTCAATAAAACGCGCAAAGTCCGTCACTAAAAGATTCCAGCATGTACACACTGACTCCTCTCTCCATCAGGCCGCCGTTTAATACTCCACAAATGCAAATGTGCCCGCCCGGCAATGTCGACACAGTTACCTAGAATTAGCTTGTTACACCTGGCTAATGATGCTAATGAGCGATTACAATAGGACAATAGTCTGTTCTCCACAATAACTTAGAAATATATGCCAATAAAATAAATAAGTGAACAACAGAAGACGATCACAAAAGGATTACAATTAGTTCAAATGCCGACAGGTAACAAAATGTGCTTCTACAGATCTGTACGTGGAATTCGTCTTTGTCGGGCCTAGGTTGTAACAATAGCACTTACTTACTTACACCATTGGCTCAGCCACCCAGTAACTGTTGGCCTTCCAATATGAAGAAAAACTCTTTTAGATTAAGCTCGCCTTTTACATCACCACTATAAGTTTGTATATACATTTTTGTGTACAATAGAGAATACATGAAAAATATAACCTCACCTTCTCCCTCTCATCCCAGTCCTCGGGTTTCTTATCGTTGGGGTCATCGATCTCCTCTGGTGGGTTCACTGGGGGAGTGAAGTCCTCCAAAAGGGATCCAGAGTTCACCTCCTTGTTGTCAATCAAAATGGTGAAAGTATTGTCGGGACGCACCACCAATGTGTAAAGATGGGGCTCTTTATCTTTGTAGATGTCGTCCAGGCGTTGTCTGTAATTTGAAAAAAGGAAATTAAAAATTATTCATATATTTTATGGTTCCATAGCAATTTCGTGCAAAAATATAACAATTTGGTAGATGACATTTTCTACAATAAATTCTAAAAAAATGTTCAAGTAAAAAAAAAATCGGCCTGGCTGAAGGTTAACAATTGAATTACTGTTTGGCAAATTAATTTTGGGTTTGTAGCTAGTTAAATAACGTCATATAAAAATTGCAGCCATACTAAAATAATTTGAAAAAAAATCAATTCTGAATTGGCGTCTGGCACGGTTTAAACAACAACAAAAATGTCTGGCAATAATAGATTCATGTGTCAAAAATTCCAAATAAAATAATAAGCAAAAAAGAAACCTTCTTAAAATGCTTTGAAAATTTGATATTTTCCCTGTACAGATACGATGCGCACTGATGAACGCAACCACTACCGCCAGCCAGACTGCCCGTATAACGTCCGGAAGAGTGAGAGCAATAGCATATCTAAAAACTGGCCTTCTTGAAATTCTTGTTTTTCCGACGTTGCTCGCTCTCGTACCATTAGGAACATTCTTAGATTATTACTAGCTGTACCCGGCAGACGTTGCCTGCCTTTAAAATATCCAAAAATCCACAACCCGATTCCAGCGTCATCTATATGGCCAAATGTTAATCTAAACTATTCACAAATCCACTTGAACCAACAAAAAATTTCATCAAAATCAGGCCCAGCGTTTAGGAGAAGTATCGTGGCGCCAGCTACTTGGTCCAATCGCTTATTTAAACCATTCCGGGACAAACTTCAACACATACAACAACAAAAAGACCTAACTTCTGATACCCGATTGCAGCGCCGTCTACCTGGTTCAAATTAAAATCTAAATCATCCCAGTAGAAAATTATAAAAATACTAATATCGCTATTAAAAAATAGGGGTTGATCGTAAAGGGTTGAAAATTTAGGTTTGTATGTATTTTTAATTCTGTATCATAAAAAAATAAAAATGAAAAAATTATCAAAAAATAAATAAAAATATGTTTAGGGGTGGACTACCCTTAACATTTAAGGGGATGAGAAGTATATGTTGTCCGATTCTCAGACTTACCCAATATGCGTACAAAATTTCATGAGAATCGGTCAAGCCGTTTCGCAGGAGTTTGGTAACTAACACTGTGACAAGAAAATTTTATATATAAGACTAGCTGTCCCGGCAGACGTCGTCCTGCCAGGTAAAAATAAAATAAAAAAAATTTAGGGGTGGACTACCCCTAACATTTAGGGGGATGAAAAATAGATGTTGTCCTATTCTCAGACCTACCCAATATGCACACAAAGTTTCATGAGAATCGGTCTAGCCGTTTCGGAGGAGTATGGCAACGAAAACTGTGACACGAGAATTTTATATATTAGATTAATATCTTAATTATTAATATATTAATAATACATTGGATTACTGACTATGTAGATAATATTAGAGGATAGTTTGTAATGATTACCCCCACTACTCAGCTCGTTCTGTAACAACTCAAACATAAAAGCGTTCGGATGAAGCGACCATCTGATTCTGACTCCGACTTTGGTGAGATACAAATTTTTCCCTTCGGCTTTGGTCTGATGCACATATCGTAGCAGTGCTCTAGGGTGACTAGTTATTATACGAGAATAAAAATCTAGAATAATTTAAATGTAATTAATTATTATACCGGCATTCTTAGAGAAGAAGTACGCTCAGAATAAATAAGGTTTGTAAGAGTATCCCTCTTATTCTCTTATAATAGCTTTGTCGACCTATGTTCGACTATTAATACAATAAATAATATAAATTGGTGTTTAAACTATAATAAAAATATTATTTAACTCGTTAAAGATGTGACGCCATAACCTTCTAAGCTTGTACAGCCGTGGTTTGAAAAAGTTCGCCAGATATCAAATCGATTCATTTTACGTTCCGCGAGCACATGTTACCTATTCAAACTAAGTCACAGAACAGACTGTTTGCCAAAATATTAAAATTATCAACAAAGTTTTCTATCAAGACTTTCTATCATGACTAAGAGTTTTGTTTAAAACTATAAAACCTTTCTATTGGTTTTAATATTTATGACAAGCGTAACTAAATCCTTTTTGTTTCCTAGTGTTAATCTCAGTTTCTGTCATTGTCAGCATTGCAATTTTCTTTTTTCACGTTTCTATATTTTAGAAACGTAACAAATCGTAATATTTATTAAAATGTGTTGTACTCATGAAAGCAAAAGTCGACTTTAAGGTGACAAACATTTCCATTCCGCGACTGTACAAAACCTAATGCTATTGTTTTGTAGCACGATAATAAATAAAAGTCGATACAAACTCTCCCAGCAGATTTGACTGTCAACTCGCCTGTTGGCATACTCACGTTGGTTTCTTGCTGTGCTTCTCTTCGATGGAACCATTTTTCAGGTTCTTGTGCCTGAAGATGAAGTGCAGCTTGTTATCATTGCCGCACTTGTCGGGCCCAAACATTATCGTGTACGGAGTCTGGTCATAGAACTTGCGGAGGTCTGCCTTCGTGTTGGTGCCGCGTGACAGCAGCTTGATGTAAGCCCCACCGCAGTTCTGTCCTTCCTGCAACAGTACAATTAATTTTTTAAGACCCTGGAATTTCGGACTTATAAAAAAATCTTTTCAGTTAAGTTCTTCATTATATTTCACAGGAAACGTGACCATTGGCTAAATTCCGGATTTGACCATTGCCCAACAGTGGGCACTCAACATGAGGGTAACTAAAATGTTCACGACGCGCACGGTTGTGTATCCATGCAGGAATTGAGAAAGAATACCATTTCCTGCGACCGGGCCGGGTTGTCGTAAGAGGCAACAAAACAACCCACAGCCAGGCGGTAGGGCATTTCCCAACTGGATGGCTACCACCCCTGATTGAGAGTATGCCACCATAACAACCTTGAGTCGTGTTCCGGCATTAGTGTCCAGGTTCCAGTCTTCCTTAAGAGAGCAGCAGCGCATTTGTAGCACCTTTGGTGTTGCAAATGTCCATAGGCGATGGTAACCGCTTTCCATCAAGTAGGTCGCCTGCCTGTCTGCTGAAATCTCGCAATAAAAAAAATTAAAAAATCGCACGGTTGTGTCACCGATATTCCATATTTTAATTCATCAGGGAAAACTATTCTATACTATCTGTAAATACATAGGATAAAATAGTGTTATTTATTTCAAAGCTAGATAGCTACCATTCACGCAATACACCAAAGGAATCTGCAATAGAGTTGCATCGGACACGTACGAACCGACCGGTACATTTGTCCAGTACAAAATCTGTAAAGTGATGCTTCAAATACTTTGTCGCGTTACTAAATATTAGAGGAAGGACGGAACGAAAGCAACAGTAAAATAAAGCGTCTACGGATATTCAGATGACAAAGAGGGACAACATGATATGTACGACTGCTAGTAAAATGAGGTGACCGAGGCCTATCACATTCGATATCCGATTCTTAACGAACATTTCCGAACTAGAAGTATTGTACGGGACAAATGAGGGAATGACGTTTTCACCGGCCTTATGGCTTCAAGTGTACCACCGCGGTACAAACCATACAAATCTCATCGCGTCACTTGAAGTCGTACATTGTACTGGCTCAGTACAAATGTCATGTTACTCTTACAAACCATTTTAAAATCATGTCCTACCCAACTCTAATTTGCAGGCACCTACTTACATATCTAATGCAATGTTTTATATACGTTTCTACACTCTTTGTTGTTTGTTATAAACAAACTCATTGACGTGTCGGAATAGTATTTGTTATTATAAAGTTACCATATGACGGTAGTATTCAAATGTGGTAATCGGAAGTCGTGTAACCGGATGTCAACGTAGAAACATTTATTATCAAGTTAACGAATATCGGAAATAGAGTAACCAGAAGTCTGAAGTTATACGGATGGCGGAAGTTGGTGTTATTGAAGTGGCGCCAAAGCATTACCGGATGGTGTCAGTGCGGCGTGCTACGAGGACCTTAAATACGTGGTGTTCGGGCAGAAGAGGGGGAGTCTTAATCCGACAGTCTAAGAGTCTACAACCGTGATTCTACGTCCATCGGTTTAACAGAGCGGAACCTCTGTTGGACAAAGGGCCCATAGTATATTGTGGCCGATAGTTATTGTTTGATATTGGCAGTATTATTTAAGGGCAAATTGATGCTCGACACCTGACAAGCGAAGAGACGACTCTTGGAGTTGTCTTAATATTTCTGTGTATTACTGTGCTGTATTTAACATTGTAATTGTAATAATTCTAGTGTAATAAACTTTGATTATCTCATTTCAGATTATTATTGCATTATACTTCGAGTGTGATTCGCTCCCGGCGGGAGTGAAGCCGACAGACGTAAAAAACGGCCCCCGTTTGTAAACAACAGTGACGATGCATTTCCATGTTGTTGGAAAAGTGCCACATAAACATAGTTACATTGAACTTGGGATATTTTAGATGCGTTTATTCCAATTATACAGTAAAAAATACACATTCACTTTTTGGAACAAAAATAAAATTTAAAATCTTTTTTGTTTCAATTTGTTTTGTCCGTTTTCAGTCAAATAAATGATTTCTTTTTTCTTAAAAATCGGATCCTTTATTGTGAAGTGGGGAAAATAGAAAACTATAAGTAAAAATTTGATTTCTCATATGACCAGTTCCTATAGCTTTCCATTAATTAAGATAAATGACACCAATACAGACACCCAAACTATAGTTTTGGGTGTCTGGCATTCGCCCCAGAGTAATATAGTATAGTACTATACAATAGTAAATACTATAGTATAGTAAATAAGGGAGAAAATTCGTTTTCGAAATTTAAGTAATCGAACCCAGAGCCTTTGCGTTGCAGTGAGGTCAACCGGCAAAGGCTTAGGCCGTTCAACCACAAATACCATCATATATAATATAAGCCATAGAATAATTCTCTGTAAAAAAATGTATATAGCCTAATATTTATAAGCTTATTATCTAAAACCGGTAAAATCTTTAAAACAAAGGAGACCAAGTGTTCAATAACTTTGACGTGAGGGCGTTTCACGACGCACAAATTGCCTTAACCGATAAGCCAATTAGCGCAGGTGACCGCGTCGGCTTTCGGTTTTACGGTTTTGAAATTCATGAATCATCTACCAGCCGTGCAATAACGTTAATAGAAAATGCATTTATACCGTACGAACAAATTCATGAGGTTTTCAATTTTTTTACTGCCTGAAGCCGACAAACAGGCAGACAGCCCAACTGATGAGCAGCGTTTTCCGTCACGTATGGACGTTTGGATTCGCTAATACATAGTCAACCTTAAATGGCGCTCACGTATTACAGTATTACACAAACTATAATTCGGTAGTTGACAGTATGAAAAATATAGGCTGATTTTAATATATATTGTAGATTACGATCTAAATATGACAAAAATAAATTGTTAAATAAAATATTAGGTAAATATTAATTGATATTTTTGAGAAATAAAACTGTTATATTGCAACCATTAGCCACGTGACAATGAACGCCGATCAGAGCGCGTGACGTCACAGTGTGCAAAACACAAGACGTTATCAATGACTTCTCAGATAACACTTCAATGAAACAGATGTTTGTTTTGCACACTGTGACGTCACGCGAGACGCCATGCCAGCTTGACGCGTTTTTTTGACGAAATGTCAAAATATTTATAAAATTGCTAAATTAAATATGTTAATGTTGTTTTTCTGCTGAAATATAAATATTTTGGCTAAAATAGAGCATAAGGTTCAAAATAAACCTGTTTCTCAAAAATTGTTAACTACCGAATTCCGATAGGTAATTTTCGTTCGCGCAGATAAGGCGGATCGGTTTAGCGATATGTGAGAGTTTACTAGTTTATTGAACTCTATTGGCAAGGGCAAACTGCAGTGTCGCTTGCTATGCATTCCTAGCTGTCTCGTTTACACGATTCGTACACTTTCGCGTGTATTAAAATTGATTATTAATAGTGAAAAACTACCAAATTTAGAAAATAATAAGCTTATCTTACACATTAGGTTTATTAATAACTCATCTTTGCCCACTTTTGTATCTATCTAGTTTTTAAGACTATAGCTGTCAGGCCCTCAAACAAAATAAAAAACATTGACAGAGATTACTTATGACAAATCTGTATTCTCAGAGTCTCAACAACCCTATGAACAAGGGATAATTTATCAATTTCCGATTATTCAATGCAATAATAATATATACTATAATATTTGGAAGACAATACATGTATAGAAGAGATCCCTTTAAACCAGGGGTTCCCAAACTATTTTGGGCAAGAGGCCCCCTTGTCCAAGATGAACTAGACCCCCCATAGCCATATTACTTTAAGAATAGAAGAAAGAAGAAAGAAATAAACTTTATTTGCAAAATTAGCGACGCAATTACATTTCTTATACATTTTTATACACAGAGCATAATTTTAAAATCTGTACGCCACATCTTCAGCAAACAAGGTTTGCATTCAGCATATTGCTGTGCCTGAACTATATCCGACACAACGCTGATTTTCAGTGCAAACCCTCCATTTGACGTAAGACGAAAAACGACCCAATTTGGTTAATAAAATAAATAATTATTAAAACTAATTCTGCTTATTAATTATTAATAATAATTATACTTATTAATAATACTTTAATACGTGAAAGAAAGAAATGTTAATAAATACTATAAATACATTACTTTAAAATTAAAATAAATACTCCTGTAACAACTTGTATCGAATAATTTATTCGAATACTATTCGCTACAGTGCTTGCTGAGTATTCCACATTCCGTGTGCCACGTCACTGACATGCAACAAATGACATTTTACTTCATAACGTATAAAATATTGAATGTGTTATTTTGCTGTTAAAATATGATATATTAAATATATTTTATTTTCCCACTATGTATAATAATATATGCCTAGAATCCTATCTATAGTTTTGTTTATTGGTACAAAATACTTACAAATTTAAAAACTTGTGGTTGGTGAAGTGTGTAAACTTAAAATTTTCTCATCCAAATTAAACAAACTAAATAGATAATTATTAATACAAAGTACGTAAAAATACTTAATAAATATTTGAAATGAAACATTAAAATTGCATAGTAAAGATATAAAAAAAATCTGTGTGATGGATGAACCTCATTATCTTGCATTGATACAATTTACATCATTACATCATCATATACAACATTGATACTTCCTATTAAATTATTAGTCATTCTTATAAAAAGATGGTACACCTAACACAACTCATATAGTATCTTGAAAGATTAAAATAAGAACTTGTGTATTAATACAATTATAATAAAGTTCGACTTTTAGACCTTGTCGACTCCTAAAATCAGTCTTATGTCGACCCCTGGGAAAACAATTTCAATATCAGGGGGTCGATGTCCACCACTTTGGGTATCCATGCCTTAAGTGCTAAGGCTGCCCTTTTTTCAGACTATATTGTACCTAGTACTTATAACCTAGTTCTTGTTTATAGTGGACAATAAAGTATTCACTCATTAATTCATATCCCAATTGTACAATGCTTATTTTGCATTTATTACATTAAGCATTAAGAATTTTACAATACAATAAAACTAAACCAAATATCAAAAACCAAATATGAATCTTTGTTATCTAATTTTTATAACACAGTCATCTAATATTAGATTAAGAAATAGATTTGAAACTAACCTGCATAGTAACTTCATACTGCACGACCAGAGGTTTGTCTTTGAACTCGAAAGGCTTGTCCAATAATGTTGAGATTGCAGCATGTTTGGCCTCTGTTGTCAGAACCAAACCTAGGTCATTCTTCAAGATCTTCCTTAATGGTGTTTGGATCTAAGAATTTACAAGAAAAAAATATTTTTATTCAAAAGTTTAAAAATAATGTGACTATGGGGTCTTGAGGCCATAAGCCTCTAACAAAATTTATCAAAACGACTCATCTTCTCTTCAGGTGATTAGAGGGCTGGTGCCTACCTCAGGCAATGGATTAGTATGGCGATCTACCGAGGAAAGTAAGCCAGTCTTCTGGACACCTTGCATGGGCAAGGTGATTTAGGCAATTCTACTTATAGTCTTGTGGGACTATGGTAGATAGTATTAGTGTAGCCTTTAATATTTTTTATGTCATTATTGAAAAAAATTAACAGTATCAAATTTAAACATCAATAAGATGTTGCGGTGTACATAAAAGTAGATTAAATTTTGAACTTGTATGTATGATTTCAAAATTTTTCTCCATTGGAGCTTAGTTCTGACAGAAACTAACATTACTCAATGACATGTTTGTTCATTTCCATAAACATGGCTACTCAAAAGTGCCGGAAACATCAAAATACAAATGAAAATAAATAAAATATGAGGGCTTAAAATTGTCAAAATATAGTCATGGGTATCAGTTGTGAAGATTCAAATAAAAGATTTGAATTTGTTTTACCTCCCATTTGCCATCATATTTAGCAATATTCTCATCGACCCCAAGCTTCTTGGCTTCAGACTTGATCCATTTCTTATTAAAGCTACTTGCGTCATCAAAGCTCTCCGCCAAATACACTTTTTGAGGATTTATTTGGGGACTTTTGTATTGGTCATCTTCTTCTTCGGTCTGTAGGGAATGACACATTTCAAAATACAAAAATTTAATGGCCATTTAGTGGTGGAAAGTTATATTTAAAAATTAGATATTCACTAGTGGTCCCAGCAGACATTGTTCTGCCCTGAAAAAATAAAAATCCAGGACCCGATTCTAATGCTTGCTACAGGTTCCAATTCTGAATCAAAATCATATGGGAACCAAATAAAACTAACATAAAAATTGATAAGGTCTTTCTAGAGTTATGTGTATACATACATACATTTCTACGATTCATTTTTATCTATATAGATTATGTTCTGCTGTACAAATTATACATGTGATTAATTGTTTTAAATATTATACATCAAAATTACATGTAAAGCCTGGTATTTTTTTGTCACATCTTTAAAACAGTGAACTTAGATTAAAAGATATCTATAGTAATTTTGTTTCATGACCATAAATACAATTCTTCATCAAATCATATTTCAACCAAAGGCTTTGGACTGTGTTCTTTAAAACTAGCCATGGTTTTTATTAAAAAAAAACAGAAGATATGGGTGTGATATAGATATATGGCCCATTTATTTATTACTTGAAATATATAATTATTTTAGGTGGTTATAAAAAAAGAAGACTATGGCGGGTGCTCCACTTCACACCTGCCTTAGCCTTCTAACCTATATTAAAAAGTTCAGATTTATTCATAATAAATAAATATGCTGTGAATCTATACCCAACCCAAAGATACAGATACATAAGGTATTATATTTATAACTGGAAACAAACAATATAATATATAAACATAGTAATTATAAAATTGACACTGAATATATGACCCTAACCAGTGAAGCATGCAATTCAAGGAGAATAGAAGATGTAACAATGGGAAATAATATATTATGTTCTTGGCAAAATCAGATAAGATTGTCTCAAAACTATGCCATAGGTAATCTGATAAATGGGATTAAGTTTTTATACTACATTAACAAGTAGGTCAAGTAACCTAAAACTGTTATCAAAAATTAAAAAGGAAAAATCAATTACCTCAACGGTTATTCCATCATCAGAATCCTCGTTGTCAGCTTTAATGAAGCCGGTGGAAACGAATAATACCAACAGCGTACTAAATAACCAATACTTAGGGCTTAAAACAGCCATCTGTAAAAGAAGTGTTCTTTCAAAATTTGAAACACGTCTGTGGCAAGTAATTGAAGTATCGCCTTTGCGCTACCCGTTTGAGACTTTTTATGTTAATTTAATAAGCTTGCAAGTTTATAAACGCATTGGCCGGCCGATGATGCGGCCACCGGATATCCTCAATAAGAATTTTATTAACGCGAACTGACAACTAAAATTCATATTAATATTAACTCACCATAGCCCTGAATAATTCTGTAACAATCAATAAATGTTAATTCAAAGTACGTAATATTATAGTTAACTTCAAAATCTAGCACGTCCAGCCAGAAGAGTGAATTGGATTTTTTTTTGTGAAAAATTTCAGCCAATCAAAAACAAACAGTTGTCAAGGTACTATAAATCGAGAATTTTCGGAAGCGTTCACTTTAAAAAGTTGAATTATTTACAACTATTTTATTTTAAAATATTGATTTAAATGGAAACTATTGTTTAATTTGTATAACTGTGCTTTTGCGCTGTTACAAGAACAAGAACTTTAGTATTTTTTCGCACCAGTCAACAATTTAATAGAAGTAGTTTGTATTGTAAAACTGAATCTTTTCTTCAAGGTCTTTGTTATTAGACCATAAAGTCAAAAATAGTATTTGTTGAAGATTTCATAGATTCATAGATGTGAAAGTCACTAAAAATAAATGTCATTTTATTAATTCCGGACCATAGATACACTATACAAAAATGGATGAGCCTCTCTATTGTAAAATATTTTAACATCTACTACCTCATTCAATAGATGGGTGTGACGGTACGCATCATCGTGAATTTAATTTTTTTTTTATTAATGTTTATTTATTTATAAAGGAGTGGCTGTTCTCCATATAATGTATTCCCCCCTTTATTTCGCATAATATATGTATTTATTATTAATCTCTTTGTATGATATAATTGAATTTTTTCTTTGTTTGAAAATTTGACAGAGAAGAGAAGGGACTTGAATATTGATATTTGACAGAACAAGACATGGAAAAATTATTCTCGGAAAAAATTGTGTTTTATATTATTACAGATGGAGAAAAGGCTATTTGTGGACAAATGATCAATACTAACAATAAATAACTATATCTTCGATATGTGCGCTACAGACTTCGGTGCTATGGATTTCACCAAAGGGCTAGTTCACATCTTCAAGTCAACAATTAATACATTAATAATTTTACTAATCATGTAGATTTGTCTGATATCTTGCTTGTTGTGTTTATCTATGTTTCAGATGTTCTCTTGGACTGTTGTAATATATAACTATTAATAACTATATACTAATAATCTACTAACAGTAATCTATTCTGTGTTTGTTGCTTTTATTTCTGTTCTCAGATGATCCAGAGGCTGTTTTATGTTTGTATGTTATTAATGATATATCTAATTATGTGTTTTAACCTAATCTGTTTATTGAACATGTATTCTATAACTAATTATGTGTTATTGATATTTTCTTTGTGTACTAATTACATTATTTTGCAGACAAATCTAATGTTCTTTTCTTGCAGAGATGTTACTAATAATATTGTATTAATAATTTAAATTTTAGGAATTATGGAATATTTGCATTTAATGCGTGTCTGTATGTATAAACCTGGGATTATCTTCAAAACTTAACTAATGATGAGTAGTTAGTTATAGCAGCATTTATTAATTAGTTAGTATTGAGTTTGGTGTACTTTGGTGATAGTCTTTAGACATATTGGGACCCGTGGATCCACCTATACAGACTTTTAATTCAATAGAGGCGTTCCTTTGACTTATATGGACATATATGCTAACATACATAACTATTTACTGTGGAGACCTACATGATCATATGTAATAAAAGACAGACTTGTATACTATCTATTACTGACCTTCTTGTTTTAGAACTTAACCAATTATTGTCCTTGATTTGTATATTATATGGAGAATGAGCTATACAATATTAAATTAATCTTGATGTAAGTCTTGATTGACTTGTGCGTTATTATAAGATAAGAATTGTTTATACATTGTTATAATTTCATAGTTAACTAAATTATTAAGGGTTTATTGTAAAGCTTGAGTGTGTCAATATATTATTTAGGAGCTATGACACATAGAGTCTTGCGGATAAAAATACTAATTTTATGAATTTAATTGAAGGGGTTCTGAGATATAACTTTGGTTTTAGGAACTGAATTAAATAACATTACTACTTCATTGTCGGGAGCTACTAAGGGGTTCTGATGATTCTTTTAGGCAATATAATTACTTATTAATTTGATAAGGGAGATCAATTATATGTCAATGGCGATTTACTTGTAGGAGTTCTTGTCTTGTTGTTGTATACATGTTGTTGTACCTGACTGCGGTCACTTACTTGATGGGGGTGTTGATTGTTAATGTCTATCTGCTCTTGTCGCAGTGAGCTTAAAGTTAGTCGTCGTATTGGGTCTTGATTGTTTTCAACATAGATAGGGTTATTATTGACCTAGGTCTGTGAGGTCGTAGTCTTGTTTTATTATCTATTATTTAGTCTATTCATATATGTGTATACATTTAAGTATATTTTATAACACTACATTATTACACCACACTCCACAACAATCATGCGACTTGTTTGGGAAAGCTTGACAGGCTTTAAGAAATTTAACGTTTATTTTTGGGTTCTACTGATTTTAATGATTTAAATACTTTCTTATTTAAGAAGGTTTGCCTTCGGCATTCGGCATGGTCTCGTGCAATAGAGTTTTATTTTAACTTTCATTTTGTTAACGTGGATTACCGTTTAGAATATATATTTATTTGGACAAGTCTGCAATTGCATGGCAAGAGCTATGAATGTCAAAGAAGCAACTGAGGTGTGTAAGAATAAGCCGGAATGGTACTCTGTTGTGCAATGCAGTTACTTATTTTAAATTTATTGTTCATGAATATTTTATTTCTTTAAATTATATATCTACATGCAAGTAACTCTGTTGACACTGGATATATGCTAAACAGTAGTATAATTGTAATGAAACAACAACTAGTTAGATGTGAAAGCACATATTGAATATTTTCATGAAGATTCAGGTTAGAGCCGGGATTAATGGACCCTGTAACCTTGGACAAATGACGTCGCAAACCATTTGTTTATTGGGACAATCTAATCTACCTAGGATAGTTTCGTCAATTATCCAGGTTTTCTCGCGTGCCGTTTTTAGGCAACCTAGTTTGTTTTGGTTATAATATGTGCCTTCATGAGACTAGGTTGATTTCACATATTGAGTTTAACTGAATGAGTAACTGAGGGTTTGGAGACTGTTAAATCGCGGATCAGCTTGGAGGCGAAGTTGAGGGCCCCGGAGGCCAGCTACTGGCCAATTGCAAGCGGATCATTCGTATCAAAATTTACATCTTTTCACAATATGTGATTTCACAAGAGTCTTAGAAGTAGGTAGGCCTGGCAAGCCTGACTGGATTGGAAAGAATAACTATTGATAAATTATATATGAGCAGTGTTACCGATGTTGACACCCTTGATGTAGAGTACCACCATTTCATGTCTATTTCAATTTAAACTTTACTTTACGGTGCTATGCTCTCATCTCTTGGGTTTTAGGGTCTTTAATCGGATGTAGGGTTCCGCCACTTTACTTTAACTTTAACTTTCATTTTAAATTTCACGGTGGAATCTGAATCTTGTCTTTAACAAATAGATAACAAGCAATACGAGCGTAAGGGAATACTCCAGTTCAATACCAATTTAATTTCACTTTTACTTTACGGAGAATTTTCCCTGAAACTCTTACACTGAAATCTGTCTTTGACATAGGGAAACAAATAATATGAGTGAAGGTGTCCTCCACCCAATTTTATCTTTATCTTTACTTCATATTCACGGAGGAACATCCTGAAACTCTTACACTAATAACTTAATGGGAATTTTATGAGATGTAGAGAGTATCACTATTTAAACTTCATTTAAACTTTATCTTTAATTTACTGTGATATTCTTATCTTGCATCAGGGGAGGTCGCTGAGGTATTATTCCTCATATTTACAAATTTATTTGATATTTTGGACGAGTGGCTCTGGTATGATACGTTCACTCAAGTCTTATGGCTTTTCCAACTCATTTTACACATAAGGCACTCCAAAGGGGTTTTCTAAATTGTTAGGCGTACTACTGGAGAGTTTCTTGTCGGCTCTTCTCGCCAGTGATAGTACGTTGTGAACCGACGCTAGTTTTAGATAATGTTTATGATCAATTCAATAAGTTCTAATTAAAAGATTGGAGGTTCTTCTTTTATTCTGATATGAGCTCTTTTACTGATAGCTAAAGAATGCGGTGGCATAATATCAGAGAGGTGGTTAGGAGGGGTGCCTACACAAAATTATATAATTTGTTATGAGATGTGCATTAAAATTCCTTTTGGCTAATAAAGGCACGGCGTACTCAGGTGATGAGCTTATGTCATGAGTCGATACATTTATCATTATTCATAAAACGCATGACATTTTACACTTACAACTTATACTACAAAACTATTATTTATATAGATATATATTATACACCGATCCTTGAGTCTTCCTGTTCCTTGATCAACACTCCTATATAACCTACCTTGTGAACATAGGGTTAACGGTATTATGACGAGGGTTCTAATTACTAGATAATCACGATTTATGGCCTAAATAAGTTTATTTACTTAATAAATGTTATTAATTTTCACTTTATAAATTCTTTTATTTCTCACTCTATGCTTCGGCTTGAGTTTGTCATTCCTTGGCTCTTTGAGGGCGGGGTGAACGTTACAATTCGGTGCGCGTTCCCAGGATTCAAGAATCGGCTGCTGCGGCATGATATGGAGTGGGTCTAGGACAGTTGAATCTTATCCTGGATCTCGCAGTTTCGGCGCGCGAGTCCAAAATTACATTAGGTGTTGCATCCAAGGTGTCTGGATTGATGTTAGTGAACAAGTTCTGCTGTCAGACTGAGCTATTTTATTCTTGTGTATCTGAAAGATACACAATTTGTTGCTTGTGAGGCGGAGCAAGGTTTCAAAGGTTATAGAAGGGTTGTTGTTTATTTCGGGGTTGACAGGGGGTGATCGGTGGTTGGTGTAATAATTAACAGTCTGACCTTATAGGTAAATGATTTAGAAATTATGGGAAAAAGGTTAATCTCGTGTCCAGATAAGTTCGTCAGGTTGTCGCTAGGGGCGCCACAGTGGTATTGCAAATTTTAATTATGTGTCAAATTAATTCGTCATCTTGCCGTTAGAGGCGTTGCAGTGACTTTGAATTTTTAATTTTAGCGTTCAAATTAGTTCATCCTTTTGTTACTACGGGTGTTGCAAGTGACTTAGAAATTTTTATTCCTCGCTTTCGAATTTATTTTTTTATTTATTTATTTATTTATTTACTTTCCACCAAACATAACAATAAAGCGGAAAAAACAAAAGAATATCTTAACTATGGGTGGAAAAGCCGGGAGCCCAAACTAGGAAAAAAATCCTGTGATTATGGTACTCCTGACCCCTCACCACCAACTTAAAAATACTAGTATATAGTAGCTAACACTAATGTTTGTAAAATATGCAGGTAGTTTAGGTTATATATGAGTTATGTGAGTATGTGCCTGTGGTGTGTAAGCATATGGGTATGTGTATGTGTGTGTGTGTGTATGTGTGTGTGTGTGTATGTGTGTGTGTGTGTGTGTGTGTGTGTGTGTGTGTGTGTGTGTGTGTGTGTGTGTGTGTGTGTGTGTGTGTGTGTGTGTGTGTGTGTGTGTGTTGGGGGGGGGGGGGGGGGGTGTTTGTGTGTGCGTATGTTTGTTGCTGGTATCCCATAATTGGAACTGTAAAGATAATTATTTAATAGGTTGGATAAGGTTTTCAGTGTTTTCATAATCCATTTTTAATAGAAAAGATTTGACTTGCTTTTTGAGTTCGTAGTGTTTTAATTTGTATAAGTCATTAGTTAGCTTTGAACTTATTTTGTTGTATATAAAAGAACTAAGAAAACAAGCATGTTTTTGAGCAAATGTGGTTTTAAATGTTTCATTTACAAGTATTTTGCCTTTTAAACGTTTAGTGCATTGTAATATCGAGTTATATGGTAGGACACGATGTTGATGTCGACATATTTGTAATATGAATATTTGTCTTGCAGATAGCACTTGCCACTCTTGATATAGTAAACTAGTAGGGTAACGAAAAGGCCGTCCCAGAATTAGTTCAACACTTTACCGTTAGGGGGGCACCACAATGACCTTGTTGATATTCTTTAGTCTTGTTGATTAATTACACAGCCAGGCAAATTTAATTTAATGGGGTGTATATTTTCAATTAAATGAAATATTAATCATTATTTTATGACATTTTAATGAGGACTTTATTAATTTTATTTTTCATAACAGAGTTGAGGAAGATTATTAACTGTTAGTCAGTCTTGTGTTATAAATGGGAGTTAGGCTAATAATTATTTACTATGGTGGAGTCAGATGTTGTTATGAAGCATGAACTTAGGAATAATATTTAATAATTTAAATTATATTATATACATAACTTAGATAGTTTATGACTACTTATAGTTTGCTAGCGTTGAGTAAATATTTGAATGAAGTAATTGAAGGATGGAATTCTAATATTTCAGGATGAACCAAGAGATGTAACAGTGCTAGTTCACTGCTATAGGAGGGGATGATAAATTGTGGATAGAGTTAAGAATTATGTCGTTGAGTGGGCGGAAACCTGGATAGTCTTTAGGCACTAGTAATTCTGGTATACTTACACCTATTATGGCTAAGGGTCAGTCCTCATTAGATAAATCAGGGCTCGGTTATATTGATAAAGCCTTGGTGGGAGCGTTTATTAATATTTTAAAATTACATTTGAAGGATGTAGATCCTAATTCAGTTATGACAAACGGGTGTGTATCTTCCTTGTTTGAGGAGGAAGATGCCTATTTGCCAGATAAATTTGAGTTAGTGAAATCTATAATTACTGTTAAACTCTATGGGAAAGAAGTGAATTGTTTGGTAGACACGGGGAGTGACATTACATGTATTTCCAGCACCTTTTGGGAGTTAATGTCAAAAGAATGTAGTAAAATTAATTTATTGCCCATCAGGCCAATTCAAATTAGGGGTCCAGTAGGTCAGAAAAGTACTAAAATCCAACAAATGGTATTGTTACCGGTTCAACTGGGAGGTAACATTATTGATATTAGTTTTTTAATTGTACCAAATTTGTTGCAATCTATGATTTTAGGCTTTGATTGGCTATCATTAGTTGAAGCCACGATTAAATTACAAGGTTCTGAAATGGGGTTATGTTTGAAAATACATGAACAAGATGTAGTTTTGCCTTTTAGGAAGATAATCTTTGAGAGTGGAATATCGGAGATATCTACTCGAGATGTTGATGATTCAGATTTCCAAGAAAAGTTAAAGGAAATTAAAACGGGGATACAGCTTTCGGATGTACAGTTAGAGCAGTTAAAACAAGTTTTGAGTAGGTTTCGTAGTATATTTTCTAATGTTTTGGGTCATGCGAATTGTTACGAACATTAAATCAAGATGTCAGATAGTACACCATTTATTAAAGGTCATATCCTGTGCCTTATGCTTACCGTCAAATATTGAGGAGAAATTGGCAGAGATGGTTGAGATGGGCATTATTTCGCGGGGTTCCACTCTGTATAGTAGTCCGTTAACGTTTGCGACCAAACCCGACTGGTCTTTACGTTTATTCTTAGATGCGCGGGAGATCAAAAGTTATGGTTGCAGGCTCTGAAGCTCCACTTATGCAAATTGATGTACTTAATTCTTTTCATGGGGTGTCATATATAAGTGTGGTTTATTTGAATAATGCCTACTTTCAGATACCTATATCTGAGGACGGCAGGAAATACACTGGGTTTACTTTTAACGGAAAGTCATATATGTATAATGTACTCTCACAAGGTTTAAAGACTTCAGTGGGCAGTTTTAGTCGGGCTATGGATATTATATTGGGCCCAGAGGTTAGGCAGTTTTGTGTAAATTATCTGGATGATTTAGCAATTTTAACTTGTGGTACTTTGACTGATCATTTAGAGCATTTGAGTACAATATTAAAGAAATTACAAGATGCTGGTCTTACTTGTAACATTAAAAGGTGTAATTTCATATATAAGAAGTTAAGATACTAGGGCATATCATGTCGACTTCAGGTATTAGGGTTGATCAGGAAACATTAGGGTCGTACGGAAATTCCCTATACCCAAGATAGATAGATAGGTCGATAGGTAGAGCATTTGAGGGTCTTTTTCGGGTCATATAATTATTAGGCTAGTAATTAGGATTGATCATAAAACTTTGATTTTGTAAGGATATGGGAATTATGCAATAATCAGTTAACTTGATGGATATTATAGTTAGAGCAATCTAGCTACCAGATAAAGTATATTAAGGTGAAGGACTCTCGAGATTTTAAGGAGAACAGTTATTGAAATTTTCTTTAATGAAGAAGTTTTAGGTTTCTTTGAATTATGACTTATGTATATTAAACATTTGTGGCTTTCATGTTCTATGGGGTGATTAAATTACGCCTATGAATTTCATATTTTAAGGGGTGACTTTATCTAATTTTAAAATTTGTTTTGGATATGAGACATATAGTTGGTGGGGTGTATGGGATGGACAATACTTATGTTAAGGTTATATACAGGATGTTATTAACTGAGATTAAGGTTATATACAGGGTGTTATTAACTTAGATTAAGTTTATGTACAGGATGTTATTAACTTATAGGACTATATACAGGGTGTTATCAATTTATTATTTGATGATCGTACCTTAGATTAGAATTTAATTTATCCGCAAGCTACGAAATTAAATTCGGGGTGGTGTGACGGTACGCATCATCGTGAATTTAATTTTTTTTTTATTAATGTTTATTTATTTATAAAGGAGTGGCTGTTCTCCATATAATGTATTCCCCCTTTATTTCGCATAATATATGTATTTATTATTAATCTCTTTGTATGATATAATTGAATTTTTCTTTGTTTGAAAATTTGACAGAGAAGAGAAGGGACTTGAATATTGATATTTGACAGAACAAGACATGGAAAAATTATTCTCGGAAAAAATTGTGTTTTATATTATTACAGATGGAGAAAAGGCTATTTGTGGACAAATGATCAATACTAACAATAAATAACTATATCTTCGATATGTGCGCTACAGACTTCGGTGCTATGGATTTCACCAAAGGGCTAGTTCACATCTTCAAGTCAACAATTAATACATTAATAATTTTACTAATCATGTAGATTTGTCTGATATCTTGCTTGTTGTGTTTATCTATGTTTCAGATGTTCTCTTGGACTGTTGTAATATATAACTATTAATAACTATATACTAATAATCTACTAACAGTAATCTATTCTGTGTTTGTTGCTTTTATTTCTGTTCTCAGATGATCCAGAGGCTGTTTTATGTTTGTATGTTATTAATGATATATCTAATTATGTGTTTTAACCTAATCTGTTTATTGAACATGTATTCTATAACTAATTATGTGTTATTGATATTTTCTTTGTGTACTAATTACATTATTTTGCAGACAAATCTAATGTTCTTTTCTTGCAGAGATGTTACTAATAATATTGTATTAATAATTTAAATTTTAGGAATTATGGAATATTTGCATTTAATGCGTGTCTGTATGTATAAACCTGGGATTATCTTCAAAACTTAACTAATGATGAGTAGTTAGTTATAGCAGCATTTATTAATTAGTTAGTATTGAGTTTGGTGTACTTTGGTGATAGTCTTTAGACATATTGGGACCCGTGGATCCACCTATACAGACTTTTAATTCAATAGAGGCGTTCCTTTGACTTATATGGACATATATGCTAACATACATAACTATTTACTGTGGAGACCTACATGATCATATGTAATAAAAGACAGACTTGTATACTATCTATTACTGACCTTCTTGTTTTAGAACTTAACCAATTATTGTCCTTGATTTGTATATTATATGGAGAATGAGCTATACAATATTAAATTAATCTTGATGTAAGTCTTGATTGACTTGTGCGTTATTATAAGATAAGAATTGTTTATACATTGTTATAATTTCATAGTTAACTAAATTATTAAGGGTTTATTGTAAAGCTTGAGTGTGTCAATATATTATTTAGGAGCTATGACACATAGAGTCTTGCGGATAAAAATACTAATTTTATGAATTTAATTGAAGGGGTTCTGAGATATAACTTTGGTTTTAGGAACTGAATTAAATAACATTACTACTTCATTGTCGGGAGCTACTAAGGGGTTCTGATGATTCTTTTAGGCAATATAATTACTTATTAATTTGATAAGGGAGATCAATTATATGTCAATGGCGATTTACTTGTAGGAGTTCTTGTCTTGTTGTTGTATACATGTTGTTGTACCTGACTGCGGTCACTTACTTGATGGGGGTGTTGATTGTTAATGTCTATCTGCTCTTGTCGCAGTGAGCTTAAAGTTAGTCGTCGTATTGGGTCTTGATTGTTTTCAACATAGATAGGGTTATTATTGACCTAGGTCTGTGAGGTCGTAGTCTTGTTTTATTATCTATTATTTAGTCTATTCATATATGTGTATACATTTAAGTATATTTTATAACACTACATTATTACACCACACTCCACAACAATCATGCGACTTGTTTGGGAAAGCTTGACAGGCTTTAAGAAATTTAACGTTTATTTTTGGGTTCTACTGATTTTAATGATTTAAATACTTTCTTATTTAAGAAGGTTTGCCTTCGGCATTCGGCATGGTCTCGTGCAATAGAGTTTTATTTTAACTTTCATTTTGTTAACGTGGATTACCGTTTAGAATATATATTTATTTGGACAAGTCTGCAATTGCATGGCAAGAGCTATGAATGTCAAAGAAGCAACTGAGGTGTGTAAGAATAAGCCGGAATGGTACTCTGTTGTGCAATGCAGTTACTTATTTTAAATTTATTGTTCATGAATATTTTATTTCTTTAAATTATATATCTACATGCAAGTAACTCTGTTGACACTGGATATATGCTAAACAGTAGTATAATTGTAATGAAACAACAACTAGTTAGATGTGAAAGCACATATTGAATATTTTCATGAAGATTCAGGTTAGAGCCGGGATTAATGGACCCTGTAACCTTGGACAAATGACGTCGCAAACCATTTGTTTATTGGGACAATCTAATCTACCTAGGATAGTTTCGTCAATTATCCAGGTTTTCTCGCGTGCCGTTTTTAGGCAACCTAGTTTGTTTTGGTTATAATATGTGCCTTCATGAGACTAGGTTGATTTCACATATTGAGTTTAACTGAATGAGTAACTGAGGGTTTGGAGACTGTTAAATCGCGGATCAGCTTGGAGGCGAAGTTGAGGGCCCCGGAGGCCAGCTACTGGCCAATTGCAAGCGGATCATTCGTATCAAAATTTACATCTTTTCACAATATGTGATTTCACAAGAGTCTTAGAAGTAGGTAGGCCTGGCAAGCCTGACTGGATTGGAAAGAATAACTATTGATAAATTATATATGAGCAGTGTTACCGATGTTGACACCCTTGATGTAGAGTACCACCATTTCATGTCTATTTCAATTTAAACTTTACTTTACGGTGCTATGCTCTCATCTCTTGGGTTTTAGGGTCTTTAATCGGATGTAGGGTTCCGCCACTTTACTTTAACTTTAACTTTCATTTTAAATTTCACGGTGGAATCTGAATCTTGTCTTTAACAAATAGATAACAAGCAATACGAGCGTAAGGGAATACTCCAGTTCAATACCAATTTAATTTCACTTTTACTTTACGGAGAATTTTCCCTGAAACTCTTACACTGAAATCTGTCTTTGACATAGGGAAACAAATAATATGAGTGAAGGTGTCCTCCACCCAATTTTATCTTTATCTTTACTTCATATTCACGGAGGAACATCCTGAAACTCTTACACTAATAACTTAATGGGAATTTTATGAGATGTAGAGAGTATCACTATTTAAACTTCATTTAAACTTTATCTTTAATTTACTGTGATATTCTTATCTTGCATCAGGGGAGGTCGCTGAGGTATTATTCCTCATATTTACAAATTTATTTGATATTTTGGACGAGTGGCTCTGGTATGATACGTTCACTCAAGTCTTATGGCTTTTCCAACTCATTTTACACATAAGGCACTCCAAAGGGGTTTTCTAAATTGTTAGGCGTACTACTGGAGAGTTTCTTGTCGGCTCTTCTCGCCAGTGATAGTACGTTGTGAACCGACGCTAGTTTTAGATAATGTTTATGATCAATTCAATAAGTTCTAATTAAAAGATTGGAGGTTCTTCTTTTATTCTGATATGAGCTCTTTTACTGATAGCTAAAGAATGCGGTGGCATAATATCAGAGAGGTGGTTAGGAGGGGTGCCTACACAAAATTATATAATTTGTTATGAGATGTGCATTAAAATTCCTTTTGGCTAATAAAGGCACGGCGTACTCAGGTGATGAGCTTATGTCATGAGTCGATACATTTATCATTATTCATAAAACGCATGACATTTTACACTTACAACTTATACTACAAAACTATTATTTATATAGATATATATTATACACCGATCCTTGAGTCTTCCTGTTCCTTGATCAACACTCCTATATAACCTACCTTGTGAACATAGGGTTAACGGTATTATGACGAGGGTTCTAATTACTAGATAATCACGATTTATGGCCTAAATAAGTTTATTTACTTAATAAATGTTATTAATTTTCACTTTATAAATTCTTTTATTTCTCACTCTATGCTTCGGCTTGAGTTTGTCATTCCTTGGCTCTTTGAGGGCGGGGTGAACGTTACATGGGGTATCATAATCAGTAGTATATTCCTATAAAAGTAATGGTCAATGGGCGTTTCATAGAATAATTTGATAAACTCCACATTTCAACTAGATGGTAGTTTTAATTGATTGTAAATTAGGATAAAAAATAAATAAATTTTAGTTTAAAAGCTAATATAATACACAATACTTTTAATAATTTATACCAAAACTAAACAAAACTGTTTTGTATATTATTTAATGCTGAATAATGATTTTAAGTCATGATAACTCCATCTCTTGTTTGAACTTTAGTACACATTCTTGATATAAAAATATTTCCTTCTCTTTTTCTACACTATATATGTATATCTGCCCCCCCCCTGTCCACCCTGTCCCCCCAATTATCTAGCTTTCCAGATTTTGTGCGCGCGATGTCATTATTCGTCAGTATTGTACAGCATCATTAAATGAAACTACTTATAATTTTTTATATCCTCTTTTCCTTGATGGCGCTAGAGTCTATAACTTTTTATTTTTCGATTATACAGGTGAGATTGAGTGAGCAGTTTCAAACTGTCAGACAGTGTCTGACAGTGAACAAAACGTCACGTCCCTCGTCAGTTACTTCAGTGACAGTGGTGGACATAACATAACGGAACGGTTGTTTTGGTTTCTTTGGTAAGAAAATTAATGTTTTTTTCTCGGAAAAGGATGTTTCTTTTATCATTTTATTATTTACCTTGCTAGGTGGGAACTATTTATTTTTGCTAAAAGTATTGTGTCTGTGTGTTTAATTGTATAAGTAAAGTAAATATCTGTTGGATTTACGAAACTATAATAGCTTTCGTATTGTACGACATTAATATTTAATTTAATTTTGTACAATAAAACTTTATATAATTATCATAATTGGTTAATATGCTTTAAATGTATATCATATGTACATTTAGCATGTAAATATGGCATGGTTTTTTCTATAAAAAAAATTAAGTTGTTCGAAAGTTGCGAAGGCTGCTACTTTAATTATACTGTATATATATAATTATTAAAGAACATTGCTACAACAGTAGACTGGAAGGAAGATTCCACTTCTGTATACATATATTTAAACCTGTTTACAAGCCTGATGGGTAATTTATATAGTAAAATAATTGTTGATTATAATTGTAACTTTGTTTGCCTGAATTAAAATTATGGAAGAGAGATAAGTAATGTTGTTGGAAGTTCGTCATTCAGCAATGCAGGCAGCCTTCTGGGCACACTGCCCATTAGCAGTGATCTCCTACATAGTGTATTTTAGAGTCAAAGTCTTTGATATTCTTAGTTAACATATTTGATTAATAAGTCTTTCAATAACAATAATAATATTGATATTGTAATATACTAAATAATTGATTGTCTTCTTTGTCACTAGAATCAAGCTGAAAAATGATTTTTACAAACCAAAGTGCCTTGTAATTTTACTTCTGACCTAGTAATGCATCTGATTTGATAAAGATTCAAATTCATGTAGTAATACCCTTCAGACTTCTACATATAGCTACCAATTCCTTTATGCAAATGCTTAGTCCCTCTTCTGTATAACTTTTACAATTGGGATATGTTATTCATTTTATTATATTTTAAAGCAGTGGATTATTCTAAGATTTATATTTTTGGCAATTTTAATTTGTAGTCTGAATACATTGTCCTCGTTCAATTTTAAGTACACAAGTTTACAGTTAATTTTGTAACAATGTCTAACTATTGATTACAATTAAAATTAAGTTTCAATTGTCTAACAGCTGCAGAAACCTAAGAAAATGAAAGTGCTAAGTGGGTTGATGACTTAAACTTAGTATAAATAATCAACAGCCTCTGTGGTTAAGCAGGCTAAACCTTTAATAGCCTGCCTCGCTGCTACACAGAGGTTCCGGGTTTGATTCCTGGTGTGGGAAATTTCAGAAATGAATTTTGTCAATTATTTGCCATTGTCTGGGTGCCTGGGATCAGCCCCAGAGTTTGTTTGTTGTATTACCCATCACACAAGAATAACTTGCTTAATTTGGGGATATATGTGTGTTTTTCTGCTGATTATCATTTTGTATGTTTCAAGATTATGCACCATAAAAATCCATGAAAACATTTAATGAAGAAGTTAATTCAAATACAAGCTATTTCATTTAGTACTTGAAATTAGTACAAGAGATAAGATATTATTATTATTATCTATTTGATTTGATTACAATTCGTGAAATCAGTAGATGATTTAATCAAGATTAATATGACTACAAAAATCAATTTAATATTTTTGTATATGTACATATTTGTCATAATTATGTTTTATCTAAAATCTCAAATGCATTTCACATTGCATTTTCTAAGTGATCCCTGTATCATACAACAACTTTGGGGCATATATTACATACACAAGTTTTGCTATGAATTCTACTATTTAATGATGTTGAAATGTCTGAGTTAACTTAAGGAATATCCAAAGATATTCAAGTAGGTTTTTTTTTCTCCTATGAAAATATGAATCTACGTTGGTTTATTCATTTTAGCTGGTTTTGAAACTACACCCCTCATGATAAATATTTATTGTAATATCAATATTTGGAATGTAGCTAGGTAAAATACATAAGTAAACCCTTTTGGATCAATGCCAAAGTCAAGGAATGCAACCTGCAAGGACTAGTAATGGATTTAACATCTTAAAAGGTGTTTTGCATGAAAGAACATATAGGTTGCCCTATACGATGGCTTCTCTAGATGAACTACAGAAAGCTCCACAATGTCTGTTAGCAAAAACTGAATATTGTATACTTATTCAGCAGTTTTAGTTACAGAGTCCTAATTTTTGATTATTGGAAATGCTATATATATAAATTATATATATAATTATTATATATAAATTATATCAGAATATATTTATACCATATTATCCACCGTAAATTATATACACACACACACATACGCACACACGCCCCACACACGCTCCGCACACAAACGCCCGCATTCACACTCACACACGCACCACACACACTCACGCCCCACACACACATACACACGCCCCCCACACACACACGCCCCAAACACACACACGCCCCAAACACACACACGCCACACACACACACACACACACACACACACACACACACACACACACACACACACACACACACACACACACACACACACACACACACACACACACACACACACACACACACACACACACACACGCTCCACACAAACACGCCCCACACACACACGTCCCACACACACACACGCCCCCATACACACACACACGCCCCCCACACAGACACACGCTCCCCCCCCACACACACAGACACACGCTCCCCCCCCACACACACACACACACGTGCGCACACGCATACACGCGTTAACATATTAACTCAAAAGTACTAATAAATAACTGGAAAAATTGGTAATATTTCCAGAATGATGTGGCCTGTGGTTAACCCTGCACTTAGTGTAATAATAATATAAATCGATGCATGTATTGGTGTAAGACTTGTTTATTGTTCGTAATAAATTAAAAAAATAAACAATCAAAGAACATGTCGCCCTTGTAACTTTTAAAACATAGTTTTAAATAAAATATGTATATTAAGTTGAAAAAGGAATGTTAAGGTGGTTTGGATATGTACAGACAATGGATAAAAGTAGAATCACAAAACAGGTGTATGACGGTATTGTGAATGATAGAATTGTTAAGGAGAAAAAAGCATTCAGGTATAACGCATTTTAAATAAACGTGCATGTATGAAGAGGTTTATGAAAGCAGGTGAGGCGAAAGTTGTTTGTCAGGATCGTCGCAAGTGGAGATCCATAGTCTCCGCCTAACCTCATGGGAAACAGGCGTGATTTTATGTATGTATGTATTAGCGAGGAATCTTTAGAAAATACTGTTATTTTTTTTTTGTTATAGTTCGTTCCCAAGTTGGAGTCAAAATGAGGCGACCATTATCGAGGCTGTTTAGGATACGAAATTTACTAACGCTTACAGTAATTATAGTGTTAGTATACATTACAAGGATGTTAGGCAATTTCGAAGTACAAAAATCGCAAGAGGCTGTTAAGACCCAAGAAGAGGAGGCTTTCCGTTTTCCCCAAGAGGCTCTGATGGCGCCGCATGGTGTCGTGAAAAGGGCGGATTATTTCGTACCTACTAGTTTAAAGGTAAGTAGGAAAGGAATTATGCATCGGCTTCCTCGCCCAGCGGACTTTTAACGAGTCTGGGAGGATGTTTGGCCCGTCAGATTTGTCTGACTAGTTGGAAAATATTTTAAAATTTATATTATACTTGATTATATATATCAAATTCAGCCTTCCTATAATGACGTAAGTTCCCAAATTTTTTTTAAAGTGTGTCATAAGTTATGGCTCACAGGGCGTGTCTGGCAAGTGTATATCTTTGTTTATAACAATATCATATATGACATATGTAAAAACTAGCCTTGCTACTTTGACGTAAGTTAGCATGGTTTTTTCCATCTTTGTTGATACCTGCTACCTAAAAAACGGTCTCGCTTTCAGCTTAGGGAGTATCCATTCCTTTCGATGTTTATCTTAATACCATCGTCTGTCCATGTCTTCCATACAATGATACACTCTATAGTGTTACATCCAGTCTCAATAACGACAACAATTAAGTAATAAAAAGTACTTTTTAAGTTGCCAAAATTAGTAAAAACTGTGAAGCTATGTATGTTCTTTTATCGCTTTATTATCCTAGCTCGTAATAAACGCTACTGTCGGTATCATGCATACCGAAATTTCTAAGTACTTCCATTATCACCAAGATGTCTCAATATCGCAAGATATGAATAAGTAAAAAAATAAAACAAACATACTCGCGCAGCAAGAGACGTCGGACAAAAAAAACAGACCTCTCTCCATTTAACGACAACTCTCTATAACGTCATAAATTGCACAGTCCCTTCATTGTCGTTATATATAGAGTTGACACTGTATATATAAATCTTCCTTGAGAAATTATATAACAGAAAGGGGCAGACAGACGCGGTAAGCAACTATGTTTTATAATATGTTGTAAGATATTTAATTTTATATTTCAGAAGAAGGACTGGCACAATCACGACCAGATAAATATGGAGCGGAAACGCGTGGGTACGTCTAATCATTATAATGACTCCACAATTATCTTTGAAAGTGCTGGTAGCGTAACGGCTAGCGCACGCAGCACAAACTCCAAAGATCGCGGGTTTGATCCTGGCCGGAACACATGCACCACTTAGTTTTCTGATCTAACATGCATATTGTTACAATTACTACGTGCTAACAACGGTGAAGGAAAACATCGTGATGCAACCTAAACCTCGAGATAACCGATGTGTCAAGCCTGCCAAGCCTTGGACGGGCGGGTATACTGTCCGTTCCCCCTATAATGGGAGGCCCTAACCTAGCAGTGGGACTTTTATGGTTGATATTATATTTTTGAAAGACCACTTCAATATTTAAAATTACAAAACCTACCCTTATCATTTCCTAGTTTGTTTTCCTTCCTTATAGCTCATAATTAACGACCGGAAACAAGCAAACCAAGAAGGATATAGATAACGTAAATCCTTTGATAAAGCTTAAAAATTAATTAATTATTTTTGTTATAACACATATTATAGTGTGTATGAGATTTTACATTTCAGAAAGAACAGTTTTTTTATTGCAGGAGTTCAGCAGACAGGCAGATGACCCACTTGATGGAAAGCGGTTACCATCGCCTATGAACATTTGCAACACCAAAGGTGCTACGAATGCGCTGCTGCTCTCTTAAGGGAACCTGGAACCTGGTCACTTATGCCGAAACACAACTCAAGGTTGCTATGGCGACATACTTTAGACCACGGGTGGTAGCCATCCAGTTAGGCAAATGACTTACCACCTGGAAAACTTATTCTTAAGTTCTGTTCTGTTCAGCCATTCATTTCTGTTTTACGATCAGCGAAAACCGCGTCGAAATCAGCCCTGTAGTTCTTACGTGTTTACGTGTATTCTTAAGAGAGCAGCAGTGCATTTGTAGCACCTTTGGTGTTGCAAATGTCCATAGCCGATGGTAACCGCTTTCCATCAAGTGGGCCGTCTGCCTGTCTGTTGAACTCCTACAATAAAAAAATTAGAATATCTTCTTCTGTCTTACAGGATTGGGAGAACAAGGTCTTCCAGCTAGTTTACCAAAAAAAGATGCTGCCATTGAAGAAAGCCTATACTCGGTCAATGGCTTTAACGGGGCACTCAGCGACAAAATACCGCTGAACAGGTCCCTTCCTGACATAAGGCATCCGGGATGTAAAAAGAGGGAATACATAGAATCGCTTCCCACTGTGAGTGTTGTGGTGCCGTTTCACAACGAACATTGGAGTACGTTGCTCAGGACGGCGTACAGTGTGCTGTATAGGTCACCCGAGCATCTCATCAAGGAGGTGTTTTTGGTCGACGACGCCAGTACTAAAGGTGAGTTGCCAGCAGGTGTCGAAATAGAGATGAGAGACTCGAGTCAAAAATGCCGTTGGAATTATTAGAGTTTATTACAACTATACAAACACGTATAACACAGGTACAAATATAACCGAACACAACAAATCCAAACGTAATGCAGGAGGTTGTAATTAACTAAAACGCGCAAAGTCCGTCATTATGGTTCCCGATTGTACACACGTCTCGCCTTGGTCGTGGTTCTCGCTCGACTGCCGCCTCCCTCTATCGGGTCATTGTTTTATACTGCACAAATGCAATGTGTCCGCCCGGCAACGTGGACCGGATTTCCTAGAATCAGCTTGTACTTTTAAATCCGAAACGCCTGGCTAATGATTACAATACAACAATAGGCCGTATGCCAAAAAGTCAACAAAAGAAGACGATCAGAAAAGAATTACAATCGTTTCAATGTTATTAGTTCAGATGCCGACGGGTAATAAATGTGCTTTGTTTCAAATATGCAGGTAGATTTTGTTTTTGTCGGGACCTGAGTTATAACAATGAAATTGAAGTGCGTTTGGTTTGGCTCATGTTAAGGGGGGGTATCCGCATCCTCCCCCTTAACCGACGAAATGTAACATTGTCTGACAAAGGGCCCACCACCCCTCCCGGTCATAAATCTCGTGATGTCATATTTCAAAATCTATTTAAGCTTATTTACGGAACTGCTGTTTTTATTTAATAACTTCTTGATGTAAAATCCGGCCTTCCAGATCCGGCCCTGTTGTAATGTCAAAATAAAAATCAATTAAAAAAATAAATTTAAAAAAATCATAGGGGGATAGTCCGGACCCGGTGATGCCAGAGATTCCAAAAAAACCGAAGGTGTGCGTCTCGGGACGCCTGACAGTAGTGATAAAATAATCTAATTTGAACTATTTAATATTATGAATTTATTTAACTTGAGACAAGTTTAAGTTATTACTTACATTCTATGTATATTAATATGATAATGTAAGGAAAGGTTATTTATAAATAAAATCTTTTATTGATTATAAAATATTTTTTTTTCTTTGTTACAATTCTTGAACATGTGCATTAGAGTTTTGTGAATGTATATTATTAGTATCGTTATTTAATCTAATTATCGAAATACGGCTAGCGCTGTGGGCTAGAGTGAGAAAGGAGGAGCCTCCTATCGCTGCCGCATGCGTGAGAGAAAGGGAAGCCAGACTGGCGCCGTAACGAAGCGGTGTATCCTCCCATGAGAAGTTATCACTTGCAAAAACTTTAGAATTCATCCATCTTTTAAAATAATAACAAGTATTATGACAAATGAAAATATTTCAGATTCAGTTGTTTAATCAGTTGTGTATTGTAAGCTCTGTTTGCGTAGGGAATCGTAATTATGCTAACGTCTTATCGATGTTTGTATCGTGTTTAGTGTGACATGAATGACAGATATGGCAACCTTGACGCGTAAATGGAATTTATAATGCATCTGCTCCACTTGTGTTAATGTTAGAATAATACGTCAACGATTATACCTAGTTTGGGTGAAATTTTAAAAAAAATGTTTGTGTGTGTGCAGTTCACACGCAGAACTGAAACGAAATTTGACAAGGGGTGGGAGGGATTCTAAACTTTGTGTCAACACATTTCATGTATTATATTGTTACGAGCGTGGGACTCGAATGCTATTGGAATTACTATAGAATTCATTAGAACTATACAAACATGTACAACACAGGTACAAATATAACTGGACACAACCAGTACAAACTGCACGGTTCAATAACACGCGCAAAATCCGTCACTATATCGTAATCCTCGCTTGACTGCCGATCTCCCCTTGGACCATTGCTGCACCGATACAATATGGCTGCCAGCCCGCATTGATCGGATTTGATAAAATCAGTTTGACACACCTTCCTAATTACTGCCATAAAATATGACAATACGCAATGGACTGTTTTTCTAATTACGAATTTTACAAACACAAATTAAACAAAATAAGTCCAAATGCGAGAAGGTAATAAACTGCGATTTATGGCAGGCAGGTGTGCATTCACTTTTTGTCGGCATGTAACAATATCGTTGTAATATATTTAAGTTTTAATAAACGAAATTTGAAGTATTAACGAAAAGCTTCCACTTCCAACTCATCTGTATGAGGATAGTGTTTAAATGAATAAATGTAATGCATTGTATCTCATTCTCTCGCAGGCTTAGTTCTGTAGATTTACGTGTTTATCTATATTAGGGTCGCCTTTTCGATTTACCGAGTTTCAAATAACATCAAGCTGTGGTAAATTAGATTAGGCGCCCCTAGAGTAAATAATTACCATAAACAAATTTAAAACTAAATAATTAAAATAAACTAGTTGGCGGTAGGCTAAATAAAACTTTAACAATACTCATTGACACTTGACATCTTTGCCTTCCGGGATGATGGCCACTGAAAAGTGGCCGAAACGTCGGAATAATAACACTGGTCGGCAACCAAATCCTCCTTTAACTAAAAATTCGATAAATGTATAGAATTTGTCATTTTTTTATCATGTCAGTAGATTTAATTTTCTTTTCCACAAATCTTTAAGCAATATAATATTGTTACGACCTGAATGCCGACAAAAGACAAATTCACACCTGCGTCTGTAGAAACACATTTTATTACCCTTTTGGCATATATAGAGAAACGATACGACTGGTAAATGCCCAGAATTATTATGTTACTTCATTCGCCACAAAATTACAATAGAATACATAAAAATGGAGAAAACTACTAATTGGAATGAGTTTATTAATTAATTAAACATATAATTTTTGCCCGGTGGTTCGGGCATGTGGAAAGAATGTATGATGAAAGAATGACTAAAGAGATATACAATGCAAAAGTGGATGGATGCAGAAGTCGCGGAAGGCCACGACACACCTTCCATGATCAAATTGATCATGTATTAGCAGAAGGTGATGTCAGGAGCCTTAAGAACAGACGAGCATGACAAGAGCTATGAACGTCAAAGAAGCAAGTGAGGTGTGTAAGAATGGGCCTGTGTGGCGCTCTGTTGTTCGTGCCTACCCTGCAAGGGACCTGGCGTGAAGTTATGTATGTATAATGTTGATGATTTTAAATGTTTTCGAACGAATTAAATGAGCTATTGTCATAATAATTCAATGTGCATGTTGTAAAGCAAAAAAATTGGTTAATTTAAAACATCAATTACAAAAAAATTTACGTGGTACAAAGCTTTTTATACCATACTAGTGTCTCGGCAGACGTTGTCCTGCCTTGAAGAAATAAAATTTAGGACCCGATTGCAGCGCCACCTACCGGGTCCAATTGTGAATCTAAACCATCCTCTAATCCTCTTGAACTCACACAAAAAAATACATCAAAATCGGTCCAGCCGTCTAGGAGGAGTTCAGTGACATACACACGCTCACAAGAAATACAATTATATATTAAGATTTATATTCGAAATTATATAAAAATTTACAACAGTTACAAGGAGTGAATTTTCATGTTTTTTTTTGCCGACCAGTGTAATAATCAAACAAATTGCCGCGCTTAAAACCGTTGAACATAGTTTGAAATGTTTAATTGAAAATTGCAGATTTTCTGAAAGAGAAGCTGGACAAATATCTGGCAGTAAGTATGCCCAAGGTGAAGGTGGTGCGCCTCGGGCAGCGCAGCGGCCTCATCACGGCGCGCCTGGCCGGCGCCAAGAGGGCCACGGCCGACGTCCTCATATTCCTGGACTCGCACACGGAGGCCAACGTCAACTGGCTGCCACCACTGCTAGGTCTGTACGTATGCTTTCGTTTTCTATATATACTCTAGTGTATTTTATTTTATTTAGGTTTATGGCCTGGCAGGTAGGCCTTTAAGCCAGATTTTAGTTTAAAATATAGTTTCTTACATACATACATAACTTCACGCCAGGTCCCTTGCGGGGTTGGCACGAACAACAGAGCGCCATACAGGCTTATTCTTACACACCTCACTTGCTTCTTTGACGTTCATAGCTCTTGTCATGCACGCTCGTCTCTTCTTAAGGCTCCTGACATCACCTTCTGCTAATACATGATCAATTTGATCATGGAAGGTGTGTCGTGGCCTTCCGCGACTTCTGCATCCATCCACTTTTGCATTGTATATCTGTTTAGTCATTCTTTCATCATACATTCTTTCCACATGCCCGAACCACAGGAGCATTCTTTTCCTTACCTTCAGCCCGACACTCTCTTTCAGACCGATTCTCTTTCTTACTTCGGTATTACGAACGCGGTCCGCGAGCGTCACTCCGCAGATTTTGCGCAGTGCTCGCATCTCGACCGCGTTTACTTTACTTTCATGCTCTCTATTCCATACCCAACTCTCGCTTCCATACTTGAGCGTAGGTACCAGCACCGCGTTGTGTATGGCAAGCTGGGCTTTCTGGCTGAGGTTCTTAGCGCCTTAATCCTATGTGTAGCACAGCTGAATTGTAGGTAATCGGCTAGTGCCATTCAACAGAATTCTTGTGACAACTCAAAAGGCCACATTTGGCTACAGTTCACATTTCTCACAAAACACATAATTACTACACAAAAAATATCTATATCCTACAACTATTGTTCATTTTAGAGTAATTTTACACATTTTTAGAAAATAAAACTGCACAGCACAATCTCCTTTCAGTTCCCGCCAAAAACTCCTACTCTAGTGTAAGTTTTCTTTGGGTAAATTCAACAAGAGACTCGCAAAGACCACGTTCACGACCACAATTTTTCCTGTTCCATTCTGACGTTACAATCAAAACTCTAGTAGAACGGATTATGGAGCGTTGATGTCATTAACCTCCATACTCGTTAGAAAGTGTTCCTCTCTCATAATGAAGACCCGTTACCAGTTTCAGGTGCAAACCTCAAATGACTGAATTATAACGTTTAATCGTACTCAAGAGTATATACCCATTTCACATCAATCCTATATAAACAGAGTGAGACAACAACAATAAATCGTTTCGTTTTAAATTCAACCACAAATTTATGCTAAATACGTCGTTGCGACAGGCAGAGCGCGATCGCGAATGTCACAACGTAGAAATCTGTGCCAAACCAAGTTATCGTTGTCATTGGTTGATTTGAAATTCGCGCCTTTTTCAATGTCAGTCGAAATAGAGAATCAATGCTCTGTGGTCAACGCTCACTTCGACCCAGCACTTGATATGGGTTGTTGTGAGCGCTGTGTGGTCGAAAATAATGAAGTCATTAGCGACGTTTTCGCCACGACCATATCGACTCTGGTAGCCATGTGGAATGGTATATGGGGACTATGGTTTCTGCCCGTCGCAATGTTCGAGGAACATGGTAAAATGGTGATTCGCCACTCCCTGCATGGGCCCCAAAAATGCAAATAAATAATTATTAATTGATATATATGCATTTAATATGGCAGGTAGTGAGGTCTTGCAGTAAACTAAATATTTATACATTGTTTAAATAGTGCATGCGGTCTGCCAAGATTCGAACCCACTGCCCTGGTACCAGAGATAGTGTAGGCATTAAAATACTAGAACCAAGTTATTACCGTATATTAATTTTATAAATGCGAAATTAAGACTATCTGTGACACTGTGGTGGAAGAATCACTATAACCGATTTTTCTATGTTATAGATATTTATTTAGTGTGAATAAAGAGTGTGCATAGGACGCATTTATCTCGGAAATGTGACTGATTCCAGGATAAGATAAAATTAATTCTCCGGAAGCGAGTAGCACAATGATGAGAAATTTAATGCAATGAAACTTATCTGAATCGTTTGCTCTTAAAATTTTTCAAAATTGTTCACAAAAAATTACCCTCTAATTTTATATTTTTATTACGTAAAATAGGGTGTTTTAAGATACTAATTGGGTATTTTTGTATTTTAAGCGTTGTTTTTTATAATCCGATTTCAAAATTATTTCTCCGATGACGTCATAAGGGACAAGTTTACATTGATTTCTTTGCTTAGAAAACAAAAATAATAAAAGTAAGTTTTATTCTATATATAATCATATTGTTAGGGAAAACCCGTGTTACAGAATTTAAATCAAATAATGTACAGCTAGATTTTTTTTACATCTGAAGCAGGCAAACAGGCAGACGGCCCACCTGATTGGATTTAGTAAAGTGAAATAAAGGTCAAACGCGTTTCTTACAAAATACAAGAAGATCGTACGTTTTTTGGAATTTTAACTACACAAAAATGATTAGGGACACTATTCCTCGAAATGGTTTTTCAAATAGCTAGATTGAAAAAAAGTGAACAATCCCAATTTAATTGATTTTTTTTCAGAGCCAATAGCGTTGAACTATCGCACAGCGGTCTGTCCGTTCATCGACGTGATAGCGTACGACACGTTCGAGTACCGCGCCCAGGACGAGGGCGCCAGGGGTGCCTTCGACTGGGAGCTCTTCTACAAACGACTGCCGGTCTTGCCCAAGGATGAGGAGAATATGCCGGAGCCGTTCGAGTGAGTTCTCCAAAATTGTACGATTTCTCTGTAAAGTGTTTAGTAAAATGTATTTGAATTTTTTTTAGCGTTAGTCCAAGACCTACAATTAGGCTGAGTTTTATTCATAACTATAGTAGAATTATTTTTTCCGTGCAGTTTGGGTCATAAATCATAGCTCGGCCTCAGCCCGGCTAGGGCGGTGAGCATGTTGCGCGGGCGCAACTCCATAATTCTTATCAAAGAAAGATTATTATCTTTTTTGCTGTTAATTTCAAACTTAGATATAAGTATTTATATTTATATCGCGTGCATGTCAAGAGCTATGAATGTCAAAGAAGCAAGTGAGGTGTGTAAGAATAAGCCTAAATGGCGCTCTGTTGTTCGTGCCTACCCCGCAAGGGACCTGGCGTGAAGTTATGTCTGTATGTATGTATATTTATTTTTAATATAACTTGTTACATTCCAAACTTTTTAGTTTTTTTATACATAAATACCTAATTAATAATTTATTTTAATTCATTATTATTCTTATTTTAATAAATACGTTTTTTTGTTTATTTTTCTTACATTTTGATCACTATCTCACAAAATGACAAAACTAAATACACTATCGATAACGCTTATCGACAACAATAATGCGCATCACTATGCCCGCCCATAAGGCCCATGAGTGGAAGAGAGAGCAAATACTCGCTTCACCACTCCGATTATTATATGACCCAAACTGCACGGACAAAATAATTCTACTATAGTTAAGTTAGGAATGAGTTGAATATTCTGTTTCTAAACCATAAAATCTTTAAAAGAGATTGTATTATATTACATATTATTTTTTAATTATGTGAAATTGACCTTATCTCAGTTTTTCTAAGTGTTTTTTTCGCATGTTTTTTAGTCGTGGAATACCACGACTATTATATCTGTTATAAAAATTACATATATACCAAATATGGTATATATGTAATTTTTATAACAGATATAATAAACATAGGGTATGTTTCATTAGAGCGAGGTGTAAATTCAACTAGGGTAGGGTAAGAGCAGGTTCTAAAAACATACCATATGATGCAAGCGCCGACTACACTGCTGTTGTAGAAACTAAGACCCCACTATCAGTATATAAAAAAACAAGCAGTCAGTGTTTATTCAGCTTTATTCCAAATGAATTAAAACCATGTTGGCAAATAAAACTCATTGCAACGAACAAAGGTCTGAGTAAAATCTGAAATACCGACCCTATGCCGCCATTTTATCGTAAGCAATTTTTGGACTTAACTCTATTTTTTGTTGCAAAACGTATTTCAAACTATTGGTTTGTTTTAAGACCTTCACTTTTTGATTTAGTAAGGTTTAATCCAAATAAATTGAAAGTTTTAAAACAAATTAATAGTTAAAAGTACCTTTTGCAACAAAAAATATACTTAGGTCCAAATGTCGTTTATCATAAAATGCGCGCACGCCGTAATGGCGAACTACAGCCTACTGAATTATTTTTGTAAATAAGACACATTTTTTATACTAAATTTGGAATCTCACTGTATTTTGGAAGAAAAACCGGTGCCCGATCGGGTTATGAGTTGCTATTTCGTCCAAAACGTGTGGAAAGCAGCCGAGCGCTACGAATGGTAATATATGCACGAGTAAAATACGTAAGTGCCAATAAATTCATGGCGCTTTCGACCTTTTGATCGTTTTGCTAGTTTTTGAAGGTAGGCTGTAGGGAATCGAGTGTTATGAAGTCCACGCCACTGGTATTTTTTATACCAAATAATGAGACGGGTTTTGTGGAACATGGGTTTGAAGAATACATAAAAAATGCATCATAGTCGGACTTAATCTTATATATATTAGTGAATTGACATTTGTTAGTCTCACAAAAATTCGAGAGTGGCTGAACCGATATGCCTAATTTTGATTTTGAACTATGTGTAGAACTCCAAGGAAGGTTGAAAAGGTATAAAAATGAATCATAGACATGTATGTACAAGCATAACTTGGGAACGAGTGTACCAATTTTGATGAATTTTTTTGTGTTTGGCTGGTTTCCGGGATTATTTAGAATCACAATTGCAACCGATAGGTGGCGCGGGGATGGGGTCCTAAATTTTTATTTTCTTTGCGTAGGACAACGCCTGCCGGTAGCTCTAGTTTCCATATAACACACATTTATATTTATTCAAATATTGTATTATCGTTCATTAAGCAATAGTTACTTGCAATCTTTAAAAAAATGGTAGAAAATTTCTGATTTTTGACATAATAGGAGTCCCGTGATGGCGGGCGGTTTATTCGCGATATCGCGAGCTTTCTTCTGGGAGTTGGGTGGTTACGACCCTGGCCTGGACATCTGGGGAGGGGAGCAGTACGAGCTCAGTTTCAAGGTAGGACCAACATAAAATAGATAGACTTTATTTAGAGATATAGCGAAATAATTATATCCCCTATACATTATTATACACAAAGCAAATTTTGAGAATTTGCACGCCGCATTTTTAGCTCTTGTTTGCACTCTCCATATTGTTGTGCCGGAATTATATCCGACACAACGCTGATTTTCAGTGCAAACCTTCCTTTTGGCGTAAGACCAAAATTATCAAATTTAGTTAAATAATAATATTTAATAAAACTAATTCTACTCATGTAATAGTTTATAATAAATCAAATAAATGCATTTAAATTAAATCAACAATCTAAGTATTATCACGTCGTAACCAGGGTGTACGATTCCTGGATTGAAACTATATTAAACTCTTATATAACGATACTGAAGGGTCTGTGCATTTTATCGCGTTATAGAGAGTTGTCGTTAAATGGAGAGAAGTCTGTTATTTTCCCTGACGTCTTTTGCTGCACCAGTAATTCTGTTGTGTTTTTTTTTTGCTTATTTTATTCATATATTGTGATATTGAGGCATCTTCGTGATAAAGGAATCACGTAAAAATTTCGGAATTTCTTAGATATTACTGTATGCATGACGCCGATAGTCGAGTTTATTATAGGCTAGGATAATAAAGCGATAGATTAGATACGTAATTAATGGTTGGTTTCATTAGTGAAGTAGTTGTTTGTTTAACCAATTAGAATCAAAACGACCATCAATGGGTTACTCTCATCCCTCGTGAAGCAATTTACTATTTCAGTAGGACAAATATATTAGAAACAGTTGCCATAATTTAAAGAATTACTCGCGGAATTAATTGTTTAATGCTTAACATGACACTCTTTGAAATCGTTTACTAAGATTAGTTAATTTTAAACCAGTCCCAAGCACACTACATCCACAGTAAATAAAAGGTGTATTAGTGTATTTTATATTAAGTTTTGAGATCTGTTTTTTTAAAGATTTGGCAGTGCGGCGGTAGGATGGTAGACGCGCCCTGTTCCCGAGTCGGTCATATCTACAGGAAATTTGCTCCATTCCCTAATCCAGGACATGGGGACTTCGTTGGCAGGGTAAGGTGTCCTTGCGCTTAAATTCAAATTCAAAAGTTTTTATTCAAAATAAGTTGCACCGGAGAAGACTTTCAATACATACAAGTTAAAATTTAATTTCACTTCCTATTCAATGTACAACCGCTTCGCAACGTGTTATTGCTGTTAATGAGAAGAAGCGGCAAGAAATTCCCCAGCAACACGTCTAGCAAAAAAATTGATAAACTCAAATTTTCCTTTTTTTTTTAAATAAATTTTATACAAAGTGTGTTACACAATCACTTTTCGATGAAGTAACGCAGTTGTAGCAAAAAGTGTAGTATAATTAGAGGACTTATTAAAATTTTACACTGCAACATATCTCCATAAATTGTTTACATGCTTGGCAAGATAAAAACATTATACGAAATATAGTATAAGAGGTTGGACACATCTGCTATGTCAATGAAGTTTTTCATTTAAGTATTCTTCAACTGTGTAGTATCTCTTTTTAGCTTAACCAATTTAATTGAATTAAATACAACACTGTCCAATTGTGAATTGGCCAATTTTCGGGATAAAAATTATCCTAGGGCCAGTCTCGATATTGAGAAATCACGTGTTTACAGCCAAATCATGGAAATATACCACAAACACATATGATTTGGTTTAATAAGTGTTTTTTCCTTTCGAATTAGTTATTTCGATTCCTACGTCGATTGACAATGGTAATTGATTTCATGAAAAATTAAAAATCTAATGACACCACTTAAGTTTTAGTCAAAATTGTCCACGAACTCCTTTAAGTGTTTTTCGTTATTTCGTGTAATTTAGAATATAGTCCTGAAGGCCCACCTGAGCTTGAGCACTTGAGCAAGGCTCGGGTCTCCCACAACATAGGGATCGGACAATATATCCGTCGCGCTTTTCCAAGCCGGCTTGGCGGGTTGATACATCAGTTATCTCGATGTACAGGTTGCATAACGATGTTTTCCTTCGCCGTTGTTAGCACGTGGCAATTGTAACAATATGCACATTAGTTCAGACAACTGCCCGAGTGGGGCATGCGTTCCGGCCGGGATCGAACCCGCGCCCTTTGAGTTTGGGACGCCCCCCCCCCGCGCCGCTGAAGTGTAGGTGTCCCCTTTAGAACTACAGGCGCGTCGCGGAAGTGTGGATGGACGAGTACGCGCAGTACTTGTATAAGCGGCGGCCGCACTACCTCAACATCGCCACCGGCGACATCGCCGACCAGAAGGCGCTCAGGGAGAGGCTCAAGTGCAAGTCTTTCAGGTGGTTCATGACGCAGGTATGTAGACAGATAACACTTAATTGCACACCAAAATATACAATTACAAAAACAGACCATATTTACAATATTTTCTAGGCAATACAACAGGCGGCCTTATCGCTCAAAGCGATCTCTTCCACGCAAACTAAATGACAGAGATTGAATCGGGCGAAATAGGTGGGCCCAAAAAAACTTCTAGACCGAGACCAATATTACCTATATTTAGAAATTTACTTAGAAAACACTATTTGTCATAAATAGCTATTTCTGATTTACGGAATATAATCATGCTAAGACATTTATTTATTATAATAACTTGTGTGTTATTGTATATATATGACTATGTATATATGTATGTAATTGTATATTTATTTCTTAAATTAGTTTGATGAGTATTTGTGTATTGTGTATCTATTAGGGTGGGCCAAAAAATCTTTTTTTTTAGCTACCACGAAATTATCGTCCAAGATGACGAAAAAAAATCTGATAAAGTTTGAGCTCTTCATATTAATTTTCAGAGGTGTCACATCGTGATTTTCGATTTCCCATTTAAATTAGACGGGAAATATTTTTTTTCGAATTTTGATGTATCTCAACGAGTTATTTTGTGGTAAAAGTAAATACATAATTTTGTAGGAAATTGAACGGCCTATAAAAAAGGTCTGATATATTTTTTCGCTAAGTCAACTCAGTTAAAAGTTATTCGCAGTTAAAATTGAACCTAAAATAATACATGATGACTTTTACAATCTTTTATAGTTTTTTTTACAAAAAAATGCCTTAGAGACAAAACAACAATTTTCGTGATTTTTATCATTTTTACTTCCCAAATTTGTTATTCGCAAAAAACGATCCACAATTCATTATTATTTCCACATTATCCACAGTTCAATTTCCTACAAAATTATGTATTTACTTTTACCACAGAATAACTCGTTGAGATACATCAAAATTCGAAAAAAAATAGAAAAAAATTCTCGTGTAATTCAAATAGGTAATCGAAAATCACGATGTGACACTTCTGAAAAATAATATTAAGAGCTCAAACTTTATCAGACTTTTTTTTCGTCATCTTGGACGATAATTTCGTGGTAGCTAAAAAAAAAATGATTTTTTTGGCCCACCCTAATAGATACACAATACACAAATACTCATCAAACTAATTTAAGAAATAAATATACAATTACATACTTAGTCATATATATACAATAACACAAAAGTTATTATAATAAATAAATGTCTTAGCATGATTCCGTAAATCAGAAATAGCTATTTGTGGACAAATTGTGTTTTCTGAGTAAATTTCTAAATGTTGGTAAGGATTTGGTCTCTTTGACAGTAAGAGGCAGCATATTCCAAAGTTTGACAGCCTGCACCGTAAAAGAATTTTATTTTATTTTCAGGTCTAGCATTATTTTCTTGCAATAAAGAAAAAATATCTTATTTAGGCCAAAAACTAAGTTGATATAAATAGAAATAAAATAAGTTCTGAATTGGACCCAGTCTCAGCATAATGCTACCCAACAAGGATTAGCTCTGTTCTTCCACCTGGGACCAGAATGTAAAGTCACGGTAGACAATACACACACGTAACAACAACAATATATAGAAGTATATAGTATATAATCACCCGCGTGTTGATGGAAAATCTATATATTTTGGATAATTCACAATATATCTCTATAATGTGTTTTATATGTTATTCTGATGTGTAAGCTATATTATTGTAAAGTTTCATCAAAATCCATTTAGTATTTTTTACGTGAAAGAGCAACAAACATACATCCATCCATTCTTAGAAACTTTCGCGTTTATAATATTGGTAGGCCTAGAACGATAATGCAGTATATAATCATAAATATATTTTAATCTCAGACGAATAAAATAGCTATATCAAACTCTGTGGTCTTAAAATTACGCTAATTTTGGAATATGAACCCAAACGCGTATTATATACAACGTGTTCCATTAGTAGCTCACAACGGCCACGTTCACGACAATCAATACAATCATTAACTCTAGTGTAGTGAGAATTCGTGCGCGTGGACTTTAAAACATTCTTTATTAGTGCTCCACTCCTATTGGTCTTAGCGTGATGGTATATAGCCTATAGCCTTCCTCGATAAATGGGCTATCTAACACTTAAACAATTTTTTATCTCAGACCAGTAGTTTCTGAGATTAACGCGTTCAAGCAAACAAACACTTCAGCTTTATTATCATATGTAAATATTATGTTGAATATGTTAAGGTCATATTAAATTGATAGGTCATCAGACAAACATAGTCCACTGCTGGACGTAGACCTCAAGTTTGCGTCACCGCTGTCCCCATCCAGGGGGAGGATGGAGGTGGAATTTCTAAACGAATATATGAATAACAATTTTTTTAAAGGTGGCTTTCGATTTGACTGCAAAATATCCCACTGTCGACCCAGAGCCATTTGGAGAAGGCAGTGTAAGTAATTCATATTCAAATTTCAAAAATTGCCAAAACTGTTTTTTTGTTGTTCTCATTGCAGTATATATATTACAGTATATATTACAGTATATATAATAAACCAAAAAAGAATACGTTTCTGAAAGTTTCAGTTAAAAATTTGAATTTTAAAAGGTCGCTCATATTTTTTTTTAAATGTACTAGTGCATTGCTTTACATTTTTCGACCGATCTTTATCTAATATTGTAGTCGTTTATTAATTTTATAATATTTAAAGCAGCTGGAAATCGTATTTGGTCTCTGCTCCTACATGGATAGAATAAATCAAATCTCCGCTTCTGCACGGATAGAAAGACACTTGTCTAGTCTCCAAATCACGTTCTGTGCGCACAAATACGCTTTAAAAAAGTCCCTGAGGGTTCATGTATTGTTAATAGAGGTTATTCTCTAAACTATTGCAGATACGACCAGTGATTAACACGAACTTGTGCATAGACGCGCACAACGGCGAGCAAATGGACAAATTGCTGTTGAAACCTTGCGAAAGCTCTCCGAATGCCGAGCAAAAGTTCGTCCTGTCATGGCATAAGGACATCAGGTGAGTCTTGTTTCTACCAACACTAGCTGGCTATATTGTATAGGGACACAGTAATGTGAAACCTCATTATAAAGAAACCACAATATAAGTATATAACGAACCCCTATATAACGTATTCCTTAATTTAACGAATTCTTTTAATTCCTACAGAGCCAGCTATAAAAAGTTAATAGAATTATATCTTTTCATTTCTCATACTCGGAAAGTAATGTTGGAATTTACCTGATTACAAGGATGAAAGCAGTACTTTTCGTCCTTGAGAAATAATTTTCCGTGCTGTAAAAAAAAAAATACTATGCGAGCCATATCCGAACTTTTTATACGGTCACTGTTAAATCGCGCCATAAAATTGTAAATAAAAAATATCAACTTTTTTGTAATATGATTTTATACCTCTAAATTACATTCAACAAAATTATTATTTAATTTACATATAAAGAGCTATCATCAGTGACAGATAATATTGGCTGGTAGAATGCCACAGTAATCAAACACTTGACGTGCCATATGTGACATATTAAATGAGTTCATCAGATTTAAATAAGAATTAAACGCCTGATTTCATTAAAGTAGCAGTTGTTTGTTTAGCTAATCAGTTTTTTTTTAGTTACCTCATATTCGAAATGAATAGCGGAGTGTACAGATGAAAGGCCTATTTAGTCGCTCGAACTATTAGCGCCCTTGCAACACTCCCGCACCAACCCTTCTGGTGCCTAAAATGGTCACTTCCATCCCCTGTGTGGCAATCTACTATTATGTTTTTTTTAAACTTCTTTATAACGAATTTAATTTTTAACTGTCATTGCTAAACATAAACAGAAAGTATAATTCACCTCTGTATAACGATTTTTGACAACTTTTGCATAAAGTATTCTAGCAATCCATCTCTCAGTCAAACATACTCATATTTATTTACCATAAGACAATCCAGGAATTTAAAATATAATAAATTAATGTTTAATGTTGTAAAGGTTAATAAATATTAAAGGTGCGTTCATCAGATTATTGTAACATATTTCTTGGTATAACGAATATTTTCTATTCTCCTTCTGATTTGTTATATCAAGGGTAAATTGTATATGCCAAATCGTAAGAGAGAAAAAGGCTTGTGTCGCTATATGGAAATGTTGTAAGCCTTTCATTTTTCACTCCCAATATATTTGTTACGATTCTATAATTATTTTTGTTATTCCAGGAGTAAAACGAGAAACATGTGCTGGGATCTGCCAGATTCATCTCCAGGGAGTCCGGTCCTGTTGTTCTCTTGTCATTTGGGAGGTGGGAACCAGTTGTGGAGATATCGACCGGTAAGATTTTTTTATACATCTGCAGAATTACTGTCGAAATAAACCCCTCATATTACCAAGAACCTTTTTGTAGGGTGATTCGTATATTTGAATGATATTAGAATATATTACGTCTTTTTATATATTTTGATTAGGTTTCCAAATAGACTGTTATCTGCTACGCGTATATACATATGAGAAAAGAAAACTGCTAGCATTCATAATATTATGTGTATTATTTCCCGGTCCATAACCGAGATATATCCGCGACTTTGTCCACGCTACATTTGAAATTCCCGCGGGATACCCGGAAATAAAAAATATTACACATTTTACTGCATTATTTTTACTGCATACAATTTTCTGTTTATCTGAAATTTCACATGGGAATTCGATATTTTAAGCCTGGCCATAATAAAAAAATGATTAAATTTGTCATTGGGAATTTTTTCAGGTATTTGTATCCCATATTTTAATTACTTGAGTCTTTTTTGAAAAGTTTAATCTAATCGAATTGATTTGTATATAATTGATTAAAGAAAAAGAGGAATTAATAATGGAAAAAGATATTTTCCCTTCTATTGATTTTTAATGAAATTTTAAAATGTTGAAAATTCAATATTCCAGGACACGAAGCAAATAAAACATGGCAACAATGACAAGTGCGTGGACTTTGATCTGGCGAAGCGGGATCTGTTCATCGAGCAGTGCAACCTGGAGAAGGAGTCCCAGAAGTGGGACGTGGACAAGGTCAACGGAGACATGATGGCGAAGTGGGACAGCATGAGGCTGAGGGTCACGGGACCCGTCGAGGATTATTGAAGGGGAGGTTCGGCTTTTATTTCTAGGAAAAACTGACAGCGGACCCCGGGGTCCGTTCGGTGTCTCAGTTAACAGGAGGTTGGTGTTAAATATTGGGCCTGTCGAGGATTATTGAAGCGGAAATTTGGCTTTTATTTCTAGGAAAAACTGACTACGGACCCCGGGGTCCGCTCGGTGTTTCAGTTAACAGGAGGTTGGTTTTAAATATTTGGGGCCTGTCGAGGTGCCGCCCTGGACTCTACTCCGTCCAGGAAGCGGTACAAGGGGACGCGTCCCCGGGGCCCCGAGCCGCCACTGTCACATCCCCCTTTCACTCCATGACAGTGGTGTCCCACCTCTCCGCCTCCAAATCCCAATGCCTTCCCTTCCTTCCCAAACCTCCTCCCCAAACACCCATCCCTTCCGTTGCGACCGCCAGCGTCGAGATTTTCTCCGCTGGCCGTCGAGGACGGTGGTGGTGATGTCCACCCCACCACCGCCGGCCTGACCGGCGACCTACCCTCCCCCGCTCCGTCCGCCGACGCTGCTGTGTGCGCGAGGCGGCGGGGAAAAGGGGAGGAAGGAGAGGGGGAGGGGTGTTGGCGCAGGAGCAATCCTTCGCAGCCGCCCCCTCCCCCCTATCGCGAGGCCTCCCCGCCGCTGACGCTGCTGAGTGCGCGAGGCGGCGGGGGGGGGGCGGGGTGGAAGGAGAGGGGGGAGGGGTGTTGGCGCAGGAGCAATCCTTCGCAGCCTCCCCCTCCCCCCATCGCGAAGCCCCCCCGCCGCTGACGCTGCTGAGAGCGCGAGGCGGCGGAGGGGGAGAAAGGAGAGGGAGGGGTGATGGCGCAGGAGCAATCCTTCGCAGCCTCCCCCTCTCCCCTATCGCGATGCCCCCCCCGCCGCTGACGCTGCTGAGTGCGCGAGGCGGCGGGGGGAGGAGGAAGGAGAGGGAGGGGTGATGGCGCAGGAGTAATCCTCGCAGCCTCCCCCTCCCGGCGGCAGCGGGCGTCGAGGTCTGGGGGATCCACATAGACCTCCGCGCGCACTAATGCCGCGAGAGGGCGCGAGAGGCAGCCGCGCGTCCCTCTCAGGGCCGGGGAAACGTCATTCCCCGGCCCGCACACAGGAGAGGCCGCCTCTGTTTACGAGGCAGCCGGCCGCTGCCGGGGTTGCGGGTTAAGCTCACGCATGTACCGCGACCCCGGCGCTAGGCGGAAGGAAGGCTCCCATGGGGTTTTAGTGGGTATACCGGCAGCCTGTCGTATTGAACCGGCGTCGGGGAGCCCCACACACCGGCCGCGCATGATCCCCCGCGCGGCTGACGGTGCGCCAACGCATTTCCCCATGTAAAAAAAAAAAAAAAAAGGGGCCTGTCGAGGATTATTGAAGGGCAGGTTCGGCTTTTATTTCTAGGAAAAACTGACTGCGGACCCCGGGGTCCGCTCGGTGTTTCAGTTAACAGGTGGTTGGTTTTAAATATTTGGGGCCAGTCGAGGATTATTGAAGGGCAGGTTCGGCTTTTATTTCTAGGAAAAACTGACTGCGGACCCCGGGGTCCGCTCGGTGTTTCAGTTAACAGGAGGTTGGTTTTAAATATTTGGGGCCTGTCGAGGATTATTGAAGGGCAGGTTCGGCTTTTATTTCTAGGAAAAACTGACTGCGGACCCCGGGGTCCGCTCGGTGTTTCAGTTAACAGGAGGTTGGTTTTAAATATTTGGGGCCTGTCGAGGATTATTGAAGGGCAGGTTCGGCTTTTATTTCTAGGAAAAACTGACTGCGGACCCCGGGGTTCCGTTCGGTATCTCAGTTAACAGGAGGTTTGTTTTAAATATTTTTCTGCTCAGATCCTCTCGACAAATGGTATTCTTGCTAAACGAATCGAATTTTTTTTGGGAATGTCATAATACTTAGCATAACGATAACGCTACTAGTCTAGAGGGACTGAGTATATTATACTAGGTAGAAACAATAACTAGGACCCCCGAGTCCGGTGTGTCAACTATCAACGATTTAAAATAGTATGTATTGTTTTATTCCTCCTCCTGCCAAACAAGACATGGTATTCATTATTTTTTATATATTTTTTTGCTTTTTATTCCTTCATTTATGTATAATAAATTATATACATTACATTGTTTATCAAGTTATCTAATAAGCTATGTAGCTTTTGTTACCTCTATTTTAATTTCATCTTATATCTATAGAGTCTATCGGTCATATATACATTTTTCCATATTTTACTGTAGATTGTATGTATAAATTATCTGTTTGTGTGTGTACTCTAATTTACAAATGCTTTATGAATAGTCATATTTTGTTCTCCCGAAATTTAATTTAATTAATTTATTAATTAAATTAAATTTCGGGAAAATTAATAAATTTAATTAATTTTAGTTTAAATTAAAGCAATTTAAAAAACTGAGACGTGGAGAAGATGAGATGTTCGGAGTGTGACGAGGATTATTGAAAGAAATGAAAGGTTAGTATATTTTTCCTTGTCAGGGTAGTTTTTAGACTTCGGACTCCGGGGTCCAGTGTTTCAAACCAGTAAAGGTATCGAACTAGTTATAATCGCTCTTTTAAACAAATGTTTTTTTTTATTTCTTAGGGTATTTTTTTTATCTTTAGTTGAAGTTTAGAACTTGGACCCTGGGGTCCGATGTTTCAGTTGTAGTGGAGCTATCGAAAATGTATGTAACGATCGCAGCCTTATACGAATGATTTATGAATAATGTTATTTTGTTCCGGACCTTGGGGTCCGTTGATCCAGTGATAGTATAATTTTCATGCAGTTAGAGGCTTGCGAGACATGCTATCCTTGATATGTACAATTTCAGACAGCTGAAATATTTTTATGTGATAAATTGGTAAGCATTTATTTATTAAAAAAAAGACAAATTTGTATTATTTTATTTATATAATAAGTTTGAATGAATACTTACTAGCTATGAGTCATCTTTTGAATCTATGTACTACTACCTCTAACAATGCCGTATTGGCTTAAAGGCCTAGCTGCCAAGCCATAAACCTAAATAAATAAAACAATCCCGCACAAATCACAATCATTCGCGCAGGATTGTTACTTATATATATAATATATTTTGACCGATTTAAACAAAACCTTTAAAAACTACCGCCTTTTTATAAGCTTTTATTTACCTTGCAACGGATCTACCTATGTATGTATAAGTATGCATGTATGTATGTAAGTTCGGATGGAATCTTGCAAGTTAAATTTGACCAATTTCCCGGTTTCCAATTGAGCTGAAATTTTGCATGCATATGTATATCGCGTGACAATGCAATATGGTACCATGGAGCTGATCTGATGATGGAGTCGGAATGAGGCCATAGGAACTCCTGAACTAAACAAGATAGACCCGTCGTGTTTGGGCTCGTTTTACTTGTCTTGGCTATCACTTTGCAACTACATGATATCCAGGATCTCAAAAGCTTGTATTTACAAACCTCTTAAAAGCTTATTTACTTATAATTCTTACCTTTTAACTTTTTTGAGTACTCAAATTATGACTATTTTCAATTTATGCAAGCGAAGCCGCAGGCAACAGATATATAGTCCGCGACAGGTCGACATGACAGTTTTCTAGTTATGTGACGTCATTAACCAGATAGTGCCGCAACACATTTTTATTGAATAAATGAAAATAATTAAACATTAACTTCCAAACTAACTAGTGCTTCAATAATAAACATCTGCGCAAACAAATTCCACGAAAGTCAAGTCTTTTTGCGTATAATAACTAAAAAGCCGCAGCTGTACATCCAAAGAGCCATATGTGACTCGTGAGCCGTAGATTGCCGACCGTACCTACCCACGACCTATTTAAAATTAATTTAAACATATTAAATCTGAACATACATACATACATAACTTCACGCCAGGTCCCTTGCGGGGTAGGCACGAACAACAGAGCGCCATACAGGCCCATTCTTACACACCTCACTTGTTCTTTGACATTCATAGCTGAATAAATAAGAAATATAATAAAACTACTATTTAACGGTTTTCAGTGCCGAATTTAATTGGATTGTTTACTATTCCGACGTTTCGGCCACTTATCAGTGTTGTCACGGAACACAACGATGTCAAGCTTCAATGACTATTGTTGAAGTTTTATTTAGCCTACCACCAACTTGTTCATTTTAATTATTTTGTCTTAATTTTGTTTATGGTTATTATTTAGTCTATGGGAGCCTAATTAAATTATTTTTAATCTATCCTAAGTTAAATAATTAATATGAAAAAGTGGTCGAAACGGCGGAATAATAACAATCAAATAAATTACCGCGATTAAAACTGTTAAAACATAGTTATAATGTGTGTATTAGTTGCGAAAAAAAAAGTATTAAATTAAAAATTAATGAAATTAATTCTTGCGTTGTGTAAACTTATTATTGTTTAAAATTGTAGAAAGAGAGAGAGAGAGAGAGAGAGGAGAGGACAGGAGAAGAGAGAGAGAACAGTCAGTATCGCCATCTAGTTGTGTTGAGTTTTGGAGCTTGTAAACTTATATTTTTACTGAGTAAGTTCTTAGGGCTTCTAATCCCATGCTTAAAGTATTTTTGATTATTTATCTAGTTATTATTGTTAAGGGTAGTTTTGTGATTCTATTTTAGTCAGGATGTAGGTATTTAGTGCAAAGTTTTCCAATGACATGAAGCTGTTTTTTTATATGTAATGTATAATGTATGTAAAATGATTGTTAATGTAGATAATGTGTAAGAGTTATTCCATTGTGACACATATCACTAGTTGTATTATGTACTACCCGCGCGCAGAAGGTTTGCCGATGGCCTCGTGACGTCACGCGTCGGTGATCTGTAGGGTTGGCAAAAAAGGTACATACATCGTTATTGCAATAATTTTATTATTTTTATATGCTTACGTAAGTGTATAAAATAATAGTAAGTAGTCTTCGGCAAATCTTCCGCGCGCGGCTTATAAGCACTCGTGTTAGATTGTATTATAAGTAGATTGTTTTTTTAATTAAATTTTATCATTTTGCTGTAAGTTTCAAATTTTACCTTGAAGGTTGGTTTTAGTGTGTCTAATGGGATTATAAAGAACTTTTGAAAATATATGTTAAGGGGTCAAAAAATGTGTTCATTTTTTTCTAAAATTAGCCAAACACTACAATATATAAAATTTTAACAAAGCGAAAGTCTGTACGTATTGTTATTTTTGGCAAAATATTTAACATAACATCGAATTGTGGAAAATCCCAACACTTCATCCAAAGACTCGGGTTTATTATTACTTTACTTAGGCTGGTGTGCACCGAAATTTAACCGACAGTTAACCAAAAATAATCACTGTTTTTCCATAAATTTTTGAGGTTAATTTTAGTTTAACCATCGGTTAAAATAAATAATCGCTAAATATGTATGCATAAACAGTGATTATTTTATTTTAACCGTCGGTTAAATGTCGGTGCACACCAGTATTAGGCTGGTGCGCATATACATTTGACTGACGTTTGAAATAAAATAATCGATGTTTATCCGTATGGTTTCAGCGATGGTTTTATTATAACCATCGGTTCTAGGTCCATGCACACTAACACAAGTATGACCAAAAAATTTTAGACATTTTGAGATTTTTCAAATATCTAAAGTGTATGATGCGAGTAGGTGTAAATTACGTATTTCGAAAACTTGTTGTTTGTAAAAAAAAGTCAGTAAAAAATATTGTCGTAACATAATGTATGTATAAAAATAAGCTACGCATTTGTGTTTTGTACTTGGGAAAGATAAATAAGACCTAAAATACAATTTTATATTATCGTTACAATAATTCAAAAATCTGAAAATTATTGATGACTGACACTCAAATTGAATTATGAAGAATATGGACCAAAAAGTATTTTTTGTTAATAAGAAATATGCGTGTAATTCAGCCGTAGTGGCTTTGTGGTGAACGGACTCATATCTCTAACTCAACGAGTGCGAGTTCAAATTCCGACAGATTTCAGTATATACAAAGATAGATAACACTTTATTGCTCACCAAAAATACAATTTCAAAAATACACTAATTACAATATTGTCATGGTAGAAACAATAGGCGGCCTTATCGCTTAAAGCAATCTCTTCCAGGCTACCTAGTTAAGAAGTTATTTAACCAAATCTGGTGATGTAGGTGATACGAATGTTTATTTGAAATATTCATTGCTGTATAATACTTTTACAGCGGCTTTACACAAAAGAAAGTAAATAAAGAGAATACACACGTTCCAGTCCCCCCACTGCTTCAAGCCATATTGATTGGTAGCTTTTCTAATATCGCAAAACCCATAGGCAGTTCAGTCAGCCTGTATGCTGTACTTCAGCAACAAGAAATAAAAACTAATCATCATCACTATCACTACATAGTATAAAACAAAGTCGCCTTTTCTGTCCCTATATCCCTATGTGCGCTTAAATCTTTAAAACTACCCAACGAATTTTGATGTGGTTTTTTCCAATAGATAGAGTGATTCAAGAGGAAGGTTTATATGTATAATACAAGTTTTTCTGTAGTGTATTTAATTTTGTATCAGCATTGCACCCGTGCGAAGCCGGGGCTGGTCGCTAGTACATATATATACCATACTAACTTCTGTCCGCGATTTCGTCGAATAGTTAAGAAAATAAGTAAGTTAAAAAAGCCCCCCCCCCAGATTTTGAAACATTCGTCATTGGTGCTCCGCTCGTATTGGTCTTAGCGTGATGATATATATATATAGCCTTCCTCGATAAATATCCAAAACTGAAATATTTTTTCAAATCAGACCAGTACTTCATGAGACTTACGCGTTCAAACAAACAAACAAACTCTTCAGCTTTATATATTAGTATAGATTTACTTTGTTGTAGTGAAAAAAAAAATTATAAACCTCGCTATGAATGACTGCTTTAGGATCTACTATTCTATCTTGGTTTGTAAATTCACGTTTGTCATAGTATTGTGTTTTTGATAGAAGTGAATTTATTGTAGACATTAGATTTAGATAGATAATATATATAAGTTAGATAATTGGTGTATAGTTGTTGGTTATAAAGGTAGATTGTGAAATACGTCACCGTGACACGAAACTGGTGACCGCGACACACGACATATAGCAGCTTTGTAAGCGGATTTTCATTTGTATGAATAATATATAATTATGAAATAAATATATTCATTTTCATTTAAAGCGCGAGACAGATACTAGCGATAGGTATCTTACGGAAAAGTTTCGTCTAATATAGTTATTAGAGTCTAATATAGTAATTAATTACTATATTAGAGTCTTTAGCATTAGACGGTTCCTTGCTCTCTGAAGTGACGGTATGTGACATGTAAACATATGCTTGAATCATTCCACGTCATTGAATTTCGTGTCTAAAAAGACGTAAAATTCACAGACATAAAAAAAGTCTGAATTTTAACCAAATTGATACAATTTGGTTGATCCGTATCAGCATAACCATGTGTAGAGTATTGAAATTATTTGTATGTAGTTTGTCAAGTTTTAACCTTTTGCAAAAAACATTTGAATGGATAGTGAGATAAACCGTCAGTTGAGCTAGTGTCTACGTCGTTATTTTACCGCTTCACTTCTCGCGAGCGACTGGAGTTAAAACTAGAGTTCATACACACCTCGACATTTGGCTGTTTAATGTAGCACCTGCTCTTTTATTACACGTCTGCAAGTTATGGAATTAGCTCTTTTTCGGTTTTTCCAGAGCACTGCAAAAGGTCTTAAAGAAATTCTTTTTCCTAGCGAGGTAGTCAACCCATCTGACCCCTTGATGTTGCCAATGTTCATGGGCGGCGGTGACCGCGGACACTGCCTGCTTTTTTTAAACATGTAAATTGGGTATATAGCGTGTTTCAGAACTTACGACAATAAATCAGACCACGTTTTCGTCATGACGTACTCTACCCAAATACAAAAACGAATCAAGGTAGCTTCTTTGGTTTAGCCACAGGACCTCATTTTTCATTTCAGAATTTTACAACAACATGTATCTGTTATTGTGACTAAATCGGTAGGTTAGTGACCAAATGTATCGTATCATGTTGCCAGCTCGTCTCTTCATCATTAAACGCGGAAGACGTTCATTCTTACCAAGGTCAGTGAACCAATATTTACAAGATGTTCTGTTTTTATTGTCTTTTTATCGTAATTAATATGTTCGGAAATTGCTTTATTTAAATTTTGACATTACGGTTGATTTGATAGTACCAACAACTTTGTATGGAGTAAGACTGCTAAAATTATGATTTATTGTCATTTGAAATGAAACACGTTGTATACAAAGCGGACATGTCGCGTGTAGCGATCGTCTATTTCGTGTTTCGGTCGCCTGTCTCAGTCGCATATTACAGTCTCTACCTTTGTTTTACATTGTGCAATGTTCAATTGTAGTATTGGCAAATAATTTATTTTTGTAATTGTACCTGTGTTTAATTTAATGCCTCGAATACTCCCGTTGTCCACTTTGCTTATCGTCGCTTTCTTGGCCACCGTGGAAGGGGGCCATAATGTCAACGAGGAATAAGGCTAAGACAAAAGTACATTTATTTAGTCACCTTTTGCTCGGTAAAATAGGTAATAGTTATATTTAGAAATCACTTCAAAAATAACTCTAGTCTATATCAACTAGGACGGTATGGAAGAAATTTCATCAATAAAAAAAGTAAAGAAGGATAGTGATGTAACTAAAAGGTTATTATTAAATAATAATAATATGATGAAATATATTTTTGAAGTAAAACTTCTTTATCAGCGTTGGAAAAAAAAATATACCGTCACTTTTTTCGGTTACGCGCCATCTTTTTCTTGCCCCTACCACGGTCGATTCGACCGTGGTAGGGGCTTTATTTATTTAACCAATTTCTGTAAAGTGCATATAGTAGATCATTTTTCGAAAAATAAAGTCGTAAAGAAGTTTACTTCTTAAGTGTGTACACTAGTACACGCACACATTTTTTGAACTTCTTATCGGAGGGTCTACCGCTTCGTTACGTAACGCGTTACGGCGCCAGTCTCTCTGGCTTCCCTTTCTCTCAGGTCTGATTAGTTTAAGTTATCACTTCTGTCGGGCGTCCCAAGACACGCCGTTTTTTTATATAAACAAAATTAATATTTATTTCGTAGTAAAGTTACAATAATACAGTCCTATTCGAAATAGACTAATAATATGAATAGAATTGGAAAATGGAAGAAATCAAAACACAAAATAATTTTAATATTTTTTATTACATATTCCATTAGAATACCTCTCTATACTTATTATTGTACATGTTTACTTCGGTTCGCATCGTTCACGCTGTCCGAACTAAACGGAGTATGACATCGCTATTCACATTCAGAGTATTTTAATGGGGTCTACGCAATATCTACAATAGTTTTTTTATTTAATTAAAAATTAAATGCAATTAAAAAGTCAGTTCTACATCGTTAAATGTCAAGTGCGTTAGTCGCCATCGAAGCTTCCTATAAAATATCTAGTAGCGAAGATGTCTATGGCTGATTTAAGGGTCGTTACACATTATCGATTGATCTCCACCACAGATAGAATTATAAAAATTATGCATGGCCTGGAATATCTATCTTTTGACAGGTTTTTGCTCTGTAGAAATAGAAAATGAATTTACCACTGGATTTCTAACCTATGTTTTTAGTAACAAAGTACGGAGCTAGTCTAGTTCGAGTAAATAATATTAAAGCAAAAAAAACTACTGGACTTCTTGTGCATGACTCTATGGCTATTCAAATTTTACTATCGAAAGTACAAAGTGGTATTTAATAAATTGGCGTAAAATTTTAAAACACTTAAATTAGTCCAGGAAGGCTACGCAACACCCAAATTTGAATATAAAGGCGTCTACTAATAATACTGTTTCTATTGTAGATACATTTACTTGTAATTATAGTGTACACACATTTACTATTGATTATACATCGTGGTCAAAAAGCCCATAAGATAGAAGATTCTAAAACTTAAAAAAAAACAAAATTGGAGAGATGTAAAAAATATCTAAGCCATACGCTTCGAAGAGCTGATAAAAATGTACCAACATTTATTTTGAAAAGCAAAATAATTACCATTTTATTACTTGCATCTATTTAAGTATAATTTTCTTTGTGCACTTGTTTTGAATTGTAACCCAGATGATTATATAATACTAATTTAAACATACATAATTTCATTTTGGTTTTAATTTGTTTTGTGCATCAACAAATTAAAAAAAACATATCTCCTGAGTTAATCGATAATGCGTAAAGATTTTATATTACTGACTGTGGGCCGTATACATTCTGGCAAGTTCTACGACCGCAAAATTATAAATTAACCGTACAAATTAGTTTGTAAATTGGTGTTGAGTATTATTTGACCGGTTAATTCATATAGTTGGGAAATGTTTACTAAAAGTTGATCGATGGTAGACCTCCAATAGTACTGCATATTTAAAAAAATGTCATTATTTAAAAATAATATTTAGATCAGGAGTCACCGTTTGAAATTAAAAAAATATAAATTACCTAGCGGGCCGCGCAGACGTTGTCCTGCCCCCAATTTTTTATTAGAACCTGATTTTAGCGCCACCTACCGGGTTCAATTATGAATCTACATCATTCCAGGATGTAGGTACTCGAACACACAACTTGACTCTTCCAAAACAAAAGAAACTTGTGCGAGTGAAATCTTTTGTTTCACTCTCACGTACAGACAAAAAAGCTGTAACTCAGTTTCATTTTGGTATTTTTTTTATTTCGACACAGCAATACAGTGTTGCTTAAAGTATTTAAAAAATATAAGACTCTTCGATTGGAGGTCTACTATGTATCAATTCACACAACGTATCCTACGCCATATTGCCGTTCGAATCTGTCTTGTTACATTTACATATTCGTCATAAACACTAAAAACTTACATATTAAAATATCGTTATAAATAAACCAAGCGTAAGAGATATGTACAATACTTTTTACACGTTACATAATTAAGTACCTATTTACATATTAAATTTATACATTACATATTTTATTTATTATTAATAATAATTATTATAAAAAAGATAACACTCTAAATATCACCGCGAAATCATAAACTACTTTCACAATAGATATTCAATATATATATTACTTTAATTAAAAATAAACAAGGCGTATATTTGTGTCTTCAATAATCGATATTACATCATCGAGTTATCGTAGTTCGATTCATTTTTTTTATGTTTATGGCTTGGTTCGATTTATTAATAATCGATATTATAACAGATTATTTTAATATCGATCTAAGAAAAGAGTATTTTTTTTTTAAATAAAATCGATTGTCACAGACACGAATAATACACCAGCACACCTTAAATAGTCACTAAATAAAGTTAAAGACGTATTATTAATTACAATGTATTGCTTCAATTAGTCACATTTTGCGAAAATATCACCGTCGCATGGGTCATCGCGGGCGAACCCGGGGAGCGTTCATAGTTCATTCTGCCCATCGCCATAAATTTATCGCTGGCTATGATTTAACTGAATTCTCTTTGTGTTTACAAGATTTATAATAGAAAAAAACTATGTTTTAAAAAAATGCGTAAAACATATAATAATATTTATAAATATTTTATTCATCTAAAACTGCAAGAGACAATTCCTCAGTAAAAAAATATAGCTACAAATTATACATCCATGCATGATTAAATTACACTATTCTATTTTGTAGCCATTTTTAAGTGTTATTGCTTAAAATATAGTTTTAGTCCGAATTAATAAAAACAATTTTGTTAAATAATGTTTTTAAAATATTTTGTGATCAAGTCTGAATAAAAATGTTTATATAATAAAAGTCTAATAAGCAAAAGAAGGTCTATATGTGGCGCCCTCTAGTCATATTGGATTTAGGATCTAACAGCCACATTCGTTACTGGTCAATTGCCATTCCGTATAATTTTCTTCCATCAATGAAAATCAATATATTCAATACTGTTATTAGACGGGTCGATCAAATCCAATCAATTTGGGTGAAAACCAATCGAAAGGAAACGACGAGATTCAATGACATTGAATAACTCAGTTTTATGTTTACATGGTTCACTTTGACTGCGTCATTCAAATTGAAGAACAGGAATGAACAGTCTAATAACAACATAATTCAAAAAATAAGTTATACAAAAAGATCATTAGCAAAAATACATTATAAATGAATAATATTATATCAGACATATTAATTTTAAAAATATATATAAATGCTGTAAAAAAATTCAGCAAATCGTACCAACGCCTATACACTTCATTATTTAGTAAAAAATATCATTCGTCATTCCATCACTCAGTCATCTGTCACTAGCATTAAAATAGTAATTCTAACACGGATTTAGACACCACAATTTAAATAAGACATTCATGGACATAATAATTATATAAATACTTTAAATATAATTCTACATTAATTACAAAAGTACGCTTCTCGCTGACTTATCATCGTTTAGGAGACTCAATAATTACATACATAAAGTATATAATCTTAAAACATAGGGCAGTGTATATTTGTATGTGTATTGAATAAATATATTGATAAATCTTTTCTTAATTTAGTTTAGTACAAAGCAAAATTACATTAATTAAACACAAATCTTAGAATCAAGAAATAAATTCAAAAATATTATGGTTCTTTCATAAATATTGGAGTATTATTATTATATATTGTACTTAAATGACTAGTTTTGTGTGAATAATAATATATTTTAAAACTAGACATAATGGCTTGATAAGTGTTTAATCAATTTAAAAACTTTAGAACTATAGAAACCGTATTAATAAAATAGGTGCAAAATATATTCGAATTATTTCCACTTATGACTTTGAAAACGTGTCTAAGAGGAAAACATGTATGTTTCGTTACTAATTTAAAGTAAGACATACGTCACTGTCTTCCTGAAAATGGATGACAATAACATGAAATTTGTCTTAGTTTACATGAAAAAAAGGTCATTACGTATTTTTAATTTAATAGCATAATTAGAACTAAATTATGAATTAGAATAATTTATTAATTTTAAACATGTGATGTTTTTTGGTTTCACTCACACTCGTGTATAGTGAGTATACTTTAAATAAATAAAAGTGCTGTTGCTTGGTTATTATTTTTGGACGGTTTCTATAGCTTTAATTCTAACAAAGAAACATATAGTCGACGTAAGTTGTTGAAACAAAATAGAAGTCTTTGCAGCGTATATTGCAAGAATAAGTCAGCAAGAAGCCCCCTACACGGTTATTGTATGACCTACGGTTTGATTATTGCACAACACATGCAGAATGTACGTATAAATGTTTCGGTATTATTAAGTATTTATTATTTTAATTTATTTTTCTATTTTTTTCCACGAGGCCGTCACTACTGTGGGATTACTGCAGTACTACAAACAATTATATTCAGAAATGGTTCAGATGTTACGAATTTTAATATTTACATTATGTAGCATTGAAGTAAAGGGTTACGAGTGAATGATAAATTTCAAAACGAAAAAGGCTTCAATTCACATGAAATCTGCGCCAATATAAAGAATTTAAATATTGCGAGAAAAAAACGTTTATTTTTTATTTGATTCGTCCAAAGTAAAAAGTTTTTTTAAATACCAAAAACGCATATATGTGCGAGAAACGGACGTTAGATTTGGAGCGATTTTTAATTGGTTAATTTGTCTAAATAAAGTTATTAAATCTCATTATTTACTGTGTTAAGAGCTTTTATACAAATGACACCGACCGTTTTGACCACTTTTCAGTAGTCGTGATCACAAAAGACAAAGATGTCAAGTATCAAAGTATTGTTAAAGTTTTATTTAGACTACCGCCAACTTATTAATTTTAATTATTTAGTTTTAATTTTCTTAATGGTTATTATTTACTCTATGGGAGTCCAATCTAATTTACCACCGCTTCGCAACATGCTGTGACTTGAAGAAAAGAAGCGGCGCAAGAAACTCTTCAGCAAAATAAAATTACACACAATTAAAATTCGTAACTTCAGAATCCAATCCTATGTTATTGTGCGCAACCATATGGCTCATTTATATATCGAGATAGTGCGGCTTTATTTAAACGGTAAAAGAGTATTGTGAACGTATATTGAAACACTATTTATTGGATATATATATATATAATATAATATAACGCTTTTCGAAAATGAATAGTAGGCTAATATGAAAAAAACCATCTTTCGAATATCTAACTGCTTTAATATATTATTACGAGTTACGCAGGACTCGAATTAAAATGCCGTCGGAATCACTATAGACCTTTTTAGAACTGTACAAACGCGTATAAAACAGATACAAATATAACTAGACACTATAAACTGCACGATTCAATTACACGCGCAAAGTCCGTCACTATATCGCTAATCAAAAGTACTACACACGTCTTGCTAGTATCCTAATGTCGCTTGACTGCCCGACCCCTCCGTTCGGGCATTGTTTTATACTAACTATACGGTACAAACAAAATCGACCGCGTGCACTGGGGTTTCCGAGAAAAAGTAATTTGCACACCTGGTTATCTATTCCTGCAAACGGCCAACAAAGTCGAAAACAATAACAATAGACTACTGTCTAATTGAAAATTTTAAATGCGAAGTAAACAAAAGAATTCCGAATGCGATAAACCAGGTGCGCACGATTTCTTTGTCGGTATGTAGCAATAGGTATGCAGGTTGTAACTTGTATCATTGTTAACAATTTTTTTTGTCTACTTTAAAATCATTCTAAATACCCGTTAAATAGTGCTTCAATTACGTCTAGGAACCGCAGAAACTTAAGCAAATACTATAGAAAATTATTGCTTAAATAGATTATTGCGAAGTAAACAAGACCTTAGGTCTATTACAAAACAAGGAACAACTACAAGAATAAAATATATATATCATTAATATGATTTTATATTTACAAAATACCTAAACAGTACGGATAGAAAGAAATATTTGGCTAAAATGTGATAAGGATACATGATTGTGATAAATAATAATATCCTAAGTGTTTATATAGTATAAATGGGATTAAAAATAGTTAAAAATATATTTCATTAAAAATATTATACGTAAAAAAACATTGTGATCGCAATTGAGTATTTGGTTTCATTATGCTCAGTTTTTTTATTATTAGTTAGGCTGGCGTGCATAAACATTTTCAAATTCAAATTCAAATTAACCGTCAGTTGAAATAAAATAATTGCCATTTAGGTATATTAGCGATTATTTTATTTGAACCATCAGTTAAATGTCTATGCACACCAACTTGAGTTGATTTTACTTTATTGTATTTCATTATGACTCGGTACCCTGTAGTGAGTTATGAGATTCGAAATTCAGTCGAATAAAAGAAGGTAAGGTTAAATAAACTACGGGTTAACCATCTAAGTACGAAAAGCAGTATGCGATCCACTCCATTCCAAGTCTAACCTAAACCGTCGCGTAAAAAAGTCTTAGTTCAGAAACATCGATCACAAGAGCTCCTTAGAACCGTCAATTTTATCAGATCTACAAAAATAAGGATTAAAATCTCACCGTGTATCCGAACGTGAAATCCGCCATCTTGCAATGGCGAATTTAACGTTTGGCTATGTTGCCAGGTTCTTGATAAAAGTTAACTCTTCTACAATGAAAAAGAAAATATTCTTCTCTACACATTGTTGGTTTTTATGTTATTTCTGAGTCGTTTGGCAGTTTTTTCTCAAAGTATTGTCCTTGAAAACCTAGACATGATTTTAAATCTAAATACCTGGCAACACTGTTTCGGCACTTCGACATGGCTTATGGTGGCACTAAGAGGAAAATCACGAACGATGACGTGCACGACCACTCTTTCTTCGTTTTCTTCTCGTATCCCGTACAAACACTATATTCGCAGGATCATCGGCCAATTGGGGGAATTTCGACACCGAGTGCACATCTCTTGCTGCCCATCCATCAACTATCCCGTGACTTATGAGCTCCTCTTTCTCTTCCTCGGTCCAAGATCCTTTTCCTTCCCAGCCTGCTGCGACCAGAGCCTTCTCCCTCTCCCAAGCCCTGGCAGCTGCTCGTTTGTGAGCGTGTTTCAGAAGTTTCATCCGTTCTTGTATTGGATCCACTCCATATCGCAGAACTATGACAGCTTGGGCTGATCCTTTGCCGACTGCGTGCACTCGTACCTGAGAATTAATAAATTTTGTTGACTATGTTGCTTTCAATGTTTTTTAACGTAGACTAAACTCTCTTTATTTGGATTGAAAGGTTATTAATATAAGCAATTTAGTATTCGTTAACATAAGTCGGTTTTTGTATAAATTTACATTTTTAAAACCATAGAGTGCTATTTTTATTTAGGTTTATGGCTTGGCAGCTAGGCCTTTAAGTCAGATCTTAGTTTACAATATAGTTTCTTCATTTTCTTAAGCCTTTGTGTAGCACAGCTGAACTGTAGGTAATCAGCTAGTGCCAGTCAACGGAGTTCTTGTGACAACTCAAAAGGCCACATTTGATTATACAGTTCATATTTCTCACAAAACACATAACTACTACTCAAAAACTATCAATATCCTACAACTATTGTTCGTTTTAGAGTAATTTTACACATTTTTAGAAAATAAAACTGCACAGCACAACATCTCTTTTAGTTCCCGCCAAAAAATCCCCACAGAGTGCAGGGAGTGTTGACACATAGTGCTGTGAGATGTGATATCGATTTGATGAATCGATAACAAATTCTATCATGTATTGAAAGAGAAGTAAGTATTAATATATTATATTCCATGTGTTCAGCAGATATGCAGACGATCCACATGATGGAAAGCAATTATCTATGGACATTTGTAACACTAAAGGTGCTACAATGTGCAGCCGCTCTCTAAAGGGAGACTAGTACCTGGTCACTAATGTCGGAACACAACTAAAGGTTGTTTTTGTTCTGTTATTCGCTACCGAACCTAACAGGTTACTTATGTATTAGTATTTGTGTAGGTGGCACGCGGAATAACACGGAATAAAAAGTGTCACTATGTCATTTAAAGTTTAAGTTAAGTACTTTTCAAGTGATGCTCTAACAGAATAATAAACAAAAATTCTAAAGAGTACATTTTTGAAATCGGCTGGTAGTAATTAGTCCCCTTGATTTATTTCTTTTTTTAAACGCACTGCACAAACTAGAATCATCTACAGATTTATAACATTACATTACAGTTATATATCAAGACAAAAGAACCACGTACCTCTAATCCCTGATCGTTAGTTTCATCTTGCGACACATTAAACTTCCCAGACAGCCGTCTCAATTCTTCCATATCATCTCTAATCTTCAGAGAATTATCTTTCACGAAGTAGAACACATCTTGATCATGAATACTGAAATGTACATCGAGGAAATAGGAGTTATTAAAGACTGTTGTTATAACATCTTCGACCACACTATTGGCGCCATCTGCAACGCTTATAAACGCTTTTCCATCGACTCTTGATATTAAGACTCCTTCGCCAAAAACGCCACGCTTGTATGATACTCTTGGAAGGAGGTTTCGTGTGATTGGTTCCATTTTGAGTAAAGGCGTTGGTACGAAATCTATGTCTGATAGTTTGTCGTTTACCTGTAAGCCAAAATCGATGTGTTTAGTTTTATATTTCGAAAGAGAAGTAATAAGTAGATTAATAATAATTATACTTGTGCCAAACTATATCCAATATTTTTACGATCTCTATAGATCATGCAATCAAGTGCTGCACTTAAAGAGAACTATACGTATAATGTCTTTACATTGTAAATTTCAAATTAAAATTATACGTATCATTTTTATCGTGTCAAAATGAATTAACAAAATAACTTATGGTTTGCTAATTAATATAAGAAGTAAATTTTAGCGACTTGATTAATAAAACAATATATAAAAAATAAGGGGTTCGGGCCTCTCGCTATATCTGTCATACTAGTGTCAAATACATTTTTAGGAAAGACCTAAAACTTTCATATGATATATTTCTTATATCACCAGTGAGTGATAATTGTAATAACAAGTATATTTGACCTAAGGGGATTCCTGCAGAAGCTAGGATTCACACGTAATCTCATCATATCTCACGTAAATGGAAATAGATACAGCCCTTAGCGACAGAGCCTACCATTTAACTATAGATTTTAATATTTAAAAGCAATGATAGAATCTTACCTTTTCAATGATACACTGAAGTCCAGACATAACTCCAAAGTCCGGAGCCAACTGTGGCGCTGTAACTGAAGTCATTGGCTGGAAGATCATATCCGTTATGTATTTAGAGCCCATCATCTTGTCTAGATCATATCCATACAGTTGTAACCAACTCCCCAAGTTCGTCATATATGGCACATTTTGGTTCTTATTTATCGGATCATTGTTTTTGAATCTATAGATAAATATGTCCGTTGGTAAGCTTAATTTAGTAGCCAGATGCTCCCAACTTGGTGTCATCCATTGCCCAACTACCGGATCGTATAACCGATTTTCAAGATATACCAAGTTAGTATTGAAGTCTAATATTCCGCCATGGAAGTCCACTGGTACATAGAAAGAAGGATTCGTATCTTTGACCATTTTTCCGAAAGGACTGCGCTTGATTTCCTTTATGATTTCACCATTAACATCAAAGACAACAAGCGGAGAACCATTATGGTCAGTTGCTACATAGAATCTATGGTCTTCAGTTTCAATACACGTCAAGAAGTCTCTCTGATCATACAAGAAACGGACGGTTTTCTCAGTTTTTGGATAGTGCATATGAGTGATTAAGTTAGGCGTTTGAGGGTTAGCATAGTAGAACTGCGTAATGTTGTTCTTATCGTCTTTCCATGCGACCAGTCTACTCCTATCATCATAATAGTACCACATTTGGAACTTGTCCCGTTCAAAAGCATGAACGAACTGCCCACGAGAGTTGTATCTGTACTTTTGTTCCCCACGTCTAACAACGAAACCTCGTCCGTCGTAACTGCTAAATTCTATATCGCCGTACTGAACCACTCTATCTCCAATATCGTAACCAAGATACCGCTTCTCACCATGCTCAATAACTCCAATAACATTACCATTCTCATCATAATTGTACTTCCAATCATCTTCAGAGCCCACAACCTCCATCAAGTGTCCGTCGTAATTGTAACTGATCCGTTCGCTAGATGAAGTATCGCCGATCATCATCTTTTTCGACTTTATTCGATTTCTGACATCATATTCGAGTTCTAGACGGAATACGTCAAACGCCTTAATATTTATGAGGACAGTTTTCATTCTACCATGGTCATCGTTATCAGTAATCGTGAAGAATTGTTTGCTAGTGTCCTGCATAACTGAACGATTGAAAGTGTTTCTATAAATCCTCAAATCGCTAACAGCTTCAAGGCTGCCAAGATTCTGGTTATATTTTAAACGTAACTGAGGCATTTCTTTGCTATTGATGTTCACGTCAATTGTAGAAAGCCTAGCGTTTCCATCGTATTGATATTTGAAGTGCGCATTGTTCAAGCCGCTCTTTGAGTTAAACTTCATTTTCTGATCTTTTAATATTCCAGCATGATATTTATAGTCTTGCTTAAGTTCATAGTCGGGATCTGTGATCTCAACATTTTTGACTAGGTGAGTATTCTCGTGGTAAACGTAACGTATAGCAGATGCTCCAGCCAAAATAGTTTCCAGTTTACCAGTGCTATCATAAACGTACAGAATCTTTCCAGATTGATGTGGGAAAATTTTAGCCAGGATATGACCATCGTCATTATACAGAATTTCGTAAGGATGCCGATTCATTGGTGAAAAGTATTGGTACTTGAAATATCCTAACGACGTCATCAATGCAAATGTATGTATGTGACCTCGGGGAGTAGTTAAATTTTGTAGAGCTCCGGAATCGTCATAGTCTAATAGGTAGTCACTGCCTCTCGGTGTAGTTACTTTTAATGGCAGACTAGTAAACATGTCTCTGAAAGAATATTGAAGAGAAGAAGTGTCTCCATATTTAATTTCGTGTAACCTTCCAGCTCGATCAAAGCCATAAGTTTCATTCAAATCACCCCAACTCCATCTAGTCAACCTATTAAACCTATCATACTCCAGTTCTACTTCGGCAAATATACCATTTCTGGGTCCCCACTTAACCGGTCTTGCTGTTCTATCGTAAGTGACATTTAGCAACTCAACTTTGTCGTCCATGAATATAGCAACAGTTGAAGTATCTCTATCATATTCGAGAGTCAAAAGATTTTCACCATTAACTCTTAATTTCCGCCCGATTTGAGCGACTGCTTTATTTGAATTGCTCTTTCCTTTGTTAGACAGCAATCGTCGTAAGAAATATCTCCATTCAAATCTATTCGCCAAATCTCCACCAACTTCTGTTCGTTGCTTAGCAGGTACTGGATAACTTTCGCCTAAAATGGGATCGATTTCTGACAGTATTGTATATGGGACTGTGTCAGTCGATATAACATGTCCCCAAGGCATACTGGAAGATATACTACCGTCGGTTGAAATAATGGTTTTCTTTTCAGCTTCTCCCACTTTAGTGTTGACAGAGGAACCCTTGATAAGGATAGAAATAGGTTTTCTATTATTTTCACTAACACGAACAGTAGCCCCTTTCAAACTTAGGTCAAATGTCAAAGTAATGATTCTTCCAGTTGGTGTTACAGCCGATGTCAGTCTTCCGAACTCATCGTATTTATAAATGTAACTCCTGCCAGTACTGTCATATTTGGCTTTAAGTAAACCAGTAGTTCCATGGTAGTCGAAGGTCACATTGAAGTTATCAGGTGTTCTTAACTCCTGAAGCATTTTCATACGCGACATCTTCAGTCTGCATTTCTGACCTTTTGTATTCTCAATTGAGTTCACCAAGCTTGAATAATCTCGTAGAAGGAAAACTTTGTTACCAGCAGCATCTGTTACAGTACTCAACTTTCCATTACTAGTATTGACAGTATACGTAAACACATAATTATTTTCACCACTTAATATGTTCTTCGTCATAACGTGCTGACCGAACCGATTAAAGATGTAAATTTCTTGCGTATCAGGAGAATAGATTTCATATTCTCTTGCACCACTAGCGTCAGGGATACTTGCCATAACAGATCTGATTCTATAATTAGCTTGATCTGCTATATGAACTATTCCATCGGGACTGACAATGACAGCAGAGATCGTATTGAATTTAGAGTTAGACGCTAAGAAATGGTCAGCTTCGAAGCAATCACAACCTCGTTCTAAGCAGTTGCATTTCGATTCAGCTCCAGCGTAAAGTGAAATTTTCCCATCAGTTGTAATAAGTCTCACTCGATTAATCCTTTGTGAATCACTCTCAGCTACGTACAAATCACCAGCTGCTCCAAAAGCAATACTTTGGGGCATGACCAAGGTAGCATATGTTGCCAATTCCATATCATAACCAGTTAAAGGCGAAGGGCAATGCAATGGCCTTCCAGCTATCACCTTCACTCTGCCATCTGGTGCCATTTGCAATATCATGTGATCGTCAATGATATGCAAGCTGTTGTCCAAAGGATTAATTGCCAACTCCGTGGGCCATCTTAGATGAACTTCTTCAACACTCAATGTTCCTTCACAAGGTATTGGTTTCCAATGAGCTCTATGCATATGATTTCCGATGACTGTTGTAATAATCCCATCTCTATCCACCATACGAATGTTAGTCCCATCAGCGAAGTATAAGACATTGTCAATAGACACAGCGACTCCTTTGGGATAGGCTAGTTTAGCATCTCTAGCTAACGCACCGTCTCCACAATGAGCTTCGTCGCCAGGTAAGCATCTTTCACCAGATCCTACGACGGTTTCCCAATTACGTTCAGGGTCTGAATAGTCATCAGTGTTACGAACTTTGATTATTTGGTGGGATTCAGGGTCCGAGATGTAAAGAGTGCCGTCGAGTGGTGAAAGCGCCATATGGTAGCGGTAGGAGACCCTTGTGGCACTGAAATAAAAGATGGGTAAATGATTTTTTTTAATTAAATTAAATATGGCAGTAATAATCAATGCTACTAAATAAAAACTACAATATATGTTACATTGAATAGTCAAGAAATTGTCTCATAAGTTTTCGGGAAAAAATCCCTGCTAGGATTTAAGAAGCGAACTAAAAATTATGCATTTAAGAATAAAGTCGAGGTCACATATATCCAGAAAAGATAAATACAGGACACCTGACGTTACACTTGCCAATGCGTAGTTTCTATTAAATCATCAATATTACATGAAGTTGCTAACGAATCAGACAGTCAATGAACAAAGCTTCAAGGTCGATGTTGAAGTATAAACAAAACTTAAATGCGTTCTTGAAGTTTGTACAGTATACACGTCATGGCGCAAAGCACAATTAATCTTCACGGAGTGGATAATTATTGCGCTCTCGCTCAGCCACTATTTGGACTCGCCAGCTATCTCCTTTGCACAACCCTCTGTGATGTGTAACAAACAACCTGCGGAATCTAAGAGAACTAACTTCACTCGGAGCGCATTTTAGTTTTGCTTATTTGTAAACCGATTTATATATTTAAATAATTCCAAAATCACACGATTTTTAAATTAGATCAAATCAATTTGAAATTTAATACTCACTTCAATTTGACCACAGTCCGCACAGTGCCATCGGTATTGATTTTTCTAACGAGATTGAAGTCCCCTACGAATATCGAGCCATCTGGCGCCGCGGCCAGAGCCACCGGCGCGAGCAACCTCGCTTTGGTCGCAGCCCCTGTATCCGTGCATTCCAGTTCGCGTTGTCTACCATCGCCCATGGTCGTGATTATAAGACGAGGCTTGTGTTTCAGATAAATGTTTGCACCGTCACCTTTTTGCAGAATGCCTGCAAACATTATAAGAAAATAGAATATTTTTTATTGCATTGCACACATGTCTATAGTTTTATCTGTGCAGAAACGGACGAAGATTACAATTCCCTGCGGCTGGGCGGGCGTTCTATTGTGAAAGGCGACAAAATAACCCATAGCCAGGCGGTAAAACATTTACCCGTCGGATGGCTACTACCTCTGTTCTAGAGTATGCCACCATAACAATCTTGAATTGTGTTCCGGAATTAGTGGTCAGGGTTCACTCTCTCTTTAGAGAGCGGTGGCACATTTATGGCCCCTTTGGTGTTATAAATGTTCATAGGTGATGGTAATCGCTTTCATCAGGTGGGCCGTCTGCCTGTCTGCTGAACTCGTGCAATAAAAAAATCTTATCTATAATGTAATAAATCTATTAGGAGTTTCGAATTTTACAATAAACTTCAGAAAACAATCAAGGGATCCAATTCGGATCAGTATGTGCTGAAAACGAAATCTTTCGAAAATGAAAAACTTCGATTTTTCTCTGTGAATCTATTAGAGCCGCACCTGAAAACTACTGAACAGATTTAAATTAAATTCGACACAGAGCTAACTTATACTTTGTGCTAGATCAATGACGTAGTTTCTGTGGAATAGACAAATATAGGCAAAAATATGGTGCCGTCATTACATAAATCTGGTGTCGCCGTCGTAATTGAGTAACAAACACGTCAACGCCTACGAACTTCATTGTCATTAATACAGATAAAATAACATAAATTAAAATTGCGCTTTATTCATTTTGCTTAAGATATTGGTTGGTTAACAGGCGCTTAATGCTGATGTTAGACGAATCAATTCAGTTGCATCGATTTGGTTGAAAGGCACAGAGCTAGTTGAAAGGAGGCAACAGTATCCTTTGCGTCACGTTTCATTCACAAATTTATTGATATATGAAATGTTTTTTTTTATTTACGTAATGAGTACAGAGAACAAAAAATAATTAAACAATACGATGACAATTCTGTAGGATGATGTTGTGTGTGATGATGATGTATAATTTAGCACAGTTAATGACTATGGTATGGTTAATACATAAACGTGGTGCTAAGAAAAACAGATAGATGATATCGCTGTTGGGGTTGGCAAATCTGATGGGTATTGGTGGATGAAACGTTACGCAACAATATTCAATGACATTCAATGATCACTTTGGTTGATTCATCCTAATTAAAAGACAGAAATGAACCCTCTAATATCTATTTCAGAATATAAAAAAACGAACAAACCTTCATGGAAATTGTACCGATGATGTATATCCAGGTTCCAACCACCCACATCCGAGATACTCATATCATGGCCACTCAACTTAGTCGTCTGTACGTTCCATATGATATCCTTACAATCCGTGTATTGATAACCGACTTTCACCAAGGCTGTTGTCACACCGTACACCCTCTGTCTGTACACGTTCAGCCTATTCCATGGATAAGTGAATTTGATCACGGGGTCTGCTTCGAAGGTCTTTTCGAAGAGTATACCCTCAATGGTTATCCGAAGGTGAATTAGAGCGAGAGTTGGTGGTACTTTTTCGGGGGTCAACTGCAGTTGGATCGTGGATAAATAGCCAGCAGCTCTCGAGCTGTGATATACCAAGTTCAGGCCTGTTCCTGGTATTTGAAGACTTTCTTGGACCACCTAAAATGAGAAATGGTTTCTCTTTTATTCATTTGTTGATGTAACATTGATCAAAGATACAACGTTTCTGCTATTCAAATCACTAAAAGCCGTGGTAGGTTTGTTGCTAATACGCTCACTATAGCATATACTATCATAGTTATGCCACAATAAGTGTTGTTTTATTTTAAAAATTTAATTCAAATGTCGCCGTTAGAAAATGCTCTTTATTTGTATCTCGGTATTCATCCTTATCAAAATTAATTACTTCATATTTAAGACTACTTCAATACCTTTATATAAATTTTTGAATTATTCAATTCGGACATTCCATTCAAAAGATATCACGAGTTTAAAAATGTATGTATTCGAATAAGCGGCCGTAACGCTTTTTCGTGAGCAAAAATCGTAAGACCCCGTCTATATAGAAGTTTCACTTCAAAAAGTAGGAAAAAAGACTCCACTCTTAATGCAACTGGCATTTAACATTCCCATGATGATAATAAGATGGTATTATTATATCGTACCTGAGATTCAGCCAAAATAGCACTCTTATCAGGACAAGCCCCCTGAAAGCCGTGCTTCCACGTGGCCAAAACCACTGGCTTCATGGCGTCGTAGTCATGCGCCAGGCACGCCTGCGGTGGACCCATTCCACCCTTCTCGTCAGCGGTTGTCATTATCACAGCGTCTATTATTACCACCTGGAAACATTAATAACAATACTGCAATATTACAGGGTGGCAAAAAAAGTAGAAAATAATAGGGGCGCCACTTTTGCAAATTTTTCTAAACTCTAGCAACTCCAATATTAGGTCAAGAGTAATTTTGATACTTACTTAAGTTAATTAGGTGTTTAATGTACATAATAAACCTTCAATTCTTTGGTTTCCTGATCAATTCATTACAATTTCCAAGAAACCACAGACTGCTAAAGAAACTAAGTCAATATAGTGTAGATAACATGTTCACGTGATGCTCTAACAGACAGAGAGACTGGTCCGAATTAGCCGCTCTGATTTTGTCTCGTTTTTAAACCCATTGTACATCTAGAACTACTTTTTTGTGTCATGAAACGAAGTCTTTTAGGAATTCAGAAAATATGGCGGTACGAAGTTCGCTGGGTCAGCTAGTAGTATATAGATTGAATTTACACTATAGTTCGGCTGATCTATAAAGCCACATTTGACATCTGTCAAATTAAATTTAGTAGATAGGTGAAGTGACGATGATGACACTATTAAAAAATCGAATCGATATAGGAAGTCACATTATCGATTCATTAAAACAAGACGATTTTACTTTATTTTCCATTTTGATATCTTACAGGTTTCAGATGTGAATATTATAAATATTTGCAATTTCGTATTAGAATTTACACAGCAGCGAGGTATAGGCTTTTAACTGGTTAGGTGTGAAAGAAGCATTAAAATTGATGACATGACTTTAAATAACTATTAACCTAGTTTTTTGATAAAATTGTTTTAGTCCTTAATCGCCCAACATCATCTAATAAATTTCAACCCATTTGCTTTTTGCTCACGACAGAAACATGCGAAAAGAGCATTAGAAGCACATTACACAGTTTTTATAGATCAATTATTAAGGTTTAAAACTTTATTGTAGTGGATCGATAGTTGCATTTGTTTCCAGGGGTTGGTTGATGGAATATAATAACTATATGTAGTTTCTATACCGGGATAAACAAAGGAAGTCATACCCGAAGACAGTTTTCGCTCGCGTTAACATCCCTACCCCACTGAAACTATAGTATTTTCTAGAAAAAAAATCTAAGTCCAACTCCATTATGAAGTGCTATTAGTGTGTACTTTAGGGCTTATTGCGCCTATAAGTATTTGGTATACCAAAACATATGTTGAGTGGTTTATTTACAAGATTGAGAAGAATCGCACAGACATTCAAATTCGCCTTTTTCCTGCACCACCTACATCGCCTGATCTAAATGTCTTTGATTTAGGTTGTCTCGAAGAGATCGGTTTGAGCTATAAGGCCGCCTATTGGATTGCCTACAAAATATTGTAAATATGGTCTGTTTTGTAATTTTATATTATGGTGAGCAATAAAGGGTTATCTCTCTTTCTCTCTACATACTCACATAGATAACAATTAGTCAATTTCTTAAGCACGGCGTACTACGATTATTATTAAACCATAGCACACCTGGCATCTCTAAGTTTTACTCGTATAAGACTATTTGCTCTATCTACAACTTTACGGTTGGCCTAATATCGTCCAGTAAAAGTGGCCATTTTAACATCCTTGCGCTAAGAAATTTACCTATTAAGAAATTCAAAGAGATAACCAACCTCGTTCCATGGCACGAACACGACTTGGGAGGATCTCTTGAAAGGTGCTCTTCCAAAGTGTAAAGTGACTGCACCACCTCCATTCACCAGCAGGTCGAACCAGCCGTCTTCACGCGTCAACGTAAAGCCTTCCAATGGGGTGGATGTGGATACACGGACACCAACTAGGCCGGATCCCAGCGATGTGACTACACGTCCACGAATCACCGCTGACCGACTGCAATTTTGTATATTGAGGGTAGTTAGCAAACTTTGTTCGAAGAAGTATAACGCTTAAATTAATCATCAGAGAAACAGACACATTGTAATCCCCAAGCTAAACAAGTAGGTAACGCTTATGCTATGAAGAATATACCAGAATAAAACCACCACCAACACCCTAGTAAATTCAGTTCAAAACAAGTCAGTTCGTTTACGAAGCGAGCAAAGGCTACAGAAGCCCACACAGGTCAGTCTATTTTATTTAAAACAACTAACTTTCTCGTAGTTTCTAAAAAACTAAAACAACTGTATGGAACTTGTATTTTTATGTTAAGGCCGGCCTTAGACATAGCCTCAAAGGTATGCAGAACGTTCAACGCAATCTTACAATGTGCCTGCAGCATAGAATTGATTGATTAATCGAATTAATGACAAATATGATATGACTTTGTATACGTAGTATGCGTGTATTATTTTATGAGTAATTTATGTATTCACATAAATATTGTAGAAGCAAGGCAAATAGCTCCTAGGCTGTTTTCCTTCAGTAAATTTGTAACTTTTGTGGACGAAACTATGCTTCCTTTATGACTGGTTTCTGGGGTCCTTTTAAATGTAGTTTATCTCTTTGTTAGCGCTATCGGTTCAATAACTTATTTAAACTGGGTTCAACTTAACTGACCAATATTAGGCGTTTATCTATTCCATATCTTTTGTTTGACGTTTTGTGGTTGACGTTTTTGTTTGATGTAAAAAAATATTAGATTAGAAGGAGTCTCCTTAAAAAGGTTCATCTAGTGGCGAGTTTTGGTACTAGTTGTAGGTTAACAGTTAACCTAACTTTATGGAATTAATTGTTATTGAACTCATAACTGGTTCCTGGCCCGCAGGAACCGGGCATTAGTTTTATACACAACAATTGTTCTAACTATATAAGTAACAGAATTTAAATCTCAACGCTTTGATGTGCTCTCAAAATCTTTGTTTATTTGAAGCCGTCTGGTGCCGCGTTTATGGCAAGAAAATCAAAGCACATTAGCAAGATTAATTAAACATTCTCAATATGGGGTTGTTTTGAAGAGATCCCTTTTTAGCGATAAAACTGCCCTTTATGCACTATCAGATAGTTTAACGATCTTATTCGTATTGAGTTAGAATTAGTTTGTAGGCTTCTTTAAAGTTCTGAAAAATGTCTACAAATTTACTCTAAGTCAATATGAATAAGATCGTAAGTCTATAAGTATATTTTTGTATTGTGTACAATAAAAAGTCATCTATTTATCCTTAAAGGAGTAGATATTAATTGTTTTACGGTTAATTATAAATATTTTTTATTTATATAATCATTGTATGTCTACAAAATAAAAAAAATATAAAGATATCCTAATGTTTTTAATAAAATAGAGTATAATTTCCCCTAATAACCTGATTACAGTTTAATTTGTGTAAAGGTCAAAGCGTTATCGCGTAAAAAAAACTTAAACTTGTCATTGACAGTGACGTCTTGTAATTAATGTCTTTTGGCGTTTCCCGCCCTTCTCTTCCCGCGCCCGCGCTGATATTGGATTCCGCTGCTTGCTCCCGCAAGTTAAAATTAATTTAATATAATAATTTAAAGTGCCTCTTTCCGTGCTCCAATCCAGTCCAGTGTGTTTGTATGTGATTAATTTATCATGTAAGAAGTAAAAACACGGGCCGGCCCAAGGTAGATGGCAACATCACAAATCAAGTAAGTCGTACGAACGCCTTTCTCAACCAAAAGAAAACCAATTACCTACAGTCCACCCCGTTTTTTATGTAAAAGTCTAGTTAATTTTATATTCCTCTACCTTATTTTAATTCTAATCTATTTTACCTTATCTACGTCTCCACTAGAATTTTAATAGTATTATTTCAAAATTATTTCCTCTACCTACATACGTATTATATAGTTTAAATATAATTACAAAGAAATAAAAAGCGAAACACAATTTCACAGGACACAATAAAATACATACAATTACATATTGAAACAACATGCGTAGTTAATATGTTCGCACCACAACATGGAGTGTATCTTTTAGTACAAAAACAATTGCTACACAACATTGATACACTTCATATTGTTATTTAAAGGACTAAATAATATTAGTACTGACACCAAGTTACTATAACAAAAAAAACCTAACAGAGACGGACTTGGAAAATTGAATAGGGGGAACTTTCAAGGGGGTCTTTACTGTTTAATCTAAATATAAACTTAAAACACTATTCGAAACAAACTTTTTATTACAAGTCCGTTACCATTAGATAAATATACACAAAACTACATCAACATACATATATTATATATACAAGGATATAAACTATTGACATACACAACAATTTCCTACTTTCTCACAAATCTTACCTCGTGTTGAAGTGATTCCAAAACATACTGCGCAGCGTTAGAAAAACCGAGAGAAATGACAAAGAATGAGTAAGTATCATTGTTATTTTGTTTAAATGTATTCAGATTAGGTTTAAGGAAACGTTAATAACAGCCAAGTGTTCATGCAAGTGCCAATTTGTTTAGTTTAGTTTAAAGGGTCGTAGCCAGTCAAATTATTTATTTATTTTATTTTAAAATACTAAAAAAGATTAACTAATACGAAATAGGTTGACAATATTTTGACAAAACGTTTGATAATTAACGCTAAAGAAACAAAAAAACATGGAATAAATGTGGGATATCGGGTTAAATTTATAAATTTGAGAATTCTGGCTACATCCCTGTCACCTATCTGTTACAACAAAAACTAAAAATTGTCTTGTGTTAGGATAAGAAAGGAAAAGCATTGTGTAACACTGTTATACTGAATTAAATAAAACATGAGGATCGACTGGGGCACAACACTGCGTATTTAATATAACAAATATTTCACTTATTTAATTTTTATAAGTTGCATCTTTATTATGAGGTGTTTCGCATTATTGTCTAAAACAAACTGAATACGATGTTATTTATGAGAAATATGAGAGCTTCACATCAAAAGTATGGTTTGGAAATGCATATATAATAGGGTGGCGTAAAAAAACAGGCTAATTTTTTTTCGAGTCTCGAGTGAAAAAATGTTAGCGAGTGACCTTATAAAATTCAAATTTTGAACTGATACTTTCAGAAAATCATTGTTTTTTGGTTTATACGATTATGCCGTAACGAGAAAAAAATGGAATTAATTTTTCGGCGATTTTTGCATTCTTCATTTTTTTTTGAGGTGTCCTTTGGAGTTAGTTCTTAAAACATAAAAATCTATCATTTTTTCACTCGAGACAAAAAAAAAGTAAATCGATTTTTTTGGCGCCACTCTATATACTTATTAGAGATATGTTTTATGATAAATACACAAACATTCAAATAATTAAATTGTGTATTAAAGTATAATTAACATTTATATTTGCTAGTTGATTCAAAACATAATATCTATACAATATTTTATTACTTTAATGCTCTTAACGTAGTTACTTCGACTTGATGACAAGTCTCACCTTAAAACAATAATGCGAAACACCAAATATATCTTTCGTATGATTCTTATGTTAACATATATCACAAACATCAAACACAGAAACTCACCTTTCATTGAAGGTCTCTTGTTTCGCATAGTTCTGGAGACTTCCCTCGTCGATGAGGAACTTCATCCGTTCGAAGAATGATGCGGTGATGGACGGCGGTTGTTTCCGGAGCAAGATGTCGGTTGGTTTCGGTGATGACACACAAAGTTGGCTGCCTTTGCAGGCTGGACTTTGGCAGCATTCTGGGTCTTCGCAGTCAACCAAGCCATCTAATAATTGAGTAAATCAAATATATGAATTCTCCGTGCAGGAACTAAACAGAATACTTATTCTTGCAGCCGGGCGGTTTTTTTTGAGACGAGGGAAAATGCTACCGATTTACGCACAGACTGGGTCGTTGCTAGGGAACGACACACGTCACTTACGTGTCACTTGTGTGTACACGTCATTTACAAAGGTAAATAAAACACATCGAGCCTTTATCGTCATTTCATCCTAAGCGATATTTCTATATAACTATAATTTTGTTTTAAGTCTTTCAATTTTAGTTAGATTAGAATGCATCAAAACTGTCAGTTTTAGAAAAAAATAGTATTTTAAAATACCTTTTACAACGAAATATATACTGAGGTGCAAATGTCGCTTACAATAAAATGACGGTAAAGGCTCGATATGACGGACTATTTAAGTCATTTTCAGATACCCAGATGAGAGTAACAGACGTTAATTTGCGATTTTACTTTGCTGGTAATCGAATACAGATCCTCCATAGCATAGCATATAGCAGCTGCAATGTATAAACCCAGTATGTTTAGAATTTTATAATATTATTAGATATAGTACCTTTGTCGTTGTCCTTGCTGTCATCGCAAATCTGTTCCTTGAGCGTAGTACAATCAGGTCCATCCCATCCGTCGAAGCATTTGCATTCCCAATGTCCGTCATTCGCAACCCTACATTGTCCGTGACCGGCACAACCTCTTGGGCAACCTTCAAGGGTACAATGCCTCCCGTTCCAACCAGAGACGCATAGACAAGTCCCGTTTTTACATTGTCCATGGTCACTGCATCTGGAGTCGCAGAGTTTGGAGGTACAAAATTCACCGGTCCAACCCGGATCGCATACGCAAGACTCGCCAACGCATCTGCCGTGAGGACCACAGTCCAGGTCGCAAACCTCTGTAAATATTGAAGCAACACAATTAGGAACAGTGTCACCTTGTTACGTGAGTGAAACATTACTTTTGTCACATGACTTTGATCATACCTCATTACATGCCCATACAGACCACCTTAAACTTCTTCCCTTCACAGGTGCTTTCAAAATCTCTTCATATACTCATTTCTCACCTTTTCCATTCTTCTAACAACACACATACATCTTTATAGTCTCATCTTCGCCGAGTGGCGACGCTTTTGGTCCACCATAGACCATAAACGCCATCAGAAATTTTAAATAAAAATAAAAACCGAGTGACGACATGGCTTCGAATTATGAAGTCCAATATCCCTGGTTGCAACCACACAGTAGTAGTGCTGACGACTAGTGCAAAAAAATTGCTTATTTTATGTACTGTCAGATATAAAATGCATGAGATATTGATCAAAAGAACCACATAGGGTCTTGATTGGCTACAAATACTCCTTTTTGAGAAGTTGAATAATAAAATTACAGAAAGCGTACCTTTAGAGCAATCTTCACCAGACCATCTAAGGTGACAAGTGCATGTCTGGGTATCGACATCAAACGTCCCATGGCCAGAGCAATCGGGTAGACATTGTAATGCGTCCTTATCCATTGTGGCACAGTCCAGTCCCTTCCAGCCCTTTTTGCACACACAAGATCCTTCGATACAAAAGCCGTGGCCGGAACAAGTCGGGTGAGGACAATCTACTTCTGCACAGAATTTGCCTTTATACCTGGAATTATATTAAATATTCATGATTACAATAAACTCTTTACAACAATAACTTGGTAATCTTAATAATCTTAATGCAAGACGTCCTGCAACCAAGTGAACTGGCAACCAACGTGTTGAATTTGAGAAGATCTACGCCCAACAATTAATTGCGTTTGGCCAACGAAGATTACAACAAACATAAGTTTATTTTGTGGCGTACACATTTTGATATGAAGACATGAGTGGATGAAGGTGATAAGTCGCATAATTCCAATTCTGAGTAAATCGAGATAAAAGTTTTACTTTTATTTGAAACTGAACTGAACTTAACACCTTTAGCAACTTTTTATTTTTTAAATATGCCTTATATCTATGGTCTAAGGTCTGTAGTCATTTGGTATCGACTTATAACATTCATCTACGTAAAAAAGCAAAAAACTGAATATGCGACATATCACCTTCATCCACTCACGTCTTCATATGTTCTGTACATAAAAAGACAGTGTAGCGGCTTAAAGATATTCCTTGAAGTTTGGATATTTCACACAGAGAAATGATATAGTGAATGTCTTGGTTAGAGTTGAGAGGTTTAAAAGAACTCCACACGAAACACGTCATATATGACTGACCATATATAATACGGGTGTATATATATGTGAGTCGGTGTCCACTATAAAATGAGGTTTGGGAGGTTATTAAAAATATATCCAAAAAATATAACTTACCCCATAACACAGGAGCACTTTCCATTGACGCAGTGTCCATGGCCATTGCAGTCCGGCACTTCGCACTCATCGTGTCGTAACGAGCATTCTTTTCCCTTCCATCCAGGATTGCACTGACATTCCCCATTGATGTATTCACCTCTTTGACTACATAGGACTGGGCACACACCTGTAACACCATAGTTGAGGCTTTTACTTTCGAATAATGGTATATTATGTTTTAATTTTAGTGAGTGGGAAATTAACTCGACCAGGATTCAGACTCGCGCCCTTGGAGTTTAGGACGCCTGCACTAGCCATTACGCTACCACGACTTGTATTTTGTTTGTTCGCATTACGCGTTTGAAAATGAGGAGACATGGACGAAGAGACATTCCGACCATGGTTTTGACCACCACTGGGGTAGTCAATACCCTTTACATTATATTTGAAGCATCAAAACTTACTTTTACTGCAATCATCACCACCAAAACCAGGCTGGCACTGACAATGCCCCATTAGACATTCTCCTTTACCGGAACAACCGTTTGGACAATTGTGGGTCATCTCCTCAGCGACCATAGCGATGAAAGATATCTCCTGCGGATCTCCATCATCATTGTATAAGGATAGGAACCAATGACCTTGCTCCATGTAGTGAGTGACATCTTTTTTGATAGATGGCTGGAATAGAGCAAAAATATTGAACAAACAAGACGATTCCATTTCGTATGATCGCAGTAATTGCTAATTATTACACGATGAACGGTGCATATTATTTTAATATGATTTCTTCTTACATTACATACGAGTATTTACTATTTATTTAAATTTCGCAACTTTTTGATAAATTTCGTTATTATATAATGTTACTAATACGCGAGTTTGGTGCCTTTTCAAATATCGTCGGTGTCAGTGTAGGATCTTCTAATTACAGTTTTGTTGTCATTATTTTTTCGTCAAAATTGTTACATGTATACAATTGTGACGAAAAAAATAATGTAGTTATAAGATCCTGCCTGCATTGATGGCGACGATATTAACTCCAAACCCATATTGTGGTTAAATGTGAACCTATACCACAAATTAAGTGGTCGCATGCGACTCGGACTAGCGCATGCATATAATAATAATAACAGCCATTGATGTAACAATAATAAAGATGAAAGATTCATCCCGATGCTTTTCTTCACCGTTGTTAGCACGTGGTAATTGTAACAATATCGCATGTATGGTTCTGCTATAAATAGCTTTAAAAAACCTTCTTCATATAATTTTAAGTTAGAGTCACTCTGCATATAGGCGCTGCTATATTATGTGACTGTATTATGTAACGAACGCGCTGGTATCATAGCAAAAAACATAATACTGCTTTACTTACATGTGAAGCCCTTGTCGTCCTCGCCTTGAATCCGCTTAGCACTTCCAAGAAATGATATTGCGTATGTGTCGGCAGAGCATTCCTCCGGGCGTACACGCCTATTGATGCCCCTCTCGGAATCAGATAATCAAACTTCACATATGTCGCTTGAGACTGATAGAATTGCATATTCCAATAACTATATGGAGGGATTTCTTTTGATAATTTTTCACCTAAATTAATTTGTTTAAACGTCGTCCCGTCTGGTGGGAATGACTGTATTGGGAATGTGCGCATACCTACAACAGGTCATAACTTGTTAATTGGAAGTACAATGTTAAAATCAATTGAATTATTCACATGCAATATGGAATGAGCTGTATAAGATTATGTTGAAATACTACTTGTGCAAATTTTGATTCTCAAGGATCGCTTCATTTTACGGAATTAAATCTTTAGAATCAAAATTTACAAAGCTAATAGAGACTACTGGCTAAATTTTTATCTACTAACTACCACCCCCGTATAAAAGAAGCTCATGCAATGAAAATATTAAAGCACGATATCCCAACCCTTAGTAAGCATGCAAATTAGTATTTTTAGTCACAGTAGATCCTAACACTGATGAAATTCGGTGATCATTAGTCAGTTATTACTAATTTTATGCGAATTCAACCTCACCTTCCAAAACTAGAATGGGTGGAGGTTCGATTTTTGGACAAACGCATTTCGGTAAATCAGTACTTGTAATTTCAATTTCTGTGGTGGTTTCATAATCTGTTGTAGTTTCATAATCCGTAGTCGAATCTATATTTTCCGTGGTAGATGAAACATCTACTATTGTTGTTGTTTTGTTTGAATAATCTTTAGTAGTATCAGTAGTAGAATATTCTTCAGTGCTGAACGTAGATTTACTGCTACTTTCTTGAGTTGTCACGATATCAGGAGTGTCAGTTGTTGCATCTTTGTAATCATCATAAAAATCATCGGTAGAATTTATTGAATTTGAATTGCAAATTGGACATGAACATTCGCAACTACCACCTAGATCTTCATTGTTTATAATCTTATTGTCTTTTGTGGTAGTATCAAACGTAACAGGCTTATTAAAATTTGTTTGTTGGGTAGGCTCTATATCCATTGGAGTTATTTTAAGAGATGGAATTTCATTTGTATCACCTAAAGTTGGAACGGTCACTGTTAAAGAATAAAGCTGTTTGTAAGCTGATCCTTCGTCGTCGGCTGATATTGTTAGGTTAATTAACACATGTTTGGGGTTAGTCACTTCTGATGTTTTGTTTTCTGATATATTTGGAATTATCGTAGTTGTCTCTTCAGGCAATTTTTCAGTTGTTGGGATGGTCGTAGATGTAGTGCTTGCTGCTGATGTGGTAGTTAAACTAGCCATAGAAGATGTATTTAAGAGGTTATTATTAGTAACAATAGTAGCACTCGGTATAGTGACATGCTCAACAGGTGCGATGAATTTGTTTGTTGTTACTATTATTGGATCATTTGAATTTGTTGTATTCATTATTGGAGGTGCTTCAATATTAGCAGTTATATTCATATTTTGTGGACTAGAAGTTTTAGATTTGTTTTCAGTTTTTTCGCTATCATAACGATATTTATCAAGATTTTTGTCCGACACAACTGCGTCATTCAAATTAATATGCAGTTCCTCATTAACCTGCTTCAATTGCATTTGCATTTTTACATATTGAAGTTTTTGGGCGCCATACCAAAGTGAAAATGAGTCACTTTGCATATTTTCCGGATCATAAGCAATATTATCCTTTTCAGTTGTAATTGTAGTCGTAACTTTGTCGGTTACTTCAATCGGTTGTTGAACGTTAATATTAGTAGTTTTAGTCACAGATTTAGCCACTATGTCTATATGATCACGTTTAGTACTCGCATTTATTTCTGCTTTATCGCTAATTTTCACCACACGTGGATTAGTAGTGATATTAGTAACTAAATCTTCAAGTTTGATGGTGCTTGTCTTAGTAGTAGTTTCGTTATATTCACCCACCTTAGATAAGTTAGCAACACTGACGTTTGTTACTTCAACAGGTATATTTTCAATAGCTACATCAGTATTAACTAAAATAGGCGACACAGAAGCAATAGCACCTTCCATGTTCTCCGACGCCACACCATGCGGAAAGCTAGAGATAGGTGTAGTGTCATGCACATCTACAGTGGATAAGTCTGAAGTAATAGAAGCATGCTTGTCTACGCTTCTACGATGTCTGGAGTGCTTGTTACCTGAGCTAGCAGTGGACACGCTTTGTGGTGTTTTCGTCAGAGATTTGTTGCTGGCTTCTAGCGTAGTAGCTTTTGAAGCTGGGAACATCTCTGTTGATTCGCCAACTAGTACTGTACATGCTTTTGAATTTTGATATGACCAGTTCACGAAGTAGGAAGCTGTAAATAAAAAAATAAACAAATATTATATAACGGTAAAAGAGACTTTCTGTTTTTAATCATCTAAAACTAGTCACAGTATGCTAAATTCTGAAATATGCCGTAGGTTAACCTGTTAGAAGAATGAAAAGTTGTCTGTTACTGATGTTAACAAAAGGCTGTTAATGAAATGCGCTGTCCAATTCAAATTTTTGTTTCTCGTAAGAGATCTACTGAGCATTAGAACACTTATGGAAACTTACACTTTTGCAACTTGAACCTCTTTGAAGCGAAGTATTTAATATCCAAGACATTTGTTATTATTTTAATATTAGACATTTTATCTTAGAGCAAAGGATTTTTTGGTATAATAATATCTTCAAACAGACACATTGTATATTCCCAAGATAAGCACGTTAGCCCTTATTATGGGTAATATTTGTATATTACCACGGACCACGCTGGGGCCGATCTCAAACAACCAACCTCATAGTGCAATAACTGAATATTCGTTAACGAAATCTACCGTACCAGGAAACGAAATTGAAGCCACTGCGTCCTGATTATCGATTTATTTGTTGTAATTTTTTAGAAGAATCGAAAGTAAATATATTGGATTACGTTCGATTTCTTCGTAAATACAACTAATTATAAATATATACATCCTTAAACATGATACAAAGAAAACTTACTTATGTTGTAATTATAATGTATTTTAATTAAGATAACAGGTTCCCTGTTCAAAGGAAGCTCTTCAGAAATTTGTTACGACTTTCCGATAATAATTTTGTTTTAATTACATTTGTGTATTTAATTTTGATACTGAAACGTTTCATGTAAAGTTGCTCAATTTATACGGTCTTATTCATAGAGAGTTAGAGTAGGTTTGAACGGTTCTTTAAGAACCATAAACAAGCGTTCAAATTTATATTAACTCTCTATTAATAAGACCGTTAATATTTAGCATCTTAGCTGTGAAACGTATATGAGCTTTACCATATGTATTCATTATATGGATGGGTGAAAAGCTATGTGTTTCAAGCGAGATTTTGTGACAAACTTATAATTATGGTTTTTCCATCTTAATGTCTCAACATTAGGAATCATTAATAAATAATTCCTTGAATTGAGACATAGGACAGAAAAACCCATTTATCAACCCTTCTTTTAAAACCTATAGATATTCTTCAAATTTAGTATAATTTATTAATTATGCGTTTTTTGAGTTAACTTAAACCTTCAATTATTCCTTTTAAGAAATTCAGAATGTCCCTTGAAATAATAATAGCCATTCAGATAAACAGTTTGACTTAAAACTAAGGACCTAAAGCGGCTTTTGGTTATATACTTGTAGGTGCAAGACCTAGCGAAAACTTCCACTTTATTTTGACGCTTGTCATATTCGTACGGGTCTGCCAAAGCAGCTGCTTTAGGCCCCTTAATTATTTGTACTTCTAGGAAACAGGATTACAGACTTTCTTAAACTTACCTGACATATAAGAAGCGATTGCTAATAGAAGTACGAAGAGTAAAATAAACACTATTGCTGTGCACTTCCAAGAGCATCTGGAAGATAGGCCCTTTCTGAAGTGGAACCTTGACGCGGCTGGTGGAAAGTGGGAGGCCCTGAGGTTGTTCCGAACCGGAAGTACGGGCACTGGCGCCCCAAAAGCCGGATGTGATCGATCACTTCTCTCCATCCTTTCTAAGGTACTCTTGTCCTGCTTCCCAGGACTACTGCACGAGGAATTTGATTTGTAGTCCATTGATGAATTCTTCTGGATGTCCCCTGGAAAGCCAAAAGTTTTGGTATTAGCTTACAGAATCTATAAAACAAGCAAGCTATGATTGTGTTATGAAGACAACTCTTGGGCTGACCTTAGATACCCAGGCCGGTATTCCGGTATTAAATACTGGAAAGTGCCTATACGATGTCTACTTTGCTAGGAGCCAAATCAGGGTCCTTTGCAATCCGCTGAGCTAGACGGATAAAGGCTCACTCAACTGTTTACAGGTGGCCTTTAGGCCCTCAAATCATTTGGAGTTGGTATACCGTCACAATATGTCTTGCTTCCATACTTCTCTATTTTGAATTACTTCAAATTCAAAAGTTTTTATTCAAAATAAGTTCCACTGGAGAACACTTTTTGAAGGTCATACATATAGGTTAAAATTTAATTTTACTTCCTAGTCTATGTACACCGCTTCGCAACGTGTTATTGCTGTTGAGAAGAAGCGGCAATAAACTCCCCAGCAACACCTCTAGCTAAAAATTGTTTTTCTTTATATTCGTTGTTCTATTTTTTATATTTAAGTACTTTTTTTTTAAAAAGATTTTATACAGAATTATGTTACAGAATAACTTTTGAAGAATTAATGGAGTTGTAGCAAACAGTACATATTCAATAAGACTGTATGTCTTCTGTCAATCGCAAATTATAATTAAATAATCCTTCACACAACCCTTAAGCCGTTTTTAGTTTACTTTTATTCTCATATCCATTGATGTAGCAATATATTGTTACATCAACGCTCATATCTTTTATTATAATTGATTAAAACTACAAAATATCAAATTGCATGTAGTGTTTGCCTATAAGTGATTACTGTCACATTTGTCATGTCTTTTTTTTGTAAAGCAATGTACATCCTTTGTATTAGTGTAAGTAATTGTTAGTGGATGGATGCAGAAGTCGCGGAAGGCCACGACACACCTTCCATGATCAAATTGATCGTGTACTAGCAGAAGGTGATGTCAGGAGCCTTTAGAACAGACGAGCGTGCATGACAAGAACTATGAATGTCAAAGAAGCAAGTGAGGTGTGTAAGAATAAGCCTAAATGGCGCTCTGTTGTTCGTGCCTTCCCCGCAAGGGACCTGGCGTGAAGTATGTATGTATGTAATTGTTAGTAAACCAAATAAATAAATAAATATCTTTAAATTTAACATTTTTGTTATCCGATATGATTTTGCGTATAAAATATAATGAAATAGAAATAATCGGCAGACAAACACACATTTTGTACAATGTACGTCCACCAAGCTGGGAAAGTTACGCTTGTGTTATGTGTAATATACAATGAACCATTTCGGGCCGAAACCAGACCCCAAGACCATAGAAAAGAACGGAATGTTCGTTAACGAAATTTCTTATTCCAGGAATCGAACCCGGGGCCTGTGTTCCAGTCCAGCAAAGGCTTAGTCCACTAAACATCAGGGGCACTCAGGCATTAGAAATATATTAGAAAGTTATATATATATATATATATATATGTATATATATTTATATATATATATATATATATATATATATATTAGGGCGGGTTAATTTTTTTTTGATAAAGCGTATAGCAAAAACGTAATCTATAGGTGATTCTGAGAAATTTTGCTCAAGAGACCATGGCTCTAAGTGGGATTTGGAGCCCCCCAAAATTTCAAAATAGAAAATTTTCCATATATACATAGAAAATTATAGTAGATTTCTCAATGTGGGCTTGTTTGAAAGTTATTTATATCATCTTTCAGAATCTGTAAATATATATATATATATATATATATATATATATATATATATATATATATTTATTTATTTATTGCAGGAGTTCAGCAGACAGGCAGACGGCCCACCTGACGGAAAGTGGTCACCATCGCCTATGGTTTGCATCACATTTGCAACACCAAAGGTGCTACAAAAGCGCTGCTGCACTCTTAACCTGGCCACTAATAACAGAACACACCTCAACGTATTTATGGCGGCATACTCTTAACCAGGTGTGGTAGCCATCCAGCCGTCGACTACCCTACCACCTGGCTGTGGGTTGTTTGGTGCCTCTCAGGACAGGCAACGAAAATATGTGTGTACCAGCGTAAACGAATCTCTTGGATTTTATCTCCTATGTCGCAAACACAAACTTTGCCGCGGATAGGGGACTTCCTAACGAGCTACTACCGCGTTGAGATGAAGAAGATTGACGTGCAATCTTCTTAAGCTTTATTAACTACCTTAAAAGCTCTTTGTTGAAGATTCCAACACCGTGTGCGCAATACACTTGAAAGGAGTTTGATGATTTCGTTCCGGGTAATAATATATAGATACTACATATTCTTAAGTTAAAAGAAATATGAAAAAAGGTTCTAACATTCACCTGAAGGCACGTAGAAGTTGCCAGAAGGCGTGCGCACGAGGCAGGAGGGCTCGAAGTCAGCCAGGTCGGCGGGGTTGCCGGTGATGCGGCCGTTCAAGCGAGACATGGTCGGGTTGCGCGGTGGCACATCGGGCGGCAGGCGGGACCCTTCCAGCAGACAACCTGACAACAACAGATAAACACTTAAAACATAACTTCAAATTTATTGCACACCATTACAGACAACTTACAAGCTAGCACTAATCCGATTGTGCACAAAGGGCCCTCTGAAATAGCGGTGGGTATATTTTGTACTATTACTTAATAGAATTAATATATAAATTATATTCAAGCATGGCTGCCCAAACAACCATATACCCAGGGCGTTAAGAAGGGTAGAGTCTGGTCAGCGAGTTGTGACACAATTAAATGGCGGCAAATTCAAAACGCCTTCAACTGGCAACATTAAATATAACATGAAAACCGCGATTTGGTACTTTTGCGTTTTTATATTAATTTAACGACTTACTTAGTCTCTCTTTTATACCACCGATGAGTATTTTAATTTTAAACAAACGAGTAATAAGAACATAATAAGTAATTGACTAAATTATATGAAATTGTTATTGACATTATTTTAAATCAATTGTTTCTATGATACTTATATTAACTATAAGAGACATAATTGTATACTAAATATTTGTTTAAATTGTAACAAGATCATCATAATCAATAATATAATCATATAATCTGTATAGTCCTAAGGACAACAAACGGCTTGTAACCGAAACTACAAAAAAGTTTGTATGCCTGTCAAGGCGAAACATGTAACTCAAGACTTAGCATAACATCTGCAAAATTGTTCATGTTTCAAACAAATAAATTACTTTGACTTTGACTCGGATTAACCATTGCTTATCGAAATTTTTCCACAAAAACAACGCGCAAAGAGATGTTTTTAACTATTTCTTTGACAGATATGAGTGTTGCCATAGAAATAATATGATATATACGATTCGCTGATTAGATATTATCTTAACCACTAGGGGCGCTGGTGTAATGCAGCGCGGCGTTCAAGCAGCGCGCGAATCTCCAATATAAAAATAATTGAATTACATAGCTGTACCAGAATATTTAATTCGAATAAAACCGAATCAATCCCCCATGAGTATAGTAAAGAAGTAAGCAGACGTAAGTAGCATAAGGAATAAACGGAAAAAACATTTGCTAATGAATTAAACTCATATTCTTAGAAATGTTTAGTACAATTTGTAATTATGATATTGTGAGAAAGTTAACTTCCACGTCATGTTAATTATTAAGTTAGCTAATTAAACACAAACATTTGGAAAGTAATTAGTCTCCGTTGTAAACACCAGATACTCGTACTTGTTTAATGTTTATATAACGTACTGAACCCGCGCCGTATTTGAGAGCAAAACAAAACATGTGCACGAACGACAAAGGCCACCGTATGAGAGTAAATTGGCCCAAATAAACTGTACTATGTGTCTTAGTTTATACTAAACTACGTATATTTTCCAATATATATCAACTGGGAATTGGTAATGCTACTTTTTACGGTTCGGTAGGCATTGTGCCTAAGTGCTTGGCCAGACTGAACACGCGGGCGCGGTGGCGGCGCGGGTGCGGGAACGCGCGCGGCGCACTTGTCCGTAGTGACGCGCGCGGCGCGTGCTAGTAGTGTCGTGTCCAGTGTTTGCCAAATATAATATGGATGAAGAGGACTTATCTTTATTAGAAAATTAAAATGGCAAAAAAATGGAAAAATTCCTTAACTGCGGCCACTTATATGAATGTGCTATGGCTTGAATTGCCCGCGCGCTCAACGCGCCATACCGCCCGCGCCGCTCGCCGCGCCCGCTCGCCCACTACGGACACTCAAATAAGGTTTCATATGTTTAAGTACGCCGCGCCGCGACCGCCCCGCGCCCGCGTGTTCAGTCTGGCCCAGCACTAAAACTCTAACGGTGTATAAATTATAACACTTTATTGTTCACCAAAATACGAATTACAAAGATGCTCAACATGACATTAGTAACATACTAGGTTAACCAAAGGCGGCCTTATCGCTAGAAGCGATCTCTTCCAGGCAACCTGATCCACTGAAAGGAAATTCTTAAGTTATCTGATTATATATATATTTGTTTTATTTCTGTCTTTTATATTAGCCATTTCAAAATTTTATATAAATACTTTTTTACTCTAGTTGTATTGCAAAACCCACATGTTACACATTTTTTTTGTAATTCATCCTAAGGTTGACTGAAAGAAATTGCTTTTAGTGATAAAACCGCCTATTGTCTTCTGTACTGAAATTTCTTGAATTGTATCTTAATATTATGCAATAAAGTATATTCTACTCTATTCTGTTCTATGTTCATGAAAGTGACAGGAAGGTGTAATCTGTACACCGCTAGGCAATGAAAGTCCAACAATACTAAAATTAAGGACGGCCGGTGATGGGGAGACATTCGCCTTCAAACTCCCACTTTTATTAAAAAATGGCCGTACTTTAAAAAAAGTAACCTATAAGATATCTGCCAGGAAAGTCCCGTCAAAATGGGTCCAAACGTTTCAGAGATTAGCCGGGACGTCCACATTGCATTTTGGGAATTTCCTTCTCCGAATTATCCTCCCTGGTTTTATTTCACATTTTTTATTTTGACATTACAAACAGACATTTCAATTTATTATTTATTTATTTATCTGTATATATGTCGTTTAGTATGAGGAAGATAGTTCCGAAAAAAGTTATTACATTACATAGATGAAAAAATATCATATAAGCCAAACTAAAGCCTTCAAAAGTTATAAGTATATGTAAGTATATATAAGTATATATAAGTAATATTGATAATATTTTGATATAGCACGAAAACATTGGAATACTGTAAAGGCATTTTTCGAAACAGCTGTACCATGTTATGTGTCAAAAATATGTATTATTCTGTCAAACTGACACATATATATTTTTACGACTTAGACTCCGACAAAAACAAATTCACACCTGCATCCCTGTAAAAACACATTTTGTTACCTTTCGGCATTTGGAATTCTTTTGTTTACTTTGTGTTTAAAATGTGTAATTAGAAAATAGAACATTGTTGTGTTGTAATATTTTATGGCAGTCATTAGCCAGGTGTTACGGATTTATAGTACAAACTGATTCTAGGAAATTCAGTCATATTACATCTGTGTAGTATAAAGCAATGGCCCGATGCAAGGCCAAGGCAGTAGAGCGATAACCACGAGGAAGCAAGACGTGTGTAGTACAAAAGGGAAACTTTTAGTGACGGCCTTTGCGCGTTTTTATGGAATTACAACCTTTTGCATTACGTTTGGACTTGTTGTGTTCAATTATATTTGTAGCTGTGTTATACGTGTTTGTATAATTCTAATAAATTATTTAATAATTTTAATTCGGCATTTTAATTCGAGTCTCTAAACTCGTAACAATACAATAAATAACTGAAAATTATTAAAGATAACCACATTCATTCATTAGACCATTCATAGACTAATATTCTATTATTTTATGTATTGATACCGAGACCATTTATCCACAGGTAGTAAGTAAATTATATCAAACACATACGTTCATGGCAATGGATCGAAGATCGCGTGTCTCTGTAGTTTAATTTTATATAAAGAAAATATAACAAAAGGCTATAGTTATCGAAAACAGTAGCTTAGGTGTTGCCATGTATATGATATACTTTTCCAAGACATTTGAAGACATGAGTGGATGAAGGTGATAAGTCGCAAATTCCAATTCAGAGTAAATCGAGATAAAAGTTTTACTTTTATTTTAAACTGAACTGAACTTAACACCTTTTTCAACTTTTTATTTTGTTTAAATATGCCTTATATCTATGGTCTAAGGTCTGTAGTCATTTGGTATCGACTTATAACCATCTACGCAAAAAAGCAAAAAACCGAATATGCGACATATCACCTTCATCCACTCACGTCTTCATTTTAAATTATTGATTTATAATATCTTTTTAAAATTTGAATTTCAATAAGTTTCTACGTTTGACTTTTCAAAATTTATTTTTTTTACGTTAAATATAACGTTTGTAAACAAACTTTACACATATATATACCTACGAGAATATTATAAAGACCTCACTTGAAAACGAATATTCGAAAATACGGCGTATAATATGTTAAACTAGGATACGCCCGCGACTTCGTCCATGTTGAACGAAATAAGCAAATTTTTAAGTGTCCGAAACTTGGAACCGCTCCCGGGAAATATCCTACGAGATTTCCGGGATATAAAGTATCACAGATTTTATTACAGACAATTTGCTACTGATCAGTGAAAATATAACAACAGGCTCTGATTTTTTTCCAATCGGACCACTTTTAACTGCTCCCAAGAAAAAACCGTGAAAACCGCATCGAAATCGGCCCAGCAGTTTTTACGTGAATCTAGAACAAACAGCTAAACATAAACATCTAAAAAACAAAAACTTGACTTTTACAAATGTATAATATTGTAAATAGATTTAATATAATATACCAAATAGGAGAATTCTATTTTTATGTCTCTGTATTGCAGCTTTCCAATCAAATCAATTATTTATTTCTTTCAAAAAATTGTAACATGATCAAATTCCGAGATAAAGTGGGAACTTTTTAACCGCTGGCAACTCCGAGCCTCTCCCATCGCTAATATAAGTTAATGGAAAATCGAAGTATTATCTGTCCCCCGCCCGTATTGGCCCACTTTGGCATCCAACTTTTGATCCTCGACAAATTTTAAGGATTCCTCCAAGCGTTAATTAATTTATTGTACACCGCGTTGTAGCCGCAAGAAAACTCAATTAATTTTAAAAGGGTTTTTGTGTTTCTTTTTTCTTACGATCGCTTCTACTCCCTCTATGGAAGGGAAGAAAATGGCGCTGCCGATAATATCGCCTCGCCGGTCTTTGTGGCCGCGCCCTTTGATGCCGTTTCTTGGTAATTGGAGATTAATGAATTTATTCCAGCGCCCCTTCACAATATACGCCCGTGTAACTATGATATAGGAAAGCGTACTCGCCTTGGCTTTTATTAAAAATTAGCGACCCTTGCTCGGCTTGCTTTAAAATTAATCCCGCTTACCCGCACAGCTGATACGATGCAAACATTAGTGTACATTCGATTATTTATTTTATCTTTTAATTCAGGCATGGCTTCACAAAGAGACGGTGTAGCTAATCTTACAATTTATTACAAAAAATTATTAAAACAAGTATATAATGTAACAAGTAACTTTTTAGTCGCTTATCAAAAAATAAATAAATACATATATTATCTGCAAATGGTTTCGGCATTGTATGATATTTGACCAAGAATGTGCTTCTAAATGTTCCGAAAAGCAAAATATTATAATAAGAAATAATTTCACAAAAAATATTAAAACAAGTATTTAATGTAACAACTAACTTTTAGTTGTTTATTAAAGAAAAAAATATTGCTAAATTTAAATCGAAGAATGCTTCTAAAACAAAGGGATTCGGCATCGTGTGACATTTGTCCAAGCCTGTTGTTGTGGATGCACCGAGGAGCAAAATATTATAGTAAACAAATCATTTCTTCATTTTAACTGCAATTCTCGGTCGTCTTAAGCCCAGCTTACGACGTAGTACACAATGTTTTAGAAGAAAAAGAGCGTTTTAAAATGCATTCCTTAAAAACAACTTTAATTTAAACTGCATTTGAAGTTTGACAATACATTTGTTCGATTGAATGTTTAATAATTTTAAAAATGTGATAGATTTTTCTTAAGAGAGTGAAATGCAATTTCACATGGACGGTGACGCCACTCGTAGACGTGTTGAACTGTCGTTTTATTTAATACACTATTTTACAGTGAGGTTTGTACGAGCATGTTCGAATAGCGGGAATTTGAATACAAGGGCTTTATAGCAAATACAATAAAAATCATATTGACTGAAAGAGTATCGCTTTAAGCGATAAGGCCTCCCTTTGTTAAAATTGTATTACATATACTTTGTAAAAACGTGTTCTTCAGGAGATTCTAGTCGCATCTACTTTAACATTTAACACGTCGCGAAGCGGTGTACAAAGGAAGTATGTTTTAATTATTAATTCGTCCATAGGCAAACGTCCGTAGGCGACGGTAACCGCTTTCTATCAGATCCTTAGTCTGTTTATTGTACTCCAGCTTTAAAAAAACAAATTTAAATCATAAATAACAATAATTAAAACAGTTCCAACGGCATCTGGAAATAATTGTTTTCATTTACAAACTGCCCAAAGATACGTATTACAAACCTACACATAAATACTTCAAGCGTTTTGAAATAAAAACGATTTGTTAACACTACGTCGAGGCATAAAGTTTAGCGCACACTAACTAAACTAAATAACAAACACAATGTTATCAACTTGTTTATGAATTTTAATAGCACGAAATAAGAACTTAAACCGTGTGCAAATTTACTTAAATAATTTGATGAAATCAGAATGATGATTTGTTGGAAAACATTAAAAATCGACTAAGCTTACACACTGGAGGGTTGTGTAGGTGTCGAATATCTCCTTTCGTCGTTTAGGTATACAATATCTTGGGCATGTATTCAAGTATATTTAAAAAAATGGCAAGCTTTTGCGCATGAAGGAGGGTTCTGTCGAGGATGCGATGGTTCAGTATTGTCTTTATGTTGCTACGGCACCATCAAAAACGGATTTAATACATTTTTTTATAATAGAGTCTGGCAGTGTTGGCTTCGCTCCTGCCAGCAATAAAATGAACCACAAAAAGTATTTTTTTTTGTTGATATCAAGAGAGAGGGAAAGAAAGACCATTACAGAAAACTTATAGCATAAAAATATTCTAAATGTGCGCAATGGGCGGTCTTAATCGTTAAGAAGCAATCTCTTCCTGATAACCCGTGGTAGGAAGAAAATAGATTCAATGTGTTGAAGGTGGTATACATATCAATCGATATATCAACCGAGCTGTTACTTATATTATATTTTATTGAATAATAATATCAAGTTTTGTTAGGTGAATTTTTAACCTCGACGACAATGAAATTTTCAAAAACTTTCCATTACATATTTTAATATTTATTAAAAAAAACATTATTGAATGTAAGTTTATTTTCTATTTTTAGCTATGTACAATATATAAATACGAGCTTGTTCATGAATTTTTAAATTAATTAATTACATTTTTCGCGCTATTTATCATTCAGTGTAGGACAACCTTAAAGGTACGGACAATGACGGGCTTACTAGCAACACAGGCATTGAAAAAAAAACAAAATCACCGTATCCCTCACCTAATTTAAGAGGACAAGTATAGCCATTAATACACATGTCAGTCTTACAGCTACTACAAAATGTGGGCCATTTATAACGCAGGGTCGGGCCCCGGAATTATGGTAATCAGCAGGCACTGTCCTTTGTCTGTAATGTCTGGTAATTACGTAGGACTCGGTAGTCCCAGGGATGCGTTTACAATAGGGTTGCTAGATGAGAAATTAACATTTACAGCGCGTACGAAACGATAGTTTGAAAAAGAGTAGGTAGGGCTATTGTATGTAATCTATAACAGATAAATAAAATTGAAGTGTCTGTTTGGAATGTCAGAATAACAGTTTTATCCTAATGCATATGAAAGCATATACCGCATTTGTATAAAAATATATATATATATTTTATTTCTGCCTGGATGTTCCAGCTAATATCTAAAACGGCTGGTCTTTGGCAGGACTGTCATTGACAGATAGCTGATGTTGAAGAGAGAGTAATTTAGGCTATTGTTAGAATTAGGATACCGCGTAAAAATCTAGAAGCAATTTGTTACATAGCGTTTATTTTATATTTATTAAGTTAGTTTATTTTTAGTATTTAATAATATTTTTAAAGTTAGTTTTAGCTTGATATTGTAGCTAATACAATATCAAATAAAATATATTTTTGAAGTTCAAATAAAACAATGAAAACATTTTGGTATAACGACATTGCCATTTTTATCCGTGCAGGCACGCAGAAAGAATACAATTTCCTGCGGTCGGGCGGCCTGTTGCCCGACTTGATGTCTACCAGACCTGTTTTTTTTTTATTAATTTATTCATGACCATAGAATCAAAGTCTTTCAGTCGGAAACATGTTAATTAATAGGTCTTCGTATAGTAGCGCAGTTGTATTGCAGGCTACAACCGACGCCATTCAATGGAGTTCTTGTGAAAACTCGAAAGATCACATCTGACTATACAGTTCACATTTCTCACAAAAACACATAATGTCTACTCAAAAACTATTAATATCCTGCAACTATTGTTCATTTTAGAGTAATTATACACATTTTTAGAAAATAAAACTGCACAGCATAACGTCTCCTTTCAGTTCCCGCCAAAAACTCCTACCAGACCTGGTCTAGAGTATGTTGCCATGACAACCTTGAGGTGTGTTCCGGTATTAGTGACCAGGTTCAAGTCTTAAGAGAGCAGCAGCGCATTTGTGTTGGTGTTGCAAATCTCTATAGGCGATGGTAACCGCTTTCTATCAAGTGGGCCGTCTGCCTATCTGTTGAACTTCTGCAATAAAAAACATTACCATTTAAAAGTTTTTGAATAATTCTAGTGAAAATAATCTTACAGTGAAAAGTAAAATCGATTAAACACCGATTAATAGTTTATAGCTGGCAACCCTCCCCGGGGTCGGGAATTCGGAGGCTCGTTACTAGAATCGTCTCAACTTTAAAAACGGGAGCGGGATTTCGGAGCGAGCATTGGGATTTGTCTGCGCCGGAACAAACTCACTTTTTTCCTTCCCCCTTTTCCCTCTTGCAAACCTAAAATTGCCTTTTTACAGTCCTTTTATTTTCCAACCGGGGGAAGGAGCGGTTTTAATAGGATGTAAATTCGATTTTAAAATTTTCCACGGATTTTTTAAAGTGTATTTTGCGTTGGTTGCTAATTGAAAATTATTGCGGTACGAGTTTAGATATTTTCGACAATTCCTTTTCTTGTGAAATTAAATATTACTTTTTAGCAGGGTTGCCAGATTGAGTTCTGGACATTTTCTGAATTAAAACGTCAATTTTTAACTACAGTGTAAACTCCATATAACGTCACTCGATTTAACGACAAGCTCCCTTAAGTGTCGAAATCACTTGGCTTTGGTTGGTTTAGCTTGTCTTCCATACAATAATATACTCTATTTAAGTAATAAAAGTACCTTCTAAGTTGCTAAAACTAGTAAAACTGCGCAGCTGTGTACGTTCTTTTAAAATCCGTAATAAACTCGACTGTCAGCATAATGCATACCGAAATTTCTAAGTACCTATCACCAAGATGCCTCAATATCGCAAGATATTAATAAAATAAGTAAAAAAAATATAACAAAATTATATATAATATAAATACTGGTGCAGCAAAAGACGTTAGACAAAATTCATAGCATTCTCTTCATTAACGGCAACTCTCTGTAACGCCATAAAATGCACGGGCCCTTTAATGTCGTTATTTAGAGTTTACACTGTATATGTACTAGGTATAAAGTAAAATAATACCAGTCGATAAACGCCCCACTTCTAGGCTCTGGTCTCCCATTTCTATAGGCGAATTTACAGTGTATCCGCCACGCTTGTTCAAGGCGAATTGGGAGGTTTCATTCATCGGCTATCTCGATGATTTTCTTCACCGTTAACACGTAGTAATTATCAAACACATAAGGCCAGAAAACTGCCTAAGGGTTGAATTCTCTCTGGCCAGGATCTGTTCCGTCGTTTAAGTTTGGCACGCGTGTGCTAACTATTAAACTACTACCGCTAACTAAATGGTCTTCAAAAAATATGATATATTCTAGTGGAAGATAGTTTGTTAAAATATATGTATATACTAGTGGTCGCCCGTGGTCGAAATTCGACCATAATAATTAATTTAAATTATAAGTTCGAACGTTATTAAGGTCCTGTTATCAAAGACTATACTTCTATAATCACAGATTTCGCCAAGGCTACACTGTGAATTTGACATTAACAATAAACAAAAGAGTTTAGATGCGTGTGTGCGTCAAATACCTTGTAGTGTGTAATGTTTTTTTATTGATTGAATATATATTTTTTATGCATAATATAAAAAAAAATAAGCAAGCTGCTCCTTCTCTATATAAACTATAGGTGTGCGAAATTTTCGTAAAAAAGTTGTAAAGTATTAATATACAGATTTATAAAAACAGCCAGTGTAGGTTATTAGATCAAACAACTACAGTAGTTGTTCTTGGGTTTATTTATGATAAATCTGCGACATACACAGGCAAAAGTATCCCTTTCATCCAGATCTATTCGGTTTTATAACCTCTATTTATTGAGATTCCCACTATACATAAAGCTGGATAACAATCTGATAGGGCCCCATCCATATTCCGGTTGATTTGTTTTTATATTATATATTTACGAACCATCAGCTATACGATCTTTTGTTCCTTGTTTTCTCCGATAAAGGATTTAACGTCAGCAAAAAACAGTATTCAGCGGAAAAAATATTAAATAATTTGGTTTTTGCTGATAGTGGAATATGTTAACTGCAATATTTGGAAGTAAAAATGTTATCCTACATTTATCTCGTAATAATAAAGCAAAGGAAAGGGTTTTCATATCCTTAAGATGCTTTATTGCTGATCTATATCTAATATATAAAATTCTCGTGTCACAGTTTTCGTTGCCATACTCCTCCGAAACGGCTTGACCGATTTTGATGAAATTTTTTGTGCTTTTCCGGTATCTATGAGAATCGGCCAACATCTATTTTTCATCCCCCTAAATGTTAGGGGTAGTCCACCCCTAAATTTTTTTTATTTATTTTTTAGACAAAATTTTTAATTTCCTGTTTTTTTATGATACAACATACAAAAATACATACAACCCTAGATTTTCAACCCTCTACGATCAACCCCTATTTTTTACCGGGCAGGACGACGTCTGCCGGGACAGCTAGTATATTATATTATCTTATGTATATAAAAATCTTGTGCCACGATGTATGTTGCCAATAAACTCCAAAACTACTGAACCGATTTTAATCAAATTTGCACACCGTATGCAGTTTGATCCAACTTAAAAGATAGGATAGCTTACATCTCAATGGACCCTGTAGATGTCGCTGCAATCGGGTTCTAAATTTCATTTCTTCAGGGCAGGACAACGTCTGCCGGGACAGCTATTAAAAATCTAAACATGGCGTGTCTTTACTTTTTTTTATTGCATGAGTTCAGTAGATAGGCCGACGGCTCATTTGATGGAACGCGATAACCATCGCCTATAGACATTTGCAATACCAAAAGCGCTACAAATGCGCTGCTGCTGTCTTAAAGGAGACTGGTACTTGGTCAATGCCGGAACACAGCTCAGGGGTGTTATTGTGGCATACCTAGACCAGGGATGGTAGTCATCCAGTTTGGCAAATATCCTACCACCGGGCTGTGAGTTGTTTTGTCGCCTCTTACGACAGGCCGCCCGGCCGCAGGAAATTGTATTCTTTCTCTGTTCCTGCACAGATAAATTACGTACATTGAAGCTATAAAAAAAGTGGAATAGACTATATAAACAATGGTGAACACAATGCATTTTTTTTAGATTTCTTGTCTGATTATCGCTTTGTGTCGATTTCGATGCGGTTTTCGTTGATCGATAGCAAAATTTTAGACTTAAAATCTGCGCTACTTGTTTCCGGAAATACCGCGGGAATTTTTCTGGGAATGATTTTATATGGCCAGATTGAAAAAAAAAGTCGAATTCCAATGCGAGTTTTTACTGATCGCTAGTAAATTTTGTGCAATACAATTTGTAATATTTTTATCCCGGGAATCCCGCGGAAATCTTCCCGGGAGTGGTTTGTAGTTGTTCGGATGCAGCTATGGTACTTTGTACACCGGGAATCCCGCGGCGAATTTAAAGTCAAGCATGGCATATCCTAGTACTACTATAAAAAGAACTAAGTAGAAAAACCAACATTCTATTTGCTTTAAATCAGATCCAACTTGGATCTGATTAAAAACACAATAGCAAACCGGAGTTTGTGAACGAGGTAGCTATCCCACGCCGGACGGGCCCCGATAAGGAATCACGTCAGATCCGACCGCAAATGAGCCGAAACAAGCTCCCTTTATCCACCAATAAGTGAACCGGATCACGGTTCAAGATATACTCGGTGGTTACAGATAGCTGCAAGTGGAAGAAACAAATAACTCTTTGCTTATATTTGTGGTTATCATTATATTAATATGCGAAGCTAACTTTTTGTACCGTTTTTACAAAAATTGCCTGCACGGAGGAGTATAAAATTTCGCACATTTATCTTATACTAAAGAGTTCCTTTCTTTGTTTGGTTGAACGCGGTAATCTCAGGAACTGCTGGTCTGATTTGAAAAATTCTTTCAGTGTTAGATAGCCCATTTATCGAGGAAGGCTATACGCTATATATCACCGCGCTAAGACCAATAGGAGCGGAGCACCAATGAAGAATGATTCAAAACACGGGGGGTCTTTTTAACTTTTTATTACTATTTCACGCGGACGAAGTCGCAGGCAGAAGCCATTAGTTTATATAGAGAAGTAGTGCTAAATGCTAATATTTTCTTTTAAATTATGCATAAAAAGTACATTAAATCAATAAAAGAAACATTACACACACATGTATTAGACACACACGCATATACTTATATACTGTTTTGTTTATTGTTTAAGTAAAATTAACAGTGTAGCCTTGGCGAAATATGTGATTATATAAATATAATCTTTGACAACAGAACCTTAATAATGTTCAAACTTATAATTTACATTAATAATTAATTCTCGAATTTTGACCACTGAGCGACCAATAGTTGTGTGAATTTTGATAAGATAAAATCGCTGCTCGTTGAGCTATCAATTTCACCCATATATAACTATGAGCACACAAGCATGCGTACAGTCGTGGTATGAAAATGTTCGCCAGTTTTTAAATTGAGTCATTTAACGTTCTTCGAGGACAAGTTACTTTTTCAAACTAAGCCACAGAATAAACTGTTCCTCAAAAATTCTGTTCAACTAGTTGACAATAAAATTTAGTATTACTTATTACTATAAAATCCCCTTGTGGGCGCTGCAACTCTAAAAGGGTTGACCCAGAAAAAAAATTGGGCATTGGCAGGTGTAGCCCATAAGAGTCAACTTGAGATCTCAGCGCCGTTGTGTACTACCTACTGCACTTAAGTCTTGTTTAGAATGAATGTTTAATCTCCGATAAGTAGCTCTCAATAATCAATTATTTTAATTTGAAGTTATAGTGTTATTTTTAGTAGGTGAAAAAATGGGGGCGCTAAAAAATAATTTATTCTCAAAGTGGGCGGTATACAAAATAAGTTTGGGAACCACTGCTATACGTTTATATTAGTAACGAAGAGACACTTTTTCATAGATGACTGTATTCTGCTAGGGGCCCTTTACCATTCTGTCTTCTCTTGTATTGGGAGGCATTCTGCGATTGTAATTAAAAACATTATGTTTCTTAATATAGTTATACACCGACACAAGTGAATGCACACCTGCAGTTTATTACCTTGTCGGAATTTGGACTTCATTTGTTTACTTTGTGTTTAATATTTGTAATTAGAAAAACCGCCTATTGTGTATTGTAATGTTAAGTGACTATTATAAAGTCATTAGTCAGGTGTAGATTCTTAGAAATAATTGTTATGCGGTCGATTGTTGTGTCGAGACGTATTGTATTGGTGCAGTATAAAACAATGCCCCAACTGAGAGATGAGCAGTCTAGCGATAGGCACAAACGAAACAAGACGGGTGTACATTCGATAAACAATATAGTGACGGACTTTACTCGTGTTATTGAATCGTGCATCACGTTTGTACTGGTTGCGTCCAGTTATATTTGTACCTGCGTTATACGTGTTTGTATAGTTCTCATAAATTCTATAGTAATTGAAACGGCATTTTAATTCGAGTCCTGCAAATCGTAACAATATACATGACGACTAAGGAATTTGGTCGTTACAGTACCGAAAGGCGAAAGAAATATAAACATAATAATACCTTATTTGTTACAGTTGGCAACATGTATATTTGGGCAATATTCCCAGCGAAGAGACAGGACGCACGTCGTGAACACGTGCCCGCGATCTTAAACTCGTTACGCGAACATTCCCGAAGCAATTTAGACAACCTTTAATCTTGATCCGAAGTCGAATGTACACTCTGGTACAGTATAACCACTATTTGTATATAAAATTTGTACATACTACATTTTTCGAATCGTATCTGTTGTCTTAGTTTGTAAGAATCTAGTTTTTGATTGATGATGAACAACTTTTTATATTGAAGGCGTTCAGCAGACAGACAGATGGCCCAATTGATGGGAAGCGGTTACCATCGCGTATGGATATTTGAAACATCAAAGGTGCTACAAATGCGCTGCTAGGTACTCTTTTAAGGGAGACTGGAACCTGGTCACTAATGCCGAAACACAATTCAAGGTTGCTGTGGCGACATACTTCAGATCAGGCCAGGGGTGGTAGACATTCATTCGGGTACATGCCCTACCAACTGGCCTCTAACGACAGGCCGCCTTGCTGCAGGAAATTGTCTTCTTTCTCCGTTCTTGCACGGATACATAATAAAGTATTTTTATTAAATTAGTATTATTTCGAATATTTTTCATAGCGCCCACTTTTAAGTGTTTACAGTTATTAGCTATGCCTTGCAGTTGTAACTGTGTTTAGGGATTATATTTAATCGTAGCCCTTCCCCCTTCAATTTTTCAGAAAACTGAATGTCAGACTAACGTCCTTAATGAATAGGTTTTAATATGCTACATCTAATATATAAAATTCTCGTGTCACAGTTTTCGTTGCCATACTCCTCCGAAACGGCTTGACCGATTTTGATGAAATTTTTGTGCTTATCCGGTATCTATGAGAATCGGCCAACATCTATTTTTCATCCCCCTAAATGTTAGGGGTAGTCCACCCCTAAATTTTTTTATTTACTTTTTGGCCAAAGTTTTAATTTCTATTTTTTTATGATACAACATACAAAAATACATACAACCCTAGATTTTCAACCCTCTACGATCAACCCCTATTTTTTACCGGGCAGGACGACGTCTGCCGGGACAGCTAGTTATAATAAAATATTTTTCAAAACAAATTTTGTAAAAAATAATGTGGTTAGCGGGTATATATAACATATACAAACTTCCGAATTATCAAAAAATGTTATTCATAATACGATTAAATGACGCTTTAAAAATGGGTTTATAAACTTTGTATATTTTTTTATGAATAAGTTCAAGTTTGATTAATAAAATAGAAATAAAGGGAGTACGATCAGTATTTATATGGTAGCACTGTATTAGGAACCCTTACTTATGCATGTAGATTAATATCTGAGAAATGTATTGAGAATTTGGTTTAGTTATTAGTCATACGATATACGGAATCTCTACGGATATGAGTATTTGGCAACGCTAAGAAAATATTATTGGCAAGTTAGAAAAATATTATTGAGTAAATAAACGGGGGCCTGCCGCAGTTATATCTGGTTAAATAAGGTGACGTACGCAACTACAAAATATACATATGACAATTTTGTAAGATCACAAGGTCTACTTGATATACAAGTATGAAGGCGAGAATATAATGTATGTTTGAATGTTTCTGTTGTTTTTTTATATTTATAAATTTACATATACTCGAATACAATAAAAGACTTATTTATATTGCATTCTACCCATAGTCCCTCAAAACTATAAGTAGAATACCGAGCCTAGATCTCCCCGTCTTCTATGTGTAAGGTGCCCAGAAGGCTAGCTATGTTTTCTCGCTGGATCGCCATACTAATACGTTGAATCTGAGTGTTTATTATTTATTCATAGTTTACGTGTACTAATTAATTAAAAAAAAAATCTTCTTCGGTCTTAAAAAGACCGCGCGAATTGAGAAGAAAAAGTAGGAAAGTGTTGTAACGCTTAGATGCTAATCACTTTTTAAATAATAACGAATACGCTATTAGACTTCTATTACTTGTACAAACTTATGACGTCATAAGTTTGTACGTTCGAAAAAATGTATAGGGTAGCGACGTTTCGTAAAATGATAATAGTAGCTCAGTGGGTTTGTCTGTCCGCTCTGCTATTCCTCAATAACAATATCCTTCTAATGTATAATACGGCCGACGTAACTTGGCAAATGTGAACATAGGCTCTGCGAACTTTAGAGCATGTATACTCGTGTGATGAGTGGGTATACGACTCGTCAGTGAATACAATTGGTCGCCCTTCATCCCTGTATTTTTTCATTGCTATGAACTAATTGGTCACTGTATTTTCTTCACGAGTTTACATGCGCTAAAGTTCGCAGAGCCTATGTTCACATTCGCCAAGTTACGCCGGCCGGATTATATATGTGTATTCCTCCTTGAACGTATCCGTCATCGGCGAACCTTGTCAAGTTCTTCTGCAAGAAGCGCAGCCGACCTGATGGGTCGTAAGTATAGTTGTAGCAGATTTTAGGTCGGTTCTTTTTGGCAAGGCGTTGCTCGTCAGAGTGTTCTACGCGCTGCGTTTCGAAGGCAGTAACAGCTTTATTAATAGAATTGGTCACTGATTTCTTTGCAGAGCAATTTCTTTCCAAACGGAGATTTTGAATTACATAATAGGAATGTGTTATATTTATTCTAATATTTTTACAACAAAATATTATTGCGTTATATGAATCCATTTGCGTTTGCACGCTCGTATAAAATCTTCGAGGATACGATTTTCTGTAACTTTTAAAAAGTGTCTCAGTAGAGTAGAGTAGAGTAGTAGTAGATTTGACTATCCTGTCCGATCCCTTATTCCTCCTACAGCTCGTGATTTCGAATTACACAACTATAAGTTCAGAACTAGATCGAACAACGACCAATGTCTCCAATATCAATGGGTCCCCGTAGATATCAGCGAATAAGAACGCTACAACAAAAGGTCCGGGAGTCCTCGAAAACTTCCAATAAACTCTTTCTACTATCGAAAAGTTGTCGATAATGGATTCGTCGACTCAATTGTTCGACGATGAATGGGCACTAATTAAAACGAGGCCGGGACTATGCTGGTCCAAGTTTCCGATTGTTCGGCCAACATAAATCGCAGTGCTCTCTCTCGTGTATAAATATTACACGGGCCCTGCGACGTGAACTTTGGTGCTTCGTTTTAAAATTTTCGGCATACTGGCTTTTAGAATATACGCTGTGTTTTGGAAGCATTTACAGATAGTGTTGGGTTCCGTTTGATTGATACACGGCCTTTGTATACCCGATTTTGACATTTGATGTGGCAAACAAAAATAGAAATACAGTGTATAGAGTCGTTACTCTATATAACGGTACTGAAGGGACTGTGCATTTTGTAGCGTTATAGAGAGCTGTCGTTAAATGGAGAGAACTCTGTTATATTTGTCAGATGTCTTTTGCTGCACCAGTATTTTTTTGTATTTTTTTTACTTATTTTATTCATATCTTGCGATATTGAGGTATCTTGGTGATAAAGGAAGTATTTAGAAATTTCGGTATTTCAAAGTTGAGTTAATTACGGGCTAGGATAATAAAGCGATAAAAGAACTAAAAAATTCAAGTAATTTCCCAACAAATTATCAATATTCTCAAAAGGAGCTAGCTGCAGACTCAGGTACGTACAGTGTTTATCATTACTTCTAGATATAGAACCTGGAACGTCGCAAAAGATCAAGTTGTACCCAGATTCGATCGCTTTTGCTGGGCAATCGAATGCTACATGTCTTATGCTAATTATGATAAAAAGCACGTTTTGTTGTGTATATCTATAGTGTGTTATTACTGCGTTGTATATACGGAACAATTTAAGGAAGGCATTACCGAAATTCTTAAAGGCAGCAGCTATCTGGTGAAAAGTGGATGGCCTGTAATGACATTATGCGTACGTTTTAATCGATGGCTCACGGTCCGACGGGTCCCAATGCGATATCGACGCGGGGCTCAATGCCGTCAATGTGACGGGGAAAAATGACTTTTTGAACGCTTTTTGAGTTCGACCTGCTGTGTATGTGTTTATGGTGAATTTAATAAGATTAATGTATCACGTCACGGGACATTTTGATATGACTTTTTAGGGCTTTCACTGTACATATCAAAATTATCATTTGTTTTTATTATTACGGAGAACATTATAGCGCATGCAATATAATAACGTCCAATAATAGTAAATAGGATACAAAAAAATGATATTATTTGTATAATATCATATATATTGTTGTTCCGGCGTTAGTGGCCAGGTTTCAGTCTCCTTTAAGAGAGCAGCAGCGCATGTGTAGCATCTTTGGTGTTGTAAATGACCATAGGCGATGGTAACCGTTTCGCATCAAGTGGGTCGTCTGCCTGTCTGCTGAACTCCTCCAATAAAAATAAATAAATAATTTATGTTATTATTATAATATATAAACACTTTTGAAATAGTATTATGTACAATCTGAAATTATCCAATAATTGAATAAACTTTTCTTTCTCATTTGCCGGTAGTTTCGATAAATGTATTTATTATTATTGTGGCGAATGATGGTGGAACCATCTAGAACTTTTGGAAACTACTGGATCAATCTAGAAGGAAAAGACAAGGACGGATATATTTAGAAAGAGATAGACGATGACCGAAAGAAGGAGATAGAAAGATGTTAGAAAGGGATAGATGTATAAACGAAAGTTCCCGAACAGAAGGTTCGGGAAGGAAGAGACAGAGATAGATATATGGGTTCTAGAAAATTCTTCCAGGTACCGTTTTTAGCACGTAGTAGGTGTAACAATCTGCACATTAGATGCTAAAACTGACCAAGTGGCGCATGCGTTCCGGTCAGGATCGAACCCGCGTTCTTTGAGTTTGGGACGTGTGCGCTAGCTATTACGCTACAACGACTTGATCGACGATGAATTAAATAATAACGATTTAAGAATTGAAAAAAAAAGGGTGACTTTTTAAATATATGTTAATATTGCGATACGTTTAGAGTTATCAGTGTTTCGGTTCAAGTGAAATTGATTGATTAACTTGCTCGCTTTCCATTCGGGGTATATTTGAAAATCGCTGATCAAACAGTCAAATTGACACGTGTCGAGTTTGATTAAAGCCTGATTTACGCACTACTACGTTGTCATACACGAAAGCGCACGATATATATTCTAATTGCGTAGTTCATGCAAAACCGGAAGATTGCTGTCGGCTTAATTTCTTTGATTAACTAGTTATATGGTGTTTTGATGTTTTGAAAAGTATCATGATCTATACTAATATAGAAAGGTTGTTACATGCAGGTCGTCTTGCATCAATCATGCATTTAGAGTGATGCTTCCTATTCCTTCTGGGCAATAGCAATCAAGCGAGGAATACTCAAAATCGATCGGCCGACCGAAAAAAGTTTGTGATTTTCTATCTTTTTTGTTGAACTTATTTTATTAAATATTATATATTAAGCAATTCATGTTTTTAATAATCACAGATACATCGTACATACAGAAGTACCTACTATATGGCGCCTATTATATTTAATAAACATCCGAAAATGTCAAGAGTTCAGCCTATAAATTTGTTTAAATATTTTCTTAAGAAAATTTTATTGAACAAAATTTGTTATAATAATAAAAATCGGTAGACAAACACACAAATTTTATATCCCCAAATTAAGCAAGTTACGCTTTTGTTATGGGTAATGTACAACGGACCACTCTGGGGCCGATCCCAGACACCCAGACCATAGTCAATAACGGAAAGTTCGTTTCCGAAATTTACTATACCTGGAATCAATCAATTAATTTAACCACAGAGGCCGTTATACTGTAAATAAACATGAGAATGACCAAAATATGACTAATATTTTGTAACTACACATATAATTTATTGCAATATTTTCTAGCATATATTTTTACGTAGGTAATTCAGTTTTAATATTCTGACATTGCACGCATAATAAGAGAAAATGAACATATTGCAACAATCCTTCATTCATCGTGCAAGAAATGAAAATTTTACATCTTGTGCTTGATAAACAAAAATATCTTTCCGTTTTATATAGTCCCGAGATCATATGTCTACTTGTGTGTATTTTTTTTTAAATTCTCCTCTGTCCGGATGAGCAAGATTGTACGGGCTGTACAAAATTATGTTTTTTAAAAATATATTTTTCTTAATTGTTTTTTGACTCATTTCTTTTTTATCTTTTTTGTTTATTCTCTTTATTGGGTAGAGTATAAAAAGGTCCATATACAATCTATGTATCTTATGCTATGATTATACTACTATTATTTTCTATTACTAATTCTATTACATGTTTCTTACTTATATATAATGTTAACTATTCACTTGTGTGTATTACATTGTCCACGATATCCATTTTAACCACCGTCGACAAATGTAAATGTGTTGCGGCAACGATGTATCATGTCAAGACGCGGCCGTGCTGCTCTGATAAGATTACCAGACAAAGGAACTGGCCCATATCACTACCACCGGCTAAACGTGGACCTTCCTTCACTACCCTTCGAATCCTCAACACATAAATCAACTGTATTCCAAAGGGATACAGTTTAGAATCGCATGAACAGAAATCTTCAGTGACGACGTCAACGTCTGCTTCGTTAAAGAACACTCGGCTTTATAAGCGTCGACATACAAGCAACGTTCCCTTCCTTGATATCTACGAATATTTACTCAAAGGAAAATCAACCGTATATGTTTTAATGTTATGGTTCGATTTATAATGTGAACTGTTACGATAATGTTAAGGTGCATTTTACTATGGTGTATATGAAAGGGTATATTCCGGAAGACGATAAGACGACGTTGCTAAGTCAGTGCGTCACGCGAGCTGTCCACTAATTTATGTTGCACTGATTGCAAGATATACGTCAAGAGCTCTAGACTCTTTTTATACACTATGGCAACACTGGCACTTCCTTCCGTAGGCGGGAATAGACAATTATGTACATTTTCTATTCCTGGTTGCGGAAGTATGAATAATGCAAGTAGCGTGTGTGATGGGTCATGTTATACAAAAACTTATACTGTGACTGTTAAGTTATTGCTAGCAAGTTGTATATATGTATTTTAGAATTAGAATTTCAATTTAATTTTCATTTATTCAATCGGTATATAACATATAATATAATATGCACTTCTTGTGAATTCAGCCCCAGTACAGATAAAAATGTCAATTTATTGACATATCTTGTTCAATTTTCGCAAGGCCTGTCATCTTGCTATGTGTGTTGTTTTGGTTTTTCTTCGAAATGTGTCAAAAAAATACAGCGTATTTGAAAGTAATTACTCTGAATACTTTCATTCATATTTTCTAATATATCTCTGTGAATTACTTTATTATTTCAATATTTTCTAAGAAAATTTAATCTCCAATGAAAATGGGGAGCTCGAGCGTCCGCCACCCTCGAATCCGGTAATCAGTCACCAAAACCGAGTGAATTCTTCCCCGCGCCTAATTTGCTCGGCCAATCTTCGTGAAAGTGTAGCATCGATCACTCCACACTCCCAATTCTCGGATTCCTATCGAAAGATTCAATGAATGATAACGAGACTAATAAATACGGAGTAGGCCCCCCGAATGGCGGTAATTAATTTAATGTGTTTAGACAAAGAAATGTGTACAATGAGATAGTGTTATTGATGGGCATCGTTTTATGCCGTTTTGACTATTAGCTCGTGATTCTGATGATCATTGCGTTCGGGTAATGGCTTTGTTTTGATGTTTACGATTTGATTAATTAACTCGTTAATTAAATAATAATAATTTATTCAGTGCAAACATGTAAAAGTGACAGAGTATAAAATACAATAATGTTTGCACTGAACTAATAATATGCGAGGGCTGGTGTATTAGGCGTTGGTGCTCGAAAGTCGTGCGGGCGAGATCTTTCCCCGTCTTGCCGTCTTAGTGCTGCGCGCTCCAGGACACGGCGTATCACACGCTTGTGGAGTGCGCAGCTTGAGGGCCCTCCTAGAAAACGTCGTTGGCCCTGTGGACTTACTTCCTAGCATGGTCGAAGCGATGCTCCAGGGTCAACATTCCTCGGTTTCCCCTTTCTGCGAATCCGTCATGTCGTAGAAGGAGGCCGCTGAAAGAGCGAGGGCGCGAACGCAGGCCCCATAAGCAGGAGAGGGACCGGAGGTCGTAGGCGCCGTTACGCGCATCTCCTCCTCCTTTAGTTACCGTCACAGGGGGCTTCCCTCCCTGCTGTACGAAGTGGCTCATTCTACTCCCCGGGGTGGCCCAGCGTCACGGTGCAGTTACTCTGTGCGAGATCCCGTGACGCCCCGTAAAAGCGCTGTAAATGGGGCGAGGGTTAGTGGGTAGCTTTGCTTTAAAAGCGAGCGTGGAGGGCCAGTCGCTGAGTCTCACACACCCTTGATGCAGGCGTTATGCCTGCATTATGGCCCTTTCCTTGAAGGATCAGAGGATGGTGTCTTAAAAAATTCCCCCTGCTTTATCAAAAAAAAAGACCACCCGGCCGCAGGAAATTGTATTCTTTCTCCATCCCTGCACGGATAAGAACATACCTATATTAACTCTAACCACTCAATCGTCGTTCGTCGTCAGCCATTCGCAGTCCACTTCTAGACGTAGGCCTCCGCGAGACGGCGCCACTCATCCCTGTCCTTTAATTTCCTCAGCTAGCACCTACCAGCGACCTTGCATAGATCATCGGTCCATCGGGCTCGAGGGCGTCCGACACTACGTTTACCGAGACGCGGTCTCCACTCCAGGACTCATTTGCTCCATCGGTCCTGCGGCAGACGTGACTGGTCCACTGCCACTTCAACTTGCTAATTTTGTGAGCTATGTCGGATATTCGGTTCAGATGTCCTCATTTATAATTTTATCCATAAAAGAAACACCCAACATAGCTCGCTCCATAGTCCGTCAAGCGATTTGGATATTCCGGATAAATCCTGCCGTGAGCGTCGATGTCTCAGCCCCGTAAGTCAAGACGGAGAGCTATTCAATAGTCGCAAAAACGTAAAATTAATCAAAGCATATAGAATTGAAATAGTAATTAGTACTGTATATGCTTTATAATCTTAGTAAAGCAATAAACAATGTTGGCATCACACGAACGGACAAGCGGCCACCAGAGCCGTCTGCTTTTTTATCTGTGGACTAATGAGAGCCCGCTGCGCTTCCTAACGAGCTCAACTTTGCACTTTTAGACTATTATCCACTGCACAATCTATGTGTGCCTTAATTTGGTCCTGTAAATGCCACGTGTTGTGTTCATGTAGACTAGTCTTACACGTCCTAGGCAACAGCCTAATGATTAGGTTAATTAAGGAAGAAAAACATAATGGTAGTTTTGAAGTGACACTTCTTTAGAGTCGTTGTGATTCGAAACTCGATGAAACGAAAAAGCGACACTAAAAAAAGATAAACACATAAATCTATAAGAGCGAGCGAGAGAATGAGATGAAATACGACATAAGCGAGTTTTTGTATTATACTTAGTTTATAGTTAGGTTAGTGCATAATAGTTTAATAAATACGTTATGTGTAAGGAAAGAAAGAAAAATATTTATTTCTAAAAATGAAATCCTTTAACAATGATTTATAATAAATAATAATAACATTGAAATTGTGTGCCGCAATTCGCGAAATGAGGTTGGCACTCAGTTCTGTTGCTGTGCCGAAACATACTCCGACACAGCACTGATTGTCAGTGCCCACCTTCTTAATAACAAAGTCATGTGACCCACGTTAAAAGCAAGTTAAATAAAACTAAATTATAATCAAAATATATAAAAAAAAACTAAAAATAAATACCTAAAAAATTAAAGTGTAAAGTTTTTACAAAAAAAAATTACATTCGCAAATAGGTTTTTCGTGTTAGAATGCGTTTTTATCGTGATGTATTGAAGGTGACGGCTCCACGGGGTGCCGTGTCTTCACGTGTCATCTGGTTACCGATTTGTAGGTGTAAGTGGGGACTGAGGCGGTTAAATTGAGAAATTCCTTATTTTACTTGGGAAAAGAATTGAAAGAGGGTGCAGAGAAAAAAAACTGATTTGGGGTGCGTCCGATTGATTAGTTGCGGTGCAAATAAAATCGAAACTATATATTTCAAAATAAATTTAGTTTTTTATTTATTATACCTATATATGTATTTAGGTACATAGTCGTGAGGAATAAACCTACGTTTAAACGGTTTTAAAAGCAACGATTCTGATTTATTCCGAAGTTGCGGCTACTTTTTAGTATCCGCTTAAAACCGTTAAAATATAATTTTATATGTACTAGTCGCGCAAATTTAAAAAAATACCATAAGAATAAATCAGATTGGACACGGCGAAGATCGCATACCTACATATTTTACGATTTCTTAAATTCAAATTCAAGTTTTTATTCAAAATAAGTTCCAATGATGAACAGCTTTCGAAGGTCATACATGTAAGTCAAAATTTAAATCTATTTACTATTCTATGGATGCCCCATAGTAACGTGTTATCGCTGTTACTTTATTACAAAAATGGCTTGTTTAATATTTGTAAAATACGTACAAATATATATATATATATATATATATATATATATATATATATATATATATATATATATATATATATATATATATATATATATATATATATATATATATATATATATGTGGGTTTTATTTGAAGAAAGACAAAACAAACTTCATTAGATCAATCTTACGTCGTATATTTTTCAACTACCTCTTCTCACTCTCTATATTTTTGACAATGACAATAACAATATCATTTATAAATAAGAAAACATAATGTGTGGCCTGGCTACCGAGTCGTAAAGCGTCTTCGAATCCCACACGGCTATCCTGCATTATTCATCTGACCCAGATGAATGTGATACTTCATCTTCATCGCCATTGGACCAGGGTTTCATCAAATCTGCTGAACTGGTGGTGTTCATTGGTCCTTCGCCATTGCCAATTTTCCTTACAACGTATCTGTCATTTCTCTTCTTCTCTATAATCTTGTATGGTCCTAAATATTTCGGGTGTAACTTATATCCTTGTACAAATTGTGTTCTTTTAATCGCAACTAAATCTCCGATTTCGTACTGTATAGCTTGTGTTCTCTTCTTATTGTAAACTTTCCTATTTTCTTCTTGAATTTTCTGAATATTTTGCTTCGCCTTTTCTCTAAGTTCTAATCGTTGCTCTTGAAATTGTTCTAGACTTTCTTCTTCTATTAGCTTTAAAATATCATCATTTTTATCTCTCATCTTCGTCCCAATCAGTAGTTCAAAAGGCGTCATTCCGATGCTACGTTGATATGTTCCATTTAAACAACGTTGTAAATTTCCAATTACTTTATACTATTTCGTAGGATCATCAATTGTAAGTTTACTCAAAACATTTAATATTATCTGATGTACTCTTTCTACTTGTCCATTTCCTCGTGGTTGGCCAGTAGTTATCATATAGTGTGTTATATTCTCATCATTACAATATGACTTAAAATCATTAGAGGTAAAAGCAGCATTACGGTCAGTTATGATTCGTTCTGGGGAACCAAAAGTATCTTGTTGCAATCTGAGCTTTTGTAGAACTTCTTCAGTCGATAAAGTCTTGGTTGGGTAGATCCATGTAAATTTTGTGAAACCATCTACTACTGTGAAAATATACTTGTAGTTCTTGTTAGTAGACGTCAGCGGACCAAGGTGATCAATGTGGTAAGTAGACAGTGGTGTATCTCCTTTATCAAGCGGATGTAAGTATCCTTCCTTTTTACCTTTCTTGTGTGAAATTAATATGCATTCTACACAATTATCTATCACTGCTCTTATCTTTTCTTTACAATTATCTATGTAGTAGTCTCTTTAATTAATTCTTCTGTTTTCAAAATTCCAAAATGACCCTTTTCATGACATTTTCTTATTATTTCATTCTGCATCTTTTTAGGTACAACAATCAGTTTAGTTCCATCTTTAACTTTACATAAAACTCCATTCTCCAGGATAAAATTTTCATATGACTCCTTTTCTAAAATTTTCTTTAATAGTTTTATCTTTAGATCATCATCTTGAGCTCTCTTCAGGCGCGCTGTAGTTTCGGTAAGTATTAGACTAACAGGTTTCTGCTCAAAGCGTCTACGTGCCTCATTTGGGTTCCAGATCGGTGTTCTATCTTATAGTCAAATTCTTCAAGTAAGAGTGCCCAACGAGCAACTCTGGAGGTAAGTCTTTTTTCTGTAACGTCATAGTTAGGGCTGAGCAGTCAGTCACAATTTTAAAGCGGATTCCAAGTAAGTAAACTCTGAATTTCTTGACAGCTTCTACAATAGCTAATATTTCTAAGTAGTAACTATGGTATTTCTTCTCAGCAGGAGTAGTCTTCTTGCTCATATAGTAAACAGGGTGTAACTGATTGTCTTGTGGATTTCTTTGTAATAAAACAGCTCCATATCCGTCTATACTTGCGTCTGTATGTAACTCTGTCTCAAAATTAGGGTTGTAAATTCGTAAAACTGGTGAGGAACATAAAATCTGTTTTAATTCTTCGAAAGCTCGTTCACAATTTATATCAAAGTTAAAAATAGCATCAGTCTTCAATAATTCTGTTAGTGGCTTTGCTATTACTGAGTAGTTCTTCACAAATTTTCTAAAATAGCCTGTCAGTCCTAAAAATGATCTTAATGATTTGATATTCTGAGGCTTCATAAATTTTGCAACAGCATGTATCTTTTCCTTGGAAGGTCTTATCTCATTATCATGAATAATATAACCTAAATAATTTATCTCGCTCTGTAAAAAATGACATTTCTCCCAATTAAATTGTAAGCCAAAATCTTCAGCTTTTCGTAGAACTTTCTCTAGTTTAACAATGCCTTCTTCTTCTGTCTTAGATGGTATAATCAAATCATCTAAATAGGCAAGAACTGTGCCTTCTGTTATTAAATCCTGAAAGATATCATTGATAAAGCGTTGGAATACAGATGGTGCAGTGCATAAACCAAACGGCATTTTCTTAAATTCATATTGCCCTTGTGGAGTAACAAATGAAGTGTATTTTTGACTATCCTCGCAGACATCAACATGTAGAAAACCATTTTTTAAGTCAAGTGATGTAAATAGTCTGGCTTCCTTCAATCTATCTACTTGATCCTCTATAAGTGGAAGTGGATATCTTTCTTTTATAATCTTTTTATTTAGCTTTCTAAAATCTATACATAATCTGTAACTTCCATTTTTCTTTTTCGCTAACACGATAGGGCTTGCGTATTCCGATTTACTAGGTTTTATTACTTCTTGATCTAACCATTCATGTATCTGTTTATTAACTATGTCCTTCTCTAGAGGTGAAAGCCTTCGTGGAGTCTGGTGTATAGGATCTTCATCAGTAAGTATGATTTTCAGTTTAACATTTGATTCCTTCTTTCTAGTCTTTAGGTTATTGTAATTATGCAATAAATGTTTAATCTTGTCTTTATATTTCAGCTTCTTGACATCATATTTCTCATAAAATTCTTCTTCATAGTCATTAATTTGCGTAAGGTGTAATATTCTTTTTACAGAGATGCCATCGGCAGAGAAAATAATTTCAACATCTCTTAATATCGGGTTTCCAAGTATGACATTAACAGGTATTACATCATCGTCGATAACGTGCATCAAGGTTTCGAAATGAACGTCGTCGATTTCCACTTTTGCTATAAAAGATCCCTTCGTGCAAACTTCGTACTCGGCTATTCCTGATAATTTGAGGGTATCTTTAACATTATAATCATTATTCTCAGGAAAGATTTGTTTATAATAACTCTCACAAATCAAATTCGCATCGCTTCCAGTATCAATAAAGGTTTGAACCGTAACTCCATTAATTTTAGCATCTTTATATGGCTTGAGAATATCTGTACTAACTTTGTCATCTTGAATTTTCAGCGTCTTATTCGTAGAACTTTGACATTCCTTTGACTTATGTCCATATCCATTACATTTGAAGCATTTAATACCTTTAGTACAAGCTGGCGATTGGTGATCAGTTTCACCACAATTGAAGCATCTTTTGATGGTATGATTTTTGCGTCCGGTTGTCATCTGAGTAGGTCTTTGTTGCATCTTGTGTTCTTTAATCTGTGCATATACTTCAAGTTTCTTTCTAAATTGCTTGATATCAGTGGCTCCGTAAAGAATGGCCTTATTTATTTCAGAATCACGAATCCCATCAATAACATATTCAATAAGTGCCTCATCTTCCAAATTTCCATGCAACGCAAGTTCTTTCATATGCAAAAAATACTGTTGATATGTCTCATCTGATTTCATCTTGCGTGACGCTAATTTCTTGTGAATGCTAGCACTATTCAACTTCGGACCAAATTCCTCTATTAAAGATTCTTTGAGTGTATCCCATGACGTAACAGAGCCTAGCGATCGTAAAAATAATTTAGCAGTACCTGAAAGCAGTCTCTTCGCGTAAACAAGTTTCTCAATATTATTCCATTCCATTAAATTTGCAGTATCATTAAAATCGGTTAGCCAATTCGTAATAGGGTAGGTATCATCGCCTGTGAACGGTGTCATCGACTTTTCCAAGTCGCTAAATGAAATTCGTACTCTGTAACCAGCTTCTGAACAATTACTATCTGAGTCTTCGATATCTTTATTTTTCTTCGGTGGCATCTTGTATGATTGGTTGTAAGTCTTTCAGTCGTAAAAAATAACCAATTCATAAATCGTCTTCATAAAAGAAAAATAATAGTCTTTATTCCAAATTGTGGGAAATTTTATGCGCTGGTATCATTATGCAGATTAGTGTCGGTAAAATAGCACAAAATCACTCGTCTTCAATTTTAATTTCATTCTTCGTTTTCGTCGGTAAAACAGCACACAATGACTCGTCTTCAATTTTGATTTTGTTTCGTAATCTTCAAGTAAAAACTCACGTTAAAACAATGCTTCACAGAATCCTTGCATGATCCTGGTATGATCCCGGACGAGCCCCCATAAAGTTGTGGGTTTTATTTGAAGAAAGACAAAACAAACTTCATTAGATCAATCTTACGTCGTATATTTTTCAACTACCTCTTCTCACTCTCTATATTTTTGACAATGACAATAACAATATCATTTATAAATAAGAAAACATAATGTGTGGCCTGGCTACCGAGTCGTAAAGCGTCTTCGAATCCCACATATATATATATATATATATATATATATATATATATATAAGTTAATTTTTGGGTAATCATGTTTTTTCAGGAAACTCCTTCATACTTCATATTAGAAGTAATAATTATTTTAAGATTGGAAAAGTTTTGACAATGAAATACCTTCCGTATTATCATTCTCAGTGATGAATTTCAAATTATAGTTTCAGAAAAAGTTTAAAATTCTTCGTGATTCAAGCTTATCTTTCAATTTTTCTTATATTTTTAGTTTTAACTTGAATCGCCTTGAGGCACGTGATGTCTTGACTTGAAAAAATTATAAAAAAAATCCCAGTGTTTTTTCATTAAAAGGAAGCTTTTTAGGGGGCGTCGCAAGAAATTTAATTTTTAACGACCACCCTAATATATATATATTACAATGTACATATTTTGCAAATATTAAACAAGTCATTTTTATAGGGTATATATTTAGCACACTATATAGAATTTTTAGTAAAAATATATACATAAGTTTAATTGATTTAAAGTTATTTATAAATGAAGTCGATTTTAATAACATATCGAGTCTATAACGCATTAGGACATTACTTATTGATCCGTTATCAAGCTGTCAAAAGTAAAATAAAGGCTTGGAACAATATTAAGAGGAAATTGTTTAAAATAGAATACATGGAAAGCGGTAACAATCCGTCAGATGTCAGATAAAGTTGATACGTCAACCGTCGCCAGCATTAATTTCGCCTAATAGAAACAAACAAAAGGAGCCTCTGAGATAAATAGGGTAAGATAGTTGTTTAATTGTCTTCGAGGGACCGCCCGAGTACAGGCGACCTGGGAAGGGTATTCTTGTTTCAAATAACGCCAAGTTCAAAGGTTGAAGTTGTCATTGTGTTAATGCGGTGTCGTTCGCAACTCAAGAAATAATTAGTTTTTTCATTTCTTGTATTCTGGAAGTACCCTTGGAGTTGCCTAATTACAGGGATGAAAACAGTACTTCTCGTCCCTGGGAAACGATTTTCACTGCTACTGAAAAGTGGTCGAAACGTCGGAAAAATAAAATTAAATAAATTACCTCGCATAAAACAGCTAAAACGTACTTTTGTATTTTTTAATTATTGGACTCGATTGTGCTCTTTGATTCAATTTATTTACTCCACTTTTACCATAGAAATAAGACAATAAATGTATAATATTATATAAATAATAAAAAAAGATGAAATTGATAATGCGGTCCCTGACAACGACAGGACACGTCTGAGTCGAAAACAGACCCAATTTACAAGAAAAAATCACTTTAACAGATTCCTAAGCGAAATCTGAAAATCACTCATACTCAATTACATTTCCATTCATCTATGATACTTAGTTTATTAATAAACGCAGTCATAATTATCTATATATTAATACGTAAAGCAAAAAAATAGCAAAAAGTGTATACGATTTTTTACGAAAATTGCGCGTATGGAGTAGTATGAAATTTCGCACACTCATAATTTTTATAGGGCTCCTTCCCTGCAGAATGCTAATATATTTTTTATATTATGCATTAAAATACATTAAATCAATAAAAAAAACGTTATATACACTACCATGTATTTGACACAACACGCATATTTTGTTTATTGTTTAAGTCAAATTAACAGTGTAGGCGAAATCTGTGATTATAGAAGTATCTTTGACAATCATTATGGTCGAAATTCGACCACGGGCGACCACTCGTCTCTCACTCAAAAATAATTTTATTAATGACAATAAAGATAAGCGCTCGAATCCATAATCATCAATTCAAAATGCCCCCTAATTATTATCAAAGAAATCACATCGCAAAGATAAAGAAGTTCTAACAATCCGACAGAGCACAAAGGCGACGTCTTCTGGGAATTCCCTTACAATCGGCAACCCCTGTTACAGTAATGCAGTTTCATTCGCCTTTTACGTCTTAACTTTTGACAAAAGTTTACATTTTCAACCATTCCCGACCGCTCTTCCCATCGGAGAGGGGAATTGGGTTTGTGTAATACTGACGCTTTTTAATTATTCAATGCAAATTGTGCACCTACCTATTTTCTAGATTTATTTATTATAGACCACCAGCAGGAGATACATCATTTTATTCGTGCAGGAACGGAGAAAGAATACAATTTCCTGTGGCCTGGAGGCCTGTCGAAAGAGGCGACAAAACAACCCACAGCCAGGTTGCCTGTCTGGATCGCTAACACCCTTGGTCTAAAGTATGTCGCCATAACAACTTTGAGTTGTGTTCCAGTATTAGTGGCCAGGTTTCAGTCTCCCTTTAGAGATTAGCACGTTGGTAACACCTTCGGTGTTACAAATGTCCGAAGGCGATGCTAACCGCTTTCCATCAAGTGGGTATAATACTAAAATAGAAGGCCCTATACATCCGTCTTAAATATACACAACCTTTCTCTTAATTTGAGAATGACATTTTGTAACAGAAATTGATCCCTACAAGCTACACTATGGACTACGGTAATAATACAAAAAGGTGTATTTTTTCAAAATCAGCCGATTTAATTCCTGATGCCATATCAATTTTCGTCAAAATCGGGCTCGTGACTCACGGGTCCCGGGTTGGTTAAGATTAGGGTTGCCAGACGTCCCGTATTGTAGGCTTAGTTTAAAATGTCCCGACGGGACTGACTCTGTCCCGTTTTCTAACCGTGCTTCGTTTTTTATTATTAAATCAATCGATCTACGCTACACAAAAATACTCACGCACGTAACGTTTGCAACTTCACATATACATCATCGGATTAAGCGATTGTGTGCTGTGTTATGAAGTTCGAGAAAATTTATGGTTTAATTTTATACTTTAATTGTCAAAAATTTTAAAAATATTCGATAACATATTTTCAAAATTTTTACACTACTTTCAATTGTAGTAATGAACATTTTATCAAAAAAATGAAGAATGTCACTATGTAATTTTTTTTTATTTGTCCCGGGGAAAAAACTAAATTACCGTATTTTTTTGCCTATTTAAGCACTTGCCCCTTATAAGCTGAAAAAAAAACTGGCAACTCTAGTTAAGATACACAATTAGATCCAGTAGGCAGCACTGGAATCGGGTTGTAAATTTTAATCTTTAAGAGCCGGACAATATCTGCTGGGCCTGCTAGGTTTACTAATAGTTAAATAACATCAAAAAAAATACATAAACACCGTAGCCAAGCGCGCTCGCGCTTAAAATATACAAAATTAATAAACAATAAAGACAAAATATTGTTATAATTGGTACGTCTTAATAACGGTGAAGGAAAACATAGTGATGCAACCTGCACATCGAGATGATCGATATGTTAAACCTGCCAAGCCGCTTGTAACAAGCGTGGCGGGTATATTGTCCGTTCCCCTATAGTAAGAGGTCCGAGCTCAGAAGTGGTATATTAATGGACTGTTATTATACAAGGAAAACATGTAATAGTTTTAAGATGTAAATAGAGAAAGATGAACAAAAAGAAAAAATCATAAAAAAAACAAAACAAAGAAAAACCCTGATAGATTTGTTTGTTGGGATAGAGGAGAAGAAAAAAATATACAGAATTAGACACGTGGCCAACGATATTCATATCCATACCGGCACGTGGTCGGAAACGGCCGTATTCCCGCATCCAGTGCGTCCCTGATAGAGATTGATGACCGCCGCGATCGCAGAGGGATTTCGCATGCATCCAAATTACACCCTGTGATGGACGTTTCTTAAAACGACCACGCGATAGGGTTGACTGATGAACAAAACTTGTTTATTTTTTGTGCTCAAAGTTTTTAACGTTAGGGTTAAGCTATGCTGGGTGTTTGATTTTAAAAACAACTGGATGATAACTTTTACAATAATTATGTAATCGGTCATATAAAAGAGCCGGTGTTAAAACACCTTCTAAAATAACCTCCATCAAGCGCATCGCAAATAAATGGAACTCATTGCCGGAGTCAGTCTTTCCCGATACTTACATCTTGGTGTCTTCCAGTCACTTGTGAATGTGTTCAATTTGAGATCATATCTCCGCTCCACATCGGACGAGATAATGGTCAAATGCGAACCTAACTATAAAACATATATAATGATAAAAATAATTTCCATTACAGTTCAAACAATATAACAGGTCGTGTGACTCGTTAAAGTTATGACGTCACAACTTGCTACGATAATAAAAAAATCTAGACGCTGCGGTATATTAAAACAATACGACCTGTCTCTATTTATTTCATCGGCAATTATAATACGGCCGGCGTAACTTGGCAAATGTGAACATAGGCTCTGCGAATTTTAGAGCATGTACACTCGTGTGATGAGTGGACATACGACTCGTCAGTGAATATAATTGGTCGCCCTTCATCCCTGAATTTTTTCATTGCTTTGCACTAGTTGGTCACTGTATTTTCTTCACGAGTTTACATGCGCTAAAGTTCGTAGTGCCTATGTTCACATTCGCCAAGTTACGCCGGCCGTATTACACCCTACTTCTTGAAATATTGCAGTTGGAGCATAGACGAGTAAAAATGCGACGAATCACTTTCAAGGGAAATCTAGATTCAGTGCTACCATCATGTATGGTTGTCTAAAATATTAAAAGTGTTAATTATTAAAACACATTAAATTACAGAATTGGTTTGGAATTGGTTCACTCCGAACGACAGTAAAGAAAGAACATAAACATTTTTGTCTATAAAGACACTTTATTTTTATTTTGGTATGGATTTGCCTACAGACTATTAAGAATTGTAATTTAGTTTAAAGATTATTAGATTATAATATATAGATTAATTAATAAAGAATGTTTATTGTAAATTAGATTTTTTTATAATTGCACCATGTATAATGTTTTATATGTGTATGAATAAATATTATAATAAAAACTAAAATATTAATTGACCATTAACGTATTAAGAGTAGCGACTTGTTATATGGTCATATTATAATTATGTACATAGCTTTTTCGCGCTTAAAGCAATTGCCTAGTTAAACACCAGATGGCATAGATTAGTGATAAGTCTCTTAGCGACACCACTACAGATTCAAGATGGCGGGAGGTCGCGGGGTGAAAAATACATTTCGGAGGGCGACCCTATCTGTCAGATCTGTCGTTTGCTCAGGATTGTAGTAGCATCAGACTTTGAGACTAGTATAGAATTACTATATGTATAATATAATTAGCCCATTATGAAAGACATATATGCAAAATCGAAACATTTGCAGTCTAAAGAGTTTTTCTTAGACTCTCTGTCGTTGACCTAAATGTTGAATTCCTATTCGTCGAAAAGGATTTATTTATCGTAATCAAAAGTATTCCTTGTGTATGCTTATTGTCAAAAATGTACGATATACTAAATCCCATAATAATCGAATTATATAAAGTTTTTTTAATAAATATAATTATTTTACTTTAGTATATATTTAAATCACAACAACTACAAAACTAACTTTACTTCATTGAACACGTAACTATGATATACTTGAAACTCTTAATCAAAAAAGCAATTCCGAAAAATTTCAACATCCACACAACTCAAGCCTAAATTAAAATAAAACTTGATCTCTGTTTTAAAATTGAATTTCTGCTAATGAATAAATCGGCAATGTTTTTCATTTGAAAATAGCTTATAATTTTTAATTATTATCACAAACTGGTTAAACGCGCAAAACGCTGAAAGCCACAATAGAAACCAACCGCGGACACCTGTCAACGTCACGTCAAACCGCGCGACGCTACGTCGGCCATTTTATTTTACATCGGAATGCAAATAACCTCACAAATCGGGGGTGTAACGCGATCCGGGTTCCCGCGGCACCCTACGAACAGCTGATTTATTTCATACGCGATATGATTCCACCGCAATTGAGAGCCCTCCGGTCCCGAGATATCGTTTGCCTCGTGACGTAAGCAATATTTCACGGCTTTTTGCGTATGAAGGGTAAATGCCCAATTAAACAACTGAGCAACAACCTGACAAGACAAATATAGTTATTTCTTTATGGCTGCGGGTTGTAATAAATTTGATTTTATGATTAAACTTGCCGAGTTACTGGATTGTGATGAACTTTAGACATCTTGGGAATTGTTCTTGTTTTGATTTTCCATTTTGATTAGCCCTTATGTAATAATAAAATGGACTTTGAAATTTGATCGCAGTCACATTTACGCTTTTGAGATGTGGTGCTGAAGAAAAATGTTGTGTATACCCTGGACTGCACACTGAAACAACGCGTCTATTATAAAGAAATTAAGAATAAACGAGACTATCATTCTGCTTTCGCAAAGTCCATGAGTACTTCGGACATATGTCAGAAAGCTGGATAAAATTGAAAGAAAAAGATCTCAAGAACGGCCTTGGAATATGGAGTCCGAATCCTTTGAACCGACCAGATCCACGCCACACTTAACAACTCCATGTACGAAGACATGCAAATTGCCGATGATCGTCACCGACGAGAGTCCAAGAAAAAATTGTGTGTCACAACTCTCCCGGAATAAGTAATAGACTCAAGGAGGAGCGAATAATAAAATAAAATTTTGTTAACAGTATCTACTTTTTGACATTTTATTCTTCTCTAAATTCAAACAAAATTAATATAATACCGGAAAGAAAATTCAAAGGCGATTAAGTAGATACTTCCACAAACAGTTTTAAAAATAAGAAAACTAACAATATGTATAAAAATACACAAGCTTTTAAATATATAAAAATGTTTCTATAAAAAATATTTTTAAACAAATATTTGCGATTCCCATTTCCCTCGCAATTTTTATTACTGGCAATCCCGCCCCCTAAACTACCTGCGAGTGATGCTTTGCAAAAAGCGGGAGAACGGTCCCTCACTAATGCACCGCGCTGTATCTATTTGGGTATAAAGGGCGAATGTTCTTGACCCTTGGACAGGTGAAAGGGAAATTTATGAATCGGATGATCCTAGGTTTATGCTGACGTGGGCAAGGGTGTTATTTTTTATTTGAACATTTCTGGTAAACTAGCTGATAAGATTCAGCGAGATTATCACGTTTCACAATGGCTGTTTTGATAAAAACAAGCATAAATTAATTCGATATTTACTAAGCCTGATTGTTCAAAACAAATAATATTAGCTCGCATTTTTTTTGTTCTGTATATACTGAATGCAATTTAAAAGAAATGTAGTTTATATGAAATTTGCTATGATTTAAAACTATTTCAAGGCGATGTGAACTGGAAAACACAAAAAGATAATTGGTTTGAAATAATATATGGAATATTGTGTCGGTTTCGCATCCGCATATTATAGCATGGTAATAGGTAGTAAAATGAGACTCAAATGTTGTAGTGAGTGACAACACTAAGAAAAGAAACTCTTTGATGTGCGTAACATAAATGTAGTTTAATGTGTTTTTAAAATCTAATAGCGACTTGGTTACGATTTTAGTTGTTGATTTTTTCGCCACAAAGGTAGGAAAAGGAACATAGTCGAGCCATACAAACTTGTCTGATTCATCAAGTCTTCAGTATACCTCAACCAAATTTTAGGTACGGCTTTGTTGTGACAACTCTATTACAAGCTTACAAAAGAAACCTCGTTTAAAGAAACCGATTTAAAAAACTAAAAAGTATAAAATAACTTTAATAAAGATTTTTTTCCGAGAATTTATTTAGTTTACGAGATAAAATAAAATAAAAACAATGTTAATTTTTTAGGGGACCAAATGGCAACTATTCCTCATCAAAATAAAAAGAATCACATATACAATATCATCGGATCATACATCTCAGCGTAATCGGTGTACATAAAAAAATACCAATCAAATTGAGAACCTCCTCCTTTTACAAGTCGGTTAAAACACATAATTTTTATTCAAAAAGTATCAATATCATAAAATAGCACAATTACCTTTCTGTTACAGCTAAAAATTTGTTTGGAAACAAATTTATATTATCTGATTATTTAAGTTTTACAGTTCGGGCTAAAAGGGTTTTTGAACCTGAACGCACCAAGAGCAATATCGTCCTTGAACATGCAAATTTTACATCAAAACCATCCATCACGTTGATTTATACTTTTCAATTACAATAGCGAAATGTAAATATGAATTCAGTTGTGTGCAAGCAATAGATTAAATGCATTTACAAACAGTATTAATAATAAAGTGAGGCTCGCCCGTTGTTTGAGTTTGGGTTAGTGTGAAATTATTTGAATACGGACCAAATTAATTAGGTTTATATTTATGTTGAGGCAACACTGACCAGTAAACAGTGATTGAATAGAAATGATACTTTAACTATCAGTGTGAGCCTATACGTCCGATTATGGCAAAATTAAACAGTCCACTTCTAACTTTCAATGTTGCTAGGTATAAGGCACTGTCAACTTTAACAAATAAACAATCTTAATTGTTATATCCTGAAACTGATTTAACAAAAAACAAAAGTCATAAGACTTTTTAACTGCTTCTTTGTTATTTGATTGTGTTTCTTATAATGTGGAGCATTTTCATTATGAGAAATACATATAACATCATTTAGAACTTTTTACAAAATTAAAAAAAATTTCTCTCAAAATCACTTATGAAATCTTTTTTTAAAAATTACAATAGTTTTTTTTCTTTTTTTTTCTACACAAATTAAAAGACAGAACCATGAACCCGTTTAATTTCGGCACTTGACTCAGGCCTTTATACAAGTATCTGCTATATAATGTTTTAATTTTTCAAAGGCCTAAGGAGATTTGTTGATTTAAATTGCTAAGAGGTAATAAATTATTTAATCCAGGAGTATTAGTTGAAATCAAACTGAACATTTCAGAAAATTTTGTGGTGAGACGTAGGCAGCCACGAATGTTTGTAGTGCCATACGGCGGGACCAACTTACTTAGGCGCCGATGTTCCGGCCTTGCGAACATTGAACAAGATATGTCAACAAATTGTCATTTTTATCTGTACTGTGACTGAATTCATAAGAACTGCGTTTTATATTATATGTTATGACGATTGAATATGTATATATATCTGTAATGTATAATGTGCACCACGCTATCGTATTGGTGACAACTGTAATGATAGCGATGTTTGTAAGTTAATAAATAAATTAGTTACAATGTGAATTTTACTATTTCTTGTTATTATTACGACGATAATGTTTTTTTCTCCCATTGTGCACTGTTTGCTACAATTCCATTAATTCTTCCAAAAGGAATTGTGTAATATTTTTCTGTATTTATAAAAAAAGAGCGTTAGAGACATAAGTATGAAAAAACAATTTTTTGCCAGAACTATTGCTGAAGAGTTTTGCCGCTTCTCCTAAAACAGCGATAATATGTTGCGAAGAGGTGTACATATAATAGGCATTAGACTTTTTATCTCACAATATTATGTATGACTTTAATAAAAAAAGTAGAATTTGAAAAAACTATTGAATTTGAATACACTACAAGTGGCAACACTGTCTTTGGAGCAAAAAGAACGGCCGGTCAAGCCTTTTCGAATTTAAACCTATTTACAAATGCAAACGGCTGGGATGTTGCTCCCGGGGTCTTTGGGGTCCCCCGGGCGAATCCATCCATCTTGCCGCCTACCATTGACGGACGACCGATATACGAGATGACACGACGCGATGACCCAATATCCATTGTACGTAATGGTATCCTTAGGCTGTTAGCTGTTGACGATATTTCATCGTATCTGTAAAAATATATCAACGGGTAAAAGGCTTGCTTTAAGCGATATTTGGAAAAAAGTCGGGAGAAGAGTGAGTGAATGAATGAATGAATACATGAATGAAAACTCTTTATTGTTTACCATAAACTCAAACCTAGACAATGAATATACGTTTGTATTTGAACAATGGGCGGTTTTGTATCCCATAGGCCGGTGTCCAAGGAGATTTTAAAGAATGACCACTTTTCAGCAAATATTAAAACTAAGCATTTGAGGCGTTTCACGTTTTAGAGGTCAACAATACGTGGATCACAGTACATTGTTACATGTGCTGTAACGGCGGCCATTTTGTTCGGGCCACGTGGGAGCATTAATGACGTCATCCATCACGTCAACTTGACGGCTGAGCGCAGTTGCAGCCGACGGGGTTCAGTGTTGCCAGTGAATAGAAAGTAAAATTGACTAAATATTTTGCATATCAAACTTCCGGTAAACTTGTGCTCAGTGAAAAACAATCAATGTAATTGCTTCATAGTCCGCACTCAGTGGAGGTTTACGCGGATTTGAGTTTCAAATTTAAATATAACTCGGGTTCTAATCCTGACCTCTAAGGCATTTTTCTGATCTAAAGTCCATATTGTACACATTGTGAAGTAACCTCTATATGGATATAACCGATGTGTCAAAGAAGCCGAGCCGCCTTGGACAGGCGTGAGAACTATTAGTTCCCCTAAAAATTTTGAAAAACTGGAACCCAGCAGTGGGGCATTATTGAGCTGTTATTCTTACACACACACCGACGAAATTAGCGTAACGCTAGTTAAATTCCAAATATTAAAAGTGAATGTTATATTTAATATTAAATACTGGCTGGTAATATGTTTTTTTCTTATTTAGTTCTCATTTGAAAACTGAATCAAGTGGATTGGTATTTTTCTATTGATGATTTCGAGTCGAATAAATCGAATTTTTCTTATGCTCCGTTATTTGTGCCGGTATGTCTATTATATATCTAATAATAATATCAGCCCATAAATGTCCCACTACTGGGTTCGGGCCTCCCACTATAGAGGAAACGGACAGTATACCCGCCACACTTGTCCAAGGCGGCTTGGCAGGTTTGACACATCGGTTATCTCAATGTGCAGGTTGCATCACGATGTTTTCCCTCACCGTTGTTAGTCTGTGATAATTGTAACTATATGCACATTAGGTCAGAAAAGTGTCTAAGTGGTGCATGCGTTCCGGCCAGGATCGAACCCGCGCCCTTTGTGTTTGGTACGCGTGCGCTAGGCACTACGCTACCACGACTACATTATATAACTATTGGAAAATCTCATAAATGATAATGCTAGTGTATTATGACGTTGATAGTTTGGCAAGCCCGAGATGCTCTAATCCTGATTACTAATCTCACGCTAAACCAATTGCCATTTCGAGTGTGAACGCCATTAGGCTTAATCATCTAAACCGCCAGTCAAATGCCGCTGCGAGCGATGCCGATTATGGAACTATTAGCTCACTAAGGTGTTCACCGGGCTTCGTCCGTGTGAATATAAAAAAATACATAAATAATCGGTAAATAAACACACACATTGTATATACCCAAATAAAGCAAGATACGCTTGTATTATGGGTAATATACAGTTTTAAAGTTGCACCCGTGACTGAATAATTGAGAGGAAGGAGATTAAGTTGGTATGGGCATTATAATGCGGAGGGATGAAAACAAAAAGTTGTCACGTGACTTTAAACGTAACGTAACGTTAAATTACAAGATAGATGGATACAAATGTGGAGGTAAACCAAAAAAGATGGATGGATCGTGTGAAGGATGATATGATGATATGTGGTGTTACAGAAGATGTTATGTCACAGTAGAGGAGTGTGGAAGGAAAGGACATATTGTGCCGACCCCAAATAATTGGGATATGGTGAAAGAAAAGAGAGATACAATGGACTACCCTGGGGCCGACCCCAGAAACCCAGATCATAGGAAATAACGGAAAGAAAATCCGAAATAAACCATACCAGGAATCGAACCTCTACGTTGCACTGAGGTAGGCCGGCAAAGGCTTAGAACGCTCAACCACAGAGGCCGTCGTTGTTTATATTATATAAGTATAATATATACATATTGTTTTAGTATCTATATTAATACTTGAAGCAAAAACTGTATACTCCATTTTACAAAAACAATGCGGACCGAAGAATATGAAATTTCGCACATTTATAGTTTATATAGAGAAGAAACCACGGATGCAAATATCTTTTTAAAGTTATGCATAAAAAATGCATTAAATCAATAAAAAATATACATTACACACACTAGCATGTATTTGACACACACACGCATATATACTCTTTTGTTTATTGTTCAAGCCAAATTAACAGTGTAGTCTTGGTGAAATCTGTGATTATTGAAGTATAGTCTTTAACATCAATTATTATGGTGGAATTTCGACCACGGTCGACCGACTAGTTTATAAAAATCTGTAAATAAATAAATACTGTACTTCGAACATCATTAATATTACAACTTCTTGAAGTACTAAAAATTGTGCGGTTCCGTTAAGGAATAAATATGAATAAATTACATGACAAACGAAAGAGATTCTCAAAATGTGTTGGGAAAGACGGGTAACCGTGAGATTGCGTCGTCCAGAGTAAAGCTGGTCCTTCGCATATAAAAAATGGGCAATAACCGGACAAGGGCGCTCCCGACGGATGGCACTAGAGGAATTTCATTTGTAAAATTCTGACCGAAAGAGCATTATGGACTGTCACGTATGACGTAAACGAAAGGACAATGCTATATACAGCGTGTTTTATTTCAAATGACAATAAATCATAATTTTAGCGGTCGTACTCCATACAAATTTTTTGGTACTATTAAATCAACCGTAAAGTCAAAATTTAAAAAAAGCAATTTCCGAACAAATTAATTACGATAAAAAGGGAATAAAAACAGAACATCTTGTAAATATTGATTCGCGAGCGAGAGCGTAAGAAAGAACAACTTCCACGTTTCATGATGAAGAGACGAGCTGGCAACATGATACATTGGTCACTAACCTACCGATTTAGACACAATAACTGATACATGTTGTTGTAATATTCTGAAATGAAAAATGAGGTCCTGTGGCTAAACCAAAGAAGCTACATTGATTCGTTTTTGTATTTGGGCAGAGTACGTCGTGAAGCAAACTTGGTCTGATTTATTGTCGTAAGGTCTGAAACACGCTGTATATGATACCGATGTAGAGAGTGAAATTAATCATGTTCCTTTGAGCAGCTGTGCCCATGCACTACCTCTAGGTTCGCGAGAGACTGTTTTTTGAAGTGAAACTTCTTTAGAATTGTTGTGGTTTGAAACTCGATGAAACGAAAAAGCGACACTAAAAATTAATCCACATATAAAGCTATAGGACTGAGCCTGCGAGAGAGTTTAAGCACTATATTCATACAGATAGAGTTGGAAATGTCTTGTACTTTAATACATTAAATTTCGTGTTTTAAAGCGCTGCGTTCACAACCGCGATTTATACCGTTCCACTTGCTTACCGACGCTATAATCGTAAACTCAAGTAGAACCGGCTTTTCGATCCACCTCTTGACTGGGTCGTTGTGAGCGTTGTGTGATCGAAAATGATGATGCCATTAGTGACGTTTTCACCACGACCATAATGACCGCGGTCGCCCTGTGGAACGGCTAACGGAACATTTTGAGCGTTGTGAGCTACAAGTGGAACGCCCTGATAATAAATGAAATGTACCGTCACGAAATTTAGAATACCTCCCACCCCTTGTCATACTTTGTTTAACTTCAACTGCGTGTGAACTGCACACACACTCACAAAAAAATATTGCATGAGTACAGCAGACATGCCGACGGTCCACCTGATGGAAAGGCGTTACAATCGCCTTTGGACATTTGTAACACCAAAAACAGCTTTCAATACTTAGACGAAGACTTACAAGAAGAACAATCAAAACATTCCGTACGGCTGTCAAAAGCATAGAAAGCATTAAATTGTTCATATTTATGAATACACAACAAATAGGTTAATCCAAAAGAAATGTATTCGATGCAAGGGGATGTGGGAAGACAAGATTGGGTGGTACACGGCTATTCCATCAGGGAACCGCGTTAACACCTCAAAATTTTTATGTTTTCATAAATTTCCGTTGAGATCAATATTTTATATCATCGCCCCTTACGCCTTCGTTTGGGGTTGCTAGTTATTCGGTTTAAATTGGCGAGAATTTTTCAATTTTATATTTAAATTCTATAATTTATATAGGCACATTATATACTAAGAAAATATTTTAACCCTATATTGTAAGGAATTTCTAAATTTAATTGTCACAAAGTATCCGTTTACAAATTTGAATCGGATATCAGGTTTATGCCGAGATAAATAGAACTCATAGATCTGAAGGATTAGGGCAACTACCGGTACATTAATCAATACCGCTATATTAGAACTATGCCATAAATATATAAGATATTACTAATACATACATTTATATGTGGCTGTTTGCATGTTTGTTTGTTCCTTGTTGTCCGGCTTGGAAATGGACCGATTGTCAAAAAAGAAGATAGGATTAATCACCGTGGAATTTTGAAGATAAGTGTAGTGTATTTTTTATTTTGAATAGTTTTCTGGCGATATTAATACAAAATATATGTACGAAGACATTTCTATAATTTATATATTTAAAATCTTAAAGTAAACATAAGAAATAATATCTATAGTACATTCACGTAATTACTTCATTATTAACTGAATTGATCGGTCCCAAAGCATTTTAAAAGAAAATATTCCTTATTAAATAAACTTGATATAGAATTGGACACACTGGCCTGACAACGTGGTAACTGAATGAAAGAAGGCAAATATATGCATATTCCTAAGTTTAATGTATTTTTTGTAATCATTGCAACACTGTAGAGCGAGAGCCCGTTTTTTTGCAAGTTCGCGCCACGCCGCCACCCACCGCGCGTTTATTTATTCGGATGTGACCCTCTCGAGATTCGCCACTTGTACCTATCGATGTGTATTTCGCGTGAATAATGTTATCACGTACCAGGCGCGTCTAGTGCTTCGAGTCTCACGATACACGACGGTATTCAACAAAGTGGGGCGGGTGGTGTTACCAGATTCGAAAAAACAAAAATTTTGATTTTAAAGTCTGATTTGTATAAATAATAAATAACGTTGTATGAAATTTTAAAAATATCAAAAATCGTACCTGAAATTATGGTTTGAGTTACATTGTGTTTTAATCCTTACAAGTTGGAAATTAACATGGAGCATGTATGATGGATCAACGCCGATAGTAAGGTTACTATAATATAGTATGATAATTATTAAACATTAGTCTCTGGAAAAATAAATTAAGACTATTTATATCAAAGTATTGGGTTTTATATATACGGTCTAGATACGCTTGGCCTTAGGAGAGATTTTGCTTCTCTCTGCGTATTCTACCGACTGTATAATGGGGAGTGTTCCGAAGAACTGTTTAGAATGGTGCCTTCGTCCTCTTTCTACCATCGCACCGCTCGCCATCGGTTGGGAGTTCACCCCCACTTCCTTGAGCCGCTTCGCTCATGTACGCAACGGTTCTGTAGAACGTTTCTCTTGCGTACCGTGGGGATTTGGAATGAGCTCCCAGCCGAGGTTTTCCCACAGCGCTACGATATGGAGTTTTTCAAAAAGGGTGTCATAAAATTTCTTCGAGGCCGGCAGCGCGTTGGTGACATCTCTGATGTTGCAAACGTCCATAGGCGACGGTAACCGCTTTCCATCAGGTGGGCCGTCAGCCTGTTTGCTGTACTCCAGCTATAAAAAAATAAAAAAAAAATAAAAAAATATATAGGTCTCTAACTAAACTGTTTCTAAACACGCCGTCACATTGACGTTATTAAAAAACAACTGGTTTAGACAATGTAAACGACGGAGAACACGATGCATTTTTTTAAAATTTCTTGTCGGTTTATGTATTTGTCTGTTTATTTGGGGTGCACGTAAAATATATTCGGCTGATTTCCAAGCAGTTTTCGGCGATCGATAGCTAATTCTTAGACCTAATTTTAATCCTGGTGATCCCGCGCGGCAAACAAGTGATACTGGAAAAATCGCGGTCGTGAACGTGGTCGATGTGAGCCCCTAATAGACCGTAGCCTTATTATACAACGCGAGAATCTCTATATCTCTATAAATATTATAAACGCGAAAGTTTGTATGGATGGATGTATGGATGTATGTTTGTTACTCTTTAACGCAAAAACTACTGAATGGATTTGATGAAACTTTACAGTAATAAAGCTTACATATCAGAATAACACATAGGCTATAATTTATAAAGATATAGTATGAATTATCCCAATATTACGATCTTCCATTACCACGCGGGCGCAGCTAGTTATCTGTAAAGAGAAACGACCGGGGAGTCAAATTCCTCTCGAGGGTATTTACTGAAATAGAGTAATTCGCTTCTTTGCTTCAATAACGTGGTATCTTGAAAAACCCAAATTTACAGTACGCCACTTTTAAAATTTCAAACAAGATTTTACCCAAACATATTTTACACTTTTTTGTATATTTTTTACAATCAAATTTAGTTTCAATTTACTAAGCTTTTTGAAATATATGAGAAAGTTGTGATAATATGATAAATTTAGCAAAATATAGTGAGTGAGTGAAATAAGTGAGTGTTGGGATATGTCACGCTATTGAAGCAAAGAAGCGAATTATTCTCATTGCATATTACAATACAAGAGAACACTATTGTAATAAAGAACATAATTTAAAAAACACTAACCAAATTACTGTTTGGCCACCGAGGACAGAGATATACGTCAAAAGAAATATTTTATGTCAAGGAGCTAATATTTAAAACGAATTATCCAACGTTTATGTTAGCTTAAAGTGCTAAAATTTGAATTGCTAAAAAGAAAACTGAAAAATACACTTTACAACTTAATATTTAAAATATTGAAAACTTTATGTAACTCAGACTTTTGGAAAAGTCAATTTATTCTTACACTTGTTGCTTACTTACTTAGTGATATTAATGAGCTCACTTTTAGATTATATCATGGTAACATTATTTTAGATTTTTTATTTATTTTACAATCACAGACACGAACTCCCAAGAAAAAGAAATACACATTCGTGTTCAAAATGCCGTAGTAGTGCTGCCTTACATAAGGTGTTAGTGTCCAGGTTCCTAAGCAGGAAAACTAAAATTGGCGTCTTCAGAACTGTCATTAGACCAATTTTGATGTACGGCTGTGAGGCCTGGACACTGAAGGAGGAGAACCAATTGTTGGTCATAGACACGAAGGTTGTCAGAAAAATCTTGTGCCCAACAATAAAAGGAATCGGTAGCTTGGGGGTCCGAACCAACTCCAAAATAGAAGACCTCATGGCTGAACCCAACATAATTGCGGAGATAATATCTCACCGTCTTCGCTGGCTCGGTCAAGAAGAACGGACGGAGAAGGATCTGGGAGTGAAGAAAGCATCGCTGAAAAGACAGAGTGGAAGCTGAATTGAAGGCACCACAACGCTGCTGTACGTTGCAGGACCGTGGAGGCCAAATGTTTAGTTCGCACTGCTAATGTTGCGGTCGTTGAAGAGAGATGTCGGGATTTTATAAAGAAATATCCTGCTTTTTTCATTATTTCAGTATATATACTTAATAAACACAACAATAGATATTTATACGTGTATGCCTTTCAATAATTTTCACTCAACAAAAAAACAGTGACATAAAAAATAAAAGTCGCATTCAAAGTTCATTTCTATGAAAAAAAAAGGTTTCATACTAATGAGTCTGCAATAGATAACGTTTTCACTGTGAAACGATGGCATAGACCAGAGCGCCTTGTGATCCAAGGAATGGAATGTTATAGACTATAGGGGGATGAGGTTGAACAGTCCAACCGCACCGAAATATCTTAACTAATATATAAAGCTGAACAGCTTGTTTGTTTAAACGCGCTAGTCTTAGGAACCACTGGTCTGATTTGTTTTTTTTTTCAGTGTTGGATAGCTCATATATCGAGGTAGGCTATGGGCTATATATCATTACACTAAGACGAATAGGAGCGGAGCAGCAATGAAAAATGTTTTAAAATCGAGGGGGCTTTGAAAACCAATTCCACGCGGACGGCGTCGCGGGCACTAGCTGTGCCTATAAAATATCTTTTTAGAATAAAATTCTTTAAACCCAGTAGTTCTAACGCTTTCGTTAAATGTAGGTATACATATTATATAAGAAGCATTGTCCATCCCTTCAGATACAGGGTGGCCCGGGTCAGAAATGATGCGTTTAAGGACCAATACATATTATAAATACAGCTCCCACCCGCTCATACAAATCGATATTCCGCAGATTCTCGCCTGCTCGCGTCCGCACACTGGCCGTAGTTCCCCATTTGTCCGTAAAAAATGACCCACAGCGCAACACCCGCTGCTAATCCTATTTTCTATGCCAAATAAATTATACCGACCGTCCACTAATGGGTATAGACGGCTATTGTACACTGGACAGTATGGCGAAGAAACAGAATAGTGTTCGATAAAGTTCACAGCTTGATATTATGACATACCGACAAAGAAATGCGCACCTGGTTTATTACACACTCGGAGTTCTTTTATTTTACTTCGTGTTTTAAATTGTTGTTTTTGTCTTTGTTGGCCGTTCGCAGGAATAATTAACCAGATGTGCAGATTACGGTTTCTCGGAAACCCCAGTCCGCGCGGTCGATTTTCTATTGCATAGTTAGTTTATAACAATGCCCGAACGGAGGGGTGTGGCAGTCAAGCAAGGATTACTATACGAGCAAGACGTACATTTGACGAGCGATATAGTGATGGGCTTTGCGCGTGTAATTGAATCGTGCAGTTTGTACTAGTAGTGTCTAGTTATATAAATTTGTACCTATGTTATGTTTGTATAGTTCTAATAAATTCTATAGCAATTACAACGGAATTTTAATTCGAGTCCTGTAGCTCGTAACAATATGCTAACTTGGTATATAGGATAAACAGTCAAATAGATAGGACACATTAAGGAATAAGGTATAATTGATGTAAGACAAAAATATAAGAAATTGGTAGTAGATATGAAAATAAGACAGACTAGACGGACATACTAAAAAAGTTTTTACCATAATAAAAATGTAACAAAAAGCTAATTAAGTAGATTAGAAACGTAATAAAAAAGTAATACATATAAAAAGAACTGAAAAAGAAATAGCCAATAACTATAAATCTTTTATACTAATATATAAAGCGTGTGTGAAGTGTTTGTTTGTTTATAATAACACGACATGTTTATAAGTTTATCATATTATATACATGTATCTATATAAGTAGTACCTAATATTTAGACATAATATTGTAGTTGTTGATAGAAACTTAACATGAATTATACAAAACCAGAATAGGTAACCCTCTGTAAGTGCGACAACTCTAATTTGGGCATATTTTACACACGATACTTTGCAACCCCAAATAAAAAGAGAAGACGAAATAATTTCAATAAAACCACAATTTTACGGACGCGTTGGCTCGACTGCTACAATTTAATAGAACTTCAAAGGGCCTGCTGATTCCACCACAATTCTATCAGCTTAGCACGAGATCCAGGGCATTATGCGTATAAAAAGCGGTTATCGCGGGGGCCGGAGCCGGCGCGCTCGGTGTTGCCAACAATGGGGCGCGCTAACCGGATTTATTGGGAATTTAAGTGCACGCGCGCAGAGGTTTAGCGGCTTTTAAAATATAAACAGTTTAACACTCGAGCGTGTTCGAACCCACAATATTTGTATGATCGAGTAACCTAGGAAGGAAAATTATACAGGCATGTGATGACGACATCGGTCCAAAGGTTACAATATGATTTTTGCTGGATGCTGAGGAGTTTCTGGTCGCTTATTTTTCTTAACCAGCGTTAACACGTTGCGCAGCGCTGTACTTGGAATAGTGTCCAAATGTATGGTGACCTTCCAAAAATCTTCCTAGTGGAATTAGTTTGAATATTTTTTTATATTTAATTTCACAAAATAAGACGCTGAATAAATAGGAAAATATTTAAATTAGAGTCCTATAATAATACTCTACTTTAGCTAGTAAAAATATAAAATTAGCAGAGCAGGTTGAGAAAAGTTAATTTTAGATCTGGTTTGCATTTTGGAGGCGTCTCAGCTCTAAGCCAATGAAGTGAATGTAATACTCGTATGATAATCGAGACGTAATAATAAAATACGAAGCAACAATCCGTATTACATAAATTTTAACAATAACATTACGAATGTATCAAAAAATATTTTTTAGTCAGACAAGATTTCTTACACAATTTTTGTACATAATAGATGGTTTTATGAATGAAATCTTGTCTGCCTCGAAATGATTTTTGTGTAATATGTATTCGTAATCTTATTGTATAGACAGCAAGTAAATTCAGTATATTTATTTCTTTGGAAATGTGAATGTGTGCGCGAACGAGATAGCGAACTCCATTTATGTTTTATTGATGTTCAAGTATTTATTATTTGATAAAAAAATTAAATTAAGAAAAAAATAGTATGTAATAATATTTTTATAAAAAAAAATCACTTTGACAATATATTTTTATAAAAAAATGACAAAAAATTGAATATTTAATAAAAAAAACTTGCAGTCTAGCAGGGTTCGGCCGAAACCGCTTGAGGTCCAAAGTACCAGTGCGGTGGGTAGGGCTCCAGAGACAGAAACCTCCTTACTATTCAAGCTGTCTTTTATACAAGCACTAGCTTCTGCCGATTTTTAAAGATTAGTTATTGGTGCTCCGTTCCTGTCGGTCTTAGCGTGATGATATATAGCCTATATAGCCTTCTTGGATAAATGGGCTATCTAACATTGAAAATATTTTCGAAATCAGACCAGTAGTTGCTGAGATTAGCGTGTTCCAGCAAGCAAACAAACAAACACTTCAGCTTTATAAATTACATTACATTTGTTTAAAATACAAAAATAAAATACATATTTAATATTCTTACATTTTTATATCATGAAGTATATTTTTATATTATGTATTTATGTAGCTTCCTAAATGAGAGTCATTTAAATATTATGTAGGGTTTAATTAATGTCTTCATAATGTAACCACCCTTTTCAACTAAGAGAGTAGTGCTTATACAAAATGCATGCACTTCTTGACCCTTTAATAGTCAATATGGTACTTTCGCCATAAAATACTAGCCCTTTAAATCCAGCAATCCTAGCCCTTCGGACCCCTTGCCCTACTTTAATGGTTTTATAGATAGCAACCCCATTAGTGGGGGATGTACCCCAATGGGGGTAAACGTATATGGGGCCTTTACTATGCGAACTAAGAGAATATAACTTCTGAGTCAGTTTTAGTTTGTTTTAAGTATATTGCTCTGTTAGCGCTGTTAGTATCTTCGTAGTAAAGTTCGCAAAGCGCATTGCAACGCGCGATAATTTATGTTGTTACATAAATGTTCAGGTTGGCTAACTTTTTATTTCAATATTGCAGGAATGTAATGAAATAAATCACACTAATTGTACCGAAATTGGCAAAAATATAAATATATATGTAAAAGAAGTGTGAGTTTATTTCTTTTTCTTTACAATCATTGATAAAGAATATTTAAAATGTATATAATAAATGATGTATTTTATAATGTATTTCAAGGTTTTTGATGACGTAAGAAAAATCATGAAAATATAGTTTAACATTATTAGTTGGCTAGCACGATAAACATACTGCCTATAATATCAACATAATATAGAGGTAGCAATTATCCCAGAAATTGGGAATCCGGGACAAATTTTAGGTACCAATATATAACATTTGTATGAAAATAAGTAGGTACATATTATATTTTAAGTTTCGAAATTTAAAAACTTAAGTTTTAATTATTTAAGTTTTTTTCATACCTGTTTGACAGAGGACGTATACCAGAATAAAGGAGTGTGGAAGAATAAGAGATATAATTGTGCTGACCCCAAATAACGCTTTTAGCTAGACGTGTGGCTGGGGAGTTTCCTGCCGCTTCTTCTCTTTTAAACAAGGACACATTGCGAAGCGATGTACATACATAGAATAGGAAGTAAATTTAAATACCGACTTATATGTACGACCTTCAAAAAGTGTTCTTCAGTGGAACTTGTTATGAATAAAAACTTTTAAATTTGAATAACTGACAGAAAGCGAAATTAAAAAGGTTTTTTTTTGTAAACTTGGATATTCGTATACGAAAACCAATATAATAATTCCCTCAGGGTGTTGTTGCGGCGACCGCGTTTCTGCAGTGCGTCGGCTATGTTCGCTGAAGCACACATAGATGGTTTTGATGCTTTGTGGCGTAAAAAAACTGCGTCGTTGCTAAGTAGTATGCTTTATCCGTGCAGGAACGGAGAAAGAATACAATTTCCTGCGGCCGGGCGGCCTGTCGTAAGAGGCGACAAAACTACCCACAGCCAGGTGGGAGAGTATTATATATAATATGCTCGACTGGATGGCGACCACCCCTGGTCTAGAGTATGACGCCATAACAACGTTGTGTTGTGTTCCGGCATTAGTGACCAGGATCCAGTCCCTCTTAAGAGAGCAGCAGCGCATTAGTAGCACCTTTGGTGTCGCAAATGTCCATAGGCGATGGTAACCGCTTTCCATCAAGTGGGCCGTCTGCCTGTCTGCTGATCTCCTGCAATAAAAAAAAAAAAAAAAAAAAGTAGATTGCGTGGTAGCAGTAACAGCATCCTGAAGGCAATAGCTGATAAATTTGACTGCCCACTGATTTGGTCCTTCGTCAAGAGGACTAAATCAGTGCTAGTCATTAATTATTAATTACTAACGTAGACATAAGGAAAAAAACTAATTACTAACAACATTATAAATTGTATATTGGTGTAAATTCTTGGACTGTTTTTTCTTTGTGTTTGTGTATAAGTGGACTGTGTTGTCTTTTGAATAAATAAATTATTATTATTATTATTATCTATATTATTATAAACCCAATGACATGTATTCCTATAATTTAATATCGAAAACGTCCGATATTTCTTTTGAAGTTTTCTTGTTCAAGTGTAATGTATTACGAAGAGTAAACTAAAGAGAATTAGAATAACAAAACACTGCGTTAAGAGAACTTCTCGAACTTGAGAAATATTTTCTAGCGCGTTGCATTTTTAGTTGGCAAAAACGTTGAGTAGAAAATAAAACCCGGAGCGGTGGAGAACGGTGCTTTATATTTATAGTTTCAATTAGTGGTGCTCTGCATGCGCCACGGTTTGTTGTAACTCGTTATTAGAATGGCAGAAAAAAATATAAGCTAAGTTTCTCTCGGGGAAAAACTTAGCGCGCAGTTACGGGAAACAAATAAACTGGCAACATTAAATTATTAATGCACCGGGATGAGAACAAAAGTGTTCCATTTTTGAAAGAATTTAAATGTGGAATGAGTTTTTTATTTCGTAATTGACGCAGTTCTCTCGTGATATACTTCTACGTCTTTCTTTAATTTTGGCTTGGCACGCTTTGTGAATTTAGCACGGTCACGTGGTCAATGGATAGTTACTTCATTTTCTTAAGGTCTATACATAGCTCAGCTGTATTATTATAGATTATCAACTCTGTCGTGATAATAGTTGTAGTATTTGCCATAATGGCAGACAAATGATCTTAGTTAGAACAGAGAACATATTGTGGATTTAGCAGAATACGAATTTTTGACACTACCGCAATGGAATCGTTCTTTGATTACCTTCGCAACGCTAAGGTATAGAGCAGATTTGGGTTGTAAGTAATTGACGTAAAACTATCAACGTATTTTGGACGGTGCGTGAAATTACTGAACGTCCATTCCTTCTTCCAGTCTTCTATTTTGTCACAGAACGACATTGCAGACTATTTTGTAAAAAGAGTAAATGTAGATAAATTTATCTGGTTTTACACGCTTTAAGCCCGCAATTAAACACCAACAAAATAACATTCAACAATTTAACGACGTCAACATAAAGCTCATCGCGCGAAAGTTATGGCGATATAAAAGGCGATCGCCGTCGAAAATTTAACCGCTGAGCGGCTCATTTGAGCTTACAATAATCAAAGCGTAAAAACCTTTTATAAGAGCCACTTAAAAAAAAAATAGAAACTCTGGAATTCTGCTACAATTAAAATCGAGCAATTCCAAGCGACTATTTAGCTAGATTATGCAGCGTCACCATCTATTGTCCGTCGGCCATTACGCGCCCGAACACAATGGACCAATCCCGAGCCCTAACGAAGCGACTTCGGCCGTTTCCGCCGCACTTCGGGGAAGCGCTCAAAGACACGTAATTGTGCGGTTAGCGAAATTGTACTGGACGATGCGATGTACGGAGTTGGCTGGCAGTCGTTTCAAAGTCGACCTCAGCGGCGACGGGTTAAGCCGAGTTGGAGGAGTTCCGGACCGAGTTAAGGGTTAATTTAGGGGTCAGTTGGACCTCTTTTAGTTCGGATCCATGTGATTAGATTTAAAATGGACGCTTGTTTAACCAAACGGGTTTATTATCGACTTACAATTATTTTGCTTATATATAACTTATATTATACATACATATTAACACGTCTGTTTCCCATGGGATCCGACAGAAACGATGACGACGTATTAACAAACAACTTTGCTTCATCTGCTTTCATTAATCTCTTCATATATGCACGTTCTTTTGCGATGTTTGTTACTTGACCTTTCTTTAACACTGGTGCTATACTTATATTATACTATAATTATGTTTCTTTTTTATTGCAGGAGTTCAGCAGACAGACCGACAGCCCACTTGATGGGAATCGGTCACCATCGCCTATGGACATTTGCAACACCATATGCTATAAATGCGCTGCTGCTCTCTTAAGGGAGACTGGAACTTGGGCACTAATGCTGGAACACAACTATTATATAATATAATTATACTTATTATTATATTAATGCAGCGCTGTCCCTGCTCACTTTTTGATAAAAAATCTTGGTTGCAGAACCGATCCAAGCAGTACTTCACCCAAATTCGGCCGCATATAGATTACTGCTCACAACTATAGGCCGTGGCACTCGATTATCGGACTGACTCCGTCGATTCCATCCAGCGTCGCACCGTTCATATAGTTAATCCCATACTAACAGGCAGTTTATTATCACTTAGCTTTCGGAGAGATTTCGCGTCTCTCTGCGTTTTCCACCGTCTGTACAACAGGGAGTGTTCCGAGAAATTGTTTGATTCGGTATTAGTGGACCTAGAATAAATAGATAAAACATCGCTCCGTTGATTTTATTGTCTACCTTCTTTCTGTGTTAGGCATAGAAGAGTGATGGCAGCCATTTTGGATATTACAACTTAGCATTCTGACGAAAAACTCCGTGCCGTAAGGTCATCCTTTTCTATAATATACTCTGAATTTATCGTGCTTATTGGCTATACTAAGAACTTTTACCAACTTAAGACTCTGTTAAAAACTGGAATTTAGTTTCGTGCGTTATTTCTATGTACAAGTTAAACCGAGTCAGAAGAGGGTGGATCTCAAAGTCCCATGGACTTCACAATATTGAACCAGTAGATCATCTCAAGGGCCACACTCCATTATTTTGTGAGCTGTACAGGTGGTAGCCATTCTTACGACAGGCTGTCCATCCTCGTGAATTACTTGTAGTTCGTTCTACATTTTTTCACGGTGGTAGGTAGGGTATTTTCCCGTAGGATGACTACCACCTCGAGTCTAGAGTATGCCGCCATAAAATTCTTGAGTTGTATTCCGGTATTAATGTGCAGGTTCGAGTAGTCCTTAAAAGAGCATCAGCGTATTTGTAGCACCTTTGGTGTTGCAAATGCCCATAGGCGATGGTAACCATTTCCTATCCCGTCTGCCTTTCTTCTGAACTCATGCAATAAAAAATAAAACAGTATAGAAGCTATTTCATATTCAGGATTTTCATTGTTGGGAACTAGATCTAAAGTTTAGACGAGCAGCCTGATGACAATCTAAGGTTGTAATCTACGTATAACAGTATGTAATTTCAAGATCCTGTTATGTACACGCCGCGGTACAGCGAAATTAGCAAAGTTCTCTCGATCATTATTGTTATTGGTCTCCGTACAAAGGCTTTCCTTTGCTCCGGCTTCGTCAGCGTATAATTGAACCATAACCCCCACCGGGATGGCGAGGTGTATTGATTTATTTCGAGATAGTTTAACGAGGTTCTTACAAGTCGCTGCTTAACTGCTGTTTTAGAATCCTGATGATTTATGCTAGTCTTATTGATTTTGCCTTCTAGCTGATATTTCTTAAAGATTTCTATTTGCTCTATACCTTGAGAACATTGATTGATAAGAGCTGTGGTAATTTAGTGGTTAACGCATTCGTGTTCCAGACTCACAAATCGCGAGCACAAACCTTGTCCAGAAAAACATCTATGTTTTAGGTAATTTTTTAACTTATTTGCAATTTTGATGATAGCTGTACGCCGAGATAATCGATGTATCAAACTCGCAAATCCGCCTTAGACAGACATGGTGGGTAAAATATCCCCCCCCCCTCTAAGAAATTGGGAAGCCCATGCTCAGGAATCAATCATAAAATTTTCTTTGAAGACAACAGCAAGGTTGTCTGGTATGCCTGCTTTGGGTGGTAGAAATTGAATATAAGTGAATATAAGAGTTTTCGTCAAATATTTGCCCCATATTTCCAAAAGCACTTTGGGTACATGACCCAAGAACCTTGAGTCGCCTGATTGGGTTTGGGAAATTTCTCCATTTTGATGAATTATTATGCCAGAAGTAACATGACAGATTGTAGTCATTATTAGACATTCTAGTGCTTCGCTCGAATTTTGCTATCCCAAAAACAAAAAAAAATCCTACTATATCAAAATCCTCAATCTGGAGATCCTAATCCAGCTACTATTTTCATAGTGACACATTATATTCGAATTCAAAACACTTTCTGAAGGTCATACATGTAAGACAAAATTGAAATCTATTTCTTATTCTATGTACACCGCTTCGCTTGTGTTATCGCGGTTCAAAGGAGAAGAAGCGGCAAGAAACTCCCCTGCAATATGTCTAGCTATACGTGACAGTTCTTTCATCTTCTTAAATCATTAGCTAATGCTATCTCACTTCTTACCCTCTACTCATCTCATAGATCTCCTTACTAATCCCAGCGCCGCAATTCTGGTATAAGAATATAATCAAAATGATCGACAACTGGCGTCTTAACATCTTTTTTTTTTCATTCAAAAACAACCTTCTGACACTATGGTAATTATAGACTTGGGACCCTTTCCAGTGACAGATGATGTATTAGAGCTGAAAGTAGGAAAGTCTAAACGTATTACTGTCATTGTCTATCTAATAATCTTTAGCAAACAAATATGGGATGTATACCATATCTATGAAACCTTTATTACACGTCATTTGGGGTTGTAGCCATAACGAGGGTACCGATAGGCGTTGTTCCGAGTCGCTTGTCAAAGGGCATGCCAGTTTTATCTGCTATGCATAGCGCGCAATTGATAACGCGCTATTATGTTATACCCTTGGTTGTTTACAGTTGTTGTATGTAAGATTCATATATACCAATTAAAGAAGTGTCTGTGATTTTAAAATAAATGATAAAATTTATGTGAAAACTGCTACGTATGCCTCATTAGGTGTAAATTGTAAGTGACTTTTGTTAGAATTTTTGTCAGTCAATCTGTCTGATTTTTTTTCTGAAATCCGGCCAGGATCGAACCCTTATCTATGGGTAGCCCTTTAAAAAGCCAAAAAAAAGTTGCGATGTAGTAAAAAGAATAGGTGTTTAAAATGCAATATTATACATTCCATTCCATTCGAAATATTTAAAGAAATCCCCCCTCTGAATATTCTTGCGCGGTGCAAAATTAATCGACATTGCACCACTCCCTTCTGTGAAAAATTAATAAAAAGCCCTCCCTCGACGCCGAACCGTACTGTTTGGCGTCAAAAATCGTGATTATCGCAAAAGCAAACCCTGTGCCCGACACCTCTAAGCTCGATCGCACGCGGTTTTACCAAGGAAAGTGGGTTAACATTTTTGTTACTGCGAAAGTAGAAACAGACAGATGGCGCAGCTAGAGGGACTTGGTTAGTGTCACTACGGGCGAAGCCAACGCGTTTCCAGGCTTTCGGATGAGATAAAGAGAATGGCATAGATTTAATAATCTTCTTAATATATAAAATTCTCGTGTCACAGTTTTCGTTGCCATACTCCTCCAAAACGGCTTGACCGATTTTGATGAAATTTTTTGTGCTTATCCGGTATCTATGAGAATCGGCTAACATCTATTTTTCATCCCCCTAAATGTTAGGGGTAGTCCACCCCTAAATTTTTTATTTTATTTTTTAGTCAAAATTTTTATTTTCTATTTTTTTATGATACAACATACAAAAATACATACAACACTAAATTATTAACCCTTTGCGACAAACCCCTATTTTTACCGGGCAGGACGACGTCTGCCGGGACAGCTAGTATATATAAAAAAATAAGAATATATGTAAATAACCTCACTTTTCTTTCACCATGTCCCTATTAATTGGGGTCGGCACAATATGTCTTTTGCTTCCATACTCTTCTATTCTGAGATACATCTCCTGTCACACCACAAATCATCATATCATCCTTCACGCAGTCCATCCATCTTGTAGTTTAACATTCTTTTTGTCACGTGACTTTCATCCCTCCTCATTATATCCCCATACCAACTTAGTCTTCTGCCTCTCAATTTATCAGTCACGCTTGCAACTTTCAAAGATCCCCTTATGTTCTTATTTCTTACCTTATCCATCCATCCACCCTATCTATGCATCGATCCACCATACATCACTACATAGTATAAATCAAAGTCGCCTTTTCTGTCCCTATATCCCTATATCTCTATGTGCGCTTAAATCTTTAAAACTACCCAACGAATTTTGATGTGGTTTTTTCCAATAGATAGAGTGATTCAAGAGGAAGGTTTATATGTATAATACATGCATCATATACTAAGGCAACATTGCTAATTTTAGAGGTTTCTATGTAGTGATGCCCGTGCGAAGCCGGGGCGGGTCGCTAGTATCCAATATATGTAAATAATATGTTTAACTAATACTAGTGGTCGCCTGTGCTGGAAATTCGACCATAATAATGAATGTCAAAGACTATACTTCTACAATCACAGATTTCGCCAAGGCTACACTGTTAATTTGACTTGAACTATAAACAAAAGAGTATACATGCGTGTATGTGTCATTTACATGGTAGCGTGTGTAATGTTTTTTTTTTATTGATTTGTTGTATTTTTTATGCATAATTTAAAAAAAATATTAGCTTCTGTTGTATACAAACTATAAGTGTGTGAAATTTCATACACCTCCGTCCGTGCAATTTTCGCATAAAGTTTTTGCTTCACGTTAATAATAATCTATCAAAAAATCTATAAAAAATGTAATTCATATATAGATAAATATTTTTTATATTTCAATGTATATTTTTACATGTCTATCAATGTATTTTATTTAGATATCTCTGTATGCAAATGTATTTGTTATTATGTTCATATGTCTGTAAGTATATACTTATTTCACTATGTATATATTTATTGCATTTTCACACACATTTAACTCACTCGTTTGTTCGCAATTTAACCTGATAGAAAAACCTGCTATTAGTCCTACACTTTCAAGTATTAATATGCGCTGTGAAAAGAAACATTCAATAAATAAACAAAATAAAACGCTTGGAACTAAAGTGCCAGTGGGTGTCAGTAAAGTGAAGCACTTATAATAGTCTGAGACGTTGAAGATCGATCTTCATGCATCTTATAACCAGTAAAACATATTGTTTATCAAATTATATTTATTTGTAAATACGCTGATAGCTTGCTAATAGAAAAGTGGTTATACCTCAATACCTCAACACCGAAAATTGAGGTGGGATACACTTTATCCCGGAAAAACGGATAGATTAGAATTTGGAGGGGGCGAATAGGCCCTAGATAAAAGTTTAATATATGTCTATAAATATACTTTGTAAAACGGAATGACTAAGAACTGAACTGGTTGCTATATTAAATCGGGGCCTGTAATAGCATGTGGGAGGCGAAAGGGTGGAATTAAAACCGAGCCATGTTTAGGGTTGCCATTATCAGTATATGAAGTGTTAATTATACTAGTGACGCCTGACATTTTGTTCTCGCAGGTTTCAAATTTTATTCAATTCTTCGGAATCAGCAAGATAACAGACAGTATATTTTTATATAAAAAACAATGAATACTGAAATGTTTTGATGATATTAGCATTAATTTTGCCACTAACGTAGAAAAAAAAAGTATTTTTTTAATTTAAATCATAAAGTTACCAAAATATTTATATTGTTTATTATATGTAGGTATATACTATAATTTACAAATTAAATAGTCTTTAAGTTAAATTCATTAAAATTTTCGGAGCGTTACGCCAAAAGGAATGCATTGAAAATCAGCGTTGTGTCGGATATAATTCCGGCACAGAAATAAGCTAAATGCAAACCTTGTCAGCTGAAAATGCGGCGTAAAAATTCTCGAAATATGTTTTTATTTTTAAGATACATGTTAACAATGTAAGTACGTCACTATTTCTTCAAATAACTTGTTCTTTCTATCTTCCTTAAAAAGTAGGCCTTAAATTTTTTATTACAAATTAAAAGATAACCAGGGATACTATATTTACAAATCTAAATTTAAAGCTTTTTACAAAGAAGATAAAACACACAACAACTATAGAAACTAGACTACCTATTTTACAACATACAATCTTCACAATTAGAGATGCATGCCAAAAGCAAATACGCTTAACATTTTGCTGTGCGAAAATTATTGCGAAACAGCATTGATTTTCATTGCCCACTTTATAATCCACATATAATCTCTTATAATATATATTACTTACTAGTCCCCAGTACCTTAAGGAACGTTTTAAATTCCTTCGCCTATCCACTGCCCACAATTTGCGCCATGATACGCACCGAAAACTTATGACACCTGCACACACTTCATCCTATTATGATAATTCTTTTACAGCGCAGGCTGTCAAACTTTGGAATATGCTGCCTGTTATTGTCAGAGTGGCCAAATGCTTAGCAACATTTAGAAATTTGCTCAGAAAACACTATTTGTCCACAAATAGCTATGTCTAATTAACACACTTTTATCATGCTAATATTTATTATAATAATTTATGTATTTTGAAATGTACTTGTAAATATATAATTTTTTATTGCAGTTCAGCTGAACGGCAGACGGCCTTAATGGAAATCGGTTACCATCACCTATAGCCATTTGCAACACCAAAAGGTGCTACAATTGCGCTGCTGCTCTCTTAAGGGAAACTGGAACCTGGTCACTAATCCAGGAGCACAACTCAAGGTTGTTATACCGACATACTATAAATCAGGGGTGATAACCATCCAGTCGGGGAAAAGCCCTACCACCTGGATGTGGGTTGTTATGTCGCCTCTTGCGACAGGCCGCCCGGCCGCAGGAAACTATATTATTTCTCCGTTCCTGCACGGATAAATGTATGTATTTGTATATTCATTTCTTAAATTAGTTTGAGTATTTATGTATTTATTGCCTTTTTCTTGCACCACCCTATACCTTAATTCAAATTTCTTTCATTTAGGTTGCCTATTGTATTGCCTAGAAAATATTTTAAAAATGGTCTGTTTTTGTAATTGTATGTTTTGGTGTGCAAAGTGTTATACCTCTCTCTTTCTCTTGAGATTCGTGAAAATATTATTATTTAGTACTATCAAGTTAAAAGCGGACATTTAAAATATATTTCATAATTTGCATGCCAGCATCAACCCTATTGAGAGGGGTAAAATATTACGTCATAGGGGACCGTTTACTTAACAGGGCTTCGGCGTATTAGTGCCGGAAAAATGTAGTGGTTTTTTACCCTTAGAAGAACGCGGTCAAAGTGTTAGGGATTAAAAGCTGGCTGCTTTTGGAAAATAAGGTTATGGAAGGTTTAAATTTAGTGCTAAAAATCTATATCTATAAAGTTTTAAATATGCCGTGTCTGTATATTGAAGCTTTTTAAAAAATATATTACTGGAATATAATATATAAACGGATGGAGAAAAAACACGATGCAACTTATTTTATAAATTGCTTGTTTGTTAATTGGGGATTCACGTAACAGCTACCCTTTAGTTATTATTAAGGATAGCTGTTAGCCCCCCAAATAAAATAAAATAGTAAAAACTACAGGGCCGATTTCGGTACAGTTTTCGGTGATTGACAGCTAATTCTTAAACTCTGCGCTATTTCATATCCTGGGAATCCCGCGGGAATATTTCTGCGAATGATTTAAACTGGCCAGATAAAAAAAACAAATTCCAACTTTACGCGTGTTATCGTATCATGCAGTTGTTACTGTTTCCGTCCAGTTATATATGTACCTGTGTTATGCGTGTTTGTATAGTTCTAATAAACTCTATAGTAATTCCAACGGCCTTTTAATTTCAGTCCCGCATTCGTAACAATATTACACTCATAGATTACGTAAGAAAATGAAGTGGCTAAGAACCTTGACAGATGAGCTCCGTAATCGCTGCCATATTTTAGCCTATCACGATGGTGAAAAGACTATTTCTTCGTTAATTCCGATGGCACTTGTGTCCCATTATGGCGTAAACAATGGCCTCTTGGATGCTGCCGTGTTATTGTTTGTGGAACAATTAAGGGGATATTGCGGTTAGTGGTGGGTCACGGCCGCCTTTTGTGGGGCTGCGCCGTGTGACGTCACTACGCTTGGGCGAGTTCCGAAGAATTTTATGAAAAATGGCGATTGTTGGTTGTACATTGAAGCTATTAAATACACTACTGAAATAGACTATATAAACAACGAAGAACATTATGTATTTTTTCTAGATTTCTTGTCTGTTTGTCGATTTGTCTGTTTGTTCGGGATTCACGTAAAAACTGCTAGGACTATTGCGATGCGGTTTTCGGGGATCGACAGCTAATTCTGAGACTTAATATCTGTGCTACTTTTTATACCGGAAGTCCCGCGGGAATATTTCTGCGGATGATTTAAAATGTCCAGATTAAAAAAGTCGAATTAAAAGGGTTTTTTTTTCAATGATCAATAGCAAATTTAACGTAACAAAAATCGTTTTTAATGGAAATGGAAAATGTCAGAATAAGCTAATTTGTTATTGTATAGGCTGTAATAATGAATATAGGTTACAAAATAGAAAAAGTCATAAACATATTCATTTAAATCACTAACTTCTTATCTCTCTATGGCTCAAGGGGGTTGCCAAAATTTTTCAACATGTAAAGGGGTCACGTATTCAAAAAGTTTGAAAAGCACTGCACTATTATCAAAATTGATTTCTTTCAATTTTGAAGTAGGTAATAACTTCTTATGGGTGGGTAAACCGCTTCGTTACGCAACGCCAAAAAAAGCCCTCCTCAAACCTATATGAAAAGATGATATCAATTTGATGGCATCATAACAGTTTTGCTTTAATTACAACAAGCAATGCAATTAAGACGGCTGCGCTTGGGGCTGGCGAGGCGGCTGCGACAGTCACGATGCGCAAATTGATCGCTCTTTGAGTGCCGCTAATTATTGCCTGTAAGCTTCTTTAGATGACATCCAGTTAACACAATTAAATAACTTGTAAACAATTTATTGGTTAAAATTGTAAAAGAAAGATATTGGAAATATTTTTCAATACAAAGTTTACAAATAATAATGCCTTGATTTTTATTATGAGAATGTATTTTTAATAAAATTACAGTTAAACTATGTGTTTAGTTTTAGATGATAAAAGTATCTAACTAATGTCTAACACAAATACATTGATTGCAAAAATTATGTATTTACACACAATTTTTGCAATCAATGTATTGTATGTACTACGGAATATATACAATTACTAGCTGTCCCGGCAGACGTCGTCCTGACCGGTAAAAAATAGGGGTTGATCGTAGAGGGTTGAAAATTTAGAGTTGTATGTATCTTTTAATGCTGTATCATAAAAAATAGAAATTAAAAATTTTGTCTAAAAAAAAAAAAAAATTAGGGGTGGACTACCCCTAACATTTAGGGGGATGAAAAATAGATGTTGGCCGATTCTCATAGATACCGGATAAGCACAAAAAATTTCATCAAAATCGGTCAAGCCGTTTCGGAGGAGTATGACAACGAAAACTGTGACACGAGAATTTTATATATTAGATTACTAATTATTGTAGTTGCCATTTCTACTTAATCTGTTGTTATCTTGACATCTACAATTATATAATTATGATAATATGTTAGCAGGCTGAGTTCGCATCAGAAAAGCAATTCAGCAACCATGTTGTCTATATCTTCAAAAACTATTGGAACTAATATGTAAGTAAGTAATAAGACCTGTTTATAATGTACTGCCAGGGTAGTGTACCCCGGAAGGCTGTGTATTGCATATTGTACTTGATTTCTCATTCAATATTTTGCGATAGTTGCGAACCAGGAACAACAAAGGAGGCGCGAGCCGATTTAATACCGCGCTGCAGCCGCGAGATCCCAATATTAATTATACTTATTGCCTTTTCCACAGACACCATTGTTGGGCAAATGTTGGCAAGTAGTACCAACATGTTGGCTCATGTTATTCTTTCTATTTCTATGATTATTAATTCATAAAGCAGACTAAAATGAAAGTGCAATAATACATTATGACTAAACTATGAACTAATGAAACTAGATTGTGGTTATTGTATATAATATATTAGCATTATAATGAGGTAATACAGAAATGACTTAAAATTACAAAAACAATTTGAGAACTTCGAATTTCAGAAATTATTATTATATCTACATAATAAAATCGCAGAGGTCAAATTTCTGTACCATGAAAAAAAAATGATAAAAACCGAGTCAGGGGAATGTAAGAAGTGAAATAGAACTAATTCAGATTTTTTTCAATTTTTTTTTGTTTCTCTGTTTGTCTATCTGTTTGTACCGGCTAATCTCCGAAACGACTGGACCGATTTACATTAAATTTTGTATGGTGATAGCTTAAATCCCTGGTCAACATATAGGATACTTTTGATCCAGAAAAATTAAAGAGTTCCCGTAAGATAGTACAAAAGCTTTATTTACTTAAACAGCTTATAACAGACTGAAAGTAATTTGTCTGCAACGTAATAGGCGGAGATTTTGTCAGGGTGTGGTGTCGGTGAGAGAGTCTTATCTTACATAGATAATATATAAAGCTGATAAGTTTGTTTGTTTGCTTGAACGCGCTAATCTCAGGAACTACTGGTCTAATTTGAAAAAAAATTGATTCTTAGATAGCCCATTTATTGAGCAAGGTTATAGGCTATAAACCATCATGCTAAGATGCGATTTTGAAACATTCTTCATTGGTGCTCCGCTCCTATTGGTCTTACCGTGGTGATATATAGCCTATAGCCTTCCTCGATAAATGGGATATCCAACACCGAAGGAATTTTTCAAATCAGATCAGTAGTTCCTGAGGTTAGCGCGTTCAAACAAACTCTTCAGCTTTATATATTAGTATATAGAACTCTGTGTAGGTTAGACATTGATCTTTCTTTCAAAGTTATGCCTATATTGTGTTGGCGAGTTTGGCAAATGTTGGCCCTCGTCCAGTTATATTACCATCGCAGACGTGCCTTAAGCCAAAAGAATTAACTATTTCACGAGAGAACGGCCGACACTTACTGAATTTATTATAATTTCATTTAACTTCGATACAAGTTCTATTTTTCAGCTATAGCCTTGATACTTTGAGATCGATTTATTTTTCAGGACCGTTGGCTTATTATAGATGCGATTCCAAGGTTTTGTTCCGACTAACAATAATGTCGGTTTCACATTGCGACGGGCAGACGCCATAGTCCCCATATTCCCAGACCCCTAGTACCACTAGCAGTTTACCCCAATAGCCCGGTACTTTTTGTCCGCATTTACCACAATAGTCCTGCATTGGCTGGGGCTTGTCCTTGGGTACATTACTATATGGTGGAGACAGGGATAATCGCCGGTCAGTGTCACGCCACATTTATATTAAACTTGTCAAGGGGCCTCTACGTGTTGGCCTTCCCATGGCCCCACGCAAGCCCTTCAAAAGCCCGGGCCATTTTTATGGCCCGTGGTCCTCCAAGACATACAAAATGTCGGTTTTATATATTGAACATATATAATCTTTTTGTTTCTAAATTTGATCACTCTTTTTGGGTTGGATTTAGTAAAGCTTTAAAATGGTTCCATATGAATTGTATTCGACTACTGGACTATAGTTTCCGAAGATAAAGCATCGAATTCATTACAATTGGACAGTAAATGTGTAGTTTCTAAAGTTTTTCAAACAGAGCTTTTTTGTTTCTGAACCACTTTTGAACATTAATTTTGCGTTAGATTCAGTACCGTAGATTAGTTTCATTACTATTGAATCCTTGTAACTTAAAAGTGATAATTAATAAATATTTTTAGTAAAATGGTTTCGTTTTTAATATAAATTTTCATTGGATTTGCCTGTACCCTTGTATCCATCGATTTTATATGCCTTACAACAGGGATTTGAAAATAAATTGCTTACTACGACAATTTCGTATTATCTTCGCTTAATATACCATTCAATTACAAGCCTAGTCTGACAGAGAAATGCCAAGTCATTAGAAACTTTTCAACGGCTGATGAAAATCTTATTGAGCCGGAGTGCAGCGTGGAGGCGGCGCGGGGTCGACGGCAGATATGTTGCCAGGATATTTAATGAATTATAGACTATTTTTTCCTAAAAAAAATTGTTATATACATAACTAGTTTAAAAATAAAACTTTTTTATAATATACACCGCTTTAAAGGAATAAACAAGAAAGGAAGACGAATGTTTACTATAATTATGACTTTTATTCAATTGTGTAATATTCAGAGATTTCTTCCATTGAAATCTTACAATTTAAGGACCGAATATTGCATTTTTTAGAGGATGCAATTTTATTTTTGGTACACGTGTGGGGGGTCAATAGAAGCTTAACCTCAAGTTTGTGGGGTCACCACCCTTGTCCCCCGGCCGCCATCTTGGAAAAATGGGTGAAAACACTTTTTTCGCGATGTCTCAGAAACTATGCGTCTTACATAAAATTTGCAAAGTCATAAGTTGTAAATTTTGGGACTAAGAAAGTAAGCATGTCGGTCAGCTAATCGAAGGCATGAAACAAGTGCACAAACTAAATCGTATCTTCTTTTATTATATACACTACACACTGGTAATTTAATAAACATAAATTTGAAATTTCCGCTCTTCGTGTAAAATCTAGATATCCCATTCAAATCGGTAGAGCTGGCAACACAAGATAGAAATGGCGCAGCTAAGTGTATTACAGACGGATCGCTGCCTTTCATTGGATGCATCAAAGAAGATCCTTTCGTTCTATTAAATCGAATCATTGCAGCTTTGTTTCTGGACTCAGCACGTGAATTTGCAAAGGGCAATCTGAGACAAGATCTCCGAGACGTCCACGTTCTTGATTGCGCAAAGGGGTAAACCCTGTTTTGTGTGCACGGTTGAAGTGTGTGTCACAGGTTTAGGTGGGCTCTTCTATTTGCCGATGGTTTGAAGCAGAGCATATGTATTGTATATTTTGAGTTATATAGGAATTTTTACTTACATATCACATTTCAATATCTTCCATTAAATGAAAAAAAAAATTTCAACTGTATGTGATATTAATATGTAACGGAGAAAGAATACTGTTACGAGCAACATAGGACTTAAATTGCTATTTTATTGGAAGAAAAAAACTGCATAAAAACCCATTTAGTCTAAGTTAATAAAATTATATACATTTCTAAATACAATGTAAGAAAACTTAACTTATTTGTATTGTATTCTACCCATAGTCCCTCAGGACTATAAGTAGAATACTGAGCCCAGATCACCGTCTTCTATGGGTAAGGTGCCCAGAAGGCTGGCTACGTTTCCTCGCTGGATCGCCATACTGATCCGCCTTCCATTTATACATACTAATAATATTTTTTATCTGTCGTAAGAGGCAACAAAACAACCCACAGCCAGGCGGTAGGGTATTTGCCCGTCTGGATGGTTACTACTCCTGGTCTAGAGTATGTGTATCAACCTTGAGTTGTGTTCCGGCATTAGTGGCCAGGTTCAAGTCCCCCCTTAGAGAGCGGTAGCACATTGTTACAATTGTGCATAGGCGATGGATGGCATCCGCTTTCCATCTGGTGGGCCGTCTGTCTGTTGAACTCGTGCAATATAAAAACATTGTACATTCTTGACTCTCCTGCAGATCTATTTTAGGATAGTATTAAAGATTTAGGTTTTTTTAAATCTATGATTACGACAACGTTAACGAAATCTAGCTATAGAAGTATAACTAGCTAACGCTATGCCTCTGAGGATGAGCGGGCTAAGTCTTAGCCGGCCGAACTTGCTGGAACGCAGAGGATACGGGTTCAATTCCTTGCATGATAAATTTCCGAAACCTACGTCTGGCATCGGACCCAGAGTGGTTCGTTGTATAACATCCATAACATAAGCGTAACTTGTTTACCTTGGGTATATTTAATGTCGACCTTACTTATAATGATCTCGTTAAGAAACGCTTAGACAACTCTGAACTAAACGAATCACAATCAGATCCTAACCCATTAATATCTTTATTTTTCACTTATAAACGTGTATTACCTGTTGTTTACCTAAGAGGAGCACAGATAAACGAAATGTGAATGATTAACGTAGGTTGTACCCAAAATATTCGACTAAAGAGGAGATTTTCATTAATCAGTTGCTGCCACAGCTAGTATAAGGCGATTACATAATATGGAAGAAACTAAAACAAAGTTTCCGCACTACGAGTATTATGTAAGCCATCGATGTACGGAAATTACTTATAAGTGGGTAACAAACGGGTCAGATCAGATAAGCGCGGCCCGACTTTCCGCGGTTCACGCTATTTGATTGATGCCTTCATTCTATGTTGGCGATTACGGTGCTTATACTTTATGAATTGGTGTCTGTAAAGTTGTTAAATAATTTTTTACATTCATATTTCTATTACCATTGAAGAAATCAGAATTACGAAATCTTTTATTTAGAACAAAGTTACATAGTCAAATTTTATACTATTGTTACGAGATACAGGACTCGAATTAATATAAAGGCCGGAATTACAATAGAGTTTATTAGAACTGTACAAACCACGTATAAAACAGCCAGGTGGCTCAGGTTTGCCAGGTGGTAGGGCATTTGCCCGACTGGATGGCTACCACCCCTGGTCTAAAGTATGTCGCCATAACAACCCTTAGTTGTGTTCCGGCATTAGTGACCAGGCTCCAGTCTCCTTCAAGGGAGCAGCAGTAGTACCTTTGGTGTTACAAATGTTCATAGGCGATGGTAACTGCTATCCATCAAGTGGGCCGTCTGCCTGTCTGCTGAACTCCTGCAATAAAAAATAATAATAAAAAAAACAAAAATAAAACTGGATGTAACCAGTTCACACTGCACGATTCAATGCAATTCAACATCAATGCTATCTTAAAAGGATTAACGGCACTATTACAAATACAGAAAGTAAAAATAATTATTAGTAATAAAAACAACATTTTTGTATTGCATAAATTGTTGTGCGGTTTTTTATGACACTGAATAATCGGCACATGGAGATGAAATATAGTAAATCTTTATTGTTCAATAATGGTTAACCTATATGCTTCTTTTAAATTTTGATTGAATTGATAAACATGCGCAAAGTCCGTCACTATGTCGCTAATCGAACGTACTATACGTCTTAATCGTATCACAGTCGTCGATTTATATGTTGTATGTAATAATATATGTAAAATGGTTGTAAATTTGATATATAAGGACAATAAGAAGTTATTGGTTTGGGTCACTTGTGATTTGATGGAGGCTGGTACTTAATCAAATTGCATTATAATATATATTTTGTAGTTGTTATGTGTTGTATTGTTCACCATAACTTCACTTTATGGTCCCAGACGGAAGAACAGCGCTAGTCCTTGTTGGCTAGCATTATGCTGAGTCTGGGTCCAATTTAGGACTTATTTTGTTTCTTCTCTATTTATATTAACTTAGTTTTTTTTGTTCTAAATAAAATACTTTCTTTCTGAAAATCAGCGCTGTGTCAGTTCTTGACACAGCATAACGCTGAGTTACCAGCCTTATTGCCGTGAGTGTTATGTACATTTATATTTTGAATAGTTGTTTATCTTATAAAATTTAATGGCTTTATGTTTTATGAGTAAGTATATTCTGTTAATTTAGTATCTAATATATAAAATTCTCGTGTCACAGTTTTCGTTGCCATACTCCTCCGAAAGGGCTTGACCGATTTTGATGAAATTTTTTGTGCTTATCCGGTATCTATGAGAATCGGCCAACATCTATTTTTCATCCCCCTAAATGTTAGGGGTAGTCCACCCCTAAATTTTTATTTTATTTTTTAGACAAAATTTTTAATTTCTATTTTTTTATCATACAACATACAAAAATACATACAACCCTAAATTGTTAACCCTCTGCAACAAACCCCTATTTTTACCGGGCAGGACGACGTCTGCCGGGACAGCTAGTATTTTATAATTTTCTGTGCATTAATTCGTGACAATAGTTACTTTTTCTTTCTTTCTTTTTCTATAATGCTAAGATTATAGAAACACACAAACACACGTCTACTTTAATTAACTATTACACACATGAACATGTATTTGAAATGCTTTTTATTTAACGCCTCGGTCTACCCACACCAACTATGCCATCACATTGTTGTCTCTCAAGTGTTTTTTCAGTTTTTCCTTTCATCCATTCACCCTTTGTTATTCAATTTTCTTTCCATTCACAATGTTCTGTAGTTAACCTTAATTTATTTCAGAAAAAATATTTATTTTCATAACATTTTGAGCCTCCTAGAAACCTTATTCATAGCGCGGATTGAGTTGGGCTATTGAAATTCATTCACCTCAACAAAACCATACAAGACGCGAAAATATATCTCACAATTTCGGAATTCCAACTACACAAGCGAATTTAAAACCCATTCGGATGCCAAAAAACTATTCGAAAGAACTATGTGAGACAATACAGAAAAGTCGGTCAAACGTTCCACAAACAATAAAACATTTTTGATGGCACTTTACGAGTTTCCAAGTTCGGAAATTTTGAACGGAGTTTTGTCGGTTGTTGGCCATAAAAAGACGTTAATTCCTAGCAAGTAGGAAGGCCAAACAACGACTTGGTAATTCAAAAGTATGAAGAAACAGAGGTTTTGAGTTGCATTGAAAACATTATCAGTAAATAAGCTTCAGATATGATTCCTCAAGAAATTATAAAAATGATTTTGATGCACTCACAAATGCTTTTGAAACATTCGTATTGTCACGCCTATTTACCATTGTGGTAGATATAAACGATGGATCTGCTTTGCTTCATCTTGTATATTGTTACCTAATAAAGAAGGCGATACCACCTGTAACAGGGGGAAGGAGAAATCATACACGTAACAACCAACAGATTAGGTCATTTATTATAATTATTTAACAAAGAGGTATACACTGAGTCACCTCCCTAGCATAATAGGTTCCTCCAAGAGTACATAAAGTAAAGCTAAAACACAGTTATTAATTTTCTTATATATATATATATATTTAACTTTATTACCTCGGTCTAGCAGTCTGAGCTGGGCTCTATACTCTTTGAATAATCACTCAAAATTTAGGGTATCGTGGGTTGGAGAGGCTATACCAATAAACAAGAAGAGGGGTCACCTTATTTTAGAATTAAATAGTATTTCAGGGTAGGGAAGCTACCCTGGCAAACAGAAGAGTCTAATCCCAAGCGGATAATTAAAAATAAAATTCCCTGAGGGTTCCAACCCGATCGTGGGTCCGGAGTCGAAAGTCAGGGGCGTAGGTACCAAATCCGGGAAGCGTTGCTCTGCTAACCACGCGGTATTATCTAGCTCCACATGCCTCGGTCGTAGACAACTGTTTCTACGTAAATATGCGAATACGTAATAAAAACCCACTGATAGGTGGGTTTATTAATCCAATATTAAGGCTTTAATGAGTTTTAATCGACGAGCCTTTGGGTAAAAATGCCTTTGTAATATAATGCGTCGGTAGGTACTGTGAAGAATCTTTAGCCAAAGGATAAACTTGTGCTGACACACTTTAAAAAAACGGGCTTTCAAGCCATGTATAACTCGACGACGCGCAATTAGAAACGACCGGCGGCCTCAGCGAACCACTCCAGGCGAACAAACCCGAAAGCAAGCGAGCGCACCCGAACGTGACTTCGCCACTGGGCCTCCAAATGATGATATCACTTAACGCGCCAAATTCAAACGCTATAAAATTCATGATATTACAACCAATAGGCTAAGGAACCATGACTACGTAAATACGGCGTCACAATATGTACTTATGGATATGTACTTGCTTCGGCAGTACATATACTAAAATTGGAAACCCGAGCGTGTGGTAACCAGGATCATAGTATATTTTACGCAAATATAATATAAAATTAGCTACGACCAAACGTGGTAAGTGCATCCACTACAATCTATTTTCACTAAGCCCGTTATTAATACATGTTTATTTAAACTAATTTTCAAAATATCTTCAATTTGATCATGGTGAATACGCCTCGGTCTACCGGCACCGACTCTACCAGTCACTATTAGTAGTCATTAATTCTCTCTTGTTCTTAATTAAATTAATTGGATTAACTTTATTATATTAAAATTGTTGTGATGTTTATTTTTTGTTTTTAGACTGACGTACCCTCAAATATTTGTATGACCATGTGTAGGGCAAATACAGTGAGAACATTTGAGTATAACCTCTTATGTATGATTATTACCTATATTTTTACAAATAAAAATTAATTAATTTATTCCGATGAATGGGGTTTCATTTTAACTAAAAAACTCTTTATATTTTAACGAGGTAATTTTCCACTGGGTTATAATGTCAATTATAACTTGAACTTTAAATGTCAGGTCGTCTTATGAAGTACAGAGGTCACTTTTAATTGGATTTTAGGAGTTTAATATTTAATTATTACTGTTAAAAATGTAATCACTACTTTTTTAGAAGAGTTAATTTTGCAAAATATTGGTTTTTAAGTACGCTATTACTTTTTACGTACCCTATAACTTGGTTTCTTACTTGATATGTCATAAAAATGTATTTTCTTTTTTTTGAAATATCGTTAATATTTAAAATATAACTATAATATGAATTTTTCAAGTGGACCTTCAGGGCAAATCTTAAACTATAAGAAGTATTGAAAAACATACAAGGAGCCTCGAGGCCGATATCGACGAAAAGAAAAGTGGTAAAAAAATCAAAAGAAAGTTGATTTTGAACAAAATATTACACCTAAACAACAAATTGCGATGTTCATTTGACTGAACTTCATTTGAACGCAATCATGAATTTGCCAGACAACCACAAAAACATTAAAAGGATTTGTTAGTTTATTCTGTGGAAGCGACTAGGCAGTAAAACCAGCTCTGATTATTATGAACCAGCATTTGCTGATATTTAGAGTTAAGTTAACCTTTTGATCTTTCTTCTTTCAATTTAAAATCTGCTATAATATTGCCATGGTTAGCCAATGATCAAATAAATATCCTATAGTGCACAAAATCTTTGAAAACCAAATCTAAATTGTTTTAGTCCTCGTCTGGCGTGGTTCCCATTCCCTACGTGGTCGGCCTACGTGATTTCGGACGTAGCACCGTCTACGGCGTAGCTCTTGCTACGCTTGCCAACTCGTAGTTACTACGCCGTGCTTAGACTTCGCTAGATTTAATTTCACCGCTTCGATGGTACTTAAAATTTTTCAACTATTTTTATCCAATTTATTTTTATAGACTGTAGTCTAGGCGTCCGGTTAATTGAAATTTAATTTTCTGCCAGACAGTGTTATAGTCTGGTTAATACGCTACATAGTTATTTATAGAATATCGGTAAACGTCTAAGACTGTATATAATGAATGAACAAGTCTGGCTTTACATATAGATAATATTTTCTTAAGTTTTCGCGACTTGTACACATAATAAAACTACGTTTTAACGGTTTTAAGCGCGGTAATTTATTTTATTTAGGTTTATCCGACGTTTCGGCCGCTTTTCCGTGACCACGGCAACTGAAAAGCGGCCGAAACGTCGGATAAACCTAAATAAAATAAATTACCACGCTTAAAACCGTTAAAACGTAGTTTTATTATGTTTACATATAGATATTAGAAAACAATTTAAGTTTTGTCATATTTGCTTGAAATTATAGAATATCTATTTATATACTTCTATGTATATAACTACATAAAATAGGACGTTATAAATGTTACGTTAATAGTCCCCATATTCCCAGACCCTTAGTACTATTAGCAGTTCATCCCAATAGCCCGGTACTTTTTGGTCTCATTTCACACAATAGTCCTACACTGGCCGGGGCTTGTTCTTGGATGCATTATTATATGGAGTAGATAGGGATAATCGCCGGTCAGTGTCACGCCACATTTATATTAAATTTGTCAAGGCGCCTCTACGTGTTGGCCTCCCCATGGCCCCACGAAAGCCCTCCAAAAGTCCGGGCCATTTTTATGGCCCGTGGTCTTGAAAGACATACACTGTTGTAAAAAATTGTGTAATAACATGACTAAAACAAAATATTTATCACACTTTACTTTGTATTTCGATACATATTCTTTTAATTAAAATCAATTATGTATTCACTACTGGCCCTGGGTATACACACTACGCTCGTCCAAGGCAGCTTCGTGGATGCTACACATCAGTTATTCAATGTATCACGATGATTGCCTTCACCGTCAGCATATGGTAGTTGTGAGAATATGCAAAAGAGTTCAGAGAAATTTCTAAAAGGCGAATGTTTTCCGGTCAGGATTCAAGCCCGTTACATGCGTCAATCTGACTGATTTATCTAGATTTTGTTTTAAATGACTCATGTCATTTCTTTGCCGAGGTAGTGCCCATGTATGTCGGTAAACTATACTATAATAAATATATATAAAAATGGACATACGAACACGTGAAAATCCCTTAAAAACTAATAAAAAGTTTAAACATCTAAATACTTAAAATGAATGGACGTATTTTGAGTATTGATATTCAATTAAGAGTATCGATATTTCTGAAATATTCTCGCTTCGATTAATTCATTTGCGGTTTCGAACTAGAAATAAACATGGTGCTATTATTATTTTGTCTCTCCACTGAGGATACCAGTTCACAGTCAATATATTATCAATATTCTTGATAAGCAACTTCCTGATAATTCATTACTGTTTACCCATAGAAACATTAACATTTGTTGAACCGTTATATTTAGAAACATGAATGAAAGTCGATAGTATACATAAACATTAACTGATTCGAATCCGATTGATACTATAACTATATAATTCGGGAATTTAATATAATCCGGGACTTTTATATTTTATACAATCCGGGACTTTTATATTTTATACAATCCGGAACTTTATATTTTCCGTGATTTCCTAACTTCAAAACCACTTGCTTAATATGACAGTGTCTTTCTTTATTACATATATTTAGTAGAACAGATGTAGTTATGTATGCCTTTAGTAACATTACTTCTCCCGGGTTTTTTCAATAACAGCTCATAAATACCTACTCCTGGACTCAGGTCAACGCACAGTATATCCACCACGCTTATCAAAGGCGGATTAGCGGGTTTCGCAACCGAGATAACAAAACGGAATAAAAATCCTTTAACTGGACGAGAAACCGAACGTAGTCATAAAAATGTATTATGCATGGATTTGGAGCACGTAGGTATAAACTATATTTATTATTGTTTATCACTATATATTCTATTTTATATTTTTCACAATTTCTGTTAATTCTGCACTCTTGATACACATTTCATCCATTTATTTCACACATATATCACTGTGCGCACACACACTCTCACACTCACAGCCACACAGCTTGAGGGTCAAAAGTATACCTACTTGTTTTAAATTCTATAGCCTATAATTTATTTAAAGTGTTCTTTATATATTTATAGAGCTGGTGGAAACACTCTTTGTATTTTAATAAGTAAAATGAAAGACCAATTCACATAACTCACTTGCAACAACTAAACGTTGTAACCAAAACGCAACATGGTGATCATAAAATGAAAACTACTGGGCTATATTAATTTTACAGGGAACCAAATGACAACTATTCCGCATCGAACTAAAAAGAATCACGTAAATCGGATCATAAATTTCAGAGTAATCGGTGTAAATACATTAAAAAAATCATACCGGCCAAATTGAGAACCTCCTCCTTTTGGGAACTCGATTAAAAATAACAAGCTTTCAACATCACAGAACGGATTGGAACAGAAATTACAATTTGTATAATTTCTTATTTTCACAAGTAACTCTTGGTTAAGGTTGCATTCAGTAGTAATTAGACTACGAATTGCAATGACATTAGACTGATCGTGTATTAAGCCTCGAGGAGGTAAGCAACTATTTTACATCCATCGCTTGTTTTAGATTTCAACACGAACGAGCGAAAATCTAATTTTGGAATTAGTTTATTTACATATTCGAACGCTGTGAAGTAATAGTTTGCTTTAATACTCACAAATTTACAGGTATTCCATAGACAAAGCCGTGTTTCACACATTCATTTATTTTGAGTTTGAAAGGGATATTGAAAGAAGAGTTATAGCAGGTAATACAGTGGATACCGGATGGGACGCCGTCTCCTCCTTCTGCGAGCAAGTCATGTTTGCGAAGGAGGAGGCGGAACGGGAGCGTGAGCGTAATTCCCTGCTCCGCTCCCGACAAAGGAGGACGCGTCGGCGCCGGAGGTCTGATTTAGACCTTCGGCCACCGTAAGCAGGCGGCGCGGGTGGCGCCTCTAGGGGTATAGAGGTTCTCACACACCCGCACATGCCATCGAGATGAGAGCGCGAGTGTTCCGCGCGCGCTCATCTCTTTTCCCGTGGGGCGCGTTACAGACCGCCCCACGCCGAAAAGACCCAGTCGTCGCCGGGGGAGTAGCTCCCCCGGCATTGGAAGAGGCCTAGTGAGCGGGGCCCACGCCTGCCAGGGTAGCGGAGTTGGGAAAACCGCATACACGTAGCCCTGGCATAAGGCGCAGGACGGAACACCCAGGGGTTTTAGTGGGTATCCCCAACTGGGGAGTGGCAATAGCGTGGCACCGGTTCTGACCGGGCGCGCTAGTGCCACCCCTGATCTGGCGAATCCCACACTGTCTCACCGGGTCGCGAGCATCCCCCAGGCTTCTGTGCCTGTCGCGGCTTAGTCCTCAAGCGGATTTCCCCTGGCCAAAAAAACAGGTAATACAGTGGATGGAGAGTTCAACTTTTTTATGAACAATCAGAAAGTGTCTGTCAAGGCATGCTTGGCGTACCAACCCTGATGTATGGCAGTGAGAATTGGGTATGGCAGAAGAAGTATGAAAGTAGGATAAACTAGTTGAAATGAGAGCTTTGAGAAGTATATGTGCGGTTAGATTGAACGATATGATAAAATACAATGTGATAAGGGAACGGTGTGGTTTTTAAGAAGGTGTAATAACAAGAGTTGAAAAAATAATTTAAGGTGGTTTGGACATGTAGAAAGAATAGATAAAAGTAGAATCACAAAACAGGGGTATGACAGCCTTATGAGTGGCAGAGTTGCTACCGGTAGTCCGAAAAGTACACACATGATCAAATATCAGAAGTGCTAAAGAGGACACTATTCATAGGGTAACATATTTACACTACTGAAGCTATTATATATCTTAACGGCTTTAATTTTAACGCTGTATAGTGTTAAAAGACGTGTTTGACCACAGTTAATAACTATAACATTATTCTTTATAAAGCCCGAGCATTAAACATTACTAATCACATTTTCGCTAACTACAAGTTAAATGTCAAATTAATCAGAAAATCTCTAAGCTGAATAATGATGAATAAACTTCAATTTTCCACAGTTTAAATACATAAGCAATTAATAATTACACAAAATAAATACAAAATTCACAATGAAAATGCTTAGAAAACCAAATTTTCCAAGAGTAGCGCCTCGTTAGAGGATCCTCGAAATGTCGACTCGGCGGTAAAGGGAATAAATATCTTGGTTTTGATATGTTACGCACTGAGGGCCTGGTTGCTAGACAATTCTGAAAACTTTATTTGATTTGAGACTGAGTTTTCAGTGACTTGATAAAAGTTGTTCAACGGATAAAATACAACACGAGGTATATATAGTGTATGAATAATATCAGTTCAATAGTTTCACTTTCGTATTAGGTCAGATTATATTGGTAAAATCAACGCCAAGTGCGATGGAGCTATCCCCCTAAAGAAAGAAAAAAGTAATTGCGGTTAAAATTTATCGTTAAAATTTATTCGGACATTAATGCGCAAAAGTGTCTATTGCATGGGGCCCTTTGTTTACAATAAGCTTCCGAAGTCTCTTAGAGAACTGCCACTTATGTTATTAAAAAAAAAAAAAATTGTTACTGACTACAAAATGTTATTATAACATAAACACATTTATGGATGATAAATCATTACGAAGTGACATAAATTAATTTGACATGCTGTTATAGTAGACATTTTATTATTAAGATTATTATTTATATTGTATACCTATAATTATTATTAATGTTTAATTTTAATTGTATTCATTCATTGACAGTATTATAATTTTTTATTTTTTTTGTACATAATATAATATTGTACTTATTTACATATCAAATCTTGTAATATTAATTTTGCACGCCCAATGATGGGCCGAATGCATTGATACCATAAAAACTGTAACAACTTTGTACATGCATTACGCAATATTATAAATTATAATTCTATTCTATTCTAAAATTGAAATAATATATGAATTTTAAATATAAATTAGCATAACGAGTTATATTTTAAAGCACGCACTCATAAACGTAAATTCACTACACCTGCTGGGAGGGGAGGTACTTGCGGAATATCAGCGCCAGTTGTGAAACTAGCATTATGCTGAGCAAGAGCCTTTTTAGGACATCACAATTAATTGTAATATATATTATCATGTAAGACTTTCTGTATTTCGTCCTAAATAAATACTTTTTCTTTCGTCTTTCTTTCTTTCTAACTTAAATTATTATTATTTAAGTTTTCTGAACCGTTAGATATATAAAGTACAGGTTACAAAGGCTATTTATATGTATTAGGAACATAGTAGGACTAAGCTTTGCACTTGCTATAAGTGCCTGCCGTACGAACTCTGGCCTTCGCTCTCCTCTCACACGTATGGTCGACACACATAATAAACTCTTTGAACACTTAGACATATTTGCCAATTCAACTTCTAGATTTAAATTCCTTGTTCACGAAACACTAACACAATACTAATTCCATTTCTATTATCTCCTTGCTCTTCTTCTTTTTTTACTAACTTTCATTTCCTTTCCTGCATCAATAAGCATATACATATTAAAAATAAACATTCTGAAAACTGTCTCTTAAGTTTTTATGAAAATAGCAATAGAAAGAAAAAAAGACATTTGTTTCAAAGTGCGACACACAAGACTAACAGTAACATAAGGGACAGAAAATATTTACAAAAAATATTTGAAATCACAGGCAGTACTTTAATGTTCTCTTTTCTCTTAATAAATATTCCTAAAAATAAACTAAATTATAAACAGATTAATTAATATAAAGAATGTAGCAAATCGCTGCCAGAGGGAAGCGTGCCCAGAAGGCTGGCTGCATTGCCACGCTGTATGGCAATGCTGATTCGTTGCGCGAAATACGAACCAGCCTTCTGATCATGGGTGGTATCAAAGAGTTTCTTACAAATTTCTTTGAAGAAACCCTTTGCTGATGGACCCCACGGACCTAAAGTTTCAACTCCAAACGGCACAAATATGTAACCTCTTCCTAGGGTTCCATATTTGCGTCGTTTGAGGTCTTCAGCTGTTGAAGCAGCGTTGCCAGCCCCTAACTTAGTCACTGGAAGATGAGATGCCGCCAGAGTGTCAACGCATGTCGCGTCCCACACAAGCGGCCTTCCCGTACATATATACGGGTATACATATATCATATCCTATACATATTTAATATTAAAGCCTAGCGATTACCAAAATTGCCAAAATCGCTTTAATAATATATTCATGTTTTAATCTGTGGACAGCGCTGTGGGCTGCATTATTGATTAACATTTAAGTTGTAATTTTGTGTTTAATTTTAATAATGTAGCCGTTTGTTGTTCCAATAAAGAATGCTTCCTTAAGGGACTCCGTGTGTTACTCGAGCATCGGAACTAACGTCACCATATATGATAACTTTTGTGTCTTGTTAGTGAGATAATTATATATCAAAATAATCTAATAATTAATAATACAAAAAACCCTAACAAATATATACAGAAAAAAGTAAAGAAATCACTATGAATTACCATCAGTCCAGCCGGATCAGACTGATGTCGCTGGGCAGCGGACTAGGAGGTTCGCAGCATTAACCTCATTGGATACACACACTATTGCATTATTTGATAACGAATCATTAAATGTACCTGTCATTACAAACCACTTGTAACTGTTGTATTAGTAAGTGAGGCAACTAAGGTCAACTAGCCGCTCAGTGCGTAACGACCCTTAGACGTAGCGAAATTTAGGCGGCGACCTCGTCAGCTGTAAAATAATAGCTCAGGCACAGACATTTCATGTTTTGATGTGGCGTATAAACAGTACTAGACTCAATTTCAGTTTCATTATAATCATTTCATTTTAATTGTAATTTGACATAAACCCGAGTACGGTGATATGTTACTCGTTCTCGGTTTAGGTTTCTAAACAATACATTGTTACAACTCAGGTCCCGACAAACACAAAACCCACCTTCATATCTAAAACAAAGTTATTACCCGTCGGCACTTTAATTAATAACATTGAAATTCTTTTATCGTCTTCTTTTGTTTACTTATTGACATACGGCCTATTGTTGTATTGTGATCATTAGCCAGGTGTTACGGATTTAAAGTACAAGCTGATTCTAGGAAATTCAGTCCACGTTGCCGGGTAGGCACATTCCATTTGTGCAGTATAAAACGATGGCCTGATTGAGGGAGAGGCAGTCGAGCGAGACCCACGATCAAGGCGAGACATATGTACATTCGAGAATCTATTAGTGACGGCCTTTGCGCGTTTTGTTTTTTTTGTTTTTGTATTGAATTACGACCTTGTGAATTACGTTTGGATTTGTTGTGTTCGTGTTTGTGTTATATTTTTGTACCAGTGTTATACGTGTTTGTATCGTTCTAATAAACACTATAATAATTCCACGGAATTTTAATTCGAGTCTCGTGACTCGTAACATTATCCATGATTTTGTCCATCATACTTTCCTTGTTTCACTACTGAACCCGTTAAATCATACATTTATCTACCGCTCTGAAATGCATATATGTATTACAGTGGTCTTCATACAAATCCCAATAAAAAAACAAGGTTTTCATCAAAGGTTCCTTCCGTTCAATTAACTTCGAACACGCTACTGTTGTAGCGCTACGCCGTTGCTACGCCGTAGTAGCGTAGCGATATCGTCGCTACAAAATTTATAGTACGTAAAACTATGAATATTTAAACATATTTTCTTGAAACTTTGTGCTATGACACTCATACTTTCCAATGATGTTGTTAAAATAAAGTTTTATGTCCTTAACGATATTTTAACTTTGTAACAAAATGGTGACTTGCTTTCGTAAAAGAATTCAGAAGTGTCTTTTACGGAATTACTTTTGTGTAGTTCAGTTTTGAGCTATAGCTATTCTTTAGCTTATATAGAGTAAATACTACGTTTTAACGGGTTTCGGCAAGTTTTCAGTGGCCGTGATGACGGAAGATAAAGATGTCAAGTGTCAACGAGTATTGTTAAATTTTTATTTAGCCTACACCAACTTGTTCATTTTACATACATTCATACCGTCACTCCAGGTTCCTTGCAGGGTAGGCACGATCAGCAGAGCGCCATTCAAACTTATTTTGACACACCTCACTTGCTTCTTTGACATTCATAGCCCTTGTCATGCACGCTCGTCTGTTCTCTTGTTCATTTTAATTATTTATTTTTGTTCATGGTTATTATTAACTCACCACCATCCTAGTAAAGGTATCTGCAAATTATTGCTTCAGAGAGTACGTAAAATCTGTGACGAGCACCACGTGGCTGGAGCTTCAGCATGTCGAGGGAGTCCTGGAACGCAATCAGCTGAAGACTCCACACCCACGTCACAAAAGACCCGAACCATCTTCAGTTGAGCGGTGCCCTGATACCCTACCCTAAATCAAGGGGGTTACAGACAGAATTAGTCACGTTCTCAGGCGAGCTTCAAACAAAACATATTTCAAGCCGCATAAGAAAATAACTCAATTTTTGAGACCCGTGGAATGCAATATACCACTCCAGGATGCAGGTGTCTACAAGCTCGATTGTGACTGTGGATTATCATACATTGGGCAAACGAAGAGTAGCATAAAAACACGGGTAAATGTGGAGTATTGCTCCCATTTCTGGGTTGAGTATCAGTTGCTCCTACTTGATCCTTGCAGCGCCGAATGGTCCAGATTGTCAACGATCCCGATAATACAGACGGTTTAAAACCTTTAGGTCTCAGAAAAGATCTTGGTGATCTAAACGTGTTCTACTGTCTGTACAAATGAGGAGTGTTCTGATGACCTGTTGGATGTTGGATGGAGTGCCTACGTCATCATATTACCGCTCTGCTCGCCGGCAAGTCGGAGTTCATCCACACGTCCTTGACATCTGGAAGTCATCCACTGTGCATGGCTCTCGTTCCTTCATGCCACACGTGAGCAAACTGTGGAATGAACTCTCCCACGGTTTTCTCAGAGCGCTACAATATGGGGCTCTTCAAAAAGGACGTAAAGAGATAAAGTCTTAACGAGGTAGGCAAGGCAGGTAGGCCCCTTAGTGTTGCAGAGGTTAATGAGCGACTGTAGCCTCTTGCCATGGAATGGACCCACCCACCCGTTGGTGAGTTTGCAACGTAAAAACACAAAAATACACAATGTACAATAAGAACGAGAATATAGCGCACAGATGGCGCCACAGTGAAATATTAAGTCGAATTTAAAAAAGCGAACAAATTTACGCCGCGCTACAGTACGCCATGGCGGCGTAATGGCGCGTGTGAAATTTAGTGTTGCGTTCTTCGGCGATCGGTGTACGCCGTGAGTCGAATGTACAATGTACCCGAATGTACAATTCACAGAATGTACCATGTACAATTTGTACATGTACATGCCAAACGTGTGAATTTTATTCTTTGATTGTACAGTGAAGTTAGTTTTCGAATTGATTCATTTAACCTTCTGCGAGCACATTTTACATTTTCAAATTCAAAGAACAGTTCTGGCTGTTCCACACAAATTATGGTTAACTATTTGATAATAAAGTTTAACATTATTTAGTTCAAAGTTGTTGATTTTAAATTTTCTATCCTGTATAAGTAGAAGATTTTTTAGACACGTAAAACCTTTTTTCATGAAAAACATATTTTTTAAGTACGTTTAATCCATATATCTATATATATAAAAGAAAGTCGTGTAAGTTACCCTATTTATAACTCAAGAACGGCTGTACCGATTTGGCTGAAAATTGGTGGGGAGGTAGCTTAGAACCAGGAGACGGACATAGCATTTTTTATCCGGTTGGAACCGGTTGGTGGAGCTGAGATCGGGTTCTAGAATCCTCCTAATAACCGCGATTTTGGTAATATTTTTTTAGTGTGTTTGAGTGGGTTCCTAGATGATTTACATTCTCAATTAGAACGGATAGGTGGCGCTGAGACCGGGTTCTAGAATCCTCTTAATCACCTGAGCCGATTTCGTTTTGGTGTGTTTGACTGGGTCCCTGCCCAGGATGGTATAAATCCACAATTGGAACTCGTAGGTGGCGCTGGGATTGAGTCCTAGATTTTTATTTTTTCAGAGCAGGACAGCGTCTGCCGGGGCCGCTAGTATATAATACTTTTAATAAGCGGAGGAAGTTTATTATATATTTTTATAACCGTAGCAAAGATACTCTTTTTACAATGAGTTGTCTGACAGGTTGAATTTTTATAATCATTTTGAAAGGAATAGTAATCGCAAATGGTCCCTATCTCTCGATCCATCCTCCCGAAACCTTATAATCTAACAAAATAATAATGAATAGAAAAACAAGTTGTCGTTTATCAAGAAAATTGCCCGGAGTTATAAATGATGAGAGGCAAACTGGGCCACGAAAATGAAAGAATAGGCAATCTGTCTAGACATCTGCAAACTCGAATCTGGATAGCGTCCGGGACGATGACAGACATTTTCAGGTCTTTGTAGATTAAGGTAAAAGAAATCTGATCTAAATTCTTGAAAAATAATTTCGGGATTTTTCTTGTTTTGTGAGCTATTACTTTTTTAGGGTATCATGGGGTACTTTAGACCTGATTCAATTGATTTCGTCCACATGATGTTTTTTTTTGAAAATTGGTAAAATAACGTGTTTTTATTATTTGAATTAATCTTCATTTATAGATACTTAGTCACGATAGAATTATTTCATAATTTCTATATTGCATACAATTATGTGCGTGTATTATGTGTTTATTGTCGTTATAAATAGTATAAAAGACAGTTTTCACACCTTATTTATTTAGGTTAATATATGATTTACTTTTAAAATCGTAAAAAGTGTTCTTTCGTATCAATCTTTTAAATTACAACTGATGGAAAATTAGAAGAAAAATCAAGCTACTCTCGGTTAAAAACACTTTCACTGAATATTGATTTCAATCCGTTAAGTAGTTGAAATGTAAAAAATGTTTTTTAGGGCTCTTTACGCAAATTGCAAAAACTAGTGGAATAAACTCGTTCAATTTGCGTCAATAGACACGAACAGCAGCTATTGCTATAAACAAGTCCTAATTAAAAGTATTTAAAATTTAAAAAAGCAAGTGGGCCCTTGTCAGCCATTAACAAGGTAAATCTTAACAAATCGCAGACAACACAAATCAAATAACAATGCCACTTCGCCAACCGTGTAATTGTCATTATAAATAGTACAAAAGACAGTTTTTCCCCTGTTTCCCTTTTAATGAACTGTCAACTTGAATCATCGAACCTCAAATTACTGGTTGTTACAGTACTGTCCGTACAAAGGGGTACTCACCAGGGCCGAATTCTAAAAGAAAAACAGGAACTAAACTTATATGTATGACTTCGAAAAAAATATTCCATGAAAAATAGTTTGAGTAAAAACTTTACAATTTAAACAGTTTTCATTAACATGATATATATCTAGACGGAGAGAAAGGAATATTCTTTATAATTTGGTTATTATGCTCCTACATTAGTGGATACGTAGAAGAGATACATATGTGAACAAACCACGAGAAAAACCCTAGTAATGAATACGTTCACTCCAGTTTTTGCGTGATAAATATACACTTAGATATATATACACAAGAAGGTTAGTATAACTAAAGGTCAGAGGAACTGAAAGGCTTATTTTTAAGTATCTTATTACAAACATATCAAAATTCATTAGTCAGATAAAATCATGATAAGTTAAATAATACATTAATTATTTAAAAGCTAAAAAGTTTTGCAGATTTGTATTACAAATACAACCTCTACAAATGTCAAAATAACGTGAAATTTTATGCGATCTAGTACCCATATTTAGATACATGTCGACTTCACAACAACAATCCATAAGTGTTCGTTTAAAGCGACAAAACGAAGCCCAATGATGCCCGCAATAATTCCCAAATACATCTCTGTTCGTACACAGGAGTCGGGGGGACAAAACAAAGTGTTGAATATAATTGCTCCAATTTGCGAGGAGCACAGCGCGACGACGCAGATTGCTAATGACGTAACACCTTCGCTCTGACCCACCGGAGATGCTGTATTAGTGACGCAATCGGATTCGCATAATAACCCTCAAATAGCGGCTATTCATTTTGACGGTCCCATGGAAATGTTGTCAAAAATATCATATTCATGAAATCAATTGTCTCTTTGTTCATCTGTCCGTCTGATTATGAAAGTCAGACATGATCGCAAAAATTGTCATCTCTAATATTGTTAAGGTTTTTCAAATTCAAATTAACACTTAAACAGGCAAGACCTTAAAACAGATCTAAGTATCGTTAGTTAGATATTGAATAATAATATTATAATAGAAGGTATATTTAGATTATGAGATTTTTGAAAAATCAATTGATAAGGTTTTATACGTAGATCAAAGGTAACTGTGTGTAACAGTGCATTGAATTTTGAACTTTATAGCAGAATTTTCTGAATTGAATGTTGACGCATGTAGGCTAAGGGAATTATATTTATATTAAAAAAGTTAGAATAAAATATCTACGAGTACATTCTCTAAAGTTTCATTTCTACCGCGTGGGAACTGCACACACACACAATATATCTATTTGTTAAATTTATTCGTACTATATATTTAATACTAGCAGTTACTTGCGACTTCATGCGCGTGAGCCTTAAATTTTTGTTTCTAAAATAAAAGTAGCTTAAGTTACTCTTTATAACATCAGCTATCTTCCCCATCAAAATTGGTCTAGCCGTTTTAGAGATTATCCGGAACAGACAGAAAACAAAAATAGATTTTTTGTGATATAGGCAACGTACAGAAAGAATTTCATATGCGTTTAGTTTAGCTGTTATTTTGACATTACAGACACTTCAATTTGATTTATTCTTATAGATATCTTATGTAGTGCCATATAGACTTATAATACTTTCCTTTACTTTACTTTAAGGTATTTAAGGATAATCAAGCCTAACCCGCGTTACCGAAGCCGATCGATATCCAAACTCGTCAAGTACTTGCGAGCTTCCCCCTCTCTCCTCGAGCGGGCAAGTCGATGACTGCAAAGTTTTCTACTAATTAAGTGCGGTTAGTATCGCTTCGGATCTCCGAAATAACTTTCGATTGCCTTTAGTTATTGGTATTCTATTTGACGCTCTGATTACTATTAGAAGTTTAATCAGTGAATATTAAAGTCAATTTATTGGTTAGTTCATCATTTTTATTTTACTCGCAAACAACCAGAGTTTTCGTCAAGGCTTTTCTGTGGGTCGAACCCTAGTAAGTAGCTACATTTTGCTGATATAAAAACTTAATTTAAGCTTTTATATATCGCGAACGCAGCCGCGGACCAAAGTTAAAAATCTAAAGTAATGCACTAGTAAATTTAAAAAAATATATGAGTGACCTTTTAAAATGAAAATTTTGAACTGAACCTTTCAGAAACTTATTTTTTGATCTATAAAATTACACCGTAACGAAAAAAATGACTAAATAAAAACCACTTTTGGCGATTTTTGAAATCTTAAAAAATTTGGAGCGTCAATTAATTTTTTTTTTGAGTTGTCCTTTGGATGGAGACAGTTCCTTTGAGTTTTTTAAATTTGTGTGCGTGTATATATACATGGATCTTATTTGAAAAATTACATACATGGTGAAAACCGCTTAAAATTCCATTGCGTGGTTTAGGAGTTAGCGAAGAACATTGCACACACTACCACGTATTTGACACACACACGCTTATATACTCTTGTGTTTATTATTCAAACCAAATTAACAGTGTAGCCTTGGCGAAATCTGTGATCATAGAAGTATACTCTTTGACATTAATTATTATGGTCGAGTTTCCAGCACGAGCAATTACTAGTTAATTATTTGTGATAAACATAAAACACCTTCAAGTATCGAAAAATTATAAATAACAATCACTTTAACTTATAAAATAATATCTCTTGATAGGAATATACAAACTAAACTAAAACTCTTAACAGCCCCTTTGTGGCAATTCATATCGATTATGCGAAAGTTGCCATTAAAACCGCCAAAACTAGCGAAATTAAGATCAGACAGTCTACAAAGGCTGGTAATTTGTTAACTTTAGTAATCAGCTTTGCGTTAATCAAAAGTTTGTAAGATCACGAAATTTTGAATAGCGTTTAAGTATTCTATTATTATTTACATGACCAAATAGTATAAGTATATACAGAGGTCAGGTTAAAAGCATCTGAAATAAATGTGCATGTACCAAGAGGTTTATGAAAGTAGATGAAGTGAAAGTTGTTTGTCAGGATCGTCGCAAGTGGAGATCTATTGTCTGTGCATAACCCCACGGGGAATAGGCGTTTTAATGTGTATCATGCATTTGTATATTTAATTCTTAAATTAGTTTGAGTATTTATATATCTATTGCCTTTTTCGTGCACCACCTACAACGACTGATTCAAATTTCTTTGATCTAGGTTGCCTGGAAGAGATCGCTTTGAGCGATAAGGCCACCTATTGCCTAGAAAATATTGTGTTATCTCTTTTTAAAGTGTTATCTTTCTCTCTCTCTCTCTATTTCAATTAAATCATATCCAAGCGTAATAAAGGAACAAACAAACATACAAAAAATGTTACTAGTATACATAAGGATTAGAAATTTGTAACATGAGGGATGTTACCGTCAAGCGCAACTAATTTAAAAAAAATCCATAAGTCATTATTTCAGTCGTCATCCTTTAATTAGAGATTTTCCCTTTGTACCCTCCATAAATATTGTATTTCTGACGAACACAAAAGTTCCGTCCATCAGTCCTACTTAGTTAATTGAAACAATTAACCGAAGCACACGTAATGAGGGGACGCGAATAAAAACCTCCCGGTTGCCACTTGCCGGATGGAAAGTCCCTTTTAGGATAACGCTTAAACTTGCCTATTATTTAGGTATATAGTAACAGAATTCGTAAGAGGTGACCAAGTGACACACAGCCAGGTAGTACGGTATTTACCCGTCTGGATAGCTACCCACTGGTTTAGAGTATGTTACCATAAGAACCTTGAGTTTCGCTCCGGCATTAGACTGGAATCTGGCCAAGGTTCCAGTCTCCTTTAAGAACGCAGCAGCTTAATTCTAACATTGCAAATGTCCATAGGCGATGGTAACCGCTTTCCATCAGGTGGGCCGTCTGCCTGTCTGCTGAACTTATAGAATTAAAAAAAAACTTTCTGGCCAGCATCTAAGCCCGCATCCTTTCAGTTTGGGACGTGAGTTCGGTTACCACTAAGATACACCTGCGTATCACGGTTTTCGAAGTATCATTGGGGAATATCATACCGAGTTAAGGTCTCGTAGATCAAACGGATTATAAATTCAGGTCCTAATATGCGAATGACTAGTTCAAAACTCAAGACCTTGGACTTTGTATCAGCAGGGAAGCCATGCATCCAAATGTTGACAGACAAAATAATTTTAGGAAGAGTGTAATTTAGATAGATAGATAACACTTTATTGCTCACCAAATATACAATTTCAAAATATACAATAACAATAATGACAAGGTAGAGACAAAAGGCGGCCTTATCGCTGAAAGCAATCTCTTCCAGGCAACCTAAATTAAGGAATAACTTAATCTAATCTGGCGATGTAGGTGGTGCAAATCATTAAATATCATAAATAAACATACTTAAACTACATAACTTATAAATAAAATAAATATAATAGTATTAATAAATGGAATTATAATATATAATAGTTCGGTCAAATTAGACCAAAAAAATAGGAATGAAGTTACAAAAATTCGCACCCATCTGATAGGTGGTAGGATTGTTCAGAACACCATTCAAATTCAAATTTATTTAACCAAACTTCTCATTACATGAAAATATGTTAAGGTACGTTATCCTGGTTGTCACATTCTGAGCGAGATTTGGCTCCTGAAGAACCCTCCAATAGGCAAAAGCTGTATTGCAGGGATCGCATAATTTTATACATACATAAAATTCCACTAGAAATGAAATCTAAAAATTCCTCAACGTTCCGATACCTAGAAAAAAAATACTTGGAGTCAAAGGTCACAAGAACGAGTTTTTTCGCGATCAGCAAAGTTCAGACAAACATGGTAAGAAGGTCTTAATAACAGAGCCAGATATAACGATTCAAAAAGTTGTAATAGTACAATGTAATATTTACACTAGAACATATGTAATACAAGAACGTGGCTAGACATTTGTTATAATTAGCTCCATCTTTTGCCGCGGGACTTGTGTCGTGTTCGCGCTCCAGTGTTTTTATGCTAAGAATCATGATAAAGAAACAACTGAGCACGTTCCATTTACAATAATTAACTTTCGAAGCATAAAACCGCCGTCTTTATTTTCTTTCGGCAAACTCAATTAGAGAGTGGAAGTTTTGTAATCGAATTCGGATAAAATCGATTCAAGTTCGTCTTTTCGTCGAATTTCTTAATTATATTCCAATACAAGATACGTAGTTGCGACGATACCTACCGAAATGATAATATTATTTCATTCAAGTTCTCAATAAAGTTAGCGGGCACCGCGGGCGGTCAGGGCTGCGGGCTATTTTAGGGATGAATTGAAAAATAAATCAATTCAGCCAAATTGTAGGTCTTTGACTGTCATTTTTTCTATACCATTTATATTAATTTACATTACGTACTTTGAAAATCCCTTTGACACTGCCAAGCTGACAGATGAGCAAATTTTAATTTTAATAAAATCTGTTGAGTAGTTTTCGAGCTCAAACAAAACATCAACTTCAACTTATCTTTCATTAACCTTTTAAAAACACAGCAATGTTGCCGTCGCAATAAATTATTATATGAAATAATATAGATATACTTTTGCAAGAAACCTTATTAAGATTTCCCGTAATTAACACAAATAAATTGACATCCGACAGCCCTACTACCTAATTTCAGTTTATTCATTTCGATAAAATAAAGTTCGGAGTTCGGTCATCTTTTTTTATATTTCTCAACTGGTACTCTATTTGTGGCTCTATTTGTGTATATGTTATAGTCAAAGATCGAAAAGTTCGGATCTGTTTATAATTAATAAATGCGCTCTATAACTATACCCCATTCTCAGCGTTCTTCCAATTAATTCACACGAAGCTCTGGCATTTCTGGGTATGACTAGTCAAACCTCAGGTCTGACATAAAGTCAGTCAATGTTCAAATAAATGTCATTTTTCTGCCTTTGACTAACGAATTTGGAGAACCAAGAAGGTCTAACCTAGGAGAGACTAATTTAATCATTAAACATATAAACAGTTGCAGTACGAATCGACGTTTGACCGAGTCTGCCTTAGTCGCTTCCAGGATCGACTAGGCAATGCCCGAAACAGACTATATTACGTTCGAGGTTTGACTAAAAATACTTTAGTCAAAGGCCGAAATTGGAATTTACTTCAGGTTTTGCCGAAAGGCCTTGGTCAAATCTAGGATAAACCAGTCATTCCGGGAAGAGACTGCATGTCGACCTTTGACTATAGCATATACACAAAATTTGATACGAAATTTTCGGTCGTCGAATTCCCAGGAATTACCGGGATTGGACAGAATGATCGATGTAATGAAATTCAGATGAGTTCAAAGACAGTTTTATTTGAGGGTAGATAAAGTTTTTCTTTTTCAATGTTTTTTTGTAAAGCTTTTACATTGACGTATTACTAGTGTAATAATGATTGTTCATTGAGAATTTTGTTTTAAATCTAAGTTATTTATATTAAAATAAAACATATTATGAGTAGTATTTAATAAAAAAACATAGACGGCTATGTTTTGAAAATGTTATTATCGTATCAGCGGTAGATCCCAGGTACGGGGAGAGCTTCTGCTTGAAGTTCAGGGTTTATCTATTGCCATTGATAGGATGTGTTGAATTTCTTAAACACCCACTTTTACATAGGTAATATATTTTTTAAACTTTGTTATTTATATATATATATATAACCAAGTCGTGTTAGTTACACCATTTATAAGTAAAGAACAGATGGAACAATTTTTATGATTTTTGTGTTTTTGGAATTGTCTTCGTCCAGAACAGGATAATAAGTATTAAAATATGATATTCCTCAATAAATAAAAATATTATTTAAAAAATCTCACAACATCAGTCTAGCCATTCATGTGTTATCTTTCCCGGCCGATTTCGGCAATGGTGACTTCATTAAAACTCTTTTCATTTGTCTAATTTAGGTGAACTATTTTTGTGTGTGTTCAAGTGGGTTTTGAAATGGTTTCAATTCAATTTTGAACCAGGTAAATGGCATTGTAATCGGGTTCGGAGAATTTAGGTGATTTGTATGTATGTGTGTGTGTGTGTTCAAGTGGATCCGGGACGGATTAGATTCACGATTGGACCCAGTTGATGGCGCTGCAATCTGTTTCTAGATTTTTTATGTATGCTGGATACAGCTAGTTTGAAATAAAAGCTGGTAGTGTAAATCAAATATTCTATTAGTACGCAAACCAAATCGGAAAAATCCAATAAATAATACCTGAATAAATTCACACCTACGAAACGTATCTGATTTGCATAATAAATAAATATGCTGACCTTACCCGAAAAAAATATGAATCTATACATCGGCGGAACATCAAACATTGAACCGGATACAACTGGATCGGTCCGGTCCCGTAGAGAATTGATTCCGAACGCCGCAAATTATAAGTAGGAGTACTGGAAACGACTCCTTTGGCGGCAATAATAATATCTTGGAAGGAAAAATGGCGCGAATTCGCGGAGATGCGGTGGTTCGGGGCGCGAGCTCCGTCGCTATAAGACAGGAGCGGTAGCGTTTGAACTTAAAAATAGTAAAATTACCTAACGCCCAAGTTTGTGGTAAAAGTCGAGTTCAAATTTTTAAAGTTTAAACACATTAATTAAGTTATTATTTATCTATTTATGATGATATGTCATAAAATCGCCGATTTATTTGAAGTGAAACTTCTTTACAATCATTGTGTTCTGAAACTCGGTGGAACGAAAAAGCGATACTAAAAGAGTTAAACACATAAATCTATAGGACGAAGCCTACGGGAGAAGTAGCTAGAATGCATTATATTTAATAGTTTAAACACTATACTCATACGGATAGAGTTGGGAATGTTTTGAAATTTTTCGTTAATACTTCAAATCTCGTGTTTTAAGGCTTAGATATATTTTAATAATAATAATAAAAATATTTTATTTCAGACACAAAGATCCATAATTAAAACATATTTTACAATTTTAAATTATATTATTATAAATTAAATTAAATTAAATTAATAACTTTAAAAATATACATAAATATTAACAAATTAAATTGATTAATTATATATTATAAAAATATAATATGTGAAGTGTGATGTCATGAAATTTAGAATCATTCCCACCCCTCATCACACTTTTCACTTCTACTGCGTGTGAACTGCACACATACACACAATTTTCATTGTATACAAAAACCTTTTAAAAAATATACCATTTGTCCGCATCCCTATTTCCCGCTAAATGCTTTACCTTGTACCGTCGTAAGGGGAAATATCAGCGGATCTAAATTGACTTGAGGCGATCTCTTAAATCGCCCGAGCGTCGTACATTTTTGCACAAGACGCGTTGCCCACGTTAATGTTTAAACGGATACCAACGTATGCAACGCTTCAGCAACTACTGGGATTTAAAAATCTAATATATATTTCGTCTTTTATACATTTATGCCTTTTTATTAGATGCTAGCTTCTGCCCGCGTTATCGTCCGCGTGGAATAGTTAAAAAACCCCCCGATTTTGAAACATTCTTCATTGGTGCTCCGCTCCTATTGATCTTAGCGTGATTATAATATAACCTATAGCCATCCTCGATAAATGGGATATCTAACACTCAAATATTTTTTTTAAATCAGACCAGTAGTTCCTGTGATTAGCGCGTTCAAGCAAACAAACAATCAAACTCTCTAGCTTTATATATTAGTGTAAGATATTTACATTTAGTTATTATAAGGGTATGTGTAGGACAAAAAGGGTTTGGTTGAATTGTCATTGTATAAAAAATTGACGAACAAATAAAGGAAAAGTTAGGTGTCGCATAAAGAAGTGAAACATCTGGCTAAGAATAGAGTGGAGGCTCCATCAACAAGAGCTAGGTTCTTATTATATTATTAGCCGTGCCCGCAACTTCGTCCGCGTGGATTTTTTTACGAGGTACCTTAAAGAAAGGAGAAAAAGATAGCCTAAGTTATTCCTTACATCAACAGCTCATTTCAGAGATTAGATCCAGACAGACAGACTGATTAAAATTTTAAAAAAAAAATTGATGTAAGTACCGTATACCCGAGATTAGCCTGAAAATCCAGACAGACTAATTAAAAAAAATGAAAATAGATTTTTTTTAATAAGTGCCGTATACACTTCCATATGCATTAAGTAAAAAGCTATTATTTTGATATTACAAAGAGAAACTTTAATTTCATTTATCGGTATGTATGTATATTCAAGAAAAAAAAATAAAGAAACAGTAACTATACTAAGTTACTGTTTCTTTAAATTTCTTTCTGCTGGAATCGAACATAATTGAAGAAATATTGTGCTAATACTAAAATTGGATAGGTTTTATTAGAACTCAGTTTCAGTAATTTTTTTTAATAAGGTTTATACATATAAAGTAAAATTTACGTCTACTTCCTATCCTATGTACACCGCTTCACAATGTCCCTATCTAAAGAGAAGAAGAGACAAACTCCACAGTAAAGAGATAATATAAAAAATATTTTTTTGTTGTTGCCTGAAGCAGGCGAACAGGCGGACGGCCCACTTGATGGAGGACGGAGTGAAAATATACAACTTTAAAGTAAAATTACGTATACGAAAACTCTTTCGCAAAAAAACTGTAAACTCATCGCAGCCAGAATATTATTTGGCGGCTTTAATCGCTTCCCAAGTGATGCAGCTAAAATATTTTTAATAAGAAAAAGTAATCGTTGAATAACAAGGCAATTTTTCATCGGCACCAGAGACGTGAAAAACCGTTTTCAATTCTCTTTTTTAAGGTGTCACTAAACGGGGAATCACCGGCAACATTGTAGGTTGTAACAAAGGCGGCTGTAATATCGAGAGGCGGGCGAAAGATAAAAAATAATGCAAATTCACTCCAACACCTCCGGGCCGTAGGGCTGTTTACAATTAACCGGATATTAAAGACGACTATAAAATCATTTCATTTAAAAAGTATTAAAAAATATGAGCAGATTTTAAAATATTCGAACACGGTTTTATTGATATGAACATTTTTGGTCCTCTATATAATAATACTAGCTGCCCGGTAGACGTCGTCCTGCCTGGAAAAGCTTCAATCGATATGCCGACAGCAGCGCCACCTACCGGGTCCAATTGTGAATCAACTCAGAAACCTTCTTTGGCTCATGTAAAACAACTTTGCTAAAGATCATTATATCTATCTTATATATAATATAAAAGAAAGTCGTGTTAGTTACACTGTTTATACTCAAGAACGGCTGTACCGATTTGGCTGAAAGTTGGTGGAGAGGTAGCTTAGAACCAAGAAACGGATATAGGATACTTTTTATCCCGTTTGAACCGGTAGGTGGCGCTGAGATCGGGTTCTAGAACCCTCCTAATCACCTGGAGCGATTTTGTTTTTGTGTGTCGCAGTGGGTCCCCGGATGGTTTAGATTCGCAATTCGAACCGGTAGGTGGCGCTGGGATCGGGACCTAGATTTTTATTTTTTCAGAGCAGGACAACGTCTGCCGGAGCCGGTAGTATTATATTATATTAACATTCTTTTTCTCGCATGACTTTCGTCCATCCTCATTATAGTCGTATGCCCATACCAACTTAATTTTCTTCAATCGCGACATTTTCTAGTACAAACAAAATGGCGTAACAAGCAGATCGCAACCCTAATTCCGCGTTCGAGAGTAACGGCCGATCGTTACATGAGATAACGGAGTTTTTCCTCGGAATCGCGCCTCTCGTTAAACGAACATTGTCCTTCGCTATTCGTTAAACTCAAAAGTGATTCAGGTAGTCGTTTGGCTCAAGTGCTCCTTATCATTTGTTGGCTGAAATGAGTTTTTTTTCTATTATTCTTTGAGTTTTAACTCGTCGGTTGCCGAGTTACGTAAATTAACGATTCTTCTTCTTTCAGTAGATGGATGAAATAAAAGATACTTGTACATCAGGACTTCTTTTGTAAAATGAGGCAAACAAAAAAAAGTGTGCATGTACTAGTGTACACACGTAAGAAGTGAAACTTCTTTATGACCTTATTTTTCGAAAAATTATCTACTATATGCAACTTTACAGAAATTGGTTAAATAAAAAATAATAATTAAAGTACAATAAAGAAATACTACAATGCTTGTCTCCCAATCCATCAACCACCATCCTAAGCTAGGCTACCCTGCAAAATAATGTGACGCGTAACCGAAAAAAGTGACGTGACGCGTAACCGAAAAATGTGACGGTAATTTTTTCCAACGCCGATAAAGAAGTTTCACTTCAAGAATATTTAGTAAAAATTAAAAAGAAACTTTTCAGTTGAATTCTTCGTTATATTTCACAGGAAACAGTAATTCGGGATTTCACCATTGCCCAATAGTGGGCATCCAACAAGAGGGTAGCTAAAAATTTACGACACTGATAGCTGTGTCGTCGACATTCCAAGTTTAAATATACGTCAGCTTCTTTATTTATTTTTTGAGTATTCTTTCACATTTTTCATTATTCTTTGAGTTTTAACTCGTCGGTTGCCGAATTACGTGAATTAAAGATTCTTCTTCTTTTAGTAGAGATGGTTGAAATAAACGATACTTGTACATCAGGACTTCTTTTGTAAAATAAGGTAAACAAAAATTTTTTTTAGTAAAAATTAAAAACAATCTTTTCTGTTGAATTCTTCATTATTCAAGTCTTAGTCCACTCTACCACAGAGGCTATCGATGTATGTATGATGGCTACTGACAGACAGACGGAAAGTTAGGACAATTGTATAAGCTATTGAGGTTTTTATCAAAAACTAGTGGTCGCCTGAGGTCGAAATGCGACCATGATAATTAATGTCAAGGACTTTACTTCTATAATCACAAATTTCGCCAAAGCTACACTGTTAATTTAACTTGAACAATAAACAAAAGAGTATATATGCGTGTGTATGTCAAATACATGGTAGTGTGAGTAATTTTTTATTATTGATTTAATGCATATTGTATATTATATCGAGGTCTTCATAACAAATGGGCGTACAGACAAAAGTTCAGTTCAGTTTTACACAAGGGACAAAATTGTGAATAAAACAAAACTACTTGATTGTATAAGGCTGAAATTCGGAAGGGTACAATTTAAATGCTCACCAAAAATATTTTTTGTCCCTTAGACTAAGCACCAAATAAAATATATTACTTCATATAAATTTAATCCACTCTATACCGAGGTGCCTAAAAAACAATGTTTTACGTTCCAAAATAAATATACACTCATCAGAATAATTGTACGTATTGTATTTAAATTTGTCTTTGCTTATCAAAATGGATAAATGACCACCAAATATTGTTTTACTAAAACACTAACATTCAAACCGAAAATTACAATTCTAAATAGTTTAAGTGTAATCAAATTATCCAACTTAAAACCAAGAGTGGAAAAAATGCATATTCAATTAATTATCGAAGTTTGAAATTCACGAGAATGATCTGGTAATTTTGTCGCCGAGATGTTTTTTTACGTTTTTTGACGGGATTTATTTAGATAGGAGACGGTATGTATCCGAAAATTTAAATATGTGGAGTTTTAAACAGTCGGTTAGGTTAGGTTATGTGTAGACCAAAGCGCCGGCTGATAACCATTCACTATTTATCTTATATATAAGTGAAATATTAGTGAAAAACAACGCAATATTATATATGGTAATAAAAATATATTTTTATCGCATATCATTAAAAGGAAAATAGCTTCATTTCTACAATACTTCTGGAAACACAATTTGGTGAGCATTTATCCATTCTGGTAGGTATTTCGAATTTGTTGGTAGTAAATTAGGTGCATTTCTGGTAGGCGTTTAAACACAAGCCAATTCGGAATACCCTTCTATTTAGGTACACTTGCGTACTGGTAAGACTTTCTAAATTGTAACATGCATAGATTTTAGTCAATAACAAAAAGTTGCATTTTGCAGTCCTTCTCTATGTTAACTATAATTGTGCGAATTTTCATACTCCTCCGTTCGCGCAATTTTCGTAAAAAGGGGTACAATGTTTTTGCGTCACGTAATTAATATATAGACGCTTGGGGACTCCACAAAGTTCAAAACAAGTTAAAAAAGACTCGCCTTCTGAAATCGTCTGATTGAGGGAGGTAGAAATAATGAGAGACGATAAGGATAAATTGCTTGGAAATGTATTTACTTGTCCACCGTTTAGTTTTTATTATGATGTTTTATACTGTTACGAGTTGCAGGACTCGAATTAAAATGCCGTTGGGATTATTATAGAATTTATTAGATCTATACAAACATCTATAAAACAGGTACAAATATAACTGAACACAACCAGTCGAAACGCAATGCACGATTCAATAACACGCGCAAAGTTCGCCACTATATAGATTACCGAGTGTACACTCGTCTTGCCTCGCTTGTGGTTGATTTTATAGACATGTAAAACCTTTTTATTGGTTTTAATATTTATGTTAAGCATAGTGATTATATCCGTATTGTTAATCTCAGCGTCAGTCATTGTCAACATTGCCATTTTATTTTTACACGCGTCTATATTTTACAAATGTAAAATGTATTAAAATGTTGGCAGTATTGTTCCTTGTACTGGTGCAAGCTAAAATCGACTTTAAGGTCACGATCATTTTCGTTCCGTGACTGTACAATAAAGAGTTGTGATGTTTTATGAAAGCAATTTTCTTTCTACAGATATAAAATCAGTATACAATCACACTGAATGTGATGATCTGTAACTTACCGATGGCACTGGTTCAATAGTCGAGAAACGTTTAAAAAACAGTAAAAAGGTGTCACAAATTGAAACCTCCATAGACGTCGAGGAAAGGAAATGATATTCCTTATGAAAAGGAAATTACAGTTTTTGTATTATCTCCATTTCACTGCTATTAGATCGTTCATTGGGCACGTTCGGAGGCCAAAGATGGGTTCCTTGAAAAATAATTATAATACACTTGCCTGCGAAAAAACCGACCATCTCAAGATAAATTATCTTAGATTTTTCGTCGAGTTTTTCTTGGTAGTTACCGTTTCAACACAGCGACTTATAACAAGGCTCTTTTCAACTAAGTCTCCAGGTAAGAAATCTAGATTTCATTTTGATTAATATAGTAACTTTTTCTCTTATTGTTAATTTTGCTACAAATTGCTTTATTCTTCGAAATCCCTGTTAATATTATAAATGTCCCTATTATAATATGCGAAAGTAATTCTGTCTGTCTTTTATTGTATTAGATTAGTTATGGTATTGTTAAAAGAAAAAATGACCATTTTTCAAAGAAAGAAATTACTTTAGCCATTCAAGATTGTTCTTTAAGACAAATATTATTGTATATACTTCCCCAGATAAAAACGCGCCTACGGACTCTATCTCATAGGTGGCGGGGAAAACGGAGGACCTTTTCTACCTGCTTAACATTCGATAAGTTAAATTTGGTAAGTTCTATGGTAAAAAAAAGAGGAATGAATAAAAAAAATTGTCACTTTTTTGCTTATAACTTCTTTAATTTTTAATTTAGGGCAAAATGTTATATAAACATATTTGTAGGCAAAACAATTTGCTACAAATTATGACTTTACAATTTTTTTGTAAGACGCATAGTTTCCGAGATATCGCGAAAAAAGTGTTTTCACCACTTTTTCAAGATGGCGGCCGGGGGACAACGGTCCCCCACACGTCCCAAAAATAAAATTGCGTCCTCTAACAAATGCAATATTCTGCTCTTAAATTGTAAGATTTCAATGGAGTATTAGGATTTGTTGTGAAAGGGTAACACACTAAGTTATTTTCACTTTAACATATTACCACGGATGGATGATTAGATCGATACTCAAGCATTTAATATTGTTATGTAGAATATCAGCAACCGAACTCGACCAGAACTAGCTTGAAACTCAACTAAGAATCCGTCTAACTTTGCACCCATTACACTATAACCGGCAGAAATTGCGTTTGAAGCGATTGTTTATTAGTTAGATAGCGAGTTAGCGATTCACCGAGACAAGTTATAGCCGCGCCGTGTATGGTACGATCATAGTACGATAGATGCAGGCATTGGTAGATAAAGGTACGTTGGAACTAATAGCATGACTACAAGCTTGGTACATATAGTATACAGTAGTTGAACGGCATCAATTAACTTGATTGCGATAGAGAGACTTCCATATTATGATAAATTATTACTTGCTACCGCCACAATTAGTATGTAACATAAGGATTTTGAAATAAAATGCTTTAATAGTATAATGCAGTACGCAGCGAATGAAAACGTATACAATTTTATAATAACTTGAAAAACGCCTGATATAATATTCGGAGCAATAAACGCTACAGGCGTTATAAATATAATTATTTTGTAGGCGGCAATACTTATATACATGGTGTCAACACAATAAAGAGTTCCAAACAGATGACGAATGTAAGTGGACATTTGTATATCGTTATTTGGCTACAGAACCACAAACAAGCCAAAAAAGCTGCAAGAAAATTATCGAAAATAATCAAAAATATTGTAGTCACATTACGGCTATTGGAAAATGGCCGAAGCGTCAGAATAAAAATAAAATAAAATACGGCACTTAAAACTGTTAAAACGTACATAGTTTTATTGTGTGTATTAATGGGAAAAACTTAAGAAAATACTATTTTCCGTATAATGTTAACTACTTCAAAAGGCAATTTATTCCCGTCCATCGATATAAATAAAGAATTATACACAAAAAGATATGTTTTTTTATTCTTCCTAAAAGCTTAGCCACAACTTGGCTATGTGGCCTTAATAATTAACATACATACATACATAACTTCACGCCAGATCCCTTGCGGGGTAGGCACGAACAACTGAGCGCCATTCAAGCTTATTCTTACACACCTCACTTGCTTCTTTGACATTCATAGCTCTTGACATGCACACTCGTACACACACACCCGTCGTTCTTAAGGCTTAATAATAAACAATCAACATACATTAAATGAATTTATACCATTTCTAAGGCTGTTAATATGAATACACTCATCTAATACATGAAAGACATGAGGAACAATTTGGTGTAGATCCTAATCTCTTCATGTTAACACGTTTTAAAATTTGTTACAGTATATTTTCTATTCAACAGTTGATTATTAACCCAAGTTAACCGTAAAGGATCTTTTATACCAAATGACTTTTTCTTCAGATCTTTCGTCAAAAATTTAACATATACGTACATACATAATATCACGTCTGTTTGCCATGGGGGTAGGAAGAGACTATGGATCTCCACTTGCGACGATCCTGAAAAACAACTTTCGCTTCACTAACTTTCATTAACCTCTTCCAACATGCACGCTTATTTGAGATACTTTTTACCTGACATCTCTTTAACACTTCTGATATTTGAACATGGTGTGTTCGTTTCGGTCTACCGGTAAATACACTACCATTCACAATACTCTCATACACCTGTTTTCTGAGTCTACTTGAGTCCATTCTCTCTACATGTCCAAACCACCTTAACATTCCCTTTTCAACTCTTGTTATTACATCTTCTTTCAATCCACAACGTTACCTGACACTGTTTTTTATCATATCATTCAATATAACTGCACATATACTTCTCAAAGCTCTCATTTCAACTGTGTCTATCCTACTTTCATGCTTCTGGCACTTTAAAACATTCAAGACCAACTAACCCAAAGAAATATTTGCGTTTAAGAGTCAATACGCTTTCCTAAGCCTTATACAGTCAACGACAATTAAAATAGATAACCATAAACCAACATGGATGCCAAGATAGCTCCTTATCCAGCTTTTCTTGGTAAACAAACGTCGAATTAGGCATAATTTACTCGAGCATGTTACAAACTACTCTATGCTCCATTGTGCTGTCAATCACAAGACCATACTGATATACTTTATATCTCTTATTAAAATCACTGAAAATTAAACTTTATTCCTTCAGTGTAAGGATGAGTTCAACCGCGAAATATGCTTTGCTTGCTACAATATCTTTGCTGCTGTTTTATAAGATATTCGACCTAAATGCATCGAGTTAAGGTTCACATATGGGTCTGGTATTTATTAATATGGAGAGAGCAATGGGAAAGTTGGATGGTAAGTTTCAACTTTTTGCTAAAGGAAGCCTGTTTACCCGGACTTTGAAACTAGAGGTTAGATTACGCATTCAATACTAACTTTAATGACTGTCTTACTAAGGGCTCCTACACATTATGCCGGCGATCTGGCTGGCGGACATGCCGCTTGTGTTATGGATATAAACATTATTACCACCTGAATGCTGACAAAAGACAAAATCACACCTGAGTACCTGTAGACATTTTATTACCTTTTCTTCATTTTACTTCTTTTGTTTACTCTGTGTTTTAAATTTGTAATTAGAACAGCCCATTGTGTATTGTAATATTTAATGGTAGTCATTAGCCAGGTGAAGAAATTCAGTGCACGCGGCCGAGAGTACATTTGTATTTGTGCCGTTTAAAGCAATGCCCCAATGAAGAGATCGTTAGTTTACGTTAATTTTATGGAAACCAATGACCGTGCGAAGTGGAGAATAAAAAGTAGGACAGCGGAGCCCGGGGTTCAAGGCAGACGCCCCGAATGCAACCGGGATTCACTCAAACGATGATGATGATATGTTACCAAAGCGCTGCTGGCTTCGAAGAAATTTGATGACGCTCTTTTTGAAAAACTTTATGTCATAGCGCTGTGGGAAAATCTCATGTGAAATTCACTTGAAATGAAGATGACAGGTTTTCAAAGGTTGTGAAGTGATTTCATTTAAAAAATAAGAGGAAAACGCTCGCAAAAATAAGCGGTAAATAATTTTTATTTTGAGTTTATCCCTGAAACGGGCATTAATACACCGCTCGCAGGCGATTTAAGCGGAAAACGTTGAAACAAAACATTATTTGAATATAAATACGGGGGAAACACGATGGATGCAAATTCGTTTGATTTATTTGACGAATAGTGGTCCGAGCTTTGCCGAGAGAAAGCATACAATAATTTATGAATCGAGAGCTTTACTACGTGTTTCCACTTTTGTGTCGAAATTTTTTACTGTAAGCATTACTTGACGTATAAAAATAACTTATGTTACATACACCACTATATGAGTGAATTGTCTTCATGTGATTGCAAAATTAATAGTCAAAATTTCACTGGAAACTGCTATTTATTTAACGCCCTTGTTTTTTGAATTGTTGTCTGGAATGTAAATTTTTAGGATATCGAAAATAAAGTTTCACTTCGATTTCTTACAGGGTTCAGAGGATATATGAAGTCTAAGTCCCACACAAGCAGGCAAGCACAGATAGTTATCTTATACTTATATATATAGCTGAAGAGTTTGTTTGTTTGCTTGAACGCGCTAATCTCAGGAACTACTGGTCTGATTTGAAAAATTCTTTCAGTGTTTGATAGCTCATTTATCGGGGAAGGCTATAGGCTATATATCACCACGCTAAGACTAATAGGAGCGAAGCATAAATGAAGAATGTTTCAAAATCGGAGGGTTTTGAAAAACAAATTCCTCACAGACATCGTCGCGGGTACAGCCAATTAATAATAATTAGAAACTGCGAGTATATCATAATTCTCTAAAGTAAAATATTTCATCGACAATTGCGAAAATAATTAAACAAAAACATACGTGTCAATAAATGAAAATAAAAGCTTATAAAAAAGGGGATATACCGAATTGGTGACAACAATCACGATTCATAAAGCATCTTATAAGTGTATACGACTTTGCTTTCGTATCATGATGGATGGGTGTTTAATACCATGTTATTTTATCAGTTCATTTAAGCGTTGTTAAACATTATAAAAACAGAATTATCTTGTTTACATATTATAACATAATGCCGCTCTCTGTGGGAGGTGAAAGACTTGTACAAATATTTTTATTTTAAGTGGAGGTTACGCGTTTACTTTAAGAAAACCCACAATAATATAGTTACTATTTTAATGTATTAAGAATGTTGAAATGCAAATTGTATTATATGATAATATAGCAAAGATTGCATTTGTAATATATCAGGTTGGTAACTACGTATATTCTAATTTCTTCTTATAAAAAAGTAACAAAATAATTCTAGTAAAATTAAAATAAGTATCTGTCACCTGATTGAAATACAATAATAACATTATAAAAGCTTTCAAGAACCTTGAACCAAGGGATCCTGAGACGATGAGCCTATAGAACTCGAAATATTTGTAATTGATTCTGCAGGTGATCAGAGGGCTGGTCAACTCTGGTGGTGATCAGCTAGTCTTCTGGGTACTTTGCCATAGAAGAGACTACAATAGATGAATTATAATCTTCTGAGTCTATTGATACAATACATAACTAATATTGATAGCGTAGGTATTAGGTTTACTCATGTAAAGATTCCTTTTATACATACATACATACATACATACATAACTTCACGCCAGGTCTCTTGCGGGGTAGGCACGAACAACAGAGCGCCACACTGGCCCATTCTTACACACCTCACTTGCTTCTTTGACATTCATAGCTCTTGTCATGCACGCTCGTCTGTTCTTAAGGCTCCTAACAACACCTGCTAATACATAATTCCTTTTATAATTTAGGTAATTATAATAATAGATAGAAATACGATATATTGGTATGTATGACAGCATTGTGAATGATAGTATGATGTGTATACAAATAAATGACAAGTCTTTCAATAATTACATTATATTTATATTATAAACACAGAATATATAAAGTTTGTAAGAATGTACACACTTATTATACAGAAGGATTACTCGTTTATTTAAATTACAATTATTGCTTTCAATGTTCTGGACTTACTAAAACACGTTTTGCACATCCCCGTGATACCTAATGACTGTCTTTGCCACGCCTTTGCTATACCTTACCAGGTAGCAGGGGCGAGGCTCTGTCTGTGGAACGATACTGTCTAACGGGGCTGTGCTCCACGTACTGGGCCAATGATTTATTCAAGATTTTCATTATTTAACACGTTTTAAATTATATAATATACCTACGCTACAGGAGACTTGGTGCGGGTAGACCACGAAGTACACACCATGATCAAATAGCAGAAGTGTTAAATAAAACTCAGGTAAAAAGCACATCAAACAAACGTGCATATAGGAAGACATTAGTGGAAGTCGCAAGTTCTGACCCATCGTCTCTGCCGATCTCCATTGGAAATAGCCGTGACAATATGTGTGTATGTGCGATATTTCCGAATTATAACTCACATCGAGGAGAGTGTAAAATAATTGCGCGAAGCAAATGGTAATGCCCATTTCGGCAGCAGTGATAGATTTACTCGATACTAAACGGCTCGCATGGAAAAAATTGATGACCCTTATGCCTGTACCGGACGGTGTTTTCCCCCAATTTTTTATTACACGTTCCTTTTATTTCAGCGATATTTTCATGTACAACTTCAATTTGCCTACGCATTTTGTATTTCTGTATGAATGCTTCGCAATGTAAATAAATATATTTTTTGGTTTTTCACTAAAATATTTTTTTTAATTATGCCCTGGAATGAAAATGTTCGCAAGTTTTCAAATTGATTCCTTTCACGTACCGTAAGCACATCTAACCTTCGAACTAAATCGCAGAATGGACTGTTGCACAGGAAACTATGTTTAACTATTTGAAAATAAAGTTTAGAATTATTTCGATCAAAATTGTTATATTTTCTATCTTGTCTTTTTTTTTTTTTTTTATTGTTGGAGTTCAGCAGACAGGCAGACGGCCTACTTGATGGATAGCGGTTACCATCGCCTATGGACATTTGTAACACCAAAGATACTACTAATGCGCTGCTGCTCTCTTGAAGGAGACTGGAGCCTGGTCACTAATGCCGGAACACAACTAAGGGTTGTTATGGCGACATACTTTAGACCAGGGGTGGTAGCCATCTAGTCGGGCAAATGCCCTACCACCACTGTCTAAGACGATTGTTTAGAGATATAAAACTTTTTTATTGGTTTTAATATTTATGATAGCGTAGTGATTATATGTGTATATTTGTTTCTTATTGTCAATTTTAGTGTCTCCCATTGTCAACAATGCAATTGTCTTTTTTCACATTTCTCTATTTTATAAACGCAATATTTATTAAAATTTTGGCAGTACTGTTTCTTATACTCGTTCAAGCAAGTCAACTTTAAGATGACGAAATTTTTCATACCGCGACTGTATATACGATAATTACCTAGATTATCAGATGCTGACCTAAAAATTTAGCGCGTTATTTTGAAAATCAATTAATACGATTCTGAGTTAGAAACATTGATTTATCAACATTTTTATTGAAAAATTTAAAACTTCATCAAAATCAACTAACATATTCTTTTAAATACAAATTTTCACTGCTTTCTGATATCGCCGTGATACTGAAATTGAAGAGGCTCACACTACCCTTGGTGATTCTTTTATTGAAAAATTCAAAATTTCATCACAAATTCCACAAATTTTCACTGCTTTCTATATTTCTCATATCGTCCTGTTACTGCTTCAATGAAACAAAATTTTGCCAATACCTCTCATGTTATAATAACGTAAAAGTACTAGCAAGTGATTTCTATGGCACATTTAATTGTAAATATTGTAGTTAAATATAAAAATAAAAAGGTACTCACGTTCGTGGTCTGGCCGGTCAAATGTCGATCTCAGCATGCCTGCAACAATAAATTATTATTTTTAAAATAAATAATACAACGGACTAACATTGTTAATTAAAAATAAACTCTTATAGTGACGCTTAATTATGAGAAAAATTTGCAAAAAAAAAATTCAGTGTTCGATAGCCCATTATCGAGGAAGGCTAGAAGGCTATGTATATTATCACGCTATGGCCAAACTGGTTTTTTAACTACTCCACGCGGACGAAGTCGCGCGCAGAAGCTAGTATAATACATAAAAATTATTTACACCATGATTGAGATCCTCCTTCTTTTAAACTCGTTTAAACATGCCAAAGAAAATGAGTAGTTGTGGAGAAAAATAAGGAATGCATAGACTGTGATAAGAACAAAACTTATTATTATGTGTTGCGTCCAGTAATAACAATATGTACCGTAAAGTTACATTAGTTACAGGTAAGTACAATAACCAATAAATTAAATTTCACCCATCAGCCATCCATTGCAGTGTTAGGTACAGTCGTCAATAAAAGCTTTGGCCAATTAGCTTGTGTAACGCAGTGTGCAACATCGACCGTTGTTATAGCAACCGGGTGTGTCGGACACGTGCTAATTGCCCGGCCCCGTCTGTTTGTATCACATTTTGTAACGTTTAGCACCTCGAGAGTGTTACTTCTGGTGTTCATTGAACGTGCTTGTACAGGCTTGTACAATTTTGGGTGTCATTTTGATTGGCTATTGTCAACAGAATACAGGGGTGAACAACACACGTTTAGTAATAGTGAATTTATTGGAATATATGGTCATAGTAAGCGTAAAAGCACTGTTGGTTAAAAGACCATCAAGAAACAGTAAATTAAAAGGAGACAAAATTTGTTAAGCATTTTTTACTTATATTGCATGAATTCAGCAGGTAAACGGCCCAGCCGATGGAAAGCGGACATTTATAACACCAAAGGTGCTGCCGCCTTATAAAGGGAGACTTGAACCTGGCCACTAATGCCGGAACACAACTAAAGTTATAATGGCGTGCCACCTGGCAAAAATAAAAGGCTTTGAAAAAATGTAATGTGGTTACTGTCACCTATAGACGATTGCAACACCAGTGGCAAAACCATCGTGTGGCCAGGATAAGATAGGAGGGATAGGATAGACATAGAGGGACATCAAACAAGAGGAATGCGATAGGCAATGAAATTGGGAGATGAGATAGGGGGAATGGCAAGTGGAGCGTAGAGTTGTTAAAAAAAACCTCTCACTCAAGACTAACCATTTCACACCAATCCAGCCGATCCTAAGCGCTGTAATCAAATAATGTTTCCAGCATAGCTCGATCACATCAAAATTTTTAATTACTATATTTTAAAAATTCAGTACATTTAAAGAATAAAAGATGCAAATTATTTTCAATAGAATCGCTAAAAATTATAGAATATCTAATAATAACATTTCAAATGTAGCATTACTTAGTAAGAAAAACATGGACTTGATTGCTTTGCAGAAAGTTAGTTGCAGTATTGGGCTGTTGAAATGAGCTTCAATTACTTAAATGCCATTTGGCAAGGGCTTACAAAAGCTTTGTTCTTTAAATTGAATAAATAAATAATTGAAACTATATTTTATCAAGCGTTACTTTTGTTAGTTTAAATTAGTCAAGTGTTTTAATTAAATATGTATTATTAAATAAAATTACTGATTGAAATTTAAATTATTTAAATTAAATGTTAAGCATTTTGTGATCGAGCGTACTAGAGGTCAAGTTTGTACAGTGAGTTAAAAAATCAGAAAAAGAAAGGGTTATTCGAACCAACAAACTCCGATTTATTTTAAGAATTTTTGTGCCAGTCTGCCAGAGGATCACGTGAAACAACTGAACGGGTTGAAATTAAACTAGACACAGGCATTGCTTATATCTCGGGTCAATAGTAAAGATACTTCTTATTCCGATAAATGACGTCATTTCTTTGGGATGGTTGGATATAGAAAATAGATGGCGAGTTTTTTTGCTTTTGTAGTTCAATAACACGTACGTTATCGTCAAGGCAACGCAAACGACATTTCGATGGCGCAAGCTGGTTATTAAATATAATAGTTTTTATTGCATGAGTCAGCAGACAGGCAGACGGCCCACTTGATGGAAAGCGGTTACCATCGCCATGTAAATTTGCAACACCAACGGTGCAACAAATGCGCTGCTGCTCCCTTAAGGGAAACTGCAACGTCTCAGAACACAATTCAAGGTTGTTATCGCGACTTACTCTAGACCAGGGGTGGTACCCATCCAGTCGGGCAAACACCCTGCCACCCTGGTTGTTTTGTCGTCTTTTAAGACAGGCCCCCCGGCCGCAGGAAATTGTATTCTTTCTCCGTTACTGCACGGACATGATTAAAACTCAAATTATTTTTCTCAAACGTTGACCATTTTGTGACGAAGCGTACTTTGTGAGTTCATTGTAACTAAAAAGGAGATAGTGAATGAAACGACTCTGTTACATTTAAAAAAAACTAGGAAACCAATTAGTGTTGAATGTGTTCTTTATTTTTAGATCATAGTTTCTTTTACAAACTACATAAATTAATTAATATCATGGTTTCACATTTATATTTAGGTCTTTCATTAAATATGAACGATTGTATATTTTGCGTAATTAAATCTTACTAGATTCAGACGAATAAAAGTATAGACGGAGCCTATGTAAACAAAGTTTCAAATGAAGTGAAGCATTTTTTTTACAAATTTGCCTGCCTAAGCTTATCTATAATGGTTTAGATTTTTAAACATGCCATGTCTGTACATTTAAGTTTAAAAAACAACTGGAATAGTATAAACGACTGAGATCGCGATGCAATTTCTTTTTCGATTTCTTGTCTATTTGCTGATTTGTCTGTTTGTTCCGGGATTCACGTTAAAACTACCAGGCTGATTTCGATACGGTTTTCGCTAATCGACAACATATTTATAGACTTTAAAATTAGCGCTGCTTTTTATCCAGGGACTCCGCCAGGATTTATTGTAGGAATGTTTTAAAATTGTTGTTGTTGTGTTGTTGTGCCTACCCCGCAAGGGACCTGGCGTGAAGTTATGTTTGTATGTAATTATTTAAAATGGCCGAATGAATTTTTTTTTATTTCCAATGTAATTTTTTTACTGAACAATATCATATTTTATGTAATAAAATGTGCAATATTTTTTATGCCGGAAATCCCGCGGGAATTTTCCCAAAAGCGGTTTGTAGTTGTCCGGGTGCATAAAACGATAGTTGCGGTACTTTGTGTCTCGGGAATCCCGCGATAATTTCAAGTGAATCGTGGCCGAATTCGCGGCCATATCCCAGTATAGTATACGTGTAGTTATCGTCTGTATTGTGAATAGTAATTTAACCACTGGAAACTATTCTCAGTTCATCCGATTTTAGGGGGACCTAAAATGGGCATTGTCCTTTGGGATATTGTACTTAAGTGATGTATCAACACTTTCTGTTGAGTGATATTATTATTTTTAGTGTCCTTAAACCAAACCCCCCTAAAAACTTTCAAAACCCATTAACTACAAAAATAAACCCATTCCCCATAACATTGTTAATACAGTTCAATAGCTTCTTCACGCCCTGAGCCCACCCCTTGAAGGCACATCCGTTAAATTATATTTCACCAAAGAATTTCACACCTCGCTCCTATGTTATCGAAGATATGTGGATCCATTGACTGCTTACAATGAAATAATAAACACTCCTCCCCCTTGTGCCACGTTGCGGATGAATGTGTTATTTTTTACGTCTATTTCTTTTTGTAGGGGTGAGGAAGGTTGTACAGAAAAATAGAATTCTGCTTCCTTGTGACTTGTATTTAAAAAGATAAGACGGTTATGTGCGTGTGTGACCACATGCATACAGAACATGTAGAGGTGAAAAAATGACTACTCTTTTGCCACCGACACTGTTTAAGCGAAATTGCAGTGTCTCAAAATAAAATGCAACATATACGTAATTTGCGTATAAATTTTAATGGTAAGTATTTATTTTTAATATTTACAATGATTGTATTGAAAGCAAATTTAACTAAAATATACCTATACTAGCTTAATTTACAAAAAATAAGAGACATTACATATGATAAATGGGTCCTAAATCACTGTCACTTGGGAACGTTCCCAAAACAACGGTCGCGTTACCACGTTGTATGGCAACACTTATTCATTGCCCAAAATTCAGGCCAGAGTAGAACCTAGCTGCTAATGCCGAAATACATAACTTTCATTAAGAAATCTGTAAGATTGGTGTTTAAAATAAATATCTTCATATTAAATAGATGAAGGTATCTTCTTCTATCTTTTAAAACGACTCATTGACTCTTCGGGTGCTCAGGGGGCTCATTCAAGTAGTGGATGCACTTAATAAAGTGAAAATAAAAGCCAGTTTCAAGATCGAAGATATATCTATTTAAGTGTCTTACATCACTTCTAATATCATAGCACACTCTTCATTGGTGACCCAGACGTGATGTAAGGCTCTTGAATAAATATAATTTCGATGTTGAAACTGGGTTTTATTTTCACTTTAGTAAGTGCATCCACTAAAGTATGGCGATGCAGCGAGGTGACGTAGCCAGCCTTCTGGGACCCATTGACATCGATGACCTAGGCTCAGTTTTCTATTTATAGTCATAAGTAGATTATAATGTAATTTTAATTTCCCTTCTTGTAGGTACTAGATTATATTATTTTCAAAACAATAATTAAAATAAACATTAATCTATTAATAAATTAATAGAGGTCGTTGGAACAATACATTGCATTTGCATATAGATAAGTTGAAGTGCTGTGTTAGAGTTCAAGCGCCGCGCTATTTCTGGCATATTGATTGATATGAACACATCACACACTTGCATATTTTATGTAGAAATAACACGTCGTTCTGCATCATTTGGATCGAATTTACTTCTTTAAGTGGGTTACACAATATGTCAAAACATCATTTTTAAGCCATATCTCAACCGATTACATTTCTTCGGCCCAAAAGCCCTTGTATCCTTTATTGTTAAAATTCATAACATACAAATTTGTCGTAGTAAATTCTACCAATTTATACATATTAATCATCTTAACACTAATATATATATAAAATGTGTTTGTGCAATTCACACACGGCAGAAGTGAAACTTTAGAAAAGTAGCCTACGAGAGAATGATATCAGGAGTATAAGGATAATTATAAGATTTATTATTTTTATAATATTTTTACCAAGCTTAAAAAATATTTTATACAGAGTGCTTCAAAAAATGTATACACACTTTGAACTTCCATAGAAAATTTATTTACCGTTCTACAAAGTTAAATTAATAAAATAGAAAGCTGAAAGTCCAATGTAAATGAAACATAAATAACAAATGTTAATACTGTTCAAATTGGTGACCTGCAGCATCAATACAATTCTGAGTACGAGTCACCACAGATTCTGTACATCGTATCAAAACGTCCAATGAGATTTCTCTACACACTGCTTGAATCTCATTCCAAAGAATGTCTAGGGTACGTGGTTTACGTTTGTACACCTCATCTTTTACTGTGCCCCACAAGAAGAAATCCAGTGGTGTAAGACTGCCGTTGATGACTCATCACTTGTAGCTGTTCGAGGCCGACCTGAATGACCTTTATGCACATCACACACTGTTCCATGAACTTCGAATTTGTCTCGTATGCGTGTAATTGTTAATCTTGAAGGTGGTTCTGTATCATACTCCCTTCTCCACTGTCTTTGAACTTCATTTACATTCTCAAACTTCCAGTACCACTTAATAACCTGCTTACGTTCTTCAAAACTCAAACGTACGTCCCCCATGTTGATATTACAAATTTCAACTGATAATACAACATAGAGGGACGATTATGCTGGCACCTGGCGAAGAAATATAACATTAGCCTTGTAGAGCGGGAAAACTACAATAGTTTAAAGTGTGTATACATTTTTTTGATGCACCCTGTATATTAATGCAAAATATTACATATTTAAGATATATTATAACAAATATTATTCAGAGTCCATGTTTTCACTTTGAACGAATAATACAAGAGGCTTTTGATAACTAGAATAGGAAACAAATGCTCTCGTTTCAATTTATGAACTGCAAAAATTCAAAATATTTCCAACTCCAACTTTATGAGCAATGTGTTTGAATTATTAATTATCTCTTTTTAGTGTCGCTTTTATCGTTTCATCGAGTTTCAAATCATAACGATACTAAAGAAATTCCACTTCAATAAAATTTAATAAAATGACATTTATTTGCATACGTGTCATTGCAACGAGGGACGGATGCACATACCGTCTTTGACTTCAAAAACATAAATTACAAGAACGGCACCGATCAAAGACAATCGGAAGCATGTCGCCAGAGACGTGACATTGCGCGACATCGGCCATAATAAATAAGCGACAAAAAGTCGCAGACAATGCGAGTCGTGTACGACGACCGGCGGCGTGACGCCGTCGTGAGCGGCGCACGTGCCCCTCGCCAGTTGGCCTCATCACGACTGTCGAATGCATCGATTGATAGGTCGTGATAACAATAGGATCTGAAGTCTGTCTCTATTATTCCTAACAGTTATACGAAGATTATAAGCTTTTTTAATTGCATGAGTTTAGCAGACAGGCAGACGGCCTACCTGATGGAAAGCGATTACCATCACCTATAGGCACCTACGTGCACCACTATCATACTTACATTACAAGTACACCGAATAATGAAAAACAAGAATATTAACTTTTTTATTTTTTATTGCATGAGTCCAGCAGACAGGCAGGCGGTCAACTTGATGGAAAGCGGTTACCATCGCCTATGGATATTAGCAACACCAAAAGTGCTACAAGCGCTCTGCTGCTCTGTTAAGAGAGACTGGAACCTGGCCACTAATTTCGGAATATAGCTTAAGGTTGTTATGGCGGCATATTCTAGGGTAGGGGTAGTAGCCATCCCGAAGGGCAAATACCTGCCACCTGGCTGTGTGTTGTTTGTCGCCTCTTACGACAGGCTGCTCGGCCGCAGGAAATTGTATTCCTTCTCCGTTCAGATCAGAACAGCCTTTACATAACATCACATAATAATAATAAAACTACGTTTTAACGGTTTTTAAACGCGGTAATTTATTTTATTTAGGTTTATCCGACGTTTCGGTCGCTTTTCAGTTTTTAAATTAGATTAGGCTCCCATAGAGTAAATAATATCCATAAACAAAATTAAACCTAAATAATTAAAATGAACAAGTTGGCGGTATACTGAATAAAAACTTTGACAATACACGTTTGACAAATGTCATCTTTGTCTTCCGTGACCACGGCCACTGAAAAGCGGCCGAAACGTCGGATAAACCTAAATAAAATAAATTACCGCGCTTAAAAACCGTTAAAACGTAGTTTCATTATGTGTACAAGTCGCGAAAACTTAAGAAAATATTATCACATAATAATTTTCGAAACGAATACCCGCAATTAAAATGTCTTACCAGAAAGGTGTGCCTTTATCACTAACTCATATAAGGGGTTATTGCTATACATTTCTGTGTGCGGCAAGATCGTTAAGTATACTATAATACGCCCTTCACAAATAAGGTTTATGTAAGTGCTTTGTTTATTTTTAAATTTACAGCTACCACATCTAGGGCCACTTGCATAACGATCGTCTTTAAACAAAATTAGTTAATCATATTAAACTGCCTAAATACGTACAGTTCTTGAAACATTTTTTGCGGCAAATTTTGCGTTGTTCAAGGCGCTAATTGTATATAAAGGTATTAAATACGCCTTGTGTTTCTTAAATAAATTTAAGCAACCTTTTGCGAGCGGCCCCTAAAGTTGTATATTCGTAAAGTTGTGGTAGCGTAATGGCTAGCGCGCGCGTCCCAAGCTCAAAGAGTGCGGGTTCGATCCTAGCCAGAACGCATGCACCATAGGCAGTTTTCTAACCTAATGTGCATATCGTTACAATTACCACGTGCTAACAACGGTGAAGGAAAACATCGTGATGCAACCTGCACATCGAGATAACCGATGTGTTAAAGCTGCCAAGCCGTCTTGGACAAGCGTGACAGGTTTAATGCCCGTTCCCTCTCTAATGGGAGTCCTGAGCCCAGCAATGGGATATTTATTTATTTATTTGTATATACAAGTAAAGTTGGTACTTTAGGTTAGATTTTACTTCATTGTTTGATTTTTTAAAATAATGTATTATGTCTATGTTAAGAGGAAGAAGAATAAAGTATCAGGCCTCAGCATAGTCAAGGAATTGTAGTACGATGGAATTAATAGGAATATATAAACTAGCAATCGACCAAAAACGTCTCCATACAATCGCGGTGAGAATGTTGAGATGAATGTGTGGTGTTACAAAAATGATTGGGATGAAAAATTACTACATAAGAATCTTTGGAAGTTACACTAGTGACTGAAAATTGAGAGGAAGATTAAGGTGGTTTACCTTCCATACTCCTCGCCCTACTACACCACAAATCATTTTTAAATTTTTTGGTTGGTCAAATATGCATACTTAATTTCTTGATAATCGTTTTATTGAATTACAACCATCTGCATTACGTTTGGACTTGTTGTGTTCTGTTACATTTGTGCCTGTGTTATAGTGTTTGTATAGTTCTAATTAACTCTATAGTATTTCTAACGGAATTTAATTAGAGTCTCGCGACTCATAACAATATATAAAAATATAACCCTTATTGTACCGTTGGCAAGAAAATGGAAGGTAATTTCTTTCGTCGTATATAAAAAGAAAATGTTACAGCAGAATGTTATTCCCTAAAGGCCGGACTAATATGAAGTAAGACGGGCAAAGTCTAAAAGAAGTATTGACAGATACAAAATATTTATGACTCAAGTTAATCTGGACTTTCAGATTTTTCGCTTTCGTACGATGTTTTTAGGGCAATACAAGGACACGGAGGAAATTATCGTATATTTTCTGTATGTACCGTGAAGATAAAATTCTAATTTAGCCAGATTCTGGTTTATATTAAAAAAATAGATAGTTAGATTTTTTTCGTAAGCTAAATGCATATGAAAGAGTAGGAAGGACTTCATCAGAATTCATCATAATACGACGGAGACATAAGATACTTTGTGTCCCGGGAATGCTGCGGGAATTTCAACGCAAGCGTGGAAAAAGACGCGGGCATATCCATATAATTTGATAGACAATTATGTCTTTCCTAAAATCTCGTCAAATGCAAAATAGTCGATTAAGTGGATTTTTTCAAAATATATTTATTTCATATAGGGTAAACTACACCGTTGTTGGCTCTTTGTTCTCTTGTTCAAGAAATCTGATTTTTTTATTATTAATTAACTTGTATGGCTACAATATTATAATTATAGTTTTTTTGGTTTTTAATATATTAATACGATGTCAATCATTGAAGGGTGCAAAAAAGATATATACGCTCGACTATAGGCGACGGTAACCACTTTCTATCAAGTGGTCTGACTGCCTGTTTGTCTACTTCAGGCAATAAAAAACAAGTCTTCCTAATCTAAATTAATTTCTATATTTGAAATAAAACGGTTACATTTAGAATGTATTTTTTTAAGTCTACCCGCATACCAAAACTTTCATAACTTTTCAGTACCTTTTAAAATGAACAGGTCTAACTCAATTTTCTTTATGTATAATATCAAAGTTTCCCCACTTTCCCGCTGTAAATGTCAAGGGTTTCAACGACTTATCCAAAAAGGATATTACTAAAAGATTAGGATCTAAGAGAGCCCTTTACGATATTAGTTTTTTGAATGACACATTTTTCGAAGACAAGTATTACATTATCTAAGTATTGCCACCGACGGTAATGTCTTGGGTATAACTAAATCTTGAGAGTAGTTAATCTGTGTGGATTCATTTTGTTTTTTTAAATATTATTTTATTATTATATAAGAGTCCCGAAGCCTTTTTTATTTTTATTGCAGGAGTTCAGCAGACGGCCCACTTGATGGAAAGCGGTTACCATCGCCTGCGGACATTTGCAACACTAAAGCTGCTAGAAATGCGCTGCTGCTCTCTTAAGGGAGACTGGAACCTGGTCACTAATGCCGGAACACAATTCATTCAGGTTATTATGGCGACATACTTTAGACGAGGGGTGGTAGCCATCCAGTCGGGCAAATGCCCTACCATCTGGCTGTAAGTTGTTTTGTCACCTCTTACGACAGGCCGCCCGGCCGCAGGAATTTGTATTCTTTCTCTGTTCCTGCACAGATCTAACGATTTTATCGATACCTACCTTGTTTGATAGAAATTTCATATGACCAAAAGGGTGGCTCGTTTTTCGGGCAACGCCCTTCAGCACGGGAATACAGCCAATTTTTGGGGACGTTCCTAACCGACGGCGATTTGGGGGCCCCAAATACTATTTGTAATTTTAAAGTGAAACTGCTTCAGAATCATGATTTGAAACTCGATCAACGACAAAGCAACACTATAAAAAAGATGAACTTAGTTTAAGTTTAAAAGCTTGCGAGAGAATGAGATACAAGTTTTTCACTGTACAGCACACAAACAAACACATAAAAAGTATAATGTGGTATATATGTGAATAAGTGTGAACATATATATTAACGTAATTCTGTATAATGTAGAATTTGTATGATGTAGTATGTATTACGACTATGAGATATGTTCTCCTACTTTATGAGGTGACGGGGCCGCCAAGCGGTAAATTCCATTATAAATAAGGAGAAAAAAGTATGTTTCTTACTCACATGAAATTCCATCCGGCCAATTAAAGTACCCTTACCTTTTCACAGACCAAATACAGCATCTATGAGAGCTATAAATTCATTACTAGATCTGCCACAATTGTATCGGGCTGCATTGGCTCAGAATGCAACTGGACCCTCTATATATGGTAGCCAGGGATAAGCGGTCGTATTTAGCCGGTCACAAATGGTCGCAAGCCATAAGCGGCTACTGAGAGGTCCGCGGCGTACGGGTTGAGGCGCGACTGACTTTGTTGAAATATTCGATATTATGGTACCGTAGATATTTTGATAAAATTGAAACACGTATAGAATAGTCATATCTGTTCGTATTTCAATTCAATTTTTACGAATTATTTAATACGAAATTGAGGAACATACTAAGATTATATAGGTGTCTTACATTTATTTGACAAAAATTAATCTGATAAAATGATCAAACATTCAAAATATTATATTTCGTTGTATTGTATATCGATAATGTCAGCAGTTATTTTTTCTTAAATTAATTAATTTTTATATGTTACAGTATTTTTTCTAGGAAATAATATTTAATAAAAAAAATATGTATTATATATATGTTGCTATACCTCTATAAATATTATAAACGCGAAATTTTGAAATATGATGTATAGACGTACGTTTGTTACTCTTTCACGCAAAAACTGCAGAATGGATTTTGATGAAACTTTACAGTAATATAGCCTACACAGCAGAATTACACAAAGGCTATAATTTATAAAGATATAGTGTGAATGATCCGAAATATAACGATTTTCCATCAACACCAGCTAGTAATATATAAACCAGTAAAAGCAGGATAAGCGGAGGCCGCTATGTGTGTAACTGAAGGTTGAGATGTTTGCAGTATATTTTAGCAATAATAAAGTTTATCAATGGCTATAATTTAGCTGACTTAACTAGTTTACATATGCAGTTTTGATGCATTAATAACTATAATTTTTAAGCTGTTAGAGTTAATAATAACTGAAAGGAAGAAATACGATGAAATTCGAATACAAACGCGAAAGTCCGAATGACCTGACGAGCGCTACTCACAAGTCAGTCGACCCTTTGAAACGACAAATGTTTTCGAAATAAAACCTTCGAGAAAGTATCGAGTTATTTTTTAAAGGTGTTGGAAACGTATATCTGTATACGGCTGTACAAATACATGTTCTTCATAAAGGGACAAAAATTATCAGATTTTTTCTTGAGTGTTTGTGGCTCGCAAAAACTTTGTGCAATGACAAAAAAAATACAACCAATACCATATCTTAAATTTTACACTAAATCTAGGCAGTTTTATTTGAGGTCATTTACAAAATACTTATTATATACCTCCATCATACTAAATGTGGTAGCAAATTTGACAGTTGGAAATGTTACAATAAATTTAGTTGTTACAGATGTTGGTCTTCAGGTGGCACATCTGCCTTTTTTCTGAACTCTTTTTTACCAACAGTGAGGTAATTTCTCACTGAATGTTTATACAACCTAAACAAGTGTTAAAATAAGTAATATAGAACTAAACCCATGGTTTTTGACCCACGGTGTAGCCGCAGGAAAAAATCAATTAATATTATAAAATATGTAATATAATAATTACCGCCTGAGTTGTATACATACACTATTAATAACATTTGTCATAAGTAATATCACCTACTATTGCAATAATTACAGGTAGTTGTGATTAGTAACTGGATATAAAAGCGAGCGGGTGTAGCGACGAAATATCATTCTGATTACGACTTTGATCGGACGCACACGTCACAGAAGCGCTTTTGGCTAGCTAATTATTGTGCAAGAATCATAACTTAAAGCTCAGTCTTCGTTACGAATTCAAATGAAACAGTTCTCAAAGTTCTACGTGTTTCGTTGTACAAGTCCCGCACTAACATTACATACGTGTGAAAAGATTTACAAGATTTCCTTTTATATATAACAAAATGCTCGCACTCGCGATACCGCAAGTTTAGTGAGGTTTACGTAAGTGAACCAAGTTGCAACCTGTCGGTGAGGTCGGATCATTTATCTCCGTCAGTGGGGCTGTTCCAGCTTTGCTGTGAACTTGATGGCTGCTGGGTTAAGTGAAACGTCCTATCAACTTAAGAAATCCACGCGATAACGCCTTCACTTACATATTGACTTTAATACTGGTTATTTTTTTTTAGAATTACATGTGAGGCTAAGTTGGATTTAAGATAAGCAACAGGGGAATGTTGTGGATTGAAAGAAGATACAATAAGAGTAAAGAAGTTAAGGTGGTTTGGTTGGTCATGTAGAGAGAATGGATGCTAAGAGACTGCCCAAACAAGTGTATGTAGGTGAATGGTAGGTGATCAAATCGCAGTCTAAAGGCATGCCCGGAAAAAGCATATCCAATAAACATGTATGTATGAAGAGACTAATGAAATTCAAAATCCATCGAGGTTACCTATACCTTTGGGAAACGGGCGTAATAATGTATATGTGTGTATTTTTTTATTGCGAAATTGGCAAACAGGCAGACGGCCCACCTCATAGAAAGTGGTTATCATCTCCTATAGACGTTTGCAGGGGTGATACCAACGCGTTGTCAGCCTTGATAATGGGGGCGATGGAGAATTAATGAATGTTTTTTATTGCATATATATAAGTTACATATAAACAATAGGAGGTCTTTTCGCCGCCGGCGAAATCTTCCAGACCACCTTTACAATGGTAGAAAATAATAGAAATAAAATATACAAATAATATAAAAAATAAATGTCAAAAAACTAATATTATATAATACGGAAGACCTATGAAGGATAAAATTAGAAAAAAAGATTTTAAACGAAGTCGCCGACAGTGTCTAGTATCAATATAAAAACATTAACCCGTGCAACGTACTTTTTATGAAAACACTTAAAATACAAAACATCCAATTCAGGCGTGGAATTATTTTGGAATTTCCTCATTTCGGCATGGCAGTCAATAAATATAAAAATTTAATAAGCAGTCCAAAACTGGTTGAAAACACCAAAGGAATTGAATTCACAAAACAATTTCCCCCATAAAAAGTGGATGAAGGATTTTTATTACGGTTGGTCGGTAGTTAATTTTAATGTTGCCAGTAATTAACAAATCTTAAGACCCCTTGAATATGGGCACGAGAGCCGCGCGGGTTCCTTAATCATAAGGCTCTTGTGTGGTGCAGTTCATAAAATATGGCGATTAACCATCGATTTATGTGGCCAAAATTTTTATTTTAATACAAACGGCAGATAAACACATAGATAGTGTAACGAGTGCGGGACTCGAATTAAAATGCCGTTGGAATAGGCCGTTGTATATTACCCATAACACAAGCGTCACATGCTTAATTTCAGGTCATAACAATATGTGAGTTTGTTTGGCGATTATTAAAGTGTAACTTCTATATAGACTGTAGGTATTAAGATTTGTGTCTGTCACGAAAAAACGTAGGCAGATTGCTACTGTCCTTTCCAATTTGAAACCCTGCCCGTAAAACTTCAGTTTAAAATTTGGTTGTTATACGTTTTCCACTTGTTCGTTGAAGTTTCACTTTTATTCTGTGTTTCAACACATATTTTAGATTTTATTATTATTAAAGCGTTTCATTTGGGAGCATGAATGGAAAAATGGCGAGTCCGCCTCCTTTCACTTGCGTCGATGATATTTCTCAAAAGACGAGAGTGGTTCCACAAATTTTTCATATTTACCAAGAGGTGAAGCAAAATTAGATATTTTTTCCCTCAGACGTTTAATGAGGAGTTATCAAGGCCCCCACTCGTACCACTCTTGCCAGTCGAGTGTGCCCATTTGCCTTCATATAATCACAGTTTCTGACCAACCCAATATTATGAAAAAATTGCAATACGAATTCATTATTCTGCGGCGTTTCAAAATTTAATTCAAAATTAAAAGGATCAGTTACCTTGAGAATGTCACAGATATTATATTTTCTAAAACTCTGGTATTTCGCCTCATATATTAAAAATGCTTAATGTTTGTTGTATATATTATGTCCTAAAATGAAAAGTTGAACTATCTGTGATTTCGAAAAAATTACAAAAAAGGGAAAAACTCCATGTATATGATAACTTAATGGTGGTATTATTCGGATCAAGCAATTTGAATCAATTCAATGATTTAAAACTATATCTAAACTAATATTATAAAGAGGAAAGATTCGTATTTTTGTAAGGAATAAACTCAAAAAGTACTAAACTGATTTCAAAAATTCTTTCACCATTAGTATGTTACAATATATAGTAGTAATGGGAATCCGGGACAAACCTTTAGTACCAATATATAATATAAGTATGAAAATAAGTAGGTACATAGTATATTTTAAGTTACTATTACAGAAAACTTACAAATTAGTGTTATTCTAATTGTGTACAAAGGGCGGTTTTATCGCTAAAAAACGATCTCTTCCAGACAAGCCGTGGCAAGAATATTGATGATTAGGAATGGCGATGGTGGTATACATATTATGTACGATTACTTAGAATTTGACAATAAATATATAACTGTACTATATATACAGATATACACATGAGTTATATACCTATACAAGATATAGTGATAATATGCAAGTGTTTAAACATAATAATTGAAGACGTGAGTGGATGAAGGTGATATGTCGCATATTCGGTTTTTTGCTTTTTTTTGCGTAGATGAAGGTTATAAGTCGATACCAAATGACTACAGACCTTAGACCATAGATATAAGGCATATTTAAAAAATAAAGAGTTGAAAAAGGTGTTAAGTTCAGTTCAGTTTAAAATAAAAGTAAAACTTTTATCTCGATTTACTCAGAATTGGAATTATGCGACTTATCACCTTCATCCACTCATGTCTTCAAATATTTAGCTACATGCAATCTAGGAGAGGGAAGCTGGATGGATCTTACCTCGCTCAAAGGATTAGCCTCTGTATCCAGCGAGGTAACGCTGCCAGCCTTCTAGGTACAATGCCCAGCGACAGTGGTCTGGTGGGGCTAGACGGGCTTTAATATAGTTTTTTATTTCTAAGTTAGGTTTCTTTATAGAATTGCCTTACTATTTATTACTTAGTTTATTCTTTTATTTAATCTTATTTTAAGTTAGTTTAGCTTTATTGCTTTTTATATAATATTAATTACATAAAATTACATATTGCAGACAGAATTTCCTGACCATGTTCTTAAATATTATTAGAGATTTTGCTTGTCTGACAACAACAGGCAATCTATTGTAAATTATATGAATTTCAAAGAACACAACTCGCCGGATGTAATTTTATTCAAGCAACGCGATTCCGATCGGGTCGTTATAATCCCTAATAATTCACAATTTATAATGATGTTTATCTCGCAAATTCAATAAGATTATCATTACCTATATAACAAACTAAACAGCTGTTTATTTGCACGTCTAATTAAACCTCTATTATGGTTGGCAAGATATCTGGAAAGGCTTTGGCGAATACTCCCGCGGATACAATTTAATCTTGCGAAATACCCTCCTATTCACCATATTAAAATATGATTGAAGAGCGAGGGGCGCGCGGGCAGGGACGCAATCAGCATCTGATCACGTGTTCCTTTTCAAATCGGCTTATCCTCAAGACTTATCTAAGCGGTTTCACTTGACATTCCAAATTTAGCTTCGGCGCATTAGTAATAAGGTCGAATTTCATATAAAGACTGCTTCCATAGACCCGTAAAATTTCGCCGACGGTCGCGCCGCCGAAACGCCTTGTACCTTTGAACGAGTAATTATGCCTGTATTTCGGAATTAATTCGGAGATAAGCCTCTGTATTAGAAGTAAGTTTTTTATGGGAAAAATTTGCTTGGCTGTGACACTGTCGCGTGTTCCGTTCGAATTCCTTTAATCATGCCGAGAGGAAATTAAGTTTGCGTTCAATTTATGTTCAACGTTTGGCTCTTGGCGAGAGAGTGTTCTGTATCGATTTCTCAAGTGAAAATTTTATGTACTAAGAAGCACCAACAGATTTTAAAATAGATCTCGTACAAAAGATTTACAGATTTATGGTCACATTGCGTAAAATAGGCTGAAGACACCTTATCTATACTAATATTATAAAGAAAGACTAGATAAATAAGTATACATTATAAAATATATAGTATAGTATATGTAAGTTAATGTATAAAACATAAAGTTAAAAAACAAAAAAACAATAAAAACAAAATGTAGTATTAAAATAAATAAGTAGAAAATAGCAATTGTAATAGCGAAAAAGTAAAAAACAAACCTATAATATATTAAGGACCTTTTTGTAAAAATGTAAGAAAAAAAGAGATAAAAAGGCCGGACAAATCTTGTTCGTCTGGCGGAGGGGAATAAAAAAATTTATTATAAAGTGGTAAAGTTTGTGACGTTGTAGGGGGTAATCTCTGGATCTACTAAACCGATTTTGAAAATTCTTTCACCATTGGAAAGCTATATTATTGTGATTAATATATTATTTTCTGATGCCCAGCGAAGTGGGCACGTGTCAGCTAGTTACTAATAATTTCATTCGTCATTATTAGATTCTCAACATTATTTTGTTTTCTGGTGTGTGTATTTATTACTTTTTTGTACGTTTATAATAGCTAGTAGTATAATAATAATTTATTGTCTAAGAGTATATTTTTATACAAATTTCGCCAAGGCTACACTGGTTAATTTAACTTGAACACTAAACAAAAGAGTATATATGTGTGTGTCAAATACATGGTAGCGTGTGTAATGTTTTTTTATTGAATTAATGTATTTTTATGCATAATTAAAAAATATTAGCATTCGTTGCTTCTCCTCTCTCTTCTATTTCATACTCCTGTTCGCGCCGTTTTCGTAAAAAGGGGTATAAAATTTTTGCTTCACGTATTACATACATACATGCATACATAACTTCACGCCAGGTCCCTTGTGGGGTAGGCACGAACAACAGAGCGCCATTTAGGCTTATTCTTACACACCTCACTTGCTTCTTTGACATTCATAGTTCTTGTCATGCACGCTCGCCTGTTCTTAAGGCTCCTGACATCATCTTCTGCTAGTACACGATCAATTTGATCATGGAAGGTGTGTCGTGGCCTTCCGCGACTTCTGCATCCATCCACTTTTGCATTGTATATCTGTTTACTCATTCTTTCATCATACATTCTTTCCACATGCCCGAACCACCGGAGCATTCCTATCCTTACCTTACCTTCACGTATTAATATCTAGATTATATTTTCTGGTTTTTAATGTGGGTCTCATGACATGTGAGATTTTGGAGGTTGGCACTGAAAATCAGAGCTATGTTGGGCTTAATGTCTGCATAGAAAAATACTGACTGCCAACCATAGTTCTTAGAATGCGTCATACAATCTCTCCTAATATGATTTTTAGTGTTATATGTGTTCTGTTGTTTTGAACCCAATGTGGAGAGACTTGTAGTCAGTGGGAAATGTGAAGGTAAGAGATCTCGGTGATAGATCTACCTAAAAATAGGTGGATTGATCAGATAGCTAACCAGCAGTGAGGGAACGACTAAGAAAAAGCCTAAAATCGACCAAATAACTGACAATTTTGAAGGGTTCTGTAAAGATGATAAACGTCGACACTTTCGTTATCTAGCTACGAAATCATAAAAAGCATTTAAAGAAATGAACGACTCAATTGTTGTCACTTTACTAAAGAACCTTAATAAGACAAATGCCGTTACAAGAAAGACCACTTATGCTGGTGTGCACCAACATTTAACCGACGGTTAAAATAAAATAATCACTGTTTATGCATACATTTTTTTTAGCTATTATTTTATTTTAACCATCGGTTAAAAGTCGGTACACACCAGCCTTAAACTGTTTATGATCACGATGAATCCAAATCGGCAAAACCTTAAATGCAAAATGTGGCGAGACCACTGGTTTTGGCCACAAAGCTTTTTAAGGGCGAATTGCATACAGAGGTAGTACTACTATGCTCGTTAAAAATTCACAAGCCGCCCCCCACACCCACCGGCGATGCGGCCGCGTTTGACATGGAAATGGGCGAGCCTACTCGACGCGATTTCCCGCGGAATTTATTCAAACGCAGAACTCTATCCCCAAAGGTCTGCAGGGCTGCAATCAATGGTGTAGTTGATAGAGAAATCAGGTGACTTTGCAAAGAGTAACGGGGTTCTATTACGTCAGAAAAAAATACTTAAAAACTTATAATTAAACCTTTCATAATTTATCCCCTTACCTTTCGTTGTTCTAAAACCAAAACTATGAACCGGCTGTCTAAACTCGATTATATACAAACGGAAAACATTTTAACTGTTAACAGGATGTATTTATATTCCTCACTTTACATACATGCACTAATCTACTACTCAGGTATACGCAACACACACACCTTCGTCCGCTCATATGCGCGAACGACACTTGAGTTTAGTTTTATATTTTGATATTTTCTTTGTTTAGTTTTAAGTTTATTATGAAATAAAATGAAATGAAATTTATTAGCATGTATAACCCGTGCGCGTTAACATGGCACCTGGCTCGAAAACAACCCTCCCGCTTTCCCGCGCGGTGCCCCGCTCGCGTCGTGCGAGACCAGTACCGTGAGCAACACTGTTGTAAGTGTTAAATGACTATAGTCAAACAACTAAAACAACATTATTTTTTTTGCACTAAGTAATTTAAACGCAATTTATTTGAGCCAGGTGCCATGTTAATTCGCACGGGATAAAAGTAATTATATATTATATAATTACTTACATGCTAATGTAAGTAAGCATTTTTGGCATTGTTATTCGAGTCCCGCTAAACTAGTTACAATACTATAATGTACTTCATTGTCTTGTGGTAGAAATTATCACTGCAGCACAGTTTTATACTTTTACAGTGCAGCGAACTACTCTGTTATCTTGTAAATATGTGTTTCTTTATATCAATTAAATATTTATTATTACTATTATTATATAACCAATCTATAGCTTGGAAGCAACACGATCTAATGCTGAAAGACCTCTAACCAGAAACTGTTTTATAAGTGGCTCATTTACTACTAAAAGATTATGTCAATACAAGTTGGTATGGCTATAAGACAGCCCTGAATTTATCGGAGCTTCCAACCCGCTCACCCCGCAAACCACACGCACCTGTCTTCGAATTGATATGCACATTCAATTGTCGACACCAGCGTGAAGCGGACATGAGAGCAATGGTTGCCGTACATTCTGGAACCATGACAATGTTTTTTTGTTAGACCTGAATTGAATTGAAAAAACTAAAAAACACGCTTTCATAAAAAATCCAACTAAAAAACAGAAAATAAAATTTAAAAAATTTGGTTTCTGATGGGTCTTAAAAAAGCGTGTGGTGTATTCAAGGCGCTTTTTAAGATATTAAAGAAGAAGAAAAAGCGCTTTGAATACACCCCACGCTTTTTTTTAAGACCCCATTCATCAGAAACCAAATTTTTAAAATTTTATTTTCTGTTTTTTAGTTGGATTTTTTATGAAAGCGTGTTTTTTAGTTTTTTTATAAACTGTTATTTTTTTTTCATTTTTTAGTTGTTTTTTTTAAATGTTTTTAAATACAAGCTTTTGAGATCCTGCATATCATGTAGCAGCAGAGTGCTAGCCAAGACGAGTAAAACGAGCCCAAACACGACGGGTCTATCTTGTTTAGTACAGGAGTTCCTATGGCCACCTTCCGACTCCATTATCAGATCAGCTCCATAGTACTATATTATTGCATTGTTATCGACCTTTGACAGGTGTGCAAAATTTGAATTAAATCTGATCGTTCAAAGTAGGACAAAATCGAGCTCAAAGGGGTCGGTTACAAACATACATACATACATACATACAGGTGAAGCTAATAAAAGCGTGTTAAAATACAATTGGATTTAGAGGATTTTATTCCTATTATTAGGGTTAAATTATAAAAAGTGCGTTTTCTCTTCAACAACTCTTTATCTTTAATCAATAAAACTAATTATGTAATTTATATAATATTCAGGCATACAATGATATATTTTACGATAAAAGCAACGATTACGCCACCATATACATGTATGGTAATAAAGTTTATTTTTTATAAACAGAATAACCTAGGTCAATGTCAAGTCATCTCAGTTATGAATATAATTGGTATGGAAATACAACTATAAAAATCCTGTACAGTAAACGAATGATTCGCACCACATTTTCTTTACTCAAATTGTTTCCATGTATTAAGTTGTCAGCGAGATACGTATCTGGGAGTGACTTGCGAACACACGGAGGGGGGGTTCAAGTTAAATTAGGGGGCGTCTGAAGATAAATGGAAAAGCCTGTCAATATATACTTTTCATTAATGGCTCAAAAGTATTTTTAGATGGAATTAATGGTTGTAAAGTTCTACCGGATTTTTTGTACAGTCACTCTTTTACATGTAGTTAATGTTCTAAAGATTTTTCCTCGAATGTTTCTTAAACGCTGGTACGGATTGGAGATTTATTGATTGCTCGAGATTAATGTAAGTTCACTGTTGCTTTTGACTTTTGAGCGTGTGTAATGGATATGGCTATATAAACGGAAAATGTGTTTTTTGATTTTTCTAAAAATAATGATGCAAAATTTGTTCAACGAGTGTGTAATACACAAGAGAAAGAGAAAGTTATTAATTACCAATGAGAAAATATAAAATGTATAGAAGGGAAGATAAATAGCAGATATGAACAATTATTTCTAAAGATTAACTTAAGCCTAGTATTAGTTCAAAATACATTAAAAGAAGGACGAAGAATTAATACGGGAAGTAAAAGCTTTGTACCCCTTTTTACGAAAATCGTGCGAACGGAGAAGTATGAAATTTAGTTTATGCAGAGAAGAAGCGACGAATGCTATTTTTTTTTAATTATGCATAAAAACTACATTAAATAAAAAACCCATTACAAACATTGTCATGTATTTGACACACACACGCATATAAACTCTTTTGTTTATTGTTCAAATCTAATTAGCAGTGTATGGCGAAATCTGTGATTATAGAAGTATAGTCTTCGACATTAATTATTATGGTCGAATTTAGAGCACAGGCGGTCACTAGTGAAGATAACTTGTGGGGAGTTTGTAGCGCCGCTTCTTCTTCTTTGACAGTAATTAAAATTGCTTTGGAACCGCTGGTGAACTCATGAGTTCTTCTAATAAGTAAACTGTAAGATTCTATTTTAAAGCAATTTCATTTTCCTCAGAAAGTTGAGGCCACATTTTAGATTAGTAGTGAAGTTATATATAAAGATATTTGCGAAACATTATTATACTGCTAAATACAAGAAGAACCTTTGAGTCGAAAACCTCCCAAACTCGAAAAAGTTTCGTTCCCTTCACTTCAACCCCAAAAACCTTCGTTGCTCGAAATCTAAACACTAGATAAATCTAACCTAACCGAAATTTCCTATATGGCTTTTTAAAACGCCACAGTGACATTGAGGAAAACAAATGATGTATTTAGTCTTACGACTATTTAGAAATTTGCCCAGAAAACACTATTTGTCCACAAATAGCTGTGTCTGATTAACAGAATATAATCATGCCAATACATTTATCATAATAACTTATGTATTATACTCTTATACATAAAATTCTCGTGTTTGTAGTTAAACTCCTCCAAAACGGCTTGACCGATTCTCGTGAAATTTTGTGTGCATATTGGGTAGGTCTGAGAATCGGACAACATCTATTTTTCATCCCCCTAAATGTATGTATGTAATGATAGTCCACCCGTAATTTCTTTATAAATTTTGAAATAATTTGTATTTTTTTATGATACAGCATTAAAAAATGCATACAACCCTAAATTTTCAACTCTACGATCAACCCCTATTTTTTATTTGTTAATTAGGAATTTTAATGCTGTCGGCATATTGAATGAAGCTTTTCCGGGCAGGACGACGTCTGCTGGGACAGCTAGTTGTACATATATAATTATGTATATATGTGTATGTAAATTACTTTTGAATATTTATATATCTATTGCCTTTGTCTTGCACAACCTATTTCGCTTGATTAATTTTTTTCTTCGCTTTCGCTTCGAGCGACAAGGCCGCTTTGAAAATATTGTTAATATAGTCTGTTTCTGTAATTGTGTATTTTGGTGTGCAATAAAGTGTTCTCTATCTGTCTGTCTATCTTAGTTTTGGATTAGAAATTTATAGTCATTGTAGAGTTCTAACCCTCCAGCGGTTGGAGTGTTTATTTTTAGTTAATTATTATTGAGCTAGCATAGGTTACTTAGTTGCAGTATCGATTTAACCGTGTCGGTGCACTGTAAGGTATCGATTTCTCTATTTAAAGTTTGTTTTAGTGAAGCCAGAAATTGGCCAGTAGACTTAAATCTTCCTGACTTATTTAAGCCTTAGCTTATTTACCTAAGAACCATACAAGTAGCTCAAATTTGTACCGCAGGTAAGGCAATTGAATGAATAGAGAGATATACTCGTAGTACGAATATCATTCACAATACTGTCATACAATTGTTTTGTGATTGTATTTTCATCATTCTCTCTACATGCCCAAACCACATTAACATTTCTTTTTCAACTCTTGTTCTTACATCTTCTTTTAACTAGAACGTTATTATATTACTAACTTCTGCCCGCAACTTCGCCCGCGTGGAATAGTAAAAATAAAAGTAATCTAAAAACTCCCTGATTTTGAAACATTCTCCAATGGTGCTCCGCTCCTATTGGTCTTAACGTGACGATATATAGCCGAGATAGCCTTCCTCAATAAATGGACTGTCTAACACTGAAAGAATTTTTCAAATCAGATTATTAGTTACTGAGATTAGCGCGTTCAATCAAACAAACAAACTCTTCAGCTTTATTTATTAGTTAAGATAACATAAGATATTTAATATGTGTAAATATACATACACCACTCAAGTGTCGTGTGTACCAATGGTGTACACATTTAAAATGACTAATGAATGAATATAATGCATAATATCCATTTTCAAAAAAAATCTGGCCCGCTGGGGTTGTTATTACGTGAAGAGAAATTGCAGTACTTTTTCTTCATTCATACTATTGGAATCTCCAACAAATAGTTTTTATGTATTTGGTGCGGCATAGTACTGGCCACCAAATATACTAAATGTTTGAATTTAGAACACAGTTCTTTTGTTTTTTTATCTATATTATGCACAGTCCACAACAGATTCAGGGGAGTTTTTGGCGGGAACTGAAAGGAGATGTAGTGCTGTGCAGTTTTATTTTCTAAAAATGTTTAAAATTACTCTAAAATGAACAATAGTTGTATAGTAGGATATTGATAGTTTTTGATTAGTTATTATGTGTTTTGTGACAAATGTGAACTGTATAGTCAAATGTGGCCTTTTGAGTTGTCACAAGAACTCCGTTGAATGACACCAGCTGATAGCCTACAGTTCAGCTGTGTTACACATAGGCTTATGAAAATGAAGAAACTATATTGTAAACTAATATCTGGATTAAAGGCTACCTGCCAAGCCATAAACCTAAATATATGAAACAACAGATTCATATTTAAAGAAGTGTTTAACACATACTTTGACATAATATAAAGTATCTTATTTGTTTCTTAAATATGTGTTTAAGCACTTAACACGGCAAGTATCCACAAACCGCGAAGTCGTATCATAAGAACAATAACAAGGACGAAGTGAAAATCTGTAAACTCATAAATAAGCGTGATAGTGAAACCGCACTTTAGCCCCTTTCATTTCATAAAAGCCCTTTCTTCGCATAAAACCACCATCCTATTAGATAGGTGCCTGCTAAGAGGGTGTAGGGCGGGCTACCCTGCGCCTGGCACCGGAAAACGCTAGTAATACTCTTTTGTTATTTAAAAACGAGGAATTAAGAGGTATAGACTGGTTAATGGTTTCTACTAGCATGTGTGGCGGTAATTGGTATTGTTCAAATATTATTTAAGTTTCATTTTGTTACTAGAGTTCGCCCTATCAAACCATAGCTAATATCTTTATGTTCCTTACAACACTTTATTCGGTTTTTATCTCTTATCTATGTGTAAAAATCACGTGTCACTGTGTTTGTAACCAAACTCCTCCGAAACGGCTTGACCGATTTTTATGAAATTATTTACGTATATTCTGTAGGTTTGAGAATAGTTCTTAAATAATTTTTTATACCCCAAGTGATAAGGATAGCGCACCCCAAAAAAATATTGTCATTTTTTGAATATTTCTTTTATTTATATTTTTTTATGACTAGGAATTAAAAAATAAATATAACACCTAATTTTCAACCTTCTACTCTACTACTACCAACTCCTCTTTTTTAAACAATTTGGTGGTTGAAGGAACATTAAAAAGCTACCAAAATTTCGACCATTTATTTTGCGTGTTATCGCTTAGATTGCGGTGCCACGGGAATTAACAGAATACCTAAATCAGGCAAAGCTACGATTGAGACGATAGTGTCCGGTGATTTTGATAAGATAGTAATAGCAGAATTGGACCTCAGGAAGACGGCTCAGCTCATGAAGATTGGTTAGCGTCGCTTACAGGCGTTTGCAACACCAATGGCCAAGTCAACGCGCTGCCAGTCTTTTTTCTCTCTTTATTTTGAAGGGACTTTCATTTACAAAAAACATGTCAGTCCCATTGTACCTTATAGTTTTAAAAAATCAAATTATTACACTTAAATCTATTAACATTTGTTTGGATGCACTCGATTTGATGTCTGCTAAAATACTATTAAACATTCCTATGTCAAACCTGCATAAATTAGCGCTCTTCATTAGCTTGCCAGTGTTTGGAATGAAAGAAAGATGACGGGATAGGGAGATGAGATAGAATGGGATACGAAAGGTTGGATAAGGTGGCGCCTTCAGGGATATCGTATATATCATTGGTTCCCGAGACTCTGACATTACGGCATTTCGGGGGAACACTCAGTGGGATTAGTTGGTAGATCCCAGCATGTCATTAGGAGTATGCACCACTACCTTGCTGCTATTCCTGGGTGGCACGGCTTCCAAGACGGATTGCAATTCATTAAAAAAAGGTTGGAAAGGGGGACCTTCGCCGGTAGCAATCGGAACTGTTTCTAAATAATAATAATTATTATCAAATTGATCATGTACTAGTAGAAGGTGATGTCAGGAGCCCTAAGAACAGACGAGCGTGCATGACAAGAGCTATGAATGTCAAAGAAGCAAGTGAGGTGTGTAAAAATAAGTCTAAATGGCGCTCTGTTGTTCGTGCCTACCCCGCAAGGGGCCTGGCGTGAAGATATGTATGTATGTATTATAAGAGATAAGATTTATCATCTGTTTCTTTGAAATATAGTCCCGAACATCCAACAGTGGGACATTACGGATCATAATTATTTATGCGCTCTGTTGTTCGTGTCTACCCCGCAAGGGATCTGCCGTGAAGTTATGTATGTATGTATGTATGTATAATTATATTACCTGGGGAAGTATTTGGAGCTTTACACGCTAACACCTGTGTTATATTGCAATAGAAAATTTACAACAATCTCTGCCCGCCCAAGTACAGTCTAAGCATTAAACATTTATGACAGCATTATGAAAGCACTCAGCAAGTCGTTAAAATTCTAAAACACCCCAGTGTTTGGTTAAAAGTGAGAAATGTGCATCGAAATCAAAGGGTTTTCTATGAAACTTTAAATATAATATAATCTTGCGATTCACATATAACGACGATGGGATAATTTTTATCCTGAAAAAATCAGGCGTCAGCGTATGTATAAGAGATATTATGAAGCTTCAGTTGTAATAACTACTCGTATAATAATTTCATAATTAAATAGATTGATGTTAGGAATCATGACAAAATAGCTATTTTAACGCAGATGTTTATTGATCTGTTGCAGTGAATAACAAGGATTACTTAGTGAATACTATACTGTTATACTTAGGCTGAGTCTACTCGTACGGGTACCGTACGAATAAATATAATGTATTCGTTCAGTACCCGTACAAATAGTCACGTCGAATGGCTGAGTCTATTAATACGGGTAGTGAAAATGTTCTTAAAAAGGCTCGGCCAAAAAAAAACCTAACCTAACCTAATTAAAGATTGAAAATAAGTATTTTACGAAGTTCTTCCAATCCATACAAGAGCAGTACGCAAATACTCGCGTATACTTTGTAGTAACATGTAAGCAGATCTTGTTCCGTAATGTACAGCGCCAGTACACATAGGGACTAATCGTGTATGTGTCGGAAAATTATTTTTGGGTGGTTATAAAAAAAATAACCACGAAGGCTAAGGCGAGTGCTCCGCTTCGCTTCGCACCCTTCTAACCTATATTAAAAATGTTCCGATTTGTTCATAATAAATAAATGTGCCGTGTATCTATACCCCGCCCTCATTTTAGAATTTATTTATTTATTTTTATTTTCATGTTTTCAATAATTCTTTTAAACATGTCATTTAAAAAAAAACCTAACCTAACCTAATTAAAATACAAGCTAATCATCCAATTCATTCTTAATTTTTTTTTAAATAATTGAATGTCTGTACGAATAAATATAATTTATTCGTCCAGTACCCGTACAAATAGTCACACCGTTATACTTATTTGTAACAGGTGGCTGGACATTTTAGGTTGCGAACATTTAATTGAGGGTACTTTCAAGTAAGTTATGCGTGAGACCAAGCATTTGTGTATTATTTAAATGTTTATGTGTACCGTTAATGTTGAGATGTTATAAAGACTTTTGAAATAGTGAGTTAATAACTGCGAGGAACGTGGTGACTGTAAGGGGAGCTTGGAGGTCACCGGACCAAAGACCATAAAGAATGTGCCCAACGCCCATTCTTTATGTCATCTTGAATATATTTAAATGTATAATTATAAAATGATTAAATAGAGTTATTCTTTCTCATAGTAACGTAAGACCATAATTATAAAACTCTTTTTTATGATAGTTTTAACATGGGTTGATTTGGAAATGAAAAATTAATGTTCTTATGGCTTGAATTGAGATTAGAAATGGCTTGACTTGGGAAAAGATATTCGCGGGTTGAATCAGGACTGTGTTAATATCTTGAATATTGATTCGCATTATATGAAATTTTGAATATCTTCATGCTAACCATAAGATTGTGTAAGACTTCCTCCGTCGTAAGCGCAATCGAATCCTCGGCCAATAATTCCAATTACCGATGCACTGCCGCACTAATAAGTCAAATTGAACAATAGACGGAACTAATTGCTTTTGTATATCCCATCAATGCGTATAGATACGTCGTGCTCGAGTTAGATTTATAGAACAAGTGAACGCTACAATTTGGTCGGCTTATACAAGGCATATATCACGTGAGATCGAAGATAGTTCTCAATATTGGATGTCGTGTAAGATCGAATGCCATGTACTTTGTAACTGCCAGTAATGTTTTTTTTTAATTATTATTTTTAAACTTTATGGGTGAGATACAGGTCTGATATGAGTGCTATATGATTATTTTTGATGATAAAAATAATTAAGAAAATCGGCAGACAGACACATATTGTGTATTCCCAAATTAAGCAAGTTACGCTTGTGTTAGAAGTAATACATAACATACTAATCTGAGCCGATACCAGACACCCAGACCATAGTAAATAACGAAGAAAATTCGTTTTCGAAATTTACCATACCAGGAATCGAACCCGGAACCTCTGCGTTGTAGTGAGGTAGACTTATCTCGCTCAACCACAGCTATAACTTTTTGTTTACTTTCTTTCATAAAAAGCATTTTTTTTATCTCCAGATGTTAAAATAATGTTTTATATAATATTTTTTTAAGTTTTCGCGACTTGTACACATAATAAAACTACGTTTTACGTTTTTTTCCTTCCACTCATTTTAATATTATATAAAAAAATTTTTTTAGAACTAGGCATGTTTGCTGAAGAGTTTCTTGCGCCGCTTCTTCTCTTCAAGATACAACATGTTGTGAAGCGGTGGTAAATTAGATTAGGCTCCCATAGAGTAAATAATATCCATAAACAAAATTAAAACTAGATAATTAAAATGAACAAGTTGGCGGTAGGCTGAATAAAAACTTTGACAATACACGTTCGACAAATGTCATCTTTGTCTTCCGTGACCACGGCAACTGAAAAGCGGCCGAAACGTCGGATATACCTAAATAAAATAAATCAACGCGCTTAAAACCGTTAAAACGTAGTTTTATTATAATGTTTTATAGTTATAATTATGTAAAAAGTTTTTTTTTAATTCTCTAACATTATTTGATTATCATTCCGCCGTTTCCGACAACTAGTAAAACTTGAGAAAATTTTGGATACTTAATAGTATAATATTTTCAAATAAAGAGCATAAGTTTAATTTACGAAGTTCTTATTTGCTATTTCTGTACAAAACCTAGGACGCATTTTGTAAACTAACCTATTATGTAAAGATATATTACAAAAAGTGTTACCTCTAGGTAGCTCTAAGTAAGTAAGTAGGCGGTGTTATTTAAAAACCTTAAACGAGTGCATTGTTATGAATATTTACATAACTTGTGGTAAAAGACTGATTTTTCACGTGAAATGTCAGACATTAACGTCGTGGGGTGTATTATGGATTTAATAAACAATGTACGTCTAGAAATAGAACGGCCAGACGCAGTGTTGCTAGGCATATAAATTTAGCATGGCTGTCTCGATTTTTATTCTTCAAAATTAGTAAGTTAACAGCAAAAGAAGATAAACTGAAAACTAACCGCTGTGGTTTAAAGACTCCAAATGAATTCTAGCCTCCCGAAATAAGAACACTCCACACTTTTCTTTTCAGTGCTATCCTGTCGCAGACTTGAAGCTTGCGCAGATCACCTCCACAACACGTCATCTCGACGACAATTGAGGCATAGATTTGAATCAAAACTATTAAGACCCAAACCCAGCAAAAACCAACTGCCAGACCTTAAGACACTGTTATAATATGTGGTGGCTTGAAGAGAAGAAGCGGCGCAAGAAACTCTTCAGCAAACATGCCTAGTTCTAAAAAAAATTATATAATATTAAAATGGGTGGAAGGAAAAAATTGTGAAGCGGTGGCAAATTAGATTAGGCTCCCATAGAGTGAATAATAACCATAAACAAAATTAAAACGAAATAATTAAAATGAACAAGTTGGCGGTAGGCTAAATACAACTTTAACAATACTTGTTGGACAAAAGTCACCTTTGTCGTCCGTGACCACGGCCGCTGGCAAGCGGCCGAAACGTCGGATAAACCAAAATCAAATAAATTACCGCGCTTAAAACCGTTAAAACGTAGTTATTATGTATACAAGTCGCGTAAAACTTAAGAAAATATTAAGTGTAATTGACTTTTCAAAAAATTGATAATACCACTTTAGTTTTGTCACACTCGACCCGAAACTCCTCAGTGTTTTTCGCCATTTTGTATAGTCCAGGATTTGGGTCTGAATGCCCACTGAAAGAATTGTGTAAATGTATATATATGTGCGTACCTATATATACATATACACTTCGTAGTCGATATTCGGCATAAAAAACCTGGTAACATTCCTAGTGGTCAACAAAAGGAACACGATTTTGAGTGAGCTGTACAGGGACAGAATTAGAGTCCTCAAACTCTTGTCTTGCTAAAATATTTGGTAAATACTATCAATTTAGCGATTCCTTAGTGGTTTCCTGTGTTTGCGTGTTTTGTGTGTTAACGATTTTCTGCTCTTCACTTTGGTTTTGTTGTATTCGGCTATACTTGTAAGAGCTGTGAATTGCACATTTCCGAATTTAGATCCTACAAATCTCCAAATCACTTTCCCCTATCCTATGTCATCTTCCCTATCCCCATCTCCTTAATCCATTTGCCTATCTCACTCCCTCTGTCCCATTTGTCCATCTGATCCTGCTATTCCATCCTAAAGTCTGACAACGCGTTGGTTTCGCCTCTAAAGTTGCATACCCGTACGTCCGTAAACACATTTCGTTAGGTAGATAGTCTGCTTATTTGTTAGCTTCGCTATATAAAAAAAATAATTGAATGTACACTGATTAGATATTTGCTGCCACTGTCGTGAAGTAAAAGAATACGATATCCGAATACGGCCCTGTTACGAAGTTCCTGCATGGATAGAATTGTGCCATCGACTCGGTACCCGGTTGTCTTCTCAATAATGCATCGACTGATCGATAACTTACAACCCTCGTTCGCAACACTATTGTTCCAGGATTATTATTATATTAATTTCTTAGAGCTTGTTGTGCAACTTTAGCATCGATATATTTTGTAATTCTTTTGTTTGTTTTTTTTATTACCTTCTTCTAAGCTTGCTTATTTACTTACTCAGGCCACTGGCTCAGTAAGTACTTGGCCTTCGAAACGAGAACATTTCATTTTGCCCTGCTCTCCAACAGCTTCGAGAATTCAGTCTCCATGCTGTCTTTCCAGCGAAATTTGGGACAGCCGACCGGTCGTCCCAAATATGTTTTCTTCGCGCTGCGATCTGCAGATCTGCAGTACGTGACTGAACCAGCTGAGGCGGCGAGCTTTCATTTCCCCTTTTGTGTTGGGCTCGGCTACGAGATTCTAAATGCGATGTGCTCCGAGAGGCAGTTGTCTTCCATGACCCCCCTCCCCAGATCTATACTCTACGCAGAGGAGAATAAATAATCATTGACTCCCTTAACAAAAAAGTTATGTACCATGATAAGGTCTAAGACTGAAATCTCAACATTAATTTTCATTTGGTTAAGTAACATAAACCTGGAATTAAAATAACTGGGTCGTAACTGAAAGAAATAACTCCTTTATAACTTATAGAGATTCCGAGTTCAAAGTTCATTAACTTAACCGTTATAGTTGGGCGCGTTTTGCTCCATTATTCAAGAATGTAATAACTGTCTAACAGCGAGTCGCATTATAAACGCTCAGACGCCAGCGATGACTTTATTAGGTGAACTTCTTATTAACTTGTAATAGTTATGGGATATTCTTGGTTTTCACTTGGTTACCACTTTCCATCACAATTGGACCGTCAACCTGTTTGTTGTACTCTAGTCCTAAAAAAGTCGCTAGTGGTAGAGCCATGCTGGAATCGTCTGGTTTACAGCTCTTAGGGGCCGGCTCGATAGGTGTCATACCATAGTTTCACAGAATATCGGTGTAAAACTGTTAGCTTTTTTTCGTTTCAATGGCCCACTTCCTCCTCCCACTTCATTCTCTTAATCCCATCCTAAAGGGTGGCGGCAACGCGTCGTATGCACCCCTGACGTTGCGAACATCTCTATAGTCTATACTACAGTAACTAATTTCCATGGACTGGGCTATCTGCTTTTCTCCATTATTTGTACATGCCCAAACCACTTTAGCATTCCTTTTTAAATTCTTGTTAATACACCCTCCACAACGCTCCCCTATCAAAAACTGAAAATTCAATAACCACTTTTTATTCGATTGCACCGTGTAGTGTTAAAAAGATTCTAGAAAACTGCTGACTTTACATTGTGCAAACCTTTGACTAGGGTTCCGTGCAATCAAATTAACGTAATAAAAAACGGTTCGTCTAAAAATCCGCTGCAAGTGAGCGCGAAACGGGATCTCTTGAAAATGGGAGCTCCTGCACACAGTAAAAGCATCGTAATAAAAGCTGGCATGCGCATAGGGTTACCACACGACGAGAAGTTTTAGCCAATTCATAAATTAATTTCTTTATTGCTAGCGTTGTCCGTGACATAGTTCATTACGTATTGTATTATATTTGTTAACAATTATACCTACACTGCCCCAATGTAATTTGACCTAATTAAAATTATTTGAATCCCTATAATTTTCATTGTTATCTATTAGGAATTTTTTCAGTGTACTTTATACCAACTTTCAGACAGAGTTAAAAAAATATGAAAACGGTTATCTATAAAAAATTGAACGACGTGTGAATAACAGATTTCATATAATTTTTAAAATTATATTCTAAGTCAGAAATAGGAAATATCTATTGTATTGGTTATAGATTAGACATCGAATCTGGTTTCATCTTGATTTATATGCCTCGATGGTATTCTGATATTCTCCCGTATAAAAAAATCTATGATCATTATTAATTTTAAGTATAATATAAAATTGGCGATATCGTCAAATATTTACTGTATTACTGATCTCATTAGTGCTTGTTTCTTTTGTTAAATTAAGTCAATTGTAAACTAATTTTGTAATGGCCATTTAAATCTATACTGATATTATAAAGAGGAAAAGTTAGCGAGTTTGTGACGTTGTAGTGGGTAATCTCTAGATCTACTAAACTAATTTTGAAAATTCTTTCACCACTGGAAAGCTACATTATTCCTGAGTGACATAGAGTATATTTAATTTTGATTAATAATAAATATTTTCTAAGTTTTTTCTGATGTCCAGCGAAGTAGGCACGGGTCAGCTAATCCCAATATAAAAAGATATAAAGCAGCTACCGGTCTTTGTGTAACAAGTTATGGCAACCCTACTGAGAGGTACAGTCGTGCGCGAAATCACAAAGAGCACTGTGGTACAGTAGCGCGCATTCGGTAATTGCGACCGCGGCCTCGACTGGCCCACTTCTACAAAAGGCTCGTAATGCATTCGCTAAATTCTAACACGAAACGATAGCAATAATGATGTAGTTGTATTATCGATATTTTCACAATTTAATTAATCGATGTTTAGTATTGTATGTATTTCAGTTAAATAAACGACTGGACGATGCAAAAGAAAACCAAAAGGCTAGCGTTTACCTCGCTCAATGAATAATATAAATCTTTGTATCCAGTGAGATAATAATGTCAGCCTTTTGGGTAAACTTCCAAGTGACTGTGGTCTGGTAGGGCTGGACAGGTTTAAAATTAGGTTTTGTTTTGTATTATATAATTAAATCTATGTTAATGTTATATGTATTTTAATACAAAGTATTTTTAAGGTAATTTTCAGTTGTTTCACGATTTAACTTCTTCAATAGTTATATACATAGATTATTATAAAGATTTCGACAACACAGAAAAATAGACACATAATTAAATTTGTAATGCAATTCTGTGTATGTATAAAGCATAGTCGTTAGTTTATTTTGAATTTAACCTACTTTATAGCGATGAGAGTGTGTTTTGTTAGTAACAGTATTTATAAGCAATCCTTCCAAATCTCTTTAAGATACGAGGTAATGCCAATAGGTTGATAATATCCATTATCCACTATTCTATCCAAATAGTGAACATTATAAGGCAGATACAATGTGTAAATCTGTTTTTTTATATAGTAGAGAAGAAAGAGATCGGTCTGTTTTCAAATTAAAACCATAGTTAAATATAAATATATAAAGGTACACTTACAAGGTATCGATACCTTGCCATCCCTAGAACAGTACTGCAATATAAAACGTTAGGGTTCGTGTGTTGTATACGACTTGTGGTCAAGCTTGCAAGTTTTTCGTGCTGCCGCATGCCTTCTGCTAATCTAATTCCACATTCGGTCTAAGCTTAATCGCAAACGATGTTGCAAGATGTCTAAATATTTCCGGAACTTAGTGATTATCAATTTGATACTGTATGTAGAACGAATAAAATAAAATATTATATAAATGTTATTTCCGGCATTTAAAGTCAATCGATTCTTGTATCTACTGCCTTTTTCCTGCACCACCTACAACCCCCGATTCAAATTTCTTTGATTTAGATTAGAAGAGATCGCTTTGAGCGATAAGGCTGCCCATGGTATTGCCTAGAAAATATTGTATGTATGGTCCGTTTTTGTAATTGTATATTTTGGTGTGCAATAAAGTATTATCTCCGTCTCAATTTATTTGCAAACATAATCCCAAAGTCTTTATTAAATTCCTCCTATTCTATCCCATCTTCTTTATCTTATCCCTCATATTTCACCCTAAAGATTAGCAACGCGTTGAATAACCTCCTGGTGTTACACACGTCTATAGATAATGTTAAGCAGTTTTCATTACTTGGGTTACATAATCTTCATCTTCTTCAATCATATTCTTGGGAATAAATATATATTGCGCTATTCAAACTTTTTGAATGGTGGCACACATATACTCAAATTAATTATTTCCAACAATACACATATATAATAACACAACTGTGGGCTTAGTTACACTTAAGATTAAAACTTACATAAAATTGTACATTTCAGTCGATGAAACGATTATACAAAGTACCAACATCAGAAACTGACAAATATTGAAAATACAATATCTTAAATATGGTAATTGTTGTTCGAGTATTTTTAACCTTATAAATCTGGTAACCCCGGCCGAGATTCACAAGCGATAATGAGGGTACGTTACAAGGCAATTCATTTGTGTTTAATTTACATCCATTGTGGAAATGTTGGTTTTGCCTGAATTTACTGTATAGAATAATTGAATATAATTTAATTATTCTAAATACAAATTATAACGCAAAACTGTATATTGTAGGTACTTTCGATAATTATTTGTCATGAAAAATTATTGGACTATAAATGAAGTTCAATTAAAAAAAATCGATTTATTACTTTCATAAATTAGGTACACTACCGAGAAACTCCCAAGCTATGTTATTTATGTTTTAAATTACAAATAAACTCAAGAGTCGATCAAAATAACACCCACAAGAGAGTAACGACCAGCCAAATTCCATTGAGCCTAGTAGCTAAGGCTTAAATTCCGAAAATTGTTTATTTCAAATTAAGTCAGCGGAATTACTCCTAGAAGATCATTTCCAAAAATTTCAAAAAGCATGTATTTGATTTCCCAGAACGTTTAAATGAAACGAACACTTAATTCAAATACAACAAATACCTTGGATTTCAAGAAAATCGGAGTATATTTAAACTGCAGTGGCTGTCGGCACCCGCATCCTGTCTGCAGAATGGTATTGCCAGCTTTTAATAACAATCCTGTAGTAACGTAATATAAAGAAAGTATGTCAGGTAATAAATATACTTGTATACAATCGAGAACATAAGCAAACAGACTATAGGTCTCGAAAAATATAGAAGGGGTAACTGGTGACAAATTTTTTTCAGTTAAGAAATAAAAAATATTATCAAAGTCATCGAACATGATACTTAAAATTAGTGTAAATAAAGGTATGTTTCATATTTGAACATATTTTATGCTTATGATTTGTAAGGTGTTTTGAAAAAACATCATAAATGATGCAAGATGTAGCAAATCTAGATTAAAGCTTTTAAATTATACATACATACATACATAACTTCACGCCAGGTCCCTTGCGGGGTAGGCACGAACAACAGAGCGCCATTTAGGCTTATTCTTACACACCTCACTTGCTTCTTTGACATTCATAGTTCTTGTCATGCACGCTCGTCTGTTCTTAAGGCTCCTGACATCACCTTCCTTTAAATTATTTTTTGTGAAATATAACAAAGTTTCGATTTTTAAAGTGAAACTCTTTTAGAATCGTTCTGAGAACGAAAAAGCAATACTAAAAAGCGAAAGAAATAAATCTAAAGGACTAAGCCTGTGAGAGAATGACATACGAGTTTTACATTGTGCAGCACAGATTAGAGAGCCAATAAGAATTATGAATAAGCGTAGGCCCAATTAGGACCGAAATAAAACTGATAATAATATTTTCAGTCTAAATAAAACTGAAAAATTTAAAGTGATACATAAGAATTTTATTTTGATGATAATATGTTGACGGATGTAGGCTAAAGGAATTACATTTATATTAATAAAAGTTGACTCTTCAAAGTATCACTATTACTATGTGTAAACTGCACAAACACACATATATTTCTTTTGTTTTGATATGTAACATAGTTTCGATTTTTAAATTAATTTTCGGATGCAAGCGATAAGAAAATAATAAATTGTTATACTAAAACATTTTCGTGGAATTACCCCGGTATCCCCAGACACCCCCAGGAAACACTTTCGTTTTCCCTGAAACTTTTATAATTCGAGTCTCAGACGGAGTGGCTCGTTAAGACAGCTTTGTACTGCGTGTATTTCAAAGGTAAATAAGGTGGGATTCAAACGTGATTGGCCGTGATTATTTGTATTGTCAATTATGAGGTCGGAGGGAAGTCTTACAATAGTTCATTTTAAGTATACGTTAAGCTATTTTTCTTTAGAACTTGATCGTTTTCGTGAAAATACAAATATTGAAACATTTCTTTTTTTTTATCACGTATAGGTTCGCGTCTGACCATTATCTCGCTCGATTTGAGCGGAGATATGGTCTAAGATCGAGCACGCTTACCTAGAAGGTACCTATTCACACGAGACTTGAAGACACCCAGGTTGTAGATTTCGGGAAAAACAGACTCCGGCAGTGTGTTCCACTCCTTTGCGGTGCGTATAATGAAGGTGGACTCAAAGCGCTTAGTTCGAATAGGAGGTATGTCCACCATATAGCGGTGCTGCATGCCAGTGCGTCTGGTTGTCCGATGATAGAAGGGAGACGGCGGGATAAGATTTTAGAGCTCCAATGCACATGTTATTTTCATAAAGTAGAATTCAAAGAATGGTCATTAGGGAAAAATAATTTATTTTCTAAGAAGTATAAAAAAGCTTCATTTTATTTAGTTGAATTTAATAGTATTTTTTTTAATTTCAGAAGATTATTTTTTTAATAAATTACAATTGATGAACGAAATTTCGTTGTATAATATAAAAACCATTTTTGAAGAATTTTTGCATTACATTGCGTAATATTTTCAATCAAAATTATATATGTAATTTTAGGCCTATAGTCTTGAGCAACTTTTAGACCTGTGCAACTGGCAGATATATAATATCAGCCCATAAATGTCCCACTGCTGGGCTCGGGCCTCCTATTATAGGGGGAACGGACAGTATACCCGCCACGCTTGACCAAGGCGGCTTGGCAGGTTTGACACATCGGTTATCTCGATTTGCAGGATGCATCACGATGTTTACTTTGACATCACTTTGTAATTGTAACGATATGTTATAACATTAGGTTTTTTCCGTGCAGAAACGGAGAAAGAATACAATTTCCTGCGGCCGGGCGGCCTGTCGTAAGAGGCGACAAAACAACCCACAGCCAGGTGGTAGGGCATTTGCCCGACTGGATGGCTACCACCCGTGGTCTTAAGTATGTCGCTAAAACAACCTTGAGTTGTGTTCCGGCATTAGTGACCAGGTTCCAGTCTCCTTTAAGAGAGCAGCAGCGCATTTGTAACACCTTGGTGTTGTAAATGTCTATAGGCGATGGTAACCGCTTCCCATCAAGTGGGCCGTCTGCCTGTCTGCTGAACTCCTGCAATAAAAAAATTAAAAAAAAGGTTAGAAAAACTGCCTAAGTGGTGCATGCGTTCAGGCCAGGATCGAACCCGCGTCCTTTAAGACGCGTGCGCTAGCCGTTACGCTACCATAACTTAGATATATCAGTCTCAGAATGAAAAAATACAAAAATACAAATAAAAATTAATTTATTCGTAAAACTATCGTAGTAACTTGTCGACTCATGCCCATCACTATAAAATCATAGAAATTTACATACGCTCATCAAATAGAAAACTGAAGTAAAATAAATTCGTATAACTTTATAGATATTGCGCATTGCTGCAGACAGACGTCCGTTAGCGTCGTTCCACGCAAAGTTGTGCTGTAAAACATCCGGCGGTTTAGGGATGTGACAGTGTTTTACTTCTTTATTCATTTATCTTGTTTCAGTTCGGTTTACATAACATTTATGAGATATAAATGCAATATGTACATTACTTATTAAACATTTGAAATAGGCAGAAATCATATTAGTATCATCTCTTAATTGTTTTTTAAGTTCACCACCGTTCTTAAAACATCAAGAACTTACACTTTTCAGTCGAGACTAAAAAAAGTCGGTTTCTTGCGCCACCCTAATATATATATATATATATATATATATATATATATATATATATATATATATATATATATATATATATATATATGTATATATATATATTGTTATATATACAAACGTTTGTGTTTTCTATATAAAAGTTACGTAACGTTCTTTAGTTTAATAATGTGCATTCATTCTCGACAGTAAATATTTTATTTCTAAGGCCCATTTGAGTGTTTTAAAGAAAGAAAGAAAAGCTTTATTTGCAGAAATAGCGACGTATTTACATTTTTATACACACAGCATATTTTGAGAATTTGTACGCCGCATTCAACAAACAAAGTTTGCACTTAGTATATTCCTATGCCGGAATTATATTTGACACAACGCTGATTTTCAGTGCAAACCTTGCTTTTGGCGTAAGCCCAAAACGACCCAATTTTTTTCATTAAATAATAGTTAATAAAACTAATTATATTTTTCCGTTATTTCGCATAGTTTAGGGTTTGGCGCTGGAGGTCCAATTGAAAAATTCATATGTAAAATACAGGTAAAGTTTTACGTGATATTTAATGTATAACAGAAGCGAAATCCATAATCCAAAATACAAACATTATTGTTGTCGAAACTATTCGTAATTTCTGTTTTAATATTAACAAACTTGCTTCACACCCGCGCAGTTCGGTTGCCGAGCAATAGTAATTAGTTCGCGGCGGTCGTTTCAAATTAATCAAGTTATTTAATATTGTAATATAAGTTATTACGACGTCTTTGTTGTGTGGTGAGACAATTATAATTACAACTTTCCGTACAGGTCTATCACGGAAACTACTGTCTCGGAAGAAACATGAAATAGTTGAAATCAGAAGGCCGGTGCCTATTTATCCGTGCAGGAACGGAGGAAGAATATAGAAGAATTGTTATGGAATAAACGTCTCACTTCAGTGTGCTAATGACCGGCTTTTACTTCGCACGCATCCCGCTCTCAAATGTAACAGTGGCAACGAGTGACTTACCCGCATTACGGAAAATAGTTATGGCACAATTCGGAATTCTTACGAGTTTTGACCATATTTCGCAGTCTTGGCCTACATATAAAGGCCGATTAAATCAATGGTTTATAGCGAATGATGTGGAAAAAGAGGTGAAAAATAGGGCCGTGCTTCTCAGCGCACTCAGCGACGGCATATATAAGCTCGCATCAGATTTGGCATTACCGAAGGATTTGCAGCAAGTGCCGTATGAACTAATAGTCAATTTGTTGGACAACCATTTCATACCGAAGAGGAAAGGGTTAGGGGATCGTTACAATTTTTATACGGCCGTGCAAGACGACGATGAATCGTTTGCACAATGGGCAGCCCGCTTACGCGGCCTGACAGCAAGTTGTAACTTCCAGAACGTCGAAGAAGCCCTCCGTGACCGGTTCCTGATGGGCATGCGACCAGGACCTGAACAAGAAATGCTATTCGCTCAAGACATCGCAGAGGTCACACTGGCAAAGGCGGTGGAGATAGCGGACAGCGTGAGGAACGCACGCGCGGCCAAGGGGTCTGCGGTGGCGGCGGCGCAGGCCGGCGAGGCCGCGCCCGCTGCTCAGCTGTTCAAGATAGCTAAAAAGCCGAAGAATGCAGTGCAGTGTAAAGTGTGTGGTCTACGAAATCACCTATGGTCTGAGTGTCGTTATTCAAATTATAAATGTAAAAAGTGTCACAAAAAAGGCCATTTACACAGAATGTGCACCCAAATAAATTTCGTCGAAAACGAAGGTACGGTGGGTGGGAAAGGTGAACGCACACTTATCCGAACCGAACGCATCGAACGAGTCGAACGAAACGAATTTCAGAATTCTGTATATGAAATCTAATGAAACCTTGCACACTTCCTCGCGTCGAATCGTCCGAATCTGGAAGAACCCCAGAAGTCCTAGACGAGTTCGGATGACGTCATCAGATTCAGCGCAGCTTATGCAGCGGTCAAATAAAGGTCAATATTATTGTACTATTGACCTTTATTTGACCTTACTAAATCCAATCAGGTAGGCCGTCTGCTTGTTTGCCTGCTTCAGGTATAAAAACAAATTTAGCTGTACATTATTTGGTTTAAGTTCTGTAACATGGATTTTTCCTAAAGATCACTTTAAAAATTTTTACGATAACTATAGAAAATAATAAAGAACACGAAAAATTATAAGCCTAGCGACAAAAAAGCACTAAAATGATCACGATACGTAATGAGTAATGACAGTGACATTTAAATAGTAGTAGCACAGATTACTATGATTAGTAAGTTTATTATTTTTGTTTTCTAGCCAAAGAGATCAATGTAAACTTGTCCCTTATGACGTCATCGCAGACATAATTTTAAAGTCGAATTATAAAAAAAACTAACGCTTAAAATACAAAAATATTCAAATTAGTATCTTAAAATACCATATTTTACGTAATAAAAATCAGAGGGTAATTTTTTGTGAACAATCCCCATTACATTCAAGTTTATGTTAATATGGGTCACTTTGACTGATTCATCGAAGTTGAAAGAGAGAAATGAACCCACCAATATTAGCTTAATAACAAGATTTGAAAATTTGTACAGCAGTATCCATGACAGCAGTGTAAATGGCTCAAGATCACATTGCAGATATTTTGAAGAAAGGTCAAACAGCACCTCTAATAAACGAGCATGTTTCAAGAGATTAATGGAAGCAGATGATGCGAAAGGTGTGTATCAAGATCGCAGCAAATGAGAATTCAGCGTCTGCCAATTCCTACGGGAATAGACGCTAAATCCACTGCCCAAGGGTTTCACTTATTCGTAAAATCGATATGTAGCTTATAAACAATATAATTTAGCCTCAAGTCTAGTTATGACATTGTTACATACCGGCGAGGGTAAAGGCACATACCTGTCATAAAACGCAGTTTATTACCTTTCCTGCATTCGGAGTTCTTTTGTTTACTTCGTGTTTAAATTTTGCAATTATTCAATAGCCTATTGTTATTGTACTTGTTTACCCGTTGTAGGTGTGCAAATTACTTTTTCTTGGAAGAATTCAGCCCACGCAGCCGATTGTTGTATTTTACAGTTTACTATAAAACAATGCCCGAACGGAGGGGTGAGGCAGTCAAGCGAGGATTACGATACGAGCAAGACATAGATTCGAAAAGTGATAGAGTGACGGACTTTGCGCGTGTTATTGAATCGTCTAGTTTGTACTGGCTGTGTCCAGTTATATTTGTACCTGTTTTATGTGTTTGTACAGTTCTAATAAATTCTATAGAAGTTCCAACGGCATTTAAATTCGAGTCCTGCTTAACTCGAAACAATGTTGATTCAAACATTTGTACAATTATTGAAGCAATGTAACTCACAGATCGCATTATGCACTGCGGTGTACACTGCGTTATTTGAATTTATAGTTAATTTGCACTACCATGTATTATGGGCACGGTTAATTAATGAGCTATTTGGTCAAACGTTTGATACAAATAACAATTAATTGTTCAAATTCAAATAAAGAACCGGTAAAAGAATAAAATTCAAATAGAGAATCACGGGTAAAATTGAAATATCACAATACACAGTGACCTATTGAATGATGAAATAAATATGTTTTTAAAATTCTGTAGTCATTTTGGCAAACATTGGCCCCAATATCACCAGCGGCATAACTCGGGCCGGCATTATGCGGCATGGAACACAACGCCAAGTTGCCTCTCTCGTCCTGAATTATGCACGCATACGGAACACATTAAAGCTATACGAGAACACGGCGTGGATTAAATAATGGACACCCTGTTTAGCCATTCAGCGTCGGTAGGCGAGAACAAACGGTTACAGCTCACCATCTGTTTCAACGCTGATAGGAGACTTGAAGAAGTGTCCTTCTGAAGACAATATACCTACTTGACGTGTAGACTCATGCTGGAATTGAATAGATAATCAAGATAAACAAAATACATGCAAACACAATACTTCTTAATAAAACAACAGGCGGCTTTATCGCTAAAAACGATCTCTTCCAGGCAACCTAGCTTAACATAAATTCTTAGCTAATGTGTGTAGGCGGAGTAGAAAAAAAGATAGGACTGTAAATTAAATGTACATATTTACACTAATTTATAAATTTAATACACACATAACTCCAGACACATTTATTGAATACCGATATATACGTATATACGAAATAATCTAAATAAATATATTTATTAACACTAGTGGTCGCCCGTGCTCGAAATTTGACCATAATAATTAATGTCAAAGACTACTATAATCACAAATTTCACCAAGGCTACACTGTTAATTTGACTTTAACAATAAACAAAAGATTTATGCGTGAGCGTGTGTAATGTTTTTTTTATTGATTTCATGTATTTTGTTTATGCATATATAAAAAAATATATAAGCATTCTGCACACCTCTATATAACCTATAACTGTGAGGAATTTCATACTACTCTGTCCGTGCAATTTTCGTAAAAAAGGGTATAAACTTTTTGTCTCGGGTATTAATATAATGATATAATAACACTCTAAAATACATATTACATGATTCGAATCCATAAACAATTCAACGCACGACTATCGGATTCTGACTTTAATCGACCAAGAAATATTTTTTTTTATTATATCACAAATTCCCGCACTCCCAAGGAAACAACTCCATATAAAATCAATTGCCCACACAAAACCTCCCTAAAGGAACCGCAAAAAACCCCAATCTCCCCCGAAATAAGAATTTAAAGCGGCTCCTCAAGTGCGTCATAAATCGGGGTACAAACTGACCATGCCGTACCCCAATTTTCCACCCCCATTCACCTGCAGTCCACGTATTTAATTTGTCTGTTGGGTCGTAAATTCCAAAATGCAGGTCCCGAAGCGTTGCTTTTTGAACTTCACACGGGACGGAGGTACGTGAAACGCCAGGGGAAATCTTCGATGATTAATGCACCCGTAAAAAATATGTGTATCGTAAAAAATAGATATAAAAACTAAACTATTATAGTTAGGATAACAAAGAATTGCTGGATTTTTACAGCGTCGTTTCACGCCATTTAGTCTTAAGAACGACGAGACATGAATATCACTTGACGATAGATCGTGTAATATATAGTAATGTGCAAAGTTGATCTTTTAATATATTTATACGATTTGTGCTAGAGTGCATTCATACTGCGTGTTGAAAATGAAATGAAAGCTTTTTATTATTATTGTTGTTGGTCTTATACTAATATATAAGGCTGAAGAGTTTGTTGGTTTTTTTATATTATCGCCTTCTCCTCTGTCATTTTCCAAGACAGAGATATTATTTTTCTTGTCTCTTGTGACCTATCTTTAAAGGGAAATATGTGGGGAGTCTTTTAATTTATTTTTCTTATGTTTTTCTTTTTGTCTTTTCTTTTCTAATGAATCTTATATATCTACTAGCTGTCCTGGCAGACGTTGTCCTGCCCTGAAGAAATATGACCCGATCCCAGCGCCGCCTACCGGTTCCAACGGTATAAAAACTATCCTATCTTTCAAGTTGGATCAAATTGCACACGGTGTGCAAATTTGATTAAAATCGGTTGAGTAGTTTAGGAGTCCATCGCGGACAAACATCGTGACAGGAGATTTATATATATAAGATATTATTATTATTATATCTATTTATTAAATCTAGTCCTATTATACAGTTTGTCTTATTATTCTATGGTTAAAAATATATCGTTGTAGTAATATATTGGCAACATTTTATTGGTTTCTGTTACCCCTGTCCCTCCTACCTTTGGTACTGCAGATAAAATGTTTTGCCTTGCTGTGACTGCGAGCTGGTGTGTGGTGCTCCAGTTTGTATGCGTCTGTAGCGCCGATCTTGAGTCGCTGTATACGCCGAAGCTTTCCTCTGGGCTTGCGAGGATCACCTCCGTGGCTTTGCATATCGCCAACAGTTCGGCCTGGTAAACCGTGCAGTTAGACGATAGCTTCAATTTACGGTTAATGGTTTCGGCATCATTGTCCCAAATGGACCTTCCCACCTTCGCTTCAATTTTGCTACCGTCCGTAAATATTCTGACTGCTTGGTGACGGTGGCTATCAACTTCAGTTTGGTCTACCAGACATTTGAACTGCAGCTCTATATGCTCCGCCGGGTGGGGTGTTTGTGAGTAGGCAACCCTCCGCTCGACTTCCCTATCCCCAAGCGCTGGCAGGACTATTCCTCTCTTTGCCTCGTAAAAGGCAGCGACCTCCTGTATGCGATGGTCTAGAGGGAGTATTCCAGCGAGCACTATTGACGAGTTTGGGGAAACCGTGCGGGAGTTTGTTTGTTTGATTGAACGTTCTAATCGCAGGAACTACTGGTCTGATATGAATATTTATTTCAGTGTTAGATTGCCCATTTATCGAGGAAGGCTATATATCATCACGCTAAGACCAATAGGAGCGTATCACCAGTGAAAAATGTTTCAAAGTCTGGGTCTTTTTAACTATTCTACGCGGAAACCCGGGCAGAAGCTAACTGTATGTATACCTCATTATTTTAAGAAAGGGGTTTCTGTTCAGTAATTTTCACGTGATGTATGTTACAAATGTCCATAGGCGATGGTAACCGCTTTCCATCAGGCGGGTCGTCTGCCTGTCTGCTGAACTCATGCTATAAAAGGACTTGTTCACAGTATTCTACTTAAATCTAACCTCCTTCTGCTACAGCCGGTGCGTACGTTGGAAACTTAAGCGAAGTCAGGAGTGGTAATTAACAAGTTACCAACGCAATCACTCCCATAATATTTGTACGAAATTAAAGTAATCTCGTTAAACGGTTTTCACTTCGAGTTTCATGGTATCATAAGGTGAGTATATACGGGGAGAAATTACGTACGATCATACGGCTTTGCTTTAATAATAATATTTTTGTTATAATTTTGTTCAATTTGTTATGTAAAAAACCTGGACTAATATTTGCAATGTATCAAAATACAATATGTAAAATTGCATAGAATAAGTAAAAGTGACGTATTTTCACTTAGCATTTGTTTCATGTTTACGTATTATTGAGGTCTATTAATTTATGGTTTGAATGTTTCTTACTTTTTATTTATGTACCATTTTTAAATATCTTCTTTAGTCTGGCAGGTTGGCTGGAAGAAATCGATTTAGGCGATAAGTCCACCCTTTGTTCAAAATTTATTGTATCTAATTTTTCTGATTCAAATTTTGCAGAAAGTACATAGTTTTGATTGTGGTGAAAAATAAAGTGTTATCAATAATTCAGTCATTCAATTTTGGTTTACTGCATATTTGTTTCTCATTTCTACGTGTATATATTAATCGTATGCTAACCATATAACAAGTTTACTCTATCGAGTTATATAAGAATAAATAAAATCTGAGATATAGCAGCTGTATTGTGTTATCCAATTTATTTAATGACAATACGCGTTCTACACTTGATGTTATTATTCTGATGTCTCCGGAAATATTTATTCATGTTACAAGTTAGCCAGTTCTTTAAATTTATAAAATACTATCTGTTGCCCGCGGCTTCACTCTCGTCGAATAAAATAGTTTAAGCAAAGTTCCTACAAGTTTTAACCAACTTAGGGGTGGAATTTCGAAAATACCTTTAAATGTATACATTTATTTCATACAAGCAAGTATATAAAATTTGGGCTTTTTACTTTGAAAATGATGATTTTCCATACAAATTTCCATCCTCTTTTTGACTCATTAATGGGTCGAAATTTCAAAAACCCTTTGTTAGTGCGCACTTACCTAATACAAAAATTACCCGTATACAAATTTTTACATTCCTAACTCCAATAGTTTGAGCTGTTCGTTGATATGCCAGTTAGCCAGGTCAAGTAGTTATAAATGTGAAGATTAAATTGACACTAAATCCTTTCTAGGGTCTTCTCCTTTTTATCTTTAAAGAGGAGGTTGAGGCTTCGAGGTTTTATCCTCCTGGTTGGAGCCAATGGAGTCTTCTTCGCATGGCGATGGCTTCGCAGCAGCTTTTATTGGCCAATCTGTTTCTGGTGGCCTGTCAGCAGCTTAATTGTTATCATAAAAAAACCCCATCAGTGCCGTTGTATATTTCGTCCCGTGAATCCCATCGCAAAAGCTATATGGTTATTACCATTAAGAATCGAGGTAGTACAGTCGACTGCGTATTAATGTACCAATTAAAACTTTGATTATACAAAAACCTTCTTTAAGCAACTTGTTAGGGTTTTCGCGGGATGAAGGGGGTCTTTTGAATTTCGTCGGTTTCTAACTTGAGACTTCAATTGATAATTGGCTTACTCCAGCTTATTTTTGGGTTAAATAATCTTTAATGGCAAAGTTATTTCCTCTACAACTTTTTGAGAGGGTGAGGCCGGTGATTGATTTGAAAATGATTTCTGATTAATCAACCATGTAAACGATGTCACGATAATTATAATGAAGTAATTTCATTGGTTTTTATATTTTTGTTTGTTTTGTAGGATAATGATAATTTTTTAGTAGTAATTATTTGTTTTGTGAGAAATGTGAACTGTATAGTCAAATGTGGCGTTTTGAGTTGTCACAAGAACTCAGTTGAATGGCACCAGCTGATGATATAACCTACAAACAGTTCAGCTGTGCTACACATAGGCATAAGAAAATGAAGACACTATATTGCAAACTAAGACGTGGCTTAAAGGCCTAGCTGCCAAGCCATAAACCTTAATAAATTACAGTTTTTTTAATGAAAACATTTTGTAATATATCTGTTTAATTATTTATATTACTACTAGCGGCCCCGGCAGACGTTGTCCTGCTCTGAAAAAATAAAAATCTATGACCCGATCCCAGCGCCACCTAACGGTTCCAATTGTGGATTTAAACCATCCGGGGACCCACTCAAACACACAAAAACAAAATCGCTCCCCGTTGTTAAGAGGATTCTAGAACCCGATCTCAGCGCCACCTACCGGTTCCAACGGTATAAAAACTATCCTATCTTTCAAGTTGGATCAAACTGCACACGGTGTGCAAATTTGATTAAAATCGGTTGAGTAGTTTAGGAGTCCATCGCGGACAAACATCGTGACAGGAGATTTATATATATTAAGATTATTGAATATTTATGAAGTTAAATGACTATTTGCGTCCATTAATAACCTTGTTTTAAACAGTAGAAATGTATGAAGATAAATGCCAGAATAAACCTCCCGAAATCCTCGCGTCCCACTCAATACCGTTCCCTAGCTATATGAAAATGGGTTACAAATTTTTCAGGCGCCTCTCTGACTTTGCTTCGACACTCATTTGCTAAAACCTTCCCCTTTAAGAGCGTGTGTTTAAAGATATAAGATATGTTTAGACATGACTATATTTTAAACCTCTACCAAGATTTATCAAAACGACTCATTGACTCTTCAGGTGATCAGAGGGTTGGTGCTTATCTCGGGAAACGGATAAGTATGGCGATTCAGCGAGGAGACGTAGCCAGCCTTCTGAGCACCTTCCTCACAGAAGACGGTGATCTAGGCTCAGTATTCTACTTATAGTCTGGAGGGACTATAGACAGATTACAATATAAATAAAAAACTCCTTGTGGCACTCGGGGATTGCCGCGGTAAAGCTATTGCATAGCATTTTTATCAACTTATGCAATTCTGTGGCCATAGGTCAGAATATGATAAATACAATTTCATTACTTTACAGGACAAGCAATTAAATTATTAAGAAATCTTGAAGGCACTTTTAAAATATGAGACACTCGATATATGTATTTATTTTTAAATTAATGAAATGTGTTTGTAAAAATACTTAAAATTCATTGTGGAATGCGTAGTATTCACGTATTGTTTTTTTTAAAAGAATGGTTGCAATAAGTCATATTGAGTAAAAATGTACTTATCATTGTCTCATCTATGACCACAGAATTATAATTATGTATTTATGCAGTATTTTTTTTCTTTGATATTAATTCAAGTTACACTTTTTGAGCTTGGTGACCGATAAGAAACAAATCACCTATGTATATATATATATATATATATATATATATATATATATATATATACCTACATGTATACTTACGGGGCGCACATGCGGTGAGTGTTGCATTATAAAGATATGATAGATACATATACACCTATATACTTTCTCACAAACAGCTGCTTACGTATTCGTCCGATTTCGGAGTAGCTCGTCGTCCATAATTTGCAATACGTGACATACCTAGAACCGCTACGAGAGCTCGCGGGTCACTGTGGCCGCCGCACGCCACCGCTCGTCGCGTCCGCCTCAAGTCCCGGTCACGGCGCATGGTAGGAAGAGTGGGAGGTATTAGGTTTATTTTCGTTACGGAATTTCTTCATTTGGTCGCCGCGCTCAAAGCCCGCGATAAAACCTATACAATAGCTTAATAAGTTTTCTTTTATTGCATTAGATTGTTCATTGTAAAATGTAAATTCATATATTTATCAGAGATATTAATACATTGAAATTATTAGGATAAACTTCATAGGAACTCTTAGTTTTCTGAATTCTAAATTAGAAGGCGTTCAAGCTTCTAAAATTCCTTCAGACAATTAAGGTTACTCATTTATAGTGTCAAATATTCTTGTAGTGTAACAGTGGAATAATAGGCGCTGAATTCGTTGAAGCCAAGTTCTTTTAATTATCAGCTGTGAAGTCGTGGGAACAAAATGTTGTGTCCTTTCAAATTTAATGTCTAATTGTCGTTTCTTTGTTTTAATAATGATTTTGAAGGTAGTAGAGTCGCGTTGTCGACAAATAACAGATGCAAATTGCCTACGAGATACGAAACCATTGATGTCGAGATATTCTAGTCAACAATTTTGATTGTTCAAACATCTCGATAATTGTCGATCGATTTCACTTGTAATCGATTGTTTCAAAATCGACTCAGAAGTCGAACAGGTTCTTTCGCAGACATTGGAAAACATCTTGATTGTTCGTCGTGGATCGAGTCGCGATAGTTTGGTTGGAATGCTACTTATTCGGTTTAAATATTCGAAATTGCTCATCGCCAGGCGAAACCAGTAGTTTTTAAATAAATTTTGAAGCTTCAAAATCATTGACATTGTATTTCTTACTTAAGGAATTCAAATCAAATATTTTTATAATTAAATACAGCTTATTAATCAACTACTGTTTTCGCGATCATTTAAGTCTAGTAATGATAAAGTTCTAAGCTTGATAGTGCTCTACTAAGGTAAACGCATTATGGGTTTTACAGATAGATAAACTCTATGAGGAAGTCATACACGAAAATAATAATATTAGATTTTTCAAAACTTTATTAAAGCGTAATAATTGTTATACCACCATTTTCGATTGGAAGAGATTGCTCATTAGCGATAGCATTCATCCTTTAGACTTTAAAAGTCGTCTATATTATATCCGATGAAAAAAGATTTCCCCAACCGCCCCTGTCTACCCGTCAAATACTTCGTAAGTCTGTACCAAGTGCTTGTGATGAATGCACCAAGTTTGTCGGTGTCAAGCTTTGAGTGAAAAAAAAAAATACCCTACCGTAACGGAAATAAGCGACCCGCACGCCCTCCACTCTGATTGGCAGCTAGGCGCGGAAAATCGAGAATGGAATTCGGTTCGAATTCCAAATAACGTATTGGCGGCCATCTTTTTATGTCATGTAAGTAAATCAAATATTTAAATTAAGAAGAGATCAACTTGTTTTTTTTTTTGAGATGTGGCTTCGCCCATTTTATAAATTGACAAGTAACAAGACATTTACAAATTCCATGTTGTTGAATGGGATTTTTAGCAGCTTCTTTTAAATTCAATCATACTTATTTATTTAACATTTTTCATGTAAATTTGTTGATATAAAAAGGAATTTTATTTCGCTTAATTTGAATTAATGACCTGTTGACGTCTGTTTTATTGCAAATGGATCGGTAGTAAAACTGATGATTTAAGTTTTTATAATAGCTTTTTAAATTTAGGAAAGTGGTCAAATAAAAAACAGAAACAAAACGAAATCTTCTATACAAATAAATAAAATTAAAGTGTCTGTTTGTCATGGTTAAATAACAAACAATTTATTACGAAATTTATATGAAACTGTAATATGGTATTTGTGTATAAAAAATATTTGTTTTAATTTTTGTGTGTAAATTTATGTGATGTTCCAGCTAATCTCTGAAATGGCTGGACCGATTTTGACAGAATTGTTATGAGGAGTAACCTAAGCTACTTTTGTTTGGGTTCCACGAAAAAAAATTACAAACCGACTAAGTCGCAGACATCGTAGTCCAATAATAAAGAAAATATATGAAAATTTCTGTCTACTCCTATAGCAAATGAGGATGATAATATGTAGATATGTAATACAAGAAATATGAAAGATTTCTACGAGAAATTCCGCACTAATAATAACAGTCCTTGGCCACCCTGTCAAGACCTTAAACTTGGCCTTCGCGCCATAAACCAGGGGTTCTATGATTGGTTTAGAGCAACCGTTCAGGCTTTATGGGTTTTCACACCGATTCACTGCAAAACGCGACGACGTTTCGAGAAGTTGTAAAATTTTATGGGGCACCATTTGGCTTCTGGTGTATTGCACGAATAAATTGTAGGAATGTGAGGTAATGGCGTTGTTACACCATGCTGTATACAGGCCTTTCCCTGAATCAGGGTGTAAAAGACAAGAGAGCCGGAATTTAGAGTTAGGTACGTCCAAATTTAGATAGATAGATAACACTTTATTGTACACCAATACAAACATGAATTTAAAGACTAAAATTATATCTAGTTATGTAAAAAGGGATGTCTTATCGCTAAAAAGCGATCTCCTCCAGAATGGCGTTGGTGGCATACGTAACATATAGTACAACTACTTACATTTTAATAATAAATGCATACAATTTGTGTGCGTTCTAGGGGGTCCCCGAATTACTTAGATTCACGATTGGAACCGGTAGGTGGCGCTGGGATCGGGTCCTAGATTTTTATTTTATCAAGGTAGCACAACGTTTGCCAGGACCTCTAGTTCAGAGATAAAATTTAATATTTCAATTTACAATTGTTATTCTAGGATTAATCCCCCCGGTACTTTACATTCTCCCATACAAGTCGAAACTAGTTCAACATACTGTGACGACATTATTCAATTAGTCGTTTCAGCAAAAAGCACCGGCACAAAGAGTGAAGAGTTCCCGACAGCCGCCGCGCGTCCGTCGTTCGTGTATTTTTCAAACAAATCTGCAACGGACTCTGTACATGGTAAATGTGGAGCAGTAGGTAAAGTTACGAATGAATCGAAACTCCCCAGCGCAACATTGGCCGCAACCAGGTATCTTTAAAGTCCTATATCCTTTTAAGGATTTTACAGTATTACAAGTGCCTTGTTAATAAAAATAATTAACATTAATAAATTGTATAAGTTATATACATATAATACTTAGGAAGATATGAAGGTTAAAATCAGTATTAAGTTTTGTCCTTTGTCATTACGTTTTGTGTTAAATATGTTTATTATGTACTTGTTATATGTAGAAATGTGTATTGTTTTAGATTGGCAGGTTTTTTTTATTGCCGGCCAAATTGCCAGTTTACTTTCCTTTTCCCTGTTTAAATCACTTGGCTTTTCTATATGCACGAAATTGGCCTAATCAATGCATAAATTGCATTACAGCCATTATTAAAATAAAACATTAGTCAGCAGTATGACCTTAGAAACAAAATTGCGGATAATGATGCTATGCGGAGATTCACCCTATCGAACCAATTAATTTATAAATATTTGATATCCTTAAATTTTAGATACAAGTAATTCCTTTAATCGATTTATCCATATTTTTAATAATATTAACATTTGCTTATCTGTATTTTGTTACCTATTCATAGAAATAATATTAATCATATTTAATGTAGTTGTACTTTATATATTGTACATTTAAAAAATATCCCGAAAAAATTCAAGAGCGTCCACGGGATACAGACCCAATATATTTATTAATCGAATTCATTGAGAAAAGTCCTTCAATCGAAATTTTCAAAATGTGTCAGAAGCGTTTGTAGTACTAAGCAATCCAGAAAAATGCATTACTATATTTCAAAATGAAGAAAACCTACAGGTTTTAATTAAAATCCAGAATATTTTTATACTTCATTAAGATTAGACATTAAAATGTAAAAAAACCATATGTCAAGTTGGTGGTTGGTGATTTTGTGAGATCACAAAATGTCGATTATATCAAATAATCCTTTACATCTCGATATTAAATATCAGAGAAAGCAATACGATTAATGAGTGAAGAATGTAAATAATATTTTTATGTCTTTATAAGTGTAAACGCTCTGGGAAAACAACGCAAGATAGAATAACTTAATGAATTTTTATCTTACTGTTATTTGTTTAACAACGCTCAAGTTGGGCCCCGAAACGGATCCGAGCCGCGTCCGCCTTTTCTCACAATCTGAATTGCAAATGGCAAATGCGATGACGGCATTATACAAAACTAAAAGTGTCTGAGCAAACTTCGGATTAAACTTTCCGGTGTGGCAGGTACGTTGGTTCCGTACGTTGAGCATCACTACAGCCCTCCAACGTGGAGACGCTACGGAGTCACAAGTACCATTTATAATATATCATATTCGTGCAGGAACGGAGAAAGAATACAATATCCCGGCCGGGCGGCCTGTCCTAAGAGGCGACAAAATAACCCACAGCCAGGTGGTAGGGCATTTACCCGGCTGGATGGCTACCACCTCTGGTCTAGAGTATGTCGCCATTACAACCTTGAGTTGTGTTCCGGCATTAGTGACCAGCTTCAAGTCTCCCTTAAGAGCGCAGCAGCGCATTTGTAACCTTTGGTCTTCCATGATCATAACACCGTTAAAACATAGTTTCATTATGTATACTTATCGCGAAAACTTAAGAAAATACTATTAATTCTATTACTTGTAATTTGCATGTATAAGACAATTTAGACCTACAAAATAACAGATACAATCATAGAGTAAATCGTATCCGTTCTAACCAATGTCTCCGCAGAAACAAAAACGCTACAATTATGATAATTTTCTGGTAGCATCACGGATTGGATTTGCATCGCTATCCGTTGCTATGTCAACTGAGCTGCCTTTCTCGATGAATAATGCAGACGAGGTGGTTGTATGGTTACCTGTGGCATTAACATATTTATTAATAAAATAAATGTTAGCCGATGTTTCTGAGCTAACGTTACGAGGTGTTGGTATTAAGCAAACTGAGTGAGACTCTGAACAGCGCCGTTGGAATAATCGGCTAATATAATTGAATTTTATGTTCCTTAATCTTTTTAGAGTTCCTTGCGATATCAAAAATATTGTTACATACCGACAAAGAAATGCGCACACCTGCCCGTCGTATAGCGCAGTTTATTACCTCCCCGCATTGAGGAATTATTTTATTTACTTTGTGTTTAGAATTTGTAATTAAGAAAAACATCCTATTGTTATCGTACTTGTTTTATGGCTGTCATTAGTGTCAAAATAATCTTTATTGTTATTGCATTGCGTCAAAGCTTGCCAGGTGTGCGGATTAACTCAGTGAACGCGGTCCTTTGTTGTATTATACAGTTTAATATAAAACAATGCCCGAACGGAGTGGTGGGGCAGTCAAGCAAGGATTACGATAGGAGTAAGACGTACATTCAATGAGCGATATAACGACGGACTTTGCGCGTGTTACAGAATCGTGGAGTGTGAACTGGTTGTATCCAGTTATATTTGTAGCTGTTTTATAAGTGTTTGTACAGTTTTGATAAACTCTATAGTAATTCCAACGGCATTTTAATTAGAGTCCTGATAGCTGGTAACAATACATTTAGATAATTAGAACGACGTTTAATGTATAATACGGCCGGCGTATCTTGGCGAACGTGAACATAGGCTCTGAGAACTTTAGCGCATGTAAACTCGTGAAGAAAGTACAGTGACCAACTAGTACAAAGCAATGAAAAAATACAGGGATGAATGGCAACCAATTGTATTCACTGAAGAGACGTATGCCCACTCATCACACAAATACACATGCTCTAAAGTTCGCAGAGCATATGTTCACATTTGCCAAGTTACGCCGCCCGTATTATATCTGACCGGGGTTTGTCTTTGGGTGGATTTTTATATGTTATTAGGATAATCGCCGGTTAGTGTCACGCCACATTTACATTGAATTTGTCTAATGGGCCTCTACGTGTTGACATTCCTATGGCCCCACTAAAGCCTTCGTCGTTTTTATGGCCCTTGGTCTTCCAAGATTATAATCATAATGATGAATCTGATTTCGTATAAGGAATTCAAAAATAGGCATCAAGATCAAGCAGATTCCGAGAATCTATTAGTATTATTCTCTACCTGTTAGAGCTCTTGAAAACTACTGAATGGTTTTAAATGAAGATCGACATAGCTAGCTTTCCCTTTTCTTTCACCTTCTCCTAACAATATGTCTTTTCCTTCCACATTTCTCTATTCTAACATACGTCCTCTGTCACACCAATATCGTCATACCATTCTTCACACAATCCATCCATCTTTTTTTGATACACCTTCACATTTGTAAAATAACACATTCAACTTTTTATAGGTTACTAGCTGTCCCGGCAGACGTCGTCCTGCCCGGTAAAAAATAGGGGTTGATCGTAGAGGGTTGAAAATCTAGGGTTGTATGTATTTTTGTATGTTGTATCATAAAAAAATAGAAATTAAAAATTTTGTCTAAAAATAAAATAAAAAAATTAGGGGTGGACTACCCCTAACATTTAGTGGGATGAAAAATAGATGTTGGCCGATTCTCATAGATACCGGATTTTACCGAAAATCGGTCAAGCCGTTTCGGAGGAGTATGGCAACGAAAACTGTGACACGAGAATTTTATATATTAGATGAAGTAAAATGGCATTTATTGCATGTTAGTGACGTGGCACATGGAATGTGGTAATACTGGGCAAGCACTTTACCGAATTATATTCGAATAAATGATTCGATACAAGTTTTTACAGGAGTATTTGTTCTAATTTTCAAGTAACGTATTTATAGTTGCTTTAATTAAAATTTATTTATTTCTTTTACGTATTAAAGTGTTATTATTAAGAATCGCATAGTAGAACCAGTTTTATTAATTATTTATTAACCAAATTGGGTCGTTTTCGTCTTACGTCAAAAGAGGGTTTGCACTGAAAATTCGCGTTGTGTGGGATATAATTCCGGCACAGCAATATGCTGAGTGAAAACCTTGTTTGCTGAAAATGCGGCATACAAATTTTCAAAATATGCTCTGTGTATAAAAATGTATAAGAAATGTAATTACGTCGCTATTTTTGCAAATAAAGTTTCTTCCTTTCTTTACCCATCCATCTTGTGGTTTAATATTCTTTTTGTCACGTGACTTTCGTCGCTCCTCGTTATATGCCCATACCACCTTAATGTCCTCTCAATTTTTCAGTCACGGGTGCAACTTTCAAAGATCCCCTTACGTATTTATCATCTATGTATTTTTTATTAAAATGTAAGTAATTTTACTATAGGTTACGCATAGGTCTATCGGTCATTATCCTCTCAATTCACTCCTGGGGTTGTCTGGAAGAGATCACTTTCAGGTTAATAGTGAGTCATCACGTTATCTCCGGAACTATAATACGTGAAGACTTGAAATTTAGCATGGATCTTCCTTTTGCCAAGTGTATCATCTAGTTAGATATAAAGACTATAAGTTCTGTTTCAGTATTGGTGTATAATAAAGTGTTATCTATCTAACCGGTTAGCAAGTTAGCACTACCACCATGGCACCCCTTTCTCGCTCTTAAACTGTATTGTTAACAGAGCCGTCGTAATGTATGGCATTCATTATATAAATTAAGTTAGAGCGTGTGCGAGCGATGTTCATTCTGTTAATGTGTGGCGAATTAAAGGCAAACACCCAGAGGCGTCTCGCTTGCGGTACGCATATGTGACAATCATTCTAATGGCTACAAATGTACACATTTGGAAAGTTTAATTTGGTTCTACACATAAGTGTTAAGTATGTATTGAGATATTTCTTTGCTTTCATAATGAAAACGCATATGAATGAAAACACTTTTTGTTCAACAAAAATTAATTTACGTTCTTAAAACTAAGTACAGTAAATGTTGATATAAGGGCGGCTTTATCGCTTAAAGCGATCTCTTCCAGGCAACCACCTAAGTTAAGAAAAATATTAAGACACCGGTGGTGGTGAAGATAACAAATAATAATAAATAGTAAAAAGTAAACAAAATAAATAATTATATACTTTATCATGTTCTTTATATATTCTTTATATATATATAGTACCTTAAAGAACGCTTCAAATTTATTTCTTGCTCTCAAAATCTACGCCCTTCCAGTCAACATAGACTTGTTACTCCTATCCATAATACAAGATTCTTCAATAATTCTTTCACGGTTAAGGCTGTCCAACTTTGGAATTCATTGCCTGTTGCTGTCAGACAAGAAAAATCCCTAACAAAATTTAAGAACTTGGTCAGAAAATTCTATCTGCATGATATGTAATTTTTTATAATTAATAGATATTATATTGCATATATTTATATGTTTATTATGTTGAAATAGTTGCATATTATCACAATATCTTGTATATGTATATAACTTATGTGTATATTTGTATATATAGTATAGTTATATATTTATTATTAAAATGTATGTAATCGTATAATAATTATGTATACCACAATCGCCACTCCCAATCACAATATTCTTGCCGCGGGTTGTCTGGAAGAGATCGCTTTTTAGCGATAAGACCGCCCTTTGTACCCTACTATAATAATACTAGTTCGTAAGTTTTTCTGTAATGGTGTACAATAAAGTGTTATTTATCTATCTAAAAAATAATGTCTGTCTGTATGTCCTTTATAGAATCGTAAAGTATATATTTGAACATGTGATGATCTATAGTATTCAATAGAAAAGTTGTTGTGCATGAGCCAAAGGTTTCTGACTTGGTTCACAACTGGACCCGGTAGGTGGCGATGCTGTCGGCATATCGATTGAAGCTTTTTCGGGCAGGACGACGTCTGCCGGGAGAGCTAGTATACTATACGAAAATAAGATATACATAGTATATACAGAAAAGCAGCATGTTTTAGACCTGCGAGGACCAAATATATTTAGTTACCATCAGTTTAAAACACAACATGGATTTAGCTTATCTGATGTTGAGTGGCAGAGAGTTCCATAAGCGGACAGCCTGTACCGTGAAAGAGTTATCAACGAAGGAAGAAGTGTGTACAGGTATGATGACAATTAACAACAAGTACTGTCTTGGCGTATGGAAGCGAGAGTTGGGTATGGAATAGAGAGCACGAAAGTAGAGTAAACGCGGTCGAGATGCGAGCACTGCGCAAAATCTGCGGAGTGACGCTCGCGGACCGCGTTCGTAATACCGAAGTAAGAAAGAGAGTTGGTCTGAAAGAGAGTGTCGGGGTGAAGGTAAGGAAAGGAATGCTCCGGTGGTTCGGGCATGTGGAAAGAATGTATGATGAAAGAATGACTAAACAGATATACAATGCAAAAGTGGATGGATGCAGAAGTCGCGGAAGGCCACGACACACCTTCCATGATCAAATTGATCGTGTACTAGCAGAAGGTGATGTCAGGAGCCTTAAGAACAGACGAGCGTGCATGACAAGAACTATGAATGTCAAAGAAGCAAGTGAGGTGTGTAAGAATAAGCCTAAATGGCGCTCTGTTGTTCGTGCCTACCCCGCAAGGGACCTGGCGTGAAGTTATGTATGTATGTATGTATGTACTGTCTTGGCAAAAAGTCGTGGTAGCGTAATAGAGCACGCGTCCATTTAACGTCAACTCTCTATAACTTCAGTGTCGTTATATAGAGTTTACATTGTATATGTATTGACGACCTCTGTGGTTGCGCGGGCTAAGCCTTTTCCGGCCGAACTCACTACAACGCAGAGGCTCCGGGTTCAATTCTTGGCTACAGTAAATTTCCTAAAACGAACTTTAAAGTCGTTGTATTGACCATGCATTCCTAACTCAAGCGCCGTTTCGATCCTGGCCGGAATGCATGCATCACTTAGGCAGTTTTCTGATCTAATGTACATATCGTTACAATTACCGCGTGCTAACAACGATGAAGGAAAACATCGTGATGCAACCAGCACACTGCTGGTTAAAAAATAAAATATATAATCATATTTGTTTGATACAAACAATTTTTTCAAAGTACATAAAATGTTATATAATAATTACTTTTCGGTAAATTAATGCAATTGTAGCAAACGATCAAAACCGACATTTTTACTTAAGGGATTATAAAAGAATTTGATCGCAAGTCTTGTCAGAATCGTTGTTAACATGTGAACATGGCTCCAGAGTTTCCCGGAGGGATAACGCGTCCTACAACATAAGACTAATTCCTGACCTTACATTTTGAAAGCGGAGGTCTTGTTACATGTAATTGAGGATGTCGAAAAAGTTTGGGTTCATGTTAACAATGTCAGTCTTCTTAGAATATTATATGTAGTTGGTTCCAGGAAGAAGTACTTGTACAGTTTCTCACGTTATCTTATACTAATATATAAAGCTGAAGTTTGTTTGTTTGATTGATGGAACGCGCTATTCTCAGGAACTACTGGTCTGATTTGAAAAATTCTTTCAGTGTTAGGTAGCCCATTTGTCGAGGAATGACTATAAGCTATATATATATATATATATATATATATATATATATATATATATCATCACGCTAAGACCAATAGGAGCGGAGCACTAATGAAGAATGGTTCAAAATCGGGGGGTTTTGAAAACAAATTCCACGTGGACAACGTCGCGGGTAAAGCTGGTCCTTTATACAAATGAGCTGTTCTGACTTACCATTACTCTTATGTTATCAATATTCAACTTCTTGTCCATCCAAAAGTTCTAAATAAAGAAAGAAAGAAACTTGCCTGGAAGACATCGCTAATACGATAGTGATAAGACTGCCTGTTATATTGTAATTGTCATTTCTGTTAACTATATTTTGTAATACACAATAAAGCATATTCATTCAGTCATTTATTCAAGTCAGTTTGTACAATGAATTAATTAATATAAATTACATTCATTCATTAAATTTCTCGTTTAACATTCGTTTTGCTTGTTGATCTAAGGGCGCACATGTATTATAAATATTGATTTCTTTATAATTATGGATACAAAACAGCCCTTGTCGGTGTTTTATTATGAATTTGAGTGGTCTACTGTTTGCGCTTATTTCTTTGTTCACGCCGTAAGAAATCATAAAACCTTCTTTCCACTGTTGGTATTACATGCGATTTCTGGAAACCATTAAGTTGACCAATTTACCGATTTTAAGAAACTGGGTGGCATGTTGCTAGGATGCCATGTTTTATTTACAAATGGTCGTCGTAAAGTCGTGTTCTGACAGCGGACGAGGCGTTACCTAGTGGACTTTTGGAGTTCATATCACCGACGAACTTTGCGCGATTTATGTGATAACAATTTTCTGCTCTACGGTTTAGTTTTTTTGTATTCGGCTATACTTGTAAGAACTGTGAAACTGTGAATTGTGTGTAATTCTAATAATATTTGTGATAATTCCAACGGAATTCAATTTTACGAATTCGTACAATTATTGTAAAATATTATTTTGTTGTCTGAAAGGAAACATCTTATCGCTAAATTAATAACGTAGTCGAATTCTCAACTAATTAGATGCAATTACAAAAAAAAAGTATATATAGATGTCGGAGGGAAGCTTTAATTGAACGTATTGTTGACTGGATGTATAACGCACAATATCATTTGTTTACATTTTAATTACTTCTAAAATTCTTAATGCAATTTAATTAGATTTGTTAAATGTTTCTATAACTTAAAGATCGTTCTAACCTAATAAAAGTTATGGATATTGTAATTTAATAAACTACCAATCAGAGCAGAGCATGTCTTGAGCGGGGTCAGACGCGCCCTCTTTACTTTGAGTAGTATCTACTTCGGTAGACGGAGGAGTTTTTGTGGCGCATTTGGTTGATGGCAACAGGTCGAGTTGGACCATGGAGTAATTTAAAGAAAGTGTTTTAAGTTGAGAAGTATGAGCGGGTGCCCTGAACCCGCTGCTCGGTCTAAACTATGTTAAAATGACTTTTAAATCTAAATTAAAAGTGTTATAAACCGTGGCCTTATGTTTTATGCTCGCATTTTACCCTGATGACGCCCACTAAACCTGCAATAACTAAAGGAGATGTCGTGAGAGCGAGGCCGTTCTGCGACATATATGTATCTGTAATCAGATAGTTTTCAATATTGTTTTGTTAATTACTCACCAATTTATGAGTCAATCAGACAGGCTTTGTGAAACAAATGTTTATTACCTGTAACAAAAATAAAGTATTTAATAAAATTAATATAACCAATTAAATAATTACAATACATAAACAATCCAATTCACAAATTTGAAATGTATTTTAGCTTGTGTTTTTTTTGTGTCGCTTTTTCGTTTCATCTATTTTCAAATCACAACGATGCTAAAAGAAGTTTTACTTTAAAAAGATGCAATCGAAACTTTATTATTACATTTATAGCTCTAATTAGAATATGAGTTTCTAATTTCAGCTGTAAAGATCTTGATGTATTTGCAGAGTATTTAAGTGAAGAAAATCAATCTAGACAGACCTTTAGGCACACTGCATATGCGCTTCCTCACAACGACAGCATGTTACAGATGCACTCTACATTGGTATAAATTTCGTATTGTTACATGCCGACAAAGTGAATGCACACCTGGTTCATTACCTTTCCCGGATTTGGATTCCTTTTGTTTGCTTTGTGTTTAAAATTTGCAATTAGACAGTAGCCTTTACAGTAAACTTTAGTCCACGCGGTCTATTGTTGTATTGTACAGTTTAGTATAAAACGATGGGGGGGGCTGAAGCGACAAGCGACGATTACGATACTAGCAAGACGTGTGTACATTCGACAAGCTATATAGTGACGCGCGCGCGCACTTTAAGCGTGTTATTGAATCGTGCAGTTTGTATTTGTACCTGTGTGTGTACGTGTTTGTATAATTCTAATAAATGCTATAGTAATTCCAAAGGCATTTTAATTCAAGTCTCGCACTCGTAACAGTATTAAAATTAGAATAAATTAATATAATAAGTTATGCGTAAGGTATATCACGACACAAATATATATTCAATAAATGTCACACACATTAACAAAAATAACAAATAAACGTGTATAATTTTTAAAAGTTTTTCTAAATTAAGTTGTTTAAAAAATGTTCGGAACTACAGTACGTAGAGTTTAAAAAAAAATCCAGACAGACCTTCAATCAAAAGTATCTGAACGAATTTCCAAAACATTATCATAAAACTATGCCAAGCCTTGGAATAACATTTTTATAGTCACTCGTGTGTATTACATCGGCTATCATACTCAAGAGCTGTGCCAATAAATAAATTTATATCCGACCTCCAAACTTGGTCCTTGGACTACAAGAAACTTGAATTAACTAGCACTAAATAAGCAATAAACAGTGTCATGTTATGTTGTAACATAAATCTAATATATAAAATTCTCGTGTCACAGTTTTCGTTGCCATACTCCTCCGAAACGGCTTGACCGATTTTGATGAAATTTTTTGTGCTTATCCGGTATCTATGAGAATCGGCCAACATCTATTTTTCATCCCCCTAAATGTTAGGAGTAGTCCACCACTAAATTTTTTTTTTTGACAAAATTTTTAATTTCTATTTTTTTAAGATACCGGGCAAGACGACGTCTGCCGGGACAGCTAGTAAATATATGGATTTATGTTACGTGTCAAGATCCAATTTTAAAGTTAACCAAACCTCACAACACCAGCATGTAACAGATACACTGTACATTAGTATAAGTTTAGTATTAAAAATATAATAAATTAATATAATAAGTTATTCGTAAGATACATACACCTCAACAAAAAAAGTAAATCTAGAAAATAAGTTGTAAAAAAGGGTACGGAACTCGAGTCCGTTGAGTTGTTTATAAAAAAAAGAAAAAAAGTTAACCAAAACCTAATGACCCACTCTCAGTCTAGTGTCACTTTCTCGTTTTATCGAAAAAGTGACACTAGTTCGAAATTGAATAATAGTACTTACTAGCTGCCCCGTCAAACGTCTTGCTTTTTAAATTATTTTTAGTAAGTTAAATTATTAAAGTTCTAATATCACTATTAAAAAATAGGGGTTGGTGGTAGAAGGGGGAAAATTTAGATTTCCAGGTTTTTTAATACCAAATTATAAAAAAAACATAAATAAGAAATTTTGACAAAAATATATTTAGGGGTCACCCTTATCATTTAGGGGTATGAAAAATAGACGTTGGCCGATTCTCAGATCTACCCGATATGCACACAGAATTACATACAAATCGGTTTAGCCGTTTCGGAGGAGTTTGGTGACAAACGCTGCGATTCGAGAATTTTATATACAGCGTGTTTCAGACCTTATGATAATAAATCAGACCACGTTTTCTTCATGACGTACTCTGCCCAAATACAAAAACGAATCAAGGTAACTTCTTTGGTTTAGCAACAGGACCCCATTTTTCATTTCAGAATTTTACCACAACATGTATCAGTTATTTTGACTAAATCGGTAGGTTAGTGACCAATGTATCATGTTGTCAGCTCGTCTCTTCATCATTAAACGCGGAAGTTGTTCATTCTTACGCTCTCGCTCGCGAACCATTATTTTCAAGATGTTCTGTTTTTATTCCCTTTTCGTAATATTTTTTTTCGGAAATTGCTTTTGTTTAATTTGGACATTACGGTTGATTTAATAGTACCAAAAAATTTGTATGGAGTACGACCGCTAAAATTATGATTTATTGTCATTTGAAATGAAACACGCTGTATATTAAATAAGCAGCAATTTTTTTTGTTAAGTTTTGCTTACCATGACCCACTTTCAATTGAGAAAAAGCTTAACTGATTTCTGACACTCTCTACCATTTAAAGATGCTGAAGAAGTTTTACTATTTATTTGCTAGTACAACTTTATTGATCATCATTTGAAAATATATGGTTACTTTGGTCACTTAGGCCTACACAGACACTACGTGCACACACACACTCTCACGCATACTCGAATATAAATATATACACCCACCACACACACACAAACACACACATTCATAAAATCATATTGTTGTTACTAACATCTTTAATTGTTAAATTTTAATTCTCAATTTAACAATAGAAAATATTATTTATTAATACGTAAAGTAAAAACAGCAAAAACTTTGTACCCCTTTTTACGAAAATTGGGCGCACGGACGAGTATGAAATTTTGCACACATATAGTTTATTATAAGGAGTGCAGAATGCTTATTTTTTTCTAATTATACATAAAATACATTATATCGATAAAAATACATTACACACACTGTAACTTATTTGACACACACACGCATATATACTCTTTTGTTAATTCTTAAAGTCAAATTAACAGTGTAGCCTTGGCGAAAACTGTGCTTATTGAAGTCTTTAACAACAGAACCTTAATAATGTTTAAACTTATAATTTACATCAATTATTATGGTCGAATACATATAAATTTTCACTACAGAAAGACATTGCATTAATGTACTATCATCAATGGTAATAATTATATGACCGATGCGAATCCTACTGTTGCCCGCCGCACAGGCCATAGGAAGACCTAGCTAGGGAAACAAGAGTTTCCTTTGGGACGCCATTTGTACTGTTCTCTGTATTTTAGTCATTTTATATGTACCCTGTACTACTTACTCTCTTGCATGCTAATAAATTTATTTTAAATTCTTCGAGTTTCTAAATTTGTTTCACTTCAATTTTTTCAGAACATAGCTATTTTAAACTTGGGCTAAAATGTAACCATCGTTATAAAAGCTCCAGTAGATATCGTTATAGTTAACAACCCGTTCAATAAAGCGAAAACACGTACAAAATAAAACAAATACAAAAAATTACCAACACATTTTTACATCTAAAAATTAAACTGTAAAATCGGAACGCTCCTTGAAACGGTCATAAACTTTTACACCGCATCCATTTACGTAGTATGTTAATACTGTAAATATTTTTTCAACGTTAACACGTCAATGGACAGTGTTTTCTTTGCATGGTTCGAGCGGGCTCTTAGGTGTAGTGCAGATGTTTTTTTTCCAAGTCGTTCCATAATAGTAAGGGCTGTTTACATTCGATTTAGACGATCGTCTTTTAAAATCATTTTCGGCACATGTTTACACTTTTACCGCACGAAATATAGAAATTCATTTTATATCGCTTTTGGCGGGAACTTGAAATAATATATTTTGCTATATCGTTTTATTTAGTCAAATAAAAGAAATAAATTGATTAAAAATCTTATACTAAAATATAAAGCTAAAAAGTTTGTTTGTATGCTTAACCGCGGTAGTCTCAAGAACTACTGGTTCCGAAGTTAGGTGGCCTCCCCCGACTCCGACCGCTGACGCTGCTGTAAGCGCGAGGCGGTGAGGGGGGAGGAAGGAGAGGGAGGGGTGAAGGCGCAGGAGCAATCCTCGCAGCTTCCCACTCCCCCACCGAAGGAGGATAGCGCCCGTGACTCCTGGCAGCCACGGGCGGGCGTTAGCGGACGTCGAGGTCTGGGGGATCAGAAAGACCTCCGTCCGCACTAATGCCGCGAGAGGGCGCGAGAGGCAGCCGCGCGTCCCTCTCAGGGCCGGGGAAACGTCACTCCCCGGCCCGCACACAGCAGAGGCCGCCTCTGTTTACGAGGCGGCCAGCCGCTGCCGGGGTTGCGGGTTAAGCTCGCGCATGTACCGTGACCCCGGCGCTAGGCGGAAGAAGGCTCCCATGAGGTTTTAGTGGGTATACCGGCGCCGGTCGTATTGATTAATCGGCGTCGGGGAGCCCCTCATACCGGCCGCGCATGATCCCCCGCGAGGCTGACGATGTGACATCGCATTTCCTCATGTAAAAAAAAAGAACTACTGGTCTGATTTGAAAATTGTTTCAGTGTTAGATAGCCCATTTATCGAGGAAGGTTATACAGGCTATATATCACCACGCTAAGACCAATAGGAGCGGAGCAACAATGAAGAATTATTGAAAATCGTATTTTTTTAACTATTCCACGCGGACGAAGTCGCGGGCAGAAGCTAGTAAATAATAATTTTACGATTTTGTTTTTAAGTTATATTTATTTGTGTGTCTGTATGATTTTTTTTAAATGTTTAGGGAAACGTTTGATTTACGTCAAAGATGTGTCTATAAGCTGGCATGGGCTAAAAGGTTTTTATGAAGCGACGAATAAATAAAATAAGACTCGGTACATAGATATTTGTTAGCAACTTAAAAAGTCTTAATCAAAAATGTATTATTTTACAACGCATTGCACTTCTCAAGACATCAAGTATACGTGTAGACGACGCCGCCACCGCGCCGCTTCTGTACCGTAAACTATTCTAGACTAGACGTACATATATATATACATAGAAATTCACAAATTAGCAGCACGGTATCAACGGTGGCACAGCAGCGATTCCGTCTAAACGAGCGCTAAATATTCAAATCCAAAATTATGAAGAGAAAAGGATCAACAGATAAACATTCCAACTTTCAAATACGGATAAGATCGTAGATGATATTTAATTAAGTCTAAAATCTTTAACAATGCACACATGAGACCATTGCGACTAAACAAAGTGCACTAGAACTAACAAACTATATTATTAGAAATCGGTAACGTTCGGTGCTTAATTAAATCTGGCCGAAAGCATTCGTCGAATAGTTGCTGCAGTTAGTGGTTGAGCGTTCGAATTTGGAATCACTGTGGATATTGTCGGTAAACAATTTAAATATTGAATTTAGAACGCGGAATACCGTCCGTTGGTTGCATGCGGAAGTATCGAAACTTATTCGTAAGGACCGTTGTTCAGCGATGCCGATGGAAATTAATTGGAAATACGGTAGTTTATAAATATATTTTTTAATATTAATATAATTTTATACCAGAAAGATAAGTCCACTATTTAGTGGGTGACAAGGATCTAGTCACATCCAGAAAACTTATCAGCGATTATAGGTCTGCAACCGTTTGTTAGATGGTAAAAATTTCTCAATTGATTTTTCGTCTGATTCTGATTATCAATAAATTCATGATAGAGAAGTCGTTGTTGAAAGAGCAGCGGCGGCGCGGTGGTGACTTTTTCCTATCCATACATACACACTAAAACTACAAATTTAAGCTATAGTATTGATGACTCAACTAACTAGTTAACCTTAAGTTATATTAACAAGTATCAAATACATTATAATGCGAATAATGAGAAAGTACTTACAGTATATAAACATAAAACATACATTTGCAAAGCTCTATAGAAAACAAAGAAACGTCTTTATTAGAAAAGAGGTGTGGAGTGTTTGAAATTTCGATTGACTTCTATCCCCGGCCTCCCCTACCCAAAGGGGGTACAATCATAAGTGTTTTCTTTGTGGATAGCGGGCTACGCGGTACCCTTTAACGTGTTTATCCTTTTGGCCGAACCTCCCCTATTCGGTAGGGAGGAAATAATTCGGCGCGTTGTAATTTTCACCTCCCTATTTTTTGTTTTATAGCCACGTATTTTTCTATCATCTTTTTATAGGTTTATACTGTTTTCTCGAAATTGCGTCTATTATATTGCTTTTTAATTAGCATCAAAACTGGTTTATATCTATAGTACAATAAATCTGCCAAAGAGCTGATTTGGAAAATGAATTTAAAATAATAGGGAGTTTATTCAGACAACCAGATTCGTAAAATGCATTTTTAAAAAGTTTTTTTTTATTGCATGAGCACAGCATACAGGCAGACGGCCCACTTGATGGAAAGTTGTTACCATCGCCTATGGACATTTACAACACCAGAGGTGCTACAAATGCGCTGCTGCTCTCTTAAGGGAGACTGGAACCTTTTCACTAATGCCGGAACAGAAGACAAGGTTGTTATGGCGGCTAACTCTAGACCAGGGGTGGTCACCATCCAGTCGAACAAATACCTTACCACCTGGCTGTGGTAAGGTATTTGTTCGAGGTGTGCTTTCTCCGTTCCTGCACGGATCGAGGACTGTCTATGCTTGCTAGAGTATCACAAACAAAATACTAAACCGATTTAAATGAAACTTAATACAGAGCTACTACTATATACCCCGGGTCAAAATTTAGTATAATTTTTATCCCGATAATAATATAGTGTAGTATAGACGAACATCTAAAAATATGTCGTTGTGGTAGTGTTTTCTAATGTCGCTTTTGAAATTTCCTAATAATAACGTCATCATTATAGCAACGCGAACGAAGTTTCGCGGACACCACCAGTTAACATGATAATTCTTATAATATGGAATAGTATAGACGTTTGGTTCATAACCATTTTTGAGTCCATTGAGACATATTTAAAACTAGTAAGACCAGTAGATGAAGTCTTGCCTAAAAAAAAATTGATCCAGATTGCAACGACACCCACCAAAAGTCCAAATGTGAATCTAAACCATCCTGGGAATCACACAAAATTTCATAAAAATCGGTCAAGTAATTTTTGAGTTTTACCCAGGCTAACGAACGGCAATTGTTTTTTATTATATACAAGAAGAGAAGATATGATATAAACCATTTTAATTGAAATGTTTCTTTTAGAGTTAAGAAAACTATGGACAAAGGCCACCTCACCGAAAAAAAACATATAACTAATTAAATAATGACGCTTAAAATCCTGCTTACTTGTACACCAGTGAAACTGGTAAAATGTACTGAACTACATTTATGCAAGAATAAATATTTCATTTGACTGACATTGTGTTTGAAACGATACGCACTTGGCCGATATTTTTGTGTACTTCACCAGACCACTTCACCTTTTGTAAAATCATACCTACATAATTAACGCAGTCAAAACTCAACAGAATTAACAACCTCTTTCGCTACGCTACCCGAAATACATTCGCCTCCGTCAGAACAGAATTAATGAATTTTTAATAATTAATATATTACTTCATTAACGGCCGGCTATGGTCATTAATTTCGGAGTTATTGTTTGTAAACTGTTCGAAATATTTATTTGTTTGAGTTATGAATCTGTAACGTCCTTATTATGGTAATTAATCGCGGTTATGTATTGGATATATGTAAATTAAGTCCCCAGGATTTAATAAAGAAATATTTTTTTAATTGCAAAGCTGGATATTAAGTGGATAAAGGGATTAAACAACAAAGGGGTAGAGCGGATTGTATATGGAATTGGAATAGACGACGGAATAGAGGAGATTGGGGGAAGAGGAGGAAATAAGAGATCAGAACTCTGGATAGACGAATCTGGATTTTTAAGTAAAAATAAAATTTTCAACGGTTTGTAACACTGTTTTATGGTGTTCCGTACTTATTTCGGCAGAAGTCAAAACCCTTCTACAACTCTGTTACGTCACATACGTGGAATAATTTATTCTCAAATAATTTGCAACGTTATAACTGAGTTGTCCATGTACGTGACAAAATCTTGTAATAAAATTCGTAGATGCATCTCCGAAGGTCTTCTGTTTTCTGTATTAACAGATTTTGGCACGTACATCGACTAATCAGTTATGACCTTGCAAATTATTTGGCAATAAATTATTCCATGTACGTGACGTGGCAAAATCATGCATGAGTTCAGCAGACAGGCAGATGGCCCACGTAATGGAAAGCGGTTACGATCGCCCGTGGACAATTTATAACACCAAATGTGATACCAATGTGCTGCACCTTTGTAAAGGGTGGCTGGAACCAGGCCACTAATGCCAGAACACAGCTAAAAGTTGTTGTGGTGGCATACTCCAGACCAGGATGGCAGACATCCAATTGGGCCAATGCCCTACCACCTGGCTGTGCGTTATTTTGTCGCCTCTACGACAGACCACCCGGTCGCAGGAAATTGTGTTCTTTCTTCGTTCCTGCGCGGTATTAGTGTATAAGACAGTCATTCTCCAACTAATGGATCTAATATGATAAAATTTTGCAAAAAAGTGAGTTTTATATTCAGCTATAAACTAGTGAAACAGTGAAAAATCTAAAAACTAGATACGGTAGATATGCATGTAATCGAAGGAAAAGAAACTTCCGTGCAGACAGGGAGTTGGTTTCGTTAGAAAACTCTTGAATAGCTATAGCGATGTTTCTGATTATTTCTTTATATAATTAACGAGTATGCGACTTGCGATTCTAAAGTAGTAAAACACATATTAACTCCTAATTTTCGAACTGTTAGGTTCTGTGGAAACTGTGGAAAATATTGAAAAAAAATCAAGAACATTGAGCCCAAAATAAAAACACTAAAATTACTATCAATTATAATTGAGTAGCTGTCTACTAATCTCTGAAACCGATCGACCGATTTTGACGAGAAGAGTAACTCAAGCTACTTTTTTTGGGTTCCGCGAAAAAACAATTTCAACTGGTGGATGTCGCGGGCACAACTAGAGTGTATATAAAATATTTACAGTAAAATCAACACTAAAGAAACTACTATTGGACGTCGGATACGTTTCCAATAAATGAATAGATACCTATTAACTAGTAAAAAACTGATTGTTTCAAATTAGCATTCATTTGTGTCTTCATTGGTTTAAATCGTAAATTCAATAGATTTTACACCCTTTCACTGAAGTGTGAAAGGGTGAAAATTCAAAATTCACGGTACCAGCGCTCCTAGGATTCCAGATTTAGCCAAATGTATTTCGAATATTCCCAAAATCCTGTTGATGGAAAATTTCAAATCAGGTTGTCTTCGAATCGCCTCCTTGTTATGCTGGACAGCTGTATAGACTATATGGGTTCTTTGTCATTATAATGAATTTAATAAGAAAATGTAAAGTAAGTCTCTATGTAACTAATATATTCAAATTCAAAAGTTTTTATTCAAAATAAGTTCCACTGGAGAACAATTTTTGAAGGTCATACATTTTAACTTACATGTATGACTTTGAATAAAAACTTTTGAATTTTGATTTTGAGTTTGAATATATAGAGGTACTAACTAGGGTATTTCACGCGGGAAACCTCTAGTTTTGAATAAGACAGATTCCCTAGCAAATCGTAATTGGATCGGTTGATTAATGAATCTTGTGTCTATGGAAGAAATATTTTTGACCTGATTCTCAATTAATATTTGTTATTACAAATAAATTTTAGGTGTGAGTAGAATTTTAAAGCAGCGTTCGGCTCACATAAATCACATTTATTCGCCCAAAAGGGTGTACTAACCTAATAATATCCATAAATTAAATAGTGTTTACTTTGTTGGATCTTGTTAAAGTTATCAATTGCTGTTTTTATCACGCTGTATCACGTCACGAACACAAAGCATAGAATAATAAGAACAGAGAGGTTACTCAATACAGTTACACGAATTGCTGAAATTGGCAACGCTTTTGTATCGCTCCTGAGGTCCTGTTATTTCAAGATTTTGATGTTGTTAAGATATTTAAAGTACGATTCCATTGTGATAATGTAAAAAATTGTATTTTACTAAATACACAATGTCTTTGAAAAAAATTTGGTGAGCGTTAGCTGAAATGAATACTCAAGAGCTAACAAAATGTCAAACATTTATTTCGCGAGTTTCCGCTTACAAACATTTAGAAACATAGAGTGGTGTGTCACGGGAATGCCGTTGGAATTAACAGAATACCGATATCAGACAAAACTACGACTGAGACGATAGAGTCCGGTGATCTTGTTGAGATAGTAATAGTAGAATTGAATGTTGGCCTCTGTGGTTGAGCGGGCTAAGCCTTTGCCGGCCTACCTCACTGCAACCCAGAGGCTCCGGGTTCGATTCCCGGTATAGTAAATTTCGGAAACGTATTTTCTCCGCTATTTACCATGGTCTGGGTGTCTGGGATCGGCCCCAGAGTGGTCCGTTGTGTATTACACATAACACAAGCGTAACTTGCTTAATTTGGGGATATACAATGTGTGTGTTTGTCTGTCGATTATATTATATTATCTCTGGTGTCTCCAAGTTCCTAGGCGATGGTAACCGCTTTCCAACACGTGGGTTGTCTGCCTGTCTGCTAAGCTTATGCAATACAAAAAAAATGTGATACAAGTGTACATAATTTATAATTACATCTTTTTAAAATCAAATTCAAAAGCTGTCAAACATATAATGGGTGCCCCCTTTAAGAGAAGTAATAAGCAAGTAAATTTGGTTTAACAATACACCTCAAAATATATATTTTTCATTAGTCTAACATCTTAAAAGTATTTATTTTCATAAATCAAACTTCCATGTTTAAACACTGGTAGTACAAATATTTCATCCAATTGTAATCAGTTATTTTGTATAAAATGAGCTTACTGTTTATTTTAATACTGTGGTTTAAGGTAGGCATCGTAATAATAGACCATGGTAAATTTTATAGCGTTATATGAAGTTATTACCCTGTTTGAGTTTACTATTATCAAAATTGGATTTTTAATTGGCATTGTGGACTTGAACTTAAAAAACTAGTGATTTAATTTAAGTAAGGGTTGTAGATTAATGGCCTTACTTATAGTCGTTTGTTAAATTTTAAGAAACTGCTCAGCAATTGATTAGTGAAAATCTTACCCATAAACTGCTCTTAAGGATTCTAGGTAGTAAAGTAACGGCAAAAGGCATTAAATTGGTGGCGCTACAGTAGCCAAAGTGCTATTGTTTAAAGGAAATGCTAAACGTTTTATAAAATCAAACAATATAACATCCCTAGGGTATTATTAAATTACTTACTTAAGACATGGCTAATCCTTTCTCAACGAGATTATTATAAGTAAGGCCCTAATTGGTTAGATTAAAATTGCATTTCTGAGTTTCTTTTACGACTCACTAAGCTTTGCGTCATAAAATGAGACTTCGATTTCAAAAGGTATTTTTAATTTTATCAATATAATCTTATTAAAAAGTAATAACAAAGTCGTAATTCGATGTAGAATTAAAATATGAAATACGAATTTTAGACATAACTTTAAAATTTTAAATCACTGTGAAGTTTTTGTAATATTTCACCCTAAAATCTTTGTTTTGTGCATATAAAGAATTTGAATTTGAAAAATTTCTAATTAGTTTATTGTATATTTTTTTCTACCTTTAGTATTGATTATACTCGTTCTTTATGTGAATAACCCTTAAAAGTCTCTGAGTGTGGCAGAAGTTCGAAATAATTTAAACATGTTTATGTTTATGTGCCTTACAAACTGGGGATTTTTTATTTTTTTTAAACCTATTGGATAAGTGACATGTTGGCATTATGATTTAATCAAGTAAAAGTGACACAAAGTCGAACTCATACTTCAAAAAGAGGTTTGAAACTCCTTACAAACTTGCGACAGTCTCCAAAGCAACATGGAAGGATCATTATACATTCATAGATGACTGCGTGCGAAAGATTCCGGGGACATTCGAGGATAATTTTCAAAAGAGCTCGAGACCTTAGGAGCCAACCGCAGCGTGATAATATAATGGTCTGGTTTTGCAAATGCTTCGGAATAAGTAAACTTTGAGAGGTCTGCCATGGAACCTTAAACGTTCATATTTATTCAAATTATACCGTTTTATATGATTTTGTTTGATGTCGGGGATAATTGGTGTCTTTACCCCAGTATTGAATCACAGTATAACATATTTTTTATTTAATAATTTATATAAAATTACATGATTATAATTGCATGCCTACTTAGTAAAAAAAATAAATATAATAAACATATATGACATAAAATACATACATTGTGGGGCGCTTATAGTCCCCGGTTAATGTGGCTCGATTTATATGGACTGTATGAGAGAGATACTCCACCGACCTTGAGATCCACCCTCTCCTGGCTCGGTTCAGCTTACACACAGGGACAGCACACGGCACTATGGTTTCACTTGAGAGCTATTACTTTGTGCACTGATTAGGTCTTAAAAGTTATTGGCACGGTAATTCAATTATTTAATTTAAAAAAAAGATGAGCGCACGGCGCGATGTCGTTGGACGATGATTGTGGGTTTCCAAAATATCTGCTCCTACCCTGCTATGCATTGGCCGTCACCTCACACAAAAAGAGGATAGACAACAAAGTTCGTGGAACGATGTTCTACCTATTTCACTAGGCAAGGACCGAACATACACATAAAATTAAATACTAGCAACATAAGACAAGTGAACTGAAGTGAAGAAGTGTAAGTGAGGAGTAGCTTTCATGCCCATTAACCAGGTACGTGCGTGCTTAATCTTATGTCTCCATCTAAATCACCCACACTTCTTTTTTTACAAAATTGACATAGTCCATTATTATCACCAGCGCCTCTGCAACAGTAGCAATATGTACTGACTATAAAACTACAAGCGGAATCTCAAATCATTTGTGCAGTATAAACCAATGGCCCGATTGAGGGAGGAGGCAGTCGAGTGAGAACCACGAGAGAAGCGAGACGTGTGTACTAAAATAGAGTATCTAATAAGTGACGGAATTGGCGCGTTTTATTGAATTACGATTTATATTTGTACCAGTGTTGTATAGTTCTAATAAATGCTATAGTAATTCTAACGGCAATTGTAAGTCGAGTTTCGCGACTCGTAACAATATTAGTATAGATAAAACCCATTAGAAAACTTCAAAGAGCTGAATCACCGAATTATTTCCCGGTAATCTAGAAACGCACCCAACGTAACATGACCACCATTAACTACGCTCATAACATTCGGTTAATAAAAAAAGTCGGCAACTTTGGAAATTCGATTCACCCAGTTCACCCCCGTCATTAGCGACCTCCCAAAATTCACCCCCCGAAATTCCACCTAAGTTGATTTTCGATTTTAATTCAATTTACAATTAAAACCGTGGTCCGTTGTTTATTTTTTCGGGACACCAACTTCTAATTTGTACGATGAGTCCGCCCCGACTGATGGAAGTTTGTTTTTCTTATTTCGCCCTCTCTCTTGCTCTCGTTTATTTCGCATTTATTTGTTTTTGTTTCGCCAACACTAAATGTGATTATGTGAACGACGGTAATTGATTGGCTTGTATTTATGTTTAGAATTTTGGGTCATCAATCAAATGTACGTTTGTGATAAACGCGATCAATCTGATATAGTTCAGTCTTCATGTACAGTCGTGGTATGAAAATGTTCGCCAGTTTTCAAATTGATTCATTTAACGTACCGCGATTACATGTTACCTTTTCAAATTAAATCACAAAACAGATCGTGTCATAGAAAACTATGTACAACTTTTTTTAATTTTTATTGCAGCAGTTCAGCAGGCAGGCAGACGCCCCACGTGATGGTAAGCGGTTACCATCGCCCATAGACATTTGCAACACCATAGGTGCTACAAATGCGCTGCTGCTCTCTCAAGGGAGACCAGGTCTCTAATGCCGGAACGAAACTCAAGGTTGTTATGGCGGCATACTCTAGACCAGGGATGGTAGCCATCCAGTCGGACAAATCCCTTACACCTGGGTGTGGATTGTTTTGTCGCCTCTTACGACAGGCCTCCAGGCCGCAGGACATTGTATTCTTTCTCCGTTCCTGCACGGATAAATGTTATTTGATAATCAAGTTTAAAATTACTTAGTTCAAAGTTGTTTGACATTATATCTAGTCTAAGAAGATTGTTTAATGTATAACATGCTTATTGATTTTAATATTTATATTAAGCGTGATTATATCGTCTTTGTTTTTTATTGTTAATCGCAGCGTCTGTCATTGTCAACATTGCAATTTTATTTTTTGATGTTTCTATATATTATAAATGTAACATTTATTAAAATGTTGGAAGAGTTGTTTTTTCGTACTCGTGCAAGCAAAAGTCGACTTTAAGGTGATGAACATTTTCATTCCGCGACAATACTTGCGGTGTGATTGGACCCTGTGTGTGAATAAATCATGTTATTATATGGTGACTTTTTGTTCCCAGACAGAAGAACGGCGCTGGCCTTGTTGGCTAATTGGGGTCAATTTAAGGATTTTCTCCTTTCTATTGTTTTACTATTTGATTTATTTCTGTGTTTTGCCTTGAATAAAACATTTTTCTTTCTTTGTTTCTGATCCGCCACAAGTGCCTATATCATAGGTAATATGTATATTATACACTGATATATGAGAGAAATATATAGGTATTCATTTTCAAATTGCTCACACGGACAGTTGTGAGATTAGACTTAAGTTACCTAAAGAACGGACGCTGTAGGCTCAAATCTATATCCAAATGTGTTACTAAAAAGTAAAGAAAATACTAGAATTGATAGAATAGTAGCTATTCAAATGGGGAAATGCCCTACCACCTGGATACGGCTAGTTTAGCTGTTTCTTATAAGTGGCTGTCTGCTAGAGGAATTAATAATCTTTCTTTCTCTCTTCCTGAACGTATGCATAATCATTTGTCTGTCAATATCAAACATACTTCTGAGAACAAAAGTAAACCAATGAATCGAGCAAAAATATCAATACACAACATAAATAATATCATTAAGTATTAGCAAACCAAATGTAGCAGGAATAGGTTTGGGTGGCTTGTCGTAAGAGGCGACAAAACACAACCCGTATGGCTGGCTACCATCTCGTGTCTAGAGTATGCAGCCATAACAACCTTGAGTTGTGTTTCGGCATTAGTTGCTAGGTTCCAATCTCCCTTTAGAGGGCGGCAGCGCATTGGTAGCACCTTTGGTGTAACAAATGTCCACATGGAAGCCGCTTTCCATCAAGTGGGCCATCTGCCTGTCTGCTGAACTCATGCTATAAATAGAAAGTTACTTTTCTCCGTTACCTCGGCGACCCAAATGTATCTTGGCTTCCGAGACGAGAACACGCCACCTGTCTCTGTCCTGTGTGATTTCTTGTAGCTCACACAGGTCAGTCTCCCCTCTGTCCCTCCACCGGTACTTGGGGCGACCGACTGGGCGTCGCCCATCCGATCGTCCCAAATAGGTCTTCTTCACGCTTCGATCCTCTTCCATCCGTTCCACGTGACCGAGCCAACGGAGGCGGTGAGATTTTATCTCTCCAATAATGTTAAGCTCAGCCACGAGATTCACAAAGTTACCAAAACACGAAATTAAACACCATAGTCAAAAGCAAACACTCAAAAAGTGCAATACACAAACGCAAGAAGAACAGGGTAACCGCTAAAAGAAACTGTTAAAATATCCCTACCCTAATCAACCCGCAACGACTCATTGGAAAATCGCAAAAGTTCCTGCAGATATTTCGCATAATTGCATCTTTAAAGAGGCACTATATTAAAATCATCCCGAGGAATGGATGAAATTTCCACTCCGCCTCTTAATAAGGCGGCCAGAATATTCTAGATATCAGCAAACTGTTCGGATAGCCTGACTTCTTAATGAAATTTTCGGATTACGACTCACCCCATGTCTTGCGTCTCTTTCGCTCCCGCTCTTTCTTGTATGCTACCATCCTCGTCGTCATGTAAAGGTGCACTTGCGAATTTTATGCGAAATTTATTCATAACTCGGTAATTTATACTCAGTAAGTAAATGTTCGGTAATGGGACAGAGGACGGTTGGGTGTAATGTCTTCATATTATTATTCGCGAGTTCAGCTTTAATCTTGAATTCCTCGCGAGTAACCATTTTGAGTAAATAATGCTTTTCAATTGTCGCCTGTCGACGACTGCTAATGGATTTGCTTTTTTACGAGTGTGTGACAAAAAATATTATTCATTGGGGTAGTGTCAGTTTATTTGAAGAAATGTTATTGTACGAAGAAACTGTTAAGCGCGTGTTGATCTGTGCACAGTCAATATGACCGTTATCTATACATTTAATAAAACTGTAGAGGTCGAATTTCTGCACCATGAAAAAAATGCTAAAAACCGAGTCAGGGGGATGTAAGAAGTGAATTAGAACTAATTTAGATTTTTTTCGATTTTGTTGTGTCTCTGTTTGTATGTTTGTACGGGCTAATCTCTGAAACATATAGGATAGGTACTTTTGATAACGAAAAATTAAATAACTCCTGTGGGATAGTTAAAAAACCGGGCGCGTTTTTTTTACGTGGTATCCCCAGTAGGCCTACTCCACGGACATCTTGCTTCTAAGGTAATCCTCGACATCATAATATTTTTAATCACTTATTAGCTAGCTACTCTAATAGACTTTTCTTCAATGGTCCAGGTTGTGGCTCAGAATCTAAATCAACGTCAAATTTGAAGTTTGAGGAATGACAGGAGTTAAATTTGGAGTCATAGTTGGAAGTTCATCTTCAAATTCATTTTCTTCCATTAATTTTGATATCTCCATAATATTGCTGCATGTTTCGCCAGAACATACATAAAAAACACGCCTATGGACTCTATCTCATAGGTGGCGGGAAAACGGGGGACTTTTTCTACCTGCTTAACATTCGATAAGTTAAATTTGGTAAGTTCTATGGTAAAGAAAAGTGTTAGAAACGAATAAAAAAATTCTCACTTTTTTGCTTATAACTTCTTTAATTTTTAATTTAGGGCAAAAAGCTATATAAACATATTTGTAGGCAAAACAATTTCCTACAAATTATGACTTTCCAATTTTTTGTAAGATGCATAATTTCCGAGATATCGCGAAAAAAGTTTTTTCACCCCTTTTTCCAGGATGGCGGCCGGGGGATAAGGGTGGCGACCCCACAAATTTGAGGTTAAGCTTCTATTGACCCCCCACACATGTCCCAAAAATAAAATTGCGTCCTCTAAGAAATGCAAAGCTCATGTAAAATTTCAATGGACTATAGGGTGTATTGAACTATTGATCCACAACAATTGAAAACGTAGATGTTCAGATAAAGATAGACAGCCCTCGAATAAGTCGTTATCCTATTGCCAAAACAAACTTATTATCCGTAAAGAACTTCTCAACGACAACCCTTTGAAAACAACAATTTATTCCAATAAGAGTAAAAATACGTACAATCAACCCTTTCGAAATTATCATATCAAACGCCCACATTCGGCTTCGTTAAAAAAACCTTTCACCATCATCACCCATTAAGAAAGGGGGAGGTCATGACCATGAAGAATACTAAAGAATGACAATCGCTCAACAAAAAATGTAAGGGTTAGGCCACAATACTGCGGTGCGACGCCCCACCGCAGAAATTTACAGTATCGCACAACGCATGGTTAAATTTTCCGATGCCTCACCGCATCGTACAAGTTTTGATAATTTTTTTTAATAAGCTTTTTATAAAAAGGTATTTAAATACAAGCTTTTGAAATCCTGAATATCATGTAGCAGCAGAGTGATAGCCAAAACAAGTAAAACGAGCCCAAAAACGTCGGGTCTATCTTGTTTAGTACAGGAGTTCCTATGGCCCCCTTCAGACTCCATCATCAGATCAGCTCCATGGTAACATGTAATTGCATTGTCACGCTATATACATATGCGTGCCAAATTTCAGCTCAATCGGAAACCGGGAAGTAGGTTAAATTTCACTTGCCAGATTCCACCCGAACTTACATCATACAAAGGTACATCCATTGCAAGTTAAATAAGCTTGTAAAAATGAATGCACCTAACACTTTCTTCGTTGTTTATGTGTCCTAATGCAAATAAGAAGAAGGATAGGCCTAGAACGATCCATGTTTCGTTAAGAATTGAACTGTTGATCAATGTCACTTGTACGATGCTTTATGCAATGGTAGATGTGCCGAATCGACAAAACATTGGGTTTAAAGTGGTCGGTTTGCGCCTAGCACTGTACATAGTGTAGTCGAGGTAGCGTGATGGCTATAGCACGCGCCCCCAACTTAAAGGTCGCGGGTTCAATTCTGGCCAGAATGCATGCACTACAATTTTTCTGACCCATTTATTTATTTATTTAATTTGTTTGGGAAACATACAATAATTAATATTCTTAAATATAAAACACAAAATTAATACTTATATCAATCAAGTTTCCACTATAATATAATTTATATAATGAAAATAAAAAAAATAAAAATTGGCTCAAATGGTTAATCACAATAAAGAAACAAAAAAAAGAAATACAATTTACGATACGAAAATTAACTAAAATGTTTATTGAATTTACATTATTTCAAAATTAAATGTAATGTGCATATTGTTAAATTACCACAAGCAATTAAGCTTGAATAATTAAATCTCTAAAATTTTATAATAAAAATACTAAAAATGACAACATTTTTGAATTAATAATATACCTGGAGAATTTCTTTCGGCTATAACCAGAATTCTCGTCAAAATTGACAAGATTTCTGTTATCTCTAGTCACGTTTGTCCTCTTTAACGTATAGATACTGATATATTCAATTTTAAATCGATAGTCATATAAAATTCGACACTTCAAACAGAAGCGATATAGGGGAGGCAAGCCTAAATTGCGCCCATTGGCATAATAATGAACTGCCAAAGTTTGGCCATGTGTGATGGGAGAGGGCGGGTAATTGCTTAACTCTACCCATACCACAGGCCCATATCACGGTGTTGCCAGGCCAATTTTCTAGAGCATGTAAGTGATATACATACAAATTTATTGCTATGGTTTTCCCTTCTTCGTAAAGAATTATTGCCAAGATGTCTTCGGAAAAGTTAGTCTTGCAAAGAAAATATTGCTATGTCGAAGCCATACTTTCGGTGTCGACGACTTACGGAAGGTTTTTTAAATACAAGCTGGTAAACAGGCAGACGGCCTGCGTAGGAGCCGCTTCTAAATCTTACCTGCACAGATAAAAATCTGTGCTAGAACGGAGAAAGAATACAATTTCCTGCGGCCGAGCGGCCTGTCGTAAGAGCCGTAAAACAACCCACAGCCAAGGAGTGTTTTCTCGACTGGCTGGCGACCGGGTCTAGAGTCCGCCATAATAACCTTGTGTTGTGTTCCGGCATTAGTGACCAGGTTCCAGTCTCCTTTAAGACAGCACATTTGTAGCGCCTTTGAGTTGCAAATGTCCACAGGCGATGGTAACCGCTTTCCATCAAATGTCTGCTGAATTCCTGCAACAACAAAAATATATATCTTGCCAATCGCTCATTTGCATTACTGTCTTTTCTTTCACCTTCTTCCAATTATTTTGGTTCGACACAATGTCTTTTTTAAAATTCATCTATAAACATTTATATATTTTGTAGATATGTATTTGTATGGTATATATATGAAGTATATATCTATTTAATATATAAATTTTCTGCTTGTATATAAGTAGTTCGTACTATATGTTACGTATAACACCATCGCCATTATCATCGCAATTCACTCCTGGGGTTGTCTGGAAGGGATCGCTTTTTAGCGATAAAATCGCACTTTGTACATAACTAGATATGATTTTAGTCTTTAAGTTTATTTTTGTATAATAAAGTGTTATCTATGATATTGAATAAAATACTCAGAATAATAATATTTGGATCATAAATATTTTATCTAACGCACAGAGTACAAACGTAAGCGATTTTTCAAAGCGATTCGCAGGGCGTGCTCGCGACATGAGCAAAACAATTAATTTAAAAGGCGTCCTCTTGGGTTAGAGGGGGTGGTGTGTTGGATGAGATACAGCGATTTATTATATTTTTAGAAAACTGATTTTTATTTTGTATTTTTTTAACCTGATTTTTATAAGTCGGTATCCCTAATTGTATTCGTATTTAGTAAAAATATTAACACTATTCATAGATATTATAAAAAATAGAAAGATATTTTATTTATTTAAAGTATCTAATATATATAAGTGTAAATTATAACACAAATTAATAGACATAAGATCATGTAGTGTTATTTATTATTTATGTAAAGGGAAAACTAGCAGGGCGTTTTTAGAGCAAATAAAGGAAATAAAGGATATGGTGTCATATAATAAAGTAAAAGACATAGACGATATTAGATGGATTGGAGGAGACCCCATCGGCAAAAGCTACACTTTTAAATACTATGATGATGATTGTTTGTATAATATATAAGTAGTCAATACAAATCCCTTGGTAACTAACAATTATGGTTTCATTACGCGATGGGATATAACACTCACCTCTATATAGGCTCGTATAGTCTTTCATAGTAATAATAATAATCGAGATGCAGTCATAATATATATATACAGATATAGTCCTACACTTACCGGAGATTGTCCTTGGGTGCATTTTTATTTGGTGATCACGCCACATTTAGATTAATTTTGTGAAGGGGCCCCTACGTGTTGATGCCCATTTTTATGGCCCATGGTCTGCAGAGACATACAACAAATATCGAGATACAAGGCTTTTTCGACAAAAATATTTTTACCAACGTTCCAAAGAAGTCGATGTTCATTACCTCTACATACCGCTAACTTCGCGTACTTGACATCTATTGGGCTAATTTTATGTAGGTTAGTAAGTTTCACCATGTTAACGACAATATGAAAAACTCACCAACAAGAATAGTGCAATCATGATTAAAGTAATTACGGAAAAATAATTTAAATTTATTTTACGGTATTATTTTAGGTGTTTCTTGTAGACGTTTATAATAATTAATGATATTTAATTAATATAAGGTATTGTTTATCACCGTCGTTTCCCTAATACTTAAATAGCTTAAAATGTCATTAGGGACTCAAATAAAATGTTCCGCTTTTAGCTTAAAACTTGTGCTATAATAAAGCACCAAACTGTAGCAGAAACGTCATACATTAATCTTGAGTTGGAAAAGTATATATATCACAAGGAAGAGTATGTTGTTCACCCGGCGCAGCTTGCTAATCACGCAGCCTTGATACGAGCAGGCCGTCTTTTCTTTAGATGATTTGCACTGTAAAAGCTACGCTATAGATATTAGAAGCTATTGAAAAAATGACATTTTATTTTTAGTAAAACTTGAAAATATATAATTATATCTTAAACATTTTGATTCAATAAAGAAATATATAATATTCAATACATCAAAGAAAAAATATAAAAGTTTTTAGTTTTCGGACCATTTTACATATGGTTAGTGATGGCCTATAATATTCTTTTACATGTAAATATATTCACGTTGTACCACTGTTTCATCTGGTGTAGTAATATGTTAAAATTAGACACAAACTCCCAAAATATAATTAATATTAAGAACACCGTTTTATAATCTACGAAACCGTAAATAAACCTTGATCGTGAGTTTTAATATCTTTAGAAGAAAGAACATTGTTATTTATAATATCCGATGCTATGCTGCAATATATGTTTGGTAGCTTATCTTACAATGTACAACAGCCACAATCCTCTTTACGGCTCCCGAGTGAGTTAAAAGATTAATCACATTATACCGCAGTTACGCATTAGAGTAAATTTCTAAACAACGTGTGTATATAAATCGTCTTTAATGGCTTTTATTTGAAACAATGAAGCTGGAGAAGGCTTAAACAAATTTTATTGGAGGAATTACTTTGACCACAGTCATTTGTTATAAGTATAAGTTGTTATGCATGTCAAGTGTGTTTAATATACTGGCCCAAAAGGTGCCCACACCTGGGCTAGTTACATATGGTAAGTTGTTTTCTTACCTGGTATTATCTTAGCACGCGCTTATCGTGATCAAATAGGGTACCTTAACAATAAGACAATTGAGACGCTTTTTATAAGCTTTTATTAAACTTGCAATGGATGTACCTACATATGTAAGTTCGGGTGGGATCTTGCAAATTAAATTTGACTAACTTCCCAATTTCCGATTGAGCTGAAATTCTGCACGCATATGTGTATCGCGTGACAATGCAATAATATTTGACCATGGAGCTGATCTGATGATGGAGTCGGAAGGTGGCGACAAACCAACCCACAGCCAGGTGGTAGGGCATTGGCCCGACTGGATGGCTACCACCCCTAGTCTAGAGTATGTCGCCATAACAACCTTGAGTTGTGTTCCGGCATTAGTGACCAGCTTTCAGTATCCATTAGGAGGGCAGCAGCGCATTTGCAGAACCTTTGGTGTGCAAATGTCCATAGGCGATGGTAACCGCTTTCCATCAAGTGGGCCGTCTGCCTGTCTGCTGAACTCCTGCAATAAAAAAAATATGAAAAAAATAAGAACTCCTGTATTAAACCAGATAGACCCTGGGCTAGTTAGGGCTCGTTTTACTTGTCTTGGTTAGTACTTTGCTGCTACCTGATATCCAGGATCTCAAAAGGTTGTATTTAAAAACCTTCTGACGTCATAGTTCTAATGAGCCAAATAGCGCACTCATATTAATATTAGAGATGCTACGAGTAGTAGTTTGGCCGAATACCGAATATTCGGCCACGTTCTCGGCCGAAGCGTCGAATATTCGATAGCCGAACGGTTATGTGTAATTCGCGCGTAGCAAGTTAGTATCGAAGCTATAATTTGTGTAGTATTTTCTTACTTTCTCGCAAATGATCTTGATTTGATTCTGACATTATAAAAACTGGCCGAAACGTAATATTAAAATTAAAGAATAACTAAAATCGTATGTAACACTGTTAAAACGTAGTATACCTAAAAAAATGATAGAAATATTCGAGCAATGTGCGTTTTTTTCACGATTTCGTATTCGGTATTCGGCCAAATAGTTAAAAAAGTGGCCGAATACCGAATAGTTAAAAAAGTGGGCAAATAGGACGGATGCCGAATAGCAACCGAAAACTCGTGGCATCTCTAATTATTATCTCGTTTAGGCAGTAATTAAAATTATTAATTATTTCTCTGATGTAATTTTGAAATGAAGCTGATGGCAAAACATTTAAAACTACCCTCTTTTGTATGTACACCAGTTTAGAATAAAATACCTCAAATACTCAAAAGTCGATTGAATAGAATCAAAACATTGAATAAACACGGCATTTTTTGAAAAAAAGATTAAATTCAAAATATAAGCATTGTATGAACTCATCAAAAAATAATACAAAATTACCCCAAAGTACTTCAAAATCCTTTATTTAATTTTTGCTAAGGTACGAAAATGGAATATTCTAGAGATTATCTGTTAAAAATGTTATATAAGAAGGCTCGCGTTATTTGAAAAATATGAATGAAAAGAAAAAGTGTTTTCAATTTGGTTTAAGTTACATTTAAAAAGCAATAAACCTTTTACTAGTATGTAATGTAAATAAATTACAGACTATAATGTCTTCTATTATATTAATGTACCCATTCTATACTGTTTGCGATTAGCGCAACTACTTCATTCCATAAAACCTCATTACACCAACACATTACCTATATTATTAAAAATCATTCATGTCACTCGCCTTACATACGTCTAACCATCAACAACAAATATTAATTGTATAATATCTAAAACCAAATAAAATCCATCTAATATATAAAATTCTCGTGTCACAGTTTTCGTTGCCATACTCCTCCGAAACGGCTTGACCGATTTTGATGAAATTTTTTGTGCTTATCCAGTATCTATGAGAATCGGCCAACATCTATTTTTCATCCCCCTAAATGTTAGAGGTAGTCCACCCCTAAATTTTTATTTTTTATTTTTACCGGGCAGGACGACGTCTGCCGGGACAGCTAGTAAAATATATTATTAAGATCGCAACAGACATTTCAACTAAATATATCATCAAAACATATACTATAATGTTTGACATTGTCTGGATGAATGGATGCAAAAAAATATATTTTTATTTAATTTAATTTAAAGTATTTATAATATAAATATAAATTATCGGCAGAAAGTCTGTCTGTCCACACACATTGTATATGCCCTTTTTACTAGGGGGGAAACCAGATTAACGGCCATCAGCCGCGCAAGGGGGGCACAAAACTCCTTAGGGGAAAGTCTGGCCGGTGAGTGCGATTCGCCAATTGGGGGTGGCACTAACACCTCTATCCAGAACTAAAGATGCTATTGCCGTGCCACGGTTAGGGCCCTTCGGTATTGCATCCTTCTCCTTTAGTGCCAGGGCCTTCTATCAACAATAGTGCTGTTGATCGAAGACCAGGGCAACGGATAAATGGCTGACCCTGGCAGGCGGTGGCTTATCAACCTCTTCCACTGCCTCTCATTGGTTGGAGCGGTTTGTAACTCACCCACAAGAGGAGAGCCCACCTCTCCTCCCCTAGAGCGCGTACATCGCACCCTTATCTCGACGGCATACATTGTATATCCCGAAGTAAGTTATACTTGTGTTACGGTTAATATATAAAAGACCACTCTGGGGCTCTCCAGCTAAGACAACATAAAAATAATAAGCTCATAAATGCCCCACTGCTGGGCTCGGGCCTCCTAATATTGGGAAACTGACAGCATAAACGCCACGCTCGTCCAAGGTAGCTTAGCAAGTTTCCCTTCACCATTGTTGGCATGTGGTAATTGTAACCATATGCACATTAGGTAAGAAAGCTGCCTAAATGGTGCACGAGTTCTGGCCAGAATCGAATTGTGCGATCAATCGTGTGTGCTAGCCATTTCGCAAGTTCGTTTTTAAGAAATTTACCATAGCTAGGAATCGAACTCGAAGCCTCTGCGTTGTAATGAATTCAACTGGAAAAGTCTCAGCCGGCTCAACTACAGAAGTCAATACTTATATATGAACCGTCTGTGCTTCTGGTTCGTATGTTGACTAGGAATCTAACATTCGGACCTAGTTGTGGTGTTTTTCTCAAAAAAGCGTGAAATCTAGCGCAGTTTCATATCAAAATACCATTCTACCACGTTATTATATCTCCTTTTCAACCCATGTTCGAAAACAGTCAAGAATACTCATCGGCCCACAAGCACCCAAAACTGGCTTATCAGCCATGGAATCGGCTACATCAGATATTCTTCCTACCCAAACAATCCCTATGGATTTTTTTTTTGCTAGAGTTCAGCAGACAGGCAGACGGCCCACTTGATGGAAAGCGGTTACCATCGCCTATTAACATTTGCAACACCAAAGGCGCTACAAATGCGCTGCTGCTCTCTAAGGGAGACTTGTACCTGGCCACTAATGCCGGAACACAACACAAGGTTGTTATGGCAGCATACTCTAGGCCAGGGGTGGTAGCCTACCTGGCTGTGGGTTGTTTTGTCGCCTCTTACGACAGGCCGCCCGGCCGCAGGAAATTGTATTCTTTCTTCGTTCCTGCACGGAGGAAAAAGATATGGTTACATTTAGAGGAGAAAGCCTGCGCTAAATAAAACTCTCCAAAATATGGATTCACTGAAAGCATGCCGAATTAAAATAGAAGCTGATAGAAACGTGAACATATGCGTGCTTCGGTCGACGACTGGCCTCGGAGGTTGAGGGTCTGTGTTTAAAATCAAGGACATTTCGAATAACGTTAATGAAAATAATTATTTAACTACTTTTGTTTTTATATTAATTTTATACAAACAACAAAGGTCAGACAATTTATATAATGAAGTATTTGTGACAGAACTATGATTCGACTATCTATATGACACCGCGACTGTGTACAGATCCGACGATTATGTTTATGACCCGACCGCTACAAGTAAGACCCAACGACTACCATAGACCCGGGGACTATGAACAGGACTCGGGGACTATGTATAGACCCGACGACTAAGATATGAGCGGACCGCTATCTATGTACGTAAGACCCATAACTATGTAAAGACCCGAAGACTATTTATAGACACGGAAACTATGTATAAAACTGTGTATATATTGTATACTTGTAGCTAACACACTAACAAGTTATTTAACCTGGTTTGTAATAATTTTTTATTATTATACAACGTGTTTCATTTCAAATGACAATAAATCACAATTTTAGCAGACTTACTCCATGCAAAGTTTTTGGTACTATTGAATCAACCGTAATGTCAAAATTTAAAAAAAGCAATTCCCGAACAAATTAATTACGATAAAAAGACAATAAAAACAGAACATCTTGTATATTAGTTCACTGACCTTGGTAAGAATGAACATCTTCCGCGTTTAATGATGAAGAGACTAGCTGGCAACATGATAAGATATATTTGGCCACTAACCTACCGATTTAGTCACAATAACAGATACATGTTGTTGTAAAATTCTGAAATGAAAAATGAGGTCCTGTGGCTAAACCAAAGAAGCTACCTTGATTCGTTTTTGTATTTGGGTAGAGTACGTCATGACGAAAACGTGGTCTGATTTATTGTCGTAAGGTCTGAAACACGCTGTATACATTACTAGAGAATTATCCGTACTAAGTTCACTGCAATGACAAAGACAGTCCATATTGTCTACGCGATTGCGCAGCAGAACATACAGGCGAATCGCAGCCAACCTGATTTGAAGCAATACAATGGATGAGACGTTGTTTGGGACGTTGATTGCAGCGCCATCTATTTTACTCATTCGTTTATTCCATGTAAATGACGTCATTTGTCGTAATAAAATGTATCCTTAGTGTTTACTCGAGTTATAAGCCAGCACGATATGAAGTTTAAATCATATACGTTCAGTAGTTTCCAAAAAAAAAGCGATTGCAGCGACATATTTTTCGCTATTTTCGTCTATCCCACGAAAACAATGTCATTTATCGGTATAAAAAGTATCCTAAATTCATCCCGGCATACAAGCTCTAGTTCGGGTTTCATTTAAATTAATTTAGTAATATTCACATGATGCTCTAACAAACAGACAGACAGGCAGACAAATATTCTGAAATTACATTTTCGAAATCTCTTGGCCCGAATATCCTTTCTAATTTTTTTCACGTTTCTAAACGCATTATACAAACTCGAACCATTTACATTTAAGTTGTATAGTGTTAACAGCCTTGCAGAAATTTGGGTAAGAAAGTACCGAAGATACCAAATATTAACTATTTGGGCAGAGTTTCCCCTTATTGTCCAGCCTTCGGTGTGACTATTCACACCACACAGTAAGCAATGAACACCGTCTACACGCCTCACCGCTTTTTTATACCAAAATACTACGAAACTACCCTACCAAATAATAATATGACAACATTGCTATAAACAGCAATTATATCATAGTGTTGCCAGGGTCATATTATTATCTATGACGATTGTCTATGTGATATTAATATACTCTATGACTGCTGTGATGGACATCGCGTAACAATAGATAACTATGCCAAAGCACATATACTAAAAATAAAATTGTAAGCCTCACTTTACTTTTATTCATTTATGTCTCAGAAGCGCTCTTTCTACTAAGATTAAAACTGTGTCATCAGTTGGAAAATGCTCTTTGTAACAACACTTAAACCTTTATTAAGAAAGCAATAAGGCTTATATTAAATGTGTCAAAGGCTTTTGTTGAAATTAAACCGTCGAAATGGAAATTCGTTTGTCTTTCTAGTGTAAAGTGGTACCTTATTTTAGCTGTTCGGTTACTTATTATTCGCTTATATACTTTTTTTAAGAATTTAATAAATGCTTAATATATTTGCGTGTACTTAATGAAAGCCCAAGATTAAATTCTTTGCGACAAGATTACGATTATACTTTATTCAATTTAGTCGAGTTATGTCACGAGTTTTAATATCTTACACAATACAAATATTAAAGTGTTTAATATTTTACTTAAAGGACCAACAAGAAGAGCGTATTAAAATCAAACGAGAAAATTTATGGACAGAAATGCTTATAACACCACCTGTTGCACTACTTTGTGTCCTTTTGTATATTTTTTGTCTATGGTTTTGTGTACAATAAGCGCTCGTGTATACGGCACCGCCGCGCCGACACGCCGCCGCCGCGTTGCCATTCTGTGTATATGAACACTTAGTCTTCCCACTCCGCCGCCCCACCGCTGACGGCCACTTAACAGTGAATGTGAGTCGATAGCGCGGTGGCGGCGCTGTCACGGCTAGCTTGCAATGTTTGGGTCTTAAAATGTGGTATTATTTTAAAAAATGATAAAAGGTCTTTATTACTTGGCCAGAAAGTCCAAAACTAAACCAATGTTTTATATCTAGTATTGGGTAAAATAATTCTCTTTTAATGGTAGGCACTTGGAAAAAACCTAAAATTAATTAGCCCAATTACACGGTATATTCAGTCCGGTAGACCGGTAAGAGCTGAATGAAAGCCATTAAGTACATCGGAGGGTACGCCCCATAAAATTGGTGAGGTCAAACCAACATAGTTCAGTATAGAAAGCATCAGGAAAATAGATGGGTGAGCAGACCGACGGTTTTCTTAAAATAATGAATAGGTTCGAGTTGACCGACATTGCGCCTGATGTCAGGCGGAAATTCAGTCTAAGGTGGAGCACGCTTACCTAGAAGATACCAGTTCACGCGAGACTTAAAGACATCTAGATTGTATTTTTCGGGAAAAACAGACGGCAGTAAATCAGATTGAGACATTACCAAAATAAAACGCACACGTGAGTTGTTACGATCGTACAAAACAAGATACACAAAATCTATTCTGTTTAGGGTATGCCATTTAACTTTAAAATATAATCTATCAGAAATCTGCAGTTATTTTCAATGTACGTTTTTTTGAGGTAAGCGGCGAAAGATAGCCGCAATTATACTGTTTCTAAATCTCACAACCCCGGACAAGAAATTTGCAATGCGATTTCTCTGGATAGCACAAAGTGTGTTAAATGTGGCCTCGAGAAACATACTGGAGGCACTACAGTATATTTTAAAACCCATCAAGTGCCGAAATATGTTATTATATTAAACACGTATACTAAGTACGAAACACCTTGTGCGTTCCTTCCAGAGTTGACAGTTGTAAAATGTCTGTCAAAACGTTCTGAATAGAATAGATTATGTTTTCAGTTTATAAGATGATATGTCAGTTGATTTTCCTATTAAGTAGCTTATTCCCACAAATTACCTATAGATATTCAAACTCACATGTTTTTATTCAAAATAAGTTCCACTGAAGAACACTTTTTGAAGGTCATAGATACTCGTATAAGTTATAATTTTACTTCCTAGTTTATGGACACCGCGTCGCAACGTGTTATTGCTGTTAAGAAGAAGAAGCGGCAAGAAACTCCCCATCAACACGTCTAGCTACAAATTGTTTTTCTTTGTATTTCTTATTCCATTTATATTTAAGTCTTTACAGAAGTATGTTACAGCATTACTTTTGAGAATTAATGGAGTTGTAGCAAACAGTGCATACTCAATAAGACAAAGACACAATAAAGAGAAAGACAAATATTATTATAGTTATAATAATGACATAACATACTCAAACTTTATATCCGTGCAGGAACGGAGAAAGAATACAATTTCCTGCGGCCGGGCGGCCTGTCGTAAGAGGCGACAAAACAACCCACAGCCTGGTGGTAGGGCATATGCCCGACTGGATGGCTACCACCCCTGGTCTAAGGTATGTCGCCATAACAACCTTGAGCTGAGTGATAGTGACCAGGTTCCAGTCTCCCTTAAGAGGGCAGCAGCGAATTTGTAGCACCTTTGGTGTTCTAAATGTCCATAGGCGATGGTGACCGCTCTCCATCAAGTGGGCCGTCTGCCTGTCTGCTGACATCCTGCAATAGAAAATAAATAAAAACAAAAATCTTTAAGCTGCAACATATATCCGTAAATTCCTTACAAGCTTTGCACGATATGCGAAGTATAGTGTATTGATAGACATTAGAATTGGGGAATAGAATCTCTAATTGACCTAATTACGATTTAAAATCGCACGTCTGCGCGCAACCCGCAGCGGAACGTCGTATTGGCCGCGTCGTTTTTCGGTCAGTCATTCGCGTGACCAGTTCGCATTAGTGCAATGAATCAAATTGAATAAGGCCGCGTTCATATCTGCGACTTTAGGAAACGCCCGTCGCTTTTATAATAAATAATCTGCCTTAACTAGTCCGAAGGCAATCGTGAAAGCCATTTGATTATTTGAATTGAAACAATGGGACAGTGTTAATGTAATGGATTCTGTTAGAGGCTTCTTGTGGCTCCAATTTTGGATTCAATGTTTTGATCCAAAATTGCTCTTTGTCTTGTAGTACAGAAGAAGTTAATATGTCATAAAGTGTTACATAGAAATTTAGTTTAGTATCTCGCTCGCACATTACCGTACTATCTATATAATATATAAAATTCTTGTGTCACAGTGTTTGTAACAAAACTCCTCTGACATGGCTTGCCCGATTTTAATGAAATTTTGAATTATGAAAATGCTTCTAAAGCATTGATCAGATTTTGATGAAATTTCAATATAATAAGGTGAAATTTTGTAGGCTGTTTTGAGGACATCGGCGAGGTTATGTGGACCAAAAATCTTTATATATAAAATTCTTCTGTCCGCGTGTATGGCACTGAAGTCTTCCTAAACGATTAAAGCGGTTTTAATGATTTTTTGTGTGTGTTCAAGTGGGTCTCGGGATGGTTCAGGTTTACAATTGGTCCCGGCAGGTGGTGCTGGAATCGGGTTCAGTAATTTTGACGAGTTTTTTTGTGTGTTTAAGTGGGTTCCGAGATGATTTAGATTCTAATTTGAACCAGCTGGGTGGCGCTGCAATTGGGTTCCAGGAAGAATGTGTCCAATAACACTTTTCTTATTGTCTCTATTAAGGAGAAGACACTTTATTCGTGTGTTCTTTATTAATGTTATATATATTGCACATACTTTGTTTTTATCTTAATAGTATTACAACACTAATTCAAAAGATTTCTTACAAGGTCTGTGTTGTCAAGGAGCTGGATGGCCTCGACATTCACATGGTGATGAAGCCATTGCTGAAGTGTTTCAGCGTATAATTTCATAAGTCACTAAAAAGGAAGGTATATTTGTTTCTAAATGACTAGAGAAAAACCGAAATTCTCCAAAGTAGTGTTATGAAACTTTTACCATGATTCATCCCTTGAAAACTGCAGTTAAACAACAAAAATAAGGCACACCTGCGCGCTCTTTGATAATTGCCGACACCTGCGCCTTTTAACTCGTACAACATAGCTACAGAATAATTCATTGCATTAATCCGGGTTTCCATCTTTGTATATAACAATTCTTCTGCTATTTTAAACATACACTAGGCCTTGCCCGCGACTTCGCCCACGCTTGACTTGAAATCCCCGCGGGATTCCCGGGACACAAAGTATCGCAGCATTAAAAAAAGAATGTAAACTATCGTTTTAGTGTCAACTGTGTTAATTTTTATGCATCCGAACAATTTCAAATCACTCACGGGAAAATTCCCGCGGGACTCCCAGGATAAAATTAGCGCAGAGCTTAAGTCTAAAAATTAGCTGTCGATCAGCGAAAAACGCATCGAATTCGGTTGAGTAGTTTTGACGTGAATCCCGAACAATCAGACAAGAAATCTAAAAAAAATCGCATCGTGTTCGTTTATATAGACTAATCCAGTTGTTTTTTTTAATCGCTTCAATGTGCAGACACGGCATCTTTAGAGTTTTATAATATTTTGTTATTATAATATTTTAATGTGAAGGGAAGTAACTGGGTTGACATACCGTACCCTACCGGACCCTTCAAAGTTTGCTATTTACTTCGTATGAGAGAGATTGGTATATGCTATAGAGGAAGGGCGATTTTGAATTTAATACTCAAATTAGCATAACCTAAGCAAATGTTTTATGATAATATAGATTTTAAGATTTATTAATATCTATGTGTTAGTGGTTATCGTCACCTATGGACATTAACAATGCCAGAGGTTTTGCCAATGTTATGGCCGTGAAGGAGAAACTGGAACCTGGCCACTGATGCCGGAACACAACTCAAAGTTGTTATGGCGACATGCTCTATAGACCAGGGGTGGTAGCCACCCAGACGGGCTAAAGCCCTACCACCAGACTTGTTTTATCGCCTCTTATGACAGGCCGCCCCAACGTAGGAAATTGTACTCTGTCTCGGTTCCTTAACGAAGAAAAGCATTTTTCTCAATATACCTTAAACCATGCCAAATTTCACACTTCCCCGTGCGCGCAATTTGCATGCAAAGTTACTTCCTGTCTTTACGTATTAAATCTAAATACATTTTTTCGCTCGCTCTTTCCAGTAGTTTTTTTTTCTTTTCTTTCTTTCCCGCTGTCGCTTATCACATGCGTCATACGAAGCGTACGAAGGAATACAGAAGGGCAGTGCAGGACATCTTGCGGCGTCGGCCCTCTTGATTTATCCGACCGCGTCCGACCGCAAACTAGGCGCCTCTCCTATTTATTGCTGCTACAACCCCATTAATTCTGCGGCATTGCGACTTTGAACTTCAAGTGTGCAACCCTAATCCTGCATTTAGGGGACACCGGGGAGTTATGTGGATTGTTTTATTGTGTAATTTAATTTAATATGATATATGCCGAGCTTTATTAACGCTCGGTTGGTTAGAGGCTGGAGTTACTGCTGAAATTTCGGTCACTCTCTTGTTTTACGTCGTCTTGATTGTAAGGCTCCAGTATATCTTTAGTTGAAGGGAATGTTTGAAAGTTTTACGACTTTATAGTACTTAAACTTCGAATATATTGTATTTATTTTTTTCGTATTTAATGAACATAGAATATAATAGAATGTTCTTTATTTTTCAGTACCAGTTAAAAATCACATAACTAGTACAATCGGCGGTTTTATCGCTAACAAAGATTTCTTCCAAACAACTTTATGGAGGTAATTTCATTTCAGTGGGCATAGTGTAAAATATATAAAATCATATATGCATTTATTAATAGTAAATAAAAATTCACATACATATTTATGTACAAACATATGTACATACAGTTATATAGACATACATAAATTACTGTTTATAAATATAGATAGCGATCTTTGAGGAGTTTACTAAAAGATGTAAGTGACTGCACATCTGAAGCTCATTGGTAATGCATTCCACAACCTTAAAGCCTGCACAGTAAAAGATTTCTGACAATATTGCGTAAAATGTACTGTACCATAATGATACAGTATTTTATAAATTATCGTATTAAGATTTTTATTGATCTGCAATACATGATTCATCATCATCATAGCGATAAATCCTGGTTGCGTCCGCTTGTCGTTTGTGAATATATCATAAAATATAGAATTCGAAAATATCCTTTATAGGTACTATTAGAAGTTCTTTTTCAGCGGGAGTTAATGCAGAACGAAGGGCCTAAAGCGGCCGCTTTTGCAGATTCAGATGACGAACATGACAAGTATCAAAATAATGTGTGACTTTATGCTCGATCTTACAAATACCATCTTACAAATATCTAGAACACGTGTTAAGCGATTCTGCAAAGGCAGCCGCATCAGACCCTCAGTAATATCATTAAAATTACTGAAAAGTGGGAACAAATTTCATTTGATAATATTCATTCATCTGAGATTGATTTTCATTTCAAAAATTCAAAATAAACAACGAAATTAATCTTGTATCTACGAGTACTAATAACGTCCACATTTTAAATTTAAACACCTTAATGGCTGCGCGTAACATTAAAACCGCAACATTACTCAACGTCTGGCGTCCACCGGTTGAAGTCACACCGGACCCTAAGGGCCACTTAGCACGAGACATGCAAATCACACCGCTGCTATTCTTTCCTACATTAGGGTAGCGTAGGGATGGGCATACAAGTGCAGTTTCTGTTACCGAATCGGATTTTCACAAACATCAAATTTTCTACAACGTCAAGATGATGATAGTATGCCTAGCTAATATTACTAATTAATATGTTATATTGGAGATAAGCAGGTGTGAAGTAATTCAGTTTTCAATCACTTTCACGATAGAATTTTAATTTTTCTGTTATCTGCGTACAATCGGGATAATTTTGATGCATTTGTATGCATGACATTTAAATGATTACTTCATACAATTAAAAGTTAGTATAGAATAATTGGTTTACAATATTTTAAATTTAATTGCAATTTATTGGTCATAATATATGTAATGCAAGTACAAACGAAATACTTTAATATACATGTAATGTAAAAAAAAAAATCAAATAGGAAATGTTTGCTACTAACGCAAATCTTCATTTTATAAAACCTCATTACATCAAAACATTATATTATTAAAAATCACTCATGTCACTCGCCTTACACACGTCTGACCATCAACAACAAATATTAATTGTATAATATCTAAAACCAAATAAAACTTGTGAAATCCATAAAATATATTATTAAGATCGCAACAGACATTTCAACTAAATATATCATCAAAACAGGAAATAAGAATTAATGAACTCAGTGAATCATGATCTTACCTTATAAAAATGATTTCTAGGTGGAATTTTAACAGGGCAGTTTGGTGAAAGTACACATGATATGTAAGTTCTGGTAAGATACACATTTGGGCACTAAAAATAAATACGGACTTATAATTGTCTCGTCACTCATAGAGAAGTCAAATCACTGGTAGTTATTAATATAAATTGATAAGCAAATTTTTACTAACCCTAAAGTAATTGGTGGTAGTTGCTTCTTTTTTGAAAAATAAACTCGAAATAATGGACTGTATGATTATTAAACTATTACATAAATTAGAATTATGCATAAAGAAGTACGTATTAAAATTACAAATTATGCGAGAGAGTTGAGAGAGAGAGTGGTAAGTCGTCAATGAGTGTTATATTTATTAGAATTAATGACGTTTGCCTCCAAGGTCGCTCCAACATCCGCGCACCGTCCGACGCCTATCTGCTAATTGTGCGAGCTATGGGCGTCGGCGGTATGCGGGCCGCGGAGAGTAGGTGCGGTCCGATGGGCGGGTCAGGGGGGTTCTCTGTCCGCAATAAAAATATCATTGTAATTTGTGTGTTCATTTGGATTATAATTAATGTCTGAAATAAATAAAAACTAACCGGTATTCGGCATTGAACCGATATCGGAACGCAAGTAACGTAAGAAGCAGTTGCCATCCCTAGCGCTACATAATACATGCTGGGTAAATTAACGGGCCATACATTAGACCGGCTTAGTTTAAGGGATAAAAGGTGGGCAACATAAATTGTGACCTCGCCATTACAATTGCTGATGAGATATCCCATGGAACTGGTTTAAGTGCGTTCTGTTTAGTGTTGATACATTTTCATGAATTTTATTCGGCCTGATTTCTGTTGCTTTGATTCTTAATTAATAGTGTGAACAGATAAGACAAAGTCTCAAATCGGGGGATGCTGAAGACCGCGCGAAGTGGAGTAGAAAAAGTAGGAAAAATACCAGGAGAACATAAGATAACAAGCATAAAACTGTACACAACACACTCGAAAGTGTATCTGGTCCAAGTAAAGGGCACGTGAAACCTGTAGCAGCACTTTATGACAAATTTTATAGTGGCGTCGAGATCGTGTTCTAGAATCTTCCTAATCATCTGGAGCGATTATGGTGATTTTGTTTTTGTTTGTTTGAGTGGGTTCCCGGATGGTTTAGATTTGCAATTAGAACCGGTATGTGGCGCTGGGATCGGGTTCTACGTTTTTATTTTTTCAGAGCAGGACAACGCCTGCCGGGGCTGCTAGTTTTATATATAGATAAATGTTTCATTTATGTCAAACTGGCTACGAACCCTAAAAGTGGCGTGAAATATTAGAATTAAGTTACGGATTTTCACGACCACTAAATACCAGGAGAATATAAGCCAACAAGCGTAAAACTGTACACAAAACAAATAACTCGGGCGCGTACCTGCGCCGGGTGGGGGGCACGTCAAACGGTGAATTATCTCGGGGCCCAAATCGGACAATCGTTAATTATAAACTTTCCCTGACAATGTCCGGTAGAACTGTGCACTTAAATTAAAGAGTCCGGCCGGTCCGGACGTTGTTTTCTAATTATTAACGGGCCAACAGGTGATTTTACAAGTTAAATTGTTTGGGAAATTTTTGAATTAATAATTATAAATTAAAAATACCTATGACTGTGATGAACAAATTGGATTTTGGTTTGTATGCGGATGTCGGGTTTGAAAAATTATACATGTACTTACTAGTCCAGCAGAAAAAATAAAATTTAGAACCCGATCGCAGCGTCACCTATTGCGTCCAATTGTAAATTTAAGCCATCATGAGACCTATACGAATACACACACAAAATTTCATCAAAATTGGACCAAAATTTATGAGGAGTTCAGTGATATCTAATATATAAAATTCTCGTGTCACAGTTTTCGTTGCCATACTCCTCCGAAACGGCTTGACCGATTTTGATGAAATTTTTTGTGCTTATCCGGTATCTATGATAATCAGCCAACATCTATTTTTCATCCCCCTAAATGTTAGGGTTAGTCCACCACTAAATTTTTATTTTTATTTTTTAGTAAAAATTTTTAATTTCTATTTTTTTATGATACAGCATTAAAAGATACATACAACCCTAAATTTTCAACCCTCTACGATCAACCCCTATTTTTTACCGGGCAGGACGACGTCTGCCGGGACAGCTAGTATATAAATAAAAATTAAAAAAATAAGAATGAAAAAAATAAAAATCTAGAACCGGATTCCAGCGCCGTATACCGTGTCTAATTGTGAATCTAAACTACCCCGGGATCCATTCAAAGACATATAAAATTGCAACAAAATCTAATATATGAATCAAGTACATAAGGCTGTAATTTTGTTACACGTGGATAGAATAAATACATCATACACATGGGGACAATATAGTTTTAGTATAACTACGACCTCAGTCTACGAGCAGCCCCCGCGCATACCACAATACAAATATACAAAATTTTCTCTTTATTATATTAATATAGTTTTTAATTTATGAGATTTAATACTCATCAATTATATATATGAATTATACGTTTGATTTGTATATAAGTCGTATTTAAAGAGACTGTGACCCCCTTTAATAACAAACGCGACCCCAGTTTGAGAAACGATGTACTAGACTATCAAGTTCTCAAAACTAACTTACAAGGCATTTTTTCAAGAAAATTACACACTACGTCGTTCACTAAACGAAACTTTCTAGTGACATGAAATAAAAATGTCTTTTAAAAAGTTTCAGAATTCCCCAAGCTTGCAAGCCTAAAATGTAATTTTCACAGAAGAAAATAAAAATACTTTTTAAATTGACCTGTCTCTGCATTGCGATTTTATTCACAAAACGTTTTTAGTCATCAATCAACATTGTATATACCTATTGGTCCGTTACAATATTGGGTATATATGTATTTTATTCGTCTAGGTATATTTTTATCTTATATTAATATATAAAGCTGAAGCGCTTGTTTGTCTGTGTGCCTGAACGCGCTAACCTCAGGAAATCCTGGTCTCATTAAAAAAAATATTTCAATGTTATATAGCCTATTTGTCGAAGAAGGCTATAGGCTATATAACGAGGGCTTCATAACATAGAGGCGTATATGCAAAGTAATTTTGTGTACTAAAAACTTTGCTTGATGCATTTTAGGAAGTCTTACCAGTATGCAAGTGTATGTAAAAAGAAGGGTATTCCAAATTTCACCCTTACACAATCAGTTAGTTTTGTTTTATTCACAATTCTCTGCCTTGTATAAAACTGGACTTTTATCTATATGCCCATTTGTTATGAAACCCTCGATATCATCACACTAAGACCAATAGAAGCGGTGAATCAAGGACGAAAATTTCAAAATCGGGGGCTTTTTTAACTTGCTTTTTTATATTTTCTTAAGGTTTCGCGACTTGTATACACTTTTTATTATTACGCGGACAAAGTCGCAGGCAGAAAGCTAATAAGAAATATATTTTAATGTGTGTTATACAACCTTTTAATCTAGAGGTCGCACGTAATCTCGAATCGACCTTACGTGGACACCAAGAGGTCAATGTGTGACTTTAAAATTTATTTGTTAAGGTGGAGGGTATTTACATAAAGTAAATTTCACTGCAGTGCTTTTGAATATTGATTTTTTAAACGCCCATTTTTCACGTCAATGAAACTGAAATGTCTGTGCTTTGAATAAAGGTCATAACTTGGATGAAATGTGCGATTTACATATTATAAATGATTTTCATTTTGTTTTGGTGTCAAATTTTTTAAGGGGTTGCCTGTATATACTTCGAAAAGGAGTTAAATAAATATTTTCGTATTTAAAACAGGAACTTTTTCTGAAAGTATTTAACTTTTGAAATACGCCGATTGAAGTTGCGGGTACGAATAGTTTATTAAATCTAATATTAATATATGATATCATTTAGCAACAGGGCCGAAGGGTTTAATTGATATTGTTATATTAAAAACATTACAATCTCCAAAATATCGGCAAAATTTCTTGAAAATCATGGAAAATAAAAATTAAAATCATACATTACTAAAAATTCAAAAGTTTTTATTCAAAATAAGTTCCACTGGAGGACACTTTTTGAAGGTCATACATGTAAATCCAAATTTAAATCTACTTCTATTATATGAACACCGCTTCGCAATGTGTCTCTGTTCAAAGGAGAAGCGGAAAAATCTCCCCAGCAACACGTCTAGCTAAAGATTTTTCATCACAATTATTAAAGATAGTTTTGACGTATGCAGTCATCACATGAAAATAATAGGTACTGAAGGAAAATAGTTTTCCTCTTATTGCCTATGTAGTAGTAATGTATAAATACTTAGGTAAGTGTACGGTTTATTAGATAGAAAAGTTTTGAAGACGCTTTTTGTGTATACAGAAGCGGTCACACTGCAAGCGGCGAGCTTTTAATTATGCGACGATCGACAGACCGCATATCTAATTAATTCCCTACACGGTTCTTTTAATTGCGCCTATAATAAACATGTATATATGAAAAGATCAACGAAAGCAAATCAAGCAAAAGATGGATATCATTATTGTAGGTAGCGGAGATCTATTCTCGCTGCCTACCTCTGGGAATTAGGCGTAGTAAATTAGTAATATGTACTATGTATGAATTATTGTTTAAATCTGCTATCTGCAGACAATGTTATTGCTAAACTAGTTTTTCTCGTGTTATGAATAAAATACTATGAGTAATATCCTATGAACAAACAATTATTTTAACAACACCTAAAACTCAGCAAATAGTATACAATACGTTTACGAATTTTAATTGCGGTAAATTATTTAAGATATTTAAAAGAAAATAATATTTTAGCTTAATACTTTAAATAATAGGTACGTTTGTAAAAAGCACTTCAATATATGTCAATATAAGTAATACATACGATTTGGTGACAGTTAGCGAATCTTTGTGTATATACCTGTAACAAAAAGAAAAAATAATTTTAATATACATGTTGCATAAAAATATAAGCAACCTATTTCTTTGAACTTTTACAAAAAACATCGAAAATAAAATATATTTTCTAAATGAAATCATTTTATCCGTGCAGGAACGGAGTAGGAATACACGTTCCTGCGCCCGCGCGGCCTGACGTAAGAGGCGATTAAACAACCCACAGCCAGGTAGGGCATTTGCCTGACTGAATGGCTACCACCTCTGGTCTAAAGTATGTGTAACCGCTTTCCATCAAGTGGCCTATCTGCTGAACTCCTGCAATAAAAAAACTAGTTATTAAGATTAAGGTATATATTTATATAGATATATAGTTTTCACTTGAATATTGGTAGGTCATAACTTTTTTACACGCTACTAAAGACGCCTAAGCTTTTTCGCAGCCCCCTACAGTTAGGTGGAGAAGAGAAAACTTTTGACAACTCCTTTAATACTGGCAATGTGTTTTGTCGCGGCGGCCATTGTTGCTCAGAAACTTTTTTCCTTTTAATTTTATTTCGGCCTTTCTATTATCTGTGATAACCTTTTATATATCACGACACGATCTTGTAAAGACTATAAATTATTTGAAGTGAAAATAAAAATAAAACTAATATTAAATATTTGTGGTAATATTATAATTATTTAAAATTTAAATCTATATGATAATTATAATACAATAAAGAGAATTTAACTTATTTGTTTATACAATTACAGAATGCAATTATTCTACTTATAATCCCTCATGACCATATGTAGAATACTGAGCTTAGAGCATCGAGCCTAGATCACCGTCTTCTATAGGTAAGGTGCCCTGGCTTGGTGAGCTGGCTTATTTTAAATGATTTATTTTTTATTTAATTTTACATGTATGTTGGTATGTTTCATATTATAAGAAGAGTTCTAAAACAGAAGAAACTCCTCTATGTTTCTTCCTGTTTTGAAACTTTTCATTTGAAATCAGTGTAAATTGGATACGTTGTACGTCTTCATATGGTTTAGAAATTAAAAAAACCATTTTGCTTATCCAATTTCCAAATTTTATGTAGTTAGACTAAAATGTGACTTAAGCTTCCTTTATTGTACTAGTATAAAATATAATTTCTACATAACTTCATAGACAATTATGATTAAAATTTACAGAAATATAAGTGCTGGCTTCATGACAGTGAGTTTCTTTCAGAAAACAAAAAATGCATAATTTGTCTTGGAGAAAATATCTACCAAATTATCGATATACTTGAAGTTTCGATTTTTCTACTTTATCAATCTTAGCTTGTAAAATATCCACGGAAACGTGTACTTATATATATCGCCTTGTAGTTTATAAACTAGCTTATTTTATTTTTAATAATATGACATCAATTCGTTACATATCTATCCATTTAAGACATACATTTGTTAAAGCTGATCTTGAAATTGGATCGTATCGTAGTCGTATCGTTTAGCCTAAAGGAGACTGCAACGAAAAAGCCATTCACTTTTGAAAATGAATTAGATGAGGCGATTTCTTTATATTTTAATTCAGTACCAAAGTTTCTATTGCTTTTTGTTTTCCCAGCAAAAGTTAGCCAAGTCGCCCGTTGAGATAATGTTTGTAAAGAAACACCTTTTTTATTAAAAGATTTCTATCACATAGATTCATTTGGGTGTTTTGTCTGATATCACAGTCTTTTTTCTTTTTATGACCCAAAACATAAATCTTAAAAAAAAAAATGTATTCCACCTTTGTATGGGAGGCTAACTTTTATGTTGTATGAAATACAAATACAATTTTTATACGTCAGAAAATCTTCAATTATGTTTAAAATAAATATTTTTTGAAGTGATAATTTCCAACCAACTTTCTGGCCATTTCACAACTAAATATAAAGTCTTATTTATTTCCGAATATAACGAAACGACTTTCACCGATGCACTTAATTGAGATCTGAAATAATTCGTAGAGTTCCCGGTGAAATTATAACGAAGATATTTGTATTCAGGCCGTATACGGCCTTATTCCTAGTCACGTACATTGAAAAATCTAAAATCGCTCACAATCCCAGTTTGGAGCTGAACGTTACACATCGTATCTCAATATAGGAGGCATCGGCTGTGCTAGACAGCCCGAGTGAACCGGCTACTGAAAGTTCAGGGGTGTTACTGCAATATTCTTAAAGAATTGTTTAAAAGGCTTTTATTAAGTTGACCTGTAAATGTATATATTTTTTATAGCATAATAGCAGCAAGTTCCAACAAGGGTCTAACATAGATAGATAGTAGCTGGAGGGTCCGAACCAATCTGGAAACAGAGAATCTCGTGGCCGAGCCTAACATAATAGGAGAACCAAAAGCTCACCGCCTGGCTCGGTCACCCAAAACGGATGGGAGAGGATCGCAGCCTGAGCAAAGCATATTTGTGACGACCGGCAGGTCGGCTTCCGGTCGGCCGTCCCAAATATCGCTGGAAGGACAGAGTGGAGGCTGACCTGTTAGAGCTACGAGCCAATCGAGCCTTAAGAAACTGCGCAAGACAGAGAAAAATGCTCTCGTTTCGGAGATCAAGACCCACTTTAGATTGCTGAGCCTACAGAGTAAGTAAGTAAGCATGAGTTCAGTAGACCAGCTGACGGATCACTTGATGGAAAGTGCTAAAAACGCGCTGCCGCTCTTTTAAGGTAGTATCAATGTAATAGGAATCATTCAACATAACTTTCATAAAATTCCAGATGTATAACTCATTTGAAAACATGCACACATACCTATTCATATAAAATCTAATCACCAAATAAGAATGAGAAGAAAATATAAAATGGGACAATGAAAAATGACAGTTGCATAATATGAAAGTATATAATTTATTTGACTGATAAATTTTATCTAATGTATGTGATATTGGCCCTTAATTAAATAAATTTGATATATTTTTCTTTTTTTAATTATTAAAATAACATAATAAATAATTTTGATAGCAATGTCAAAAAATACAAAAAAAATGAAATCAAAAATATTTTGGTGTAAGAAACTTTGTTTTTTTTGTACTGTATTTGCAACTATTTTTTAAAATTTAGGTTCATAAGACTTTTTTAACAAATTAATTTTGTGCTTTATTTTAAACTATGAATAAACCTATTTGAAACAAAAAATTTACATTTTTAAAGATGTTAACAAAATATTCATGGTTATAGCAGAACAGTATTTGTTGGTGTAGAAATTCTATCAGCCCTATGAAAAATCTGTAAGGGGTAGGGGTGTTTTGGGAGGGGGTGTCGGAAGACAGGCTGCACCCGACACATAGACTCAGTCCATTCATCCTACATCTGACTTGATCCTGTAAAGATTTTTCAAATATGTAGTTACAACTAGCCGTGCTAGTGACTGCGATTAAATGGTACGAGGAGAAACGCGCCATGTTTGCCGTTAATTATTGCCACTAGATAGATGTAATACTGTAATCCTAGATGTAATAATTACAGATATTATTACTCCAAAAAAATTTACGTAAATCCGTTAAACTATTTTGGATTCTATTGATAATATTTCATACCGTCCACAGAAAAAATATAAATAAGGTAATTTACTCTGACAAAAAAATGACACGATTTTTATGCAGGTAGTCTAATGCTTGTATCTACGAGTAGGTATATAATAGTTACGTTCATTTCTATTAAATAGTAATAATAACTAGTGGTCGCCCAGTGGTCGAAATTCGACCATAATTAATTTAAATTATAACTTTGAACATTATTAAGGTCCTGTTGTCAAAGACTATAATTTTATAATCACAGATTTCGTCAAGGCTACACTGTTAATTTGACTTGAATAATAACAAAAGAGAATATATGCGTGTGTCAAATACATGGTAGTGTGTGTCATGTTTTATTTATTGATTTAATTAAAGAATAATCAATTTAATCGAAACCATAACAGCAGCGGTGGCTACCTCTTCTGGTCTAGAGTCCAGAAGTGGTAGCGATTTTGCATTTTTGTCCTATACCCAATACCCTACCTACTCCCTGGCTGTGGGTTGTTTTGGAAATTTTGGAAATGTGTATTCTTTCTCTATTCGTCCGTACAACATGGTCTTAACAATATTTAGGTAGTAATGGATCTTACAAAGTGGTTCTAATATTCTTAAATAATTTCCGACGAAGTGGTTCTTTGCGAATTAAAATTTAAAAGACAAACACATAGGAATTTTATAATGACATAAATAAAGTCACCTTCACGACGGCAAATTGTGTCAAGGAAAGTTCTCTAAAGCGAAATACCGAAACCGTGATACGAGTGAAATATCAAAAGCAATTTAACACCGTGACTTAAGAAACAAAGTTTTATAATATTGAAAATTGTCAAGAAACTTCTAATAATGGATATACCGATACAAAATCAAAGGATTCCCTTTCATAAGGGATTGTTTAAACAACCTTGTTTGGAAGTTCTGTTGGATATTGCGTTGCTTATTGGTACATGTGTATTGATGGAAATTTTCTATTCTTCTCAATGAATAACTCGAAGAAAATTATATAACAGCGTTGTAAGTGAATCTTTCTCTTCTATAAGGTATTTGACTAGCTCTTATTTAAAAAACATTTTGTCAAAGTATATATATCTTTTACACCAAAAAGCTCCATGGAAGAAGAGACAATAAAATATTCTACGGCCGCTTAGCCTGTCTTAGAAGGCGACAAAGCAACCCACAGCCAGGTGGTGGGGTATTTGTCTAGATGGCTACGACTCCTGGTCTAGAGTATGCCAACATAACCACCTCAAATTGTGTTCCGGCATTAGTCACCAGGTTCTAGTCTCCCTTAAGAGAGCGGCATTTGTAGCACTTATTGTGTTGCAAATGTCCGTAGACGATGGTAACCGGTTTCCATCAAGTGGACCGTCTGCTGAACTCATGCAATAAAAGAAACAATTTTTAATCCTTGAAGAAAATTTAAATCGCAACCGCTAGAGTTGTGCTCCGGCATTGGTGACCAGGTTCCAGTTTCCCTTTAGAAAGCCAGCGCATTATGTCCATAGGCGACTGTTACTGCTTTCTAATAGATGGACCGTCAGCCTTTCTGTTGCGCTTCAGTAATAAAAAAAATAAAAAAGCTTTGGTTCAGCTATACTTGAATCTCGCTAGCTTAAGACATTTTTTAAATCTTGGTAACCCTAGTTCCGAATATATGTAGAAATATTTTTACATTTATTTCAATCAATAATCAAGGGACTGAAGTAATAATAGCCGTAGGGCTGTCACTAGCATCCGAGTCAATAGAAATCCTCATATATGGAACTTTCGATACAATATCCTTTCCTCCCAGGGACGGCAAATGCGAGTTCATTTGCGCAAAGAAGGTTCTGCACAAATATTTTTTTATAAAAGTACTTCCTTTTTTTGCTTCATACGCAAAGTCCGTAGAAATGGGTACTTGATACATAAATAATAATAATAATAAATTTACATGTAAATACTTAGATCTTGCTCACGAGGTTACCGCTATGTGGCGGCTGGAGTCAACGAGCATTGTGCCGATAGTTGTAACCGTCAATGGTCTTATAGCGAAAAGCCTCGACCGTCATCTAGAGAGGCTTTCGCTGGGAGGCTGGGTGAAGGGCCAGATATAGAAGGCAGCACTCTTGGACACGGCACGAATTGTGAGGAGGTTCCTGTCTCTGGAGCCTTAACCACCGGTAGTTTGGACCCCAGGCCCCGCTGGCGGTGATCAGCAAGATTTTATATTTTTTTATTGAATATGTATTTTATTTTTTGATGTATTTTTGTAAAAGAATAATGTTATTTATTTTTTTATAATAAAATGTCTTTATATATTTTTAAAAAAAATGTAAAATTTTTGAGAATAAATAAATACATAAGATAATTTACATGTTATAAAAAATATGCCCACCCCAAAAAATTGGGAGTAGGCGAAAAAAAGACTTTTTTTTTTTTTGTACGGAGCTTATGTCGAATTTCAACGCCTAATAAAGCAAATGGCTGCAATTTACAGGTGACTAAGTGGCTTCGAATGTTAATAAATTTAATTCTCCTAATTGCTATAGAACAAAAGTAAATGTTCATTTTTCCTTTTATATATTTAGCGATTATTATAAACCTGTAAGCCACTTAAAAACTGACATAAATATATAAAGACAGAAAGTGGATAGCATAATATATAACGTAGATACTGAAATAAATATATTTTCACTAAAATATAGCGAAAGTTTTTTTATTGACGCGATTTAACAACAAACTTTAAATTTATTTATCATTCATAATTATTTATTAACAGCACCAACAGTCAGTATTGAAAATCTATCATTTCCTGCCAAGCGTTGCCTTGAAGAGATCGCTTCTTAGCGTTAAGGCCGCCCATTGAATTATTTTACGTGTTTCTACTTCTGTTTGTAGATACTTTGGTGTACAAAAAAGAATTATATATCTATCTAAATTTTGTATTTCTTCTATATTTAGTCGAGGATCCCTAAGACGAGGGCCAAGAAATGAGCCAAGTTGTAACGTAAAAAGAAATTGGATTTTCGAATTGAACTGACATGGGGAAAGGGGGTAAAGTTAAACACAGGTGAATGGGGGTGAACAAACATTATGAGTATGGAACGGAGGCTGAACGTCGGTAAAAGATAGTGCATGAGGCTATAAATTGTTGTAACCGTTTGCGTTAATTTGCTGCAAATATCTTCATTATTTTCTAGGATAGTTTAATATAATATCATGCTGTCTCAGAATAGAATAGAGTATACTGAATTGTACAATAAAATTAATGAAGCAATACACAAAAACAGTTAGGATAAGGTACAAATGGCAGTCTTATCGCTGACGGCGATGATATGACAAATGACAGTTATATATATATATATATATATATATATATATATATATATATATATATATATATATATATATATATATATATATATATATATATATATGCGTTAAAGGGTTGTCTTTGTGCGATTAGTGTCCCGATGGCTCATACATTCGTGGCTCCTATTCTAATCCCATCCTCTCTATTCCATACATCTTGTCTCATATCTCTATTTAATTCTCCTCTTTCGGTTTCCTCTTACTTTCAGCAGAAGAGAAACTTCGCAGAACACTCACAGATAATTCTTCTGTAGCTTTTAGTATAAATATAATTCCTTAAGATTACCCGTCAACATTATATAATCAAAAAACGATCTAAATTACACTTTAAAACACCAACATAAAGTTCAAAATTCAATGCACTGTTACGCACGATTTCCTTTGACATATGTATAAAAGAATATCTGCCTTAATTATATACAGATAGAGCTAAAATTCATTTGAAATCGTTTAAGTTTGAAGTTGAATGATTTATCTCTTTTTAGTGTCACTTTTTCGTTTCATCGATTTTCAAATCACAATGATAGTAAACAAGATTTTCTTTAAAAATGATCCTTGAACAATATTACATATGCCATCCATGGATGCGACCGCACGTCGAGTATTATCCCCGCAAATTGGTAATGCGCTGGAACCTTGTTAAATAACATTCACGTGACGTCATCCGCAACTCGATATGTACGCGTACTCGCCGGCCAGTGATTCGATGAGTGTTCGGCTACGGTTACGTCACCAAAATGGCTGTCAGGCGCAATAGCAATTTGCGGTGATAATATTTTGCTGTTTTTCTTCAATCAGTGAAGTAAACAAACAAAAACATGCACAATTCAGTACAGTAATCAAAACTAAGCAAGAGGTTTAATGAAACATTAATTTCTTCGTCGGAGAAGTTTCGAGAGCTCGTACCGGGGGAATCAGTTCGATTCCCGAGTCGGAATGGATCGTCTTTCGAATTTATATGTAAATCGCGTCCTCCCCCGGCACTGTTTCAAACTGTTTATTGTTATTCCTTGATTCTTGTTTAAATCTCATTTGTGCTGCGATTTCGGGATTTTGAATTGAATTTTCTTTAAGGATTAAAATATGTTTTTTTAATGCATGAGTTTAGCTGACAGGCGTCTGCCTTAAATATTATTTAATTTTGTATATTTTATTCCCTAATTATTTAAGCGAGCAAACACACTATGGTTCAACTGAAGTAATATCGTTACGGTTGCAGATAGACGCATGCTACGTGTATTTATTATTGCAGGAAAAGCAGACAGACGGCCCACTTGATGGCAAGCGGTTACCATCGCCTATAGACATTTACAACACGAAAGGTGCTACAAATGCGCTGCTGCTCTCTTAAGCGAGACTGGAACCGAGTCACTAATGCCGGAACACAACTCAAGGTGGTTATGGCGGCATAATTTAGACCTGGGATGATAGCCATCCAGTCGGGTAAATGCCCTACCCCCTGGCTGTGGGTTGTTTTGTCGCCTCTTACGACAGGCTGCCTGGCAGCAGGAAATTGTAACATTTCTCACTTCTTGCACGAAAATGAAAATGAAAATATTTATTTCTTCAAAAACACATGCACAATTTGTTAACAGTTGCTGGAATCTTTTAAGCAAAATTTACTTGTAGCAGAAGATCCCGCTCTTCCATACCTTAAATATTATTGTATTAATAAATATCGAAAATTATAATATATAAATTTTGTAATTGAATTGAAAATAAAGTTAGTGTACTTAATGTTCATTAAGTACAAAACATAATAAACATATCAAAATAATATTAATTATGATTCCATTGTATTTTTAGAATAATAGTTACTGCGCTTAAAATATTTTCATTAAGCACAGAACATAATATTATAATAGTATTTAATCAAAAGAAAATAATAAATAATACATGTTTGTGTGTATTTGTTTGTGTGTTTGTGTGTGTGTGTGTGTGTGTGTGTGTTCGCGTGCGTGCGATAGGATAGGATATATTCAGATATGGACACCAATAACATACATACATACATACATACATAACTTCACGCCAGGTCCCTTGCGGGGTAGGCACGAACAACAGAGCGCCATTTAGGCTTATTCTTAAACACCTCACTTGCTTCTTTGACATTCATAGTTCTTGTCATGCACGCTCGTCTGTTCTTAAGGCTCCTGACATATTTTTAACAAGTAACATATTTTTTGATAGTTTGTGGATTGGTTTATTTTGGCATAACCAGTTCCGAATGGTCAGAATATAACGATTTACACAGTAAGCGTATTCAAAGATTCTGTTATAATTGTCTATTGTATGGCCATGACAAAAACCTTTTATTTCGTTAGGCAGGTATTTATCTCAATCAATGTTGAATGTATCACCTTCCCCTTTTTAAAGGTCTTGTATCAGTTTACCCATACACAACGCCCATAAATCTTAAACAAGATACCGTAACGACGAAGATTCTAGTTTCCGATAAAACACACAAGAGGGCGATAGTGGCTACTTCCGGCCGTGTCCCAACCGGAACTGCTTTTGTCTGCCCTGGATTTTGGGATAGCGTGTATGCGCGATAAAATCTGTTATATCGTCTCCTGAAGTTTGAGGGTGTTTTTGTTTGAAGGAATGAGAACATTTTAAATGACGGATTTTTGTCGAATATAACATTCAAATACATTATAAGAAACTAAAATTAAACAGCTATGAGTATATTATGTATTTACATTTTGAGACAGCCATTTGTCTTGAATCTTCTGGATCTATGCAAAAAAGTATAGCCTGTGTCAATTCGGGAAATCTCACATGCGTAATTAAATTTTGTTTTTTTATATATTATATGTATATAGTTGTGATGGGTATCGTTACTTGAAATATAACAAAAATGTCGACCATGTCTGTCTGTCCAGGGGTTTTAGCTGGTAGGCGCGTGCGCCGGCCCACAAGAGTGAGCAGTATTCCACATGCAGCCTCACCTGGACTTTGTAAAGCACAAAGCGTTGCCACGAAGTGAAATACTGTTTAGACCGCTTTGGGCTACATTGAGAAATGGAAAAATCTGAAAAATACTTTCTCTCAGATTTACGATAACGAATGGATGTATATATTGCATGGATGTATGTTTGTTGTTCTTTCTTTCACGCAAAAACTACTGAATGGATTTCGATGTAACTTTCCAATAATACAGCTTACACATCAGACTAAAAATAAAGGTTATTTTTATTTTTTTATTTTGGATTATAAATTAATGCAGAAACTTTTTGTAACACATTTTAAGTAAACAATTTTTTTACAACTTCATTTGAAAACAGTAAACTTTGAACACCGTATACCTATCGATTACTAAACCTTAGTCAATCCAAATACCACTAACAACGTACTCGACCCCTGCATTATCCAATTTTCACCCCTCCCCCCCCCTCAGAGCGGAGCCTTGCAACGCGTAATAAATTTTACGTAACAGACTACCCGTTTCCGTTTAATACCTGCTTTTAAAAGGGGGAGAATGGACTTTGGAAATATTGCTTTTACATGACTTGATTTATTTTTTCTTTTTTTTTGAAACTACATACATACATACATAAAATCACGCCTGTTTCCCATGGGGGTAGGCAGAGACTATGGATCTCCACTTGCGACGATCCTGACAAACAACTTTCGCTTCACCTACTTTCATTAACCTCTTCATACATGCGCGTTTATTTGAAATGCTTTTTACCTGACCTTTCTTTAACAATTCTGATATTTGTTCATGGTATGTTCGTCTCGGTCTACCGGCAACAGCTCTACCAATAAGCTATATCAATAGTGTATATGACAGTATTGTCAATGGACAATACTGTCATATACACTATTATTTAAGAAGTCAAACTGATTATTAATGGGTAGTTTTGGACGATGTATTAATATGACAATGCTATTATGTAAAAACACTATTATTTTCAATTTATACCTGAATAAAAATCAAATCCAGTCGCCCACATTAATTAAGTACACAAATCGAAACTTCAAAAAAGTACTCAACAGAGCTAAGTGGTACTTCACACCGGGACAGAGGCTTTTATTATATAAGGCCCAAGTCCGTCCCCATGTGGAGTACTGCTCCTGTCTCTGGGTTGGGGCACCTCAGTACCAGCTGCTCCCACTTGACTCCTTGCAGCGCCGAGGGTCCGGTTTGTCGACGATCCCGAACTGACAGACGGTTTAGAACCTTTAAGTCTCAGAAGAGACGTTGGCGCTCTAAGCGCGTTCTACCGTCTGTACAATGGGGAGTGTTCTGAGGAGCTGTTTTGGTTTGATACCTACGTTGTCATTATACCACCGCTTCATTCACACTTCCTTAACACCTGGAAGTTATCCTCTGTATGTGGCACTAGCTCTTTTAGTCCATACGTGAGCAAGCTATGGAATGAGCTCCTTCCCGCGTTTTTCCCAGAGCGCCACAATATGGGGCTCTTCAAAAAGGACGGAAACAGGTATTTAAAGTACCTCAACGAGGTAGGCAACGCATCGCCTCTCAGTGTTGCAGATGTCCATGGGCGACGGTAGCCACTTGCATCAAGTGGATCCGTCTGCCAGTTGTCCTTTAGGCATACATAATAGTTACAAAAGTATTATCCCCGCAAATTGCTATTGCGCCTGACCGCCATTTTGGTGACGTAACCGTAGCCGAACACTCAGTACTGTTAGCATCACTGGCCGGCGAGTACGCGTACATATCAAGTTGCTGATGACGTCACGTGACTGTTAATTTGACAAGGTTCCAGCGCATTAGCAATTTGCGGGGATAATACATATAAAATTATTTTATTTTCGTGTTTGTTTATTATTATTTATTGAGTAAAAAAATATAAACATTTCGCCTATCGCTAATCGAATTTAGGCTATGATTTAAGCTGCTACTAAGATTTAGGCCGCGATAAACTCAAGGTTGTAAGACCTACCCCAATAACTCGTTTAATGTTACAAGTAACACGAGCTTTGCTAAATTTAGTTAATTTAAATACAGTGGGCGTGTATTCGTCAGTTTAATAATAACCGGAGACGCCTCCAAAGCATTTTAACAATAAAATAACGTTCAAAATCTAATAGCTATTGAACAAAACGTTTAATTGTTGTTAACACTAATTGGTTTACGTTTTGTTACTCCATTTGTTTGTTCAAGTACACGAATTAAATTTATAAGTAAATACAACCGTAATGAATATTGTTTTAAGTTAAAATATAATTGACATGATCAAATAATAAACATTGTTATTGCGAGAGGGATTAATTTGTGAAGATTTTTAGTTTAGACTTAAGCGGGGAATAATACGAATGCCCAGTAAATAGAGGTGTCATTGGATCCTTTCGACAGCGCGATGGCATCACCTTTAGCGTTGCAAATATTCATAGGTGACGGAAACCACTTTCCATCAGGTGAGCCTTTTGCCTGTCTGCTGAATTTATGCCATAAAAAATGCAATAAAGATTGAAGTGATGAATTAATGAAAACTCTTAGTTTAAGAGCCAGTGATCGCCTACCTGTATGTATTTGACCAGACCTGAGGTTTTGTACATTGAGACGCCTATACCTACCATTTATGGTATGGGGACTCACTAAGCTCAAAGTGGTGGACGCGGCGAGTGGATTTTTGACGAATTTTAAATCCATTTCACCACGTCTGCCGTTTTGAAATTTGAATATATAGGCCAATTAATATCGGAAAATAAGAATGGCAGACAATTACCGCGCGGTTTTACTTTACGGCAGACAATTTTGAATATACTAAAAAAAAATTAAAGTAATTGACCAGATCTGCCATTGATATATTTTGTTTATTAGTCTTTAAAACTTATATTGATCTCATCAGACGTCTACTTTGCGTATACACATCAATAAATAATAAAATCTTAGCTACTACCCAGTCAGATGTATATGTTTTCCGTTCGCTGTTTTACATCAATATACTAAATCACTGTATTTACAGAAATTAATATTTTTTATATTGTATATACTAAACTTATGATATCCCTACTGATACTTAATTGAACTTATAATATCCCCCAAAATTAAGAGGATGATACAAGAACTTACACTATACCTCAAAAGGTAAGTCAATGATATGTAGTATGGCCCCGAAAGAACTAAGACAACGGTACGCGTACTTGCGATATAGCTGATGTATATATGATACTTATTATTTCGGAGAAATCTTCCTCAGGTTCAAGACCCAATGTTTATACTAGTGAAACTGGATGAAAAGAAATTTCAATAAATAAAAATAACCAATTTCCTAATTAATTATAATTTGATTACGTACGTACGAGGCCATTGAACTTATTGGAATCACCTTTCACCCTAATAAACCACCCTATTTTGTGATTAATATGGAAGTATTGGAAAAAATGAATAGACGTGATTAATAGTTTCTTATGAAGAGGGTACAATGTTTTTTTGTAAGCCGTATTATTAATTGAAGGAAAGTATATAATACAAGAAATTTCTTTATATTATGTGCGAAGACATGAGAGTTCAAACTAAATATATATATGCCGCATAACACTAGTTTTGCCAGACGTCATTTTTTGGCCAGCAGTTCTTTACTGTACCATAAGGTACTTGATAAATGTGACATTGTATATTTAAACAGACATGAAATCATAGCAACCACCCAAAAATGGCTTATGCAACTAATTTACCAAAAAACGGAAACTTATTATAAAATATCATAAAAATTAACCTTGGTATATATATCAGAATATTTATATCCATCATATGCGTGCACATACACACACATAATCACACACACACACACACATTCACAAATAAGGTAACATCATTTTTTTAAATAATTTAATTTATAGATAAAAATTGTTTCGTCAGTCCCACACGTACTTGGTGTCCTGCGATTCAGGCTAGTCCTAGTGCAGAACCTATGTAGGCATTATTTCTGCATTTTTTTTGGCAATAAATAGATTTTGATATTTTTTTTGAGTTCGAAGTTCAACTTCGACTTATGCAGAGACGATGACGTGTGTTCTAGTAGTCTTTATGATTGTCTTATTCGAAAGAATTTGCATGAGAGGACCCATCAAGAAGGTAGTGCCTGTAATCAGTTTGTCCTATTATCGGAGATGTTGTGTGTTTGTGTGTCTGACTGACCATGACTGTGCTCCAGATTAAAGTAATAAATTAGGCGAAACGGAAGATGTTTGTAATAGTCGAACTGACATCACGATTAGTACATTAAACTACAAAATCGGTTAAGTGCGCGTCATACTATGCACAATAAAGTCCCGTAGATATTATTAATGTACATTTGAATAAGAAAGCCTAAAAAGAATTTATTCAAAGTATCCTGTACCTCAAATATTATCTATACTCAATGAATCTTGTACCAATTGAATTTTGTATATTGTATTTTAGAGCTTAAATTAATTTAAATTAACTCTCCCAGATTCCGCAGTGTGGCGCTGTCAACCGTTTCAATTTCCACAAGACATCACAAAGCTCAATACACGACTGTTCAATCAAGACCCGACAAACGGGGCCAATCAGCAAAGAAATTTACATAATAACTACATTGTCGTCACACATTTGTGTACACAAACGTCTACAATCTTAGAACTTGAACAAATTACGCAAACAACGTAATCCTTGCGACGCCAGCGCCATGTTTGTCCGCCATGTTTGACACGACGCGACGGCTGCGCGTCGTAATTAGATAATTGCATGAGTGCCGTTTGCGCGGAAACCCTGTTTGAGGTTGTGCCATTGATTAACTTTGATGGGATACGTCTTTTACTTAATACTTGGTGTTGTGATTATTCGGACTCTTCAGATTTACAAGCTTTTGAAAGTTGGGCTAAATACGCTCGCTGTGTTTTTTAAGTAATCTATGACACATCAGCGGAAATTATGCCGCGATTGGACTAGCATCATTCTTTTTAGTTAGCCGGAATGTTAGGAGAAAGAATATAATTTCCTGCGGCCGGGTGGCCTGTCGTAAGAGGCAACAAAATGACACACAGCCAGGTGGTAGGGTATTTGCAGATTTGAATAACTACCAACCCTAGTCTAGAGTATACGGCCATAAAAATCTTGAGCTGTGTTCCGGCATTGGTAAATAGGTTCCAGTCTCCCTTTAGAGAGCCGCAGCATATTGTTAGCACCTTTGGTGTTAGAAATGTTTATAGGGATAAACACTTTGTTATTGTCATAATTCATATTTGTTGTTATAAGTCCTATTGTTTATTGTAATCGTGCAAGCAAGTCGACTTTAAGGTGACGAACTTTTTCATTTCGCGACTGTACAAACGAATTATACGTATATACAGTTGTACAAAATCTATGATGCGACGTTTTGTTAGATGATAAACAGTATCTCCTTGGATTTGTATACCCACTCCCCCATCTCAATGCCGCTACGTTGACATTGCGGACTTTCAATGGATTTGGACAAAAAATGAGAAATATTGAGTAATAAATACGCAGACTTCAGGGTGACACTTCCAAAGCCTTATCCTATTGTAGTTTTAAAATCTTAACAATCGTCACCGCAGTACGTATAATTTTATACTAGGTAATTTTTTGCTAAAAAATTCTACTATACGTCATCTATCACATTGAAAATCTTTACATAGCTCCTATCTCTCTATGAGTTAAAGTAATGAAAAAATATTTCATTTTGAGACAACTCCGATTAACAGAAGTTCTTGCTAATGTAGTTTTAATAAGAGAAGCGTAATTCGTCAGTCTAGCGGCATGGCAAATCGGTCCGTAATGTCCAATGGATTTTAATATCAGAGCGATGGACACATGGCAGGGTTGTCACCTTTACATTCCTGAATTTGAATCAAATTGAAATTCAACTGTCCGACTTTGTTGGTAGGTACCTACCATATTTAGCGAAATTTAATTTAATACAGATTATTTATTTAATTGAATTTATGTAATATCGTCGTCGTCGTCGTCAGCTATTCACCGTCCACTGCTGGACGTAGGCCTCCCCAAGACGGCGCCACTCATACTTATGTAATATAAAAGAACGCAATTGGATTTAAATTTAATTCCATTAATTTGATCTAAGTTTTAGAACTACCATTGTCAATTTTACTCAGTATAAAAATCTAACATCTGAATAAGAAGAGATTCACACCCAGACGGAACAACAACGCTAGTCTTACTTGGCTAGCAAAATCGGACCCAGTCTTACCACAAGACCAAATCTAATTTTAGGACTTCTTTCTATTGTTTTTATGTCCGGTTTATATTTTTATTTTAGTTTGAATAAATGTTTATATATCTTTCTTCTCTTTAATTATGTATGTTGCCTATGTTCTTCAATATGGTTTAATTATTTGGGAGAACTCTGTACACGCGAGTGTTCAAAACTCAAAAGAAATGTTTAAAACAGATAGCAATTTTTGTTCAAAAAACCCCAGATATGTTTCGAAGAAATCAAGAGCAACGTGAAAGGATACTGCGTGATCAAACAAACAAAGCAAATTAATAAATCGATTGATTAGAATTTTCTTACCAATATAAAAAGTATATTCTAGATAGAGACGATATGGTGATAGTTAAAAAGTAAGCATAGATACAAAACCATAGACTAATCCGATAGTAGAGTGTTTTGTAAAGATTTTTGGTTTATCAAAAAAATTATAAGCACGAGCACAGCCATTAAGACAGGCCCGATCCATCAGCATTCATCACGGAGGCGTCCAGGCCCCGTAATAGGAATGGACATACAAAATGGCCGGCGCTTATTAGATATTGTGTGCTCTAACGTTAATTAATAGATCTATGTATTTTGCGCGATATGGGAAGCGAGTCGTTTAATAATTGTATTAATTTTGTTGATAGCTACAATCTGTCCTTCGATAGCTAATTTCAATAGCTACATAATTATGTGTTGATGATTACTAATTAGAAACATTTTATCCGTGCAGGAACGGAGAAAGCATACAATTTCCTGCGGCCAGGCGGCCTGTTGTAAGAGGCGACAAAACAACCCATAGCCAGGTGGTTGGGCATTTGCCCGACTGGATGGCTACCATCCCTGGTCTAAAGTATGTCGCTATAACAACCTTGATTTGTGTTCCGGCATTAGTGACTAGGTTCCAGTCTTCCTTCCTTAAGAGAGCAGCAGCGCATTTGTAGCACCTTTGGTGTTGCAAATGTACATAGGCGATGGTAACCGCTTTCGATCAAGTGGACCGTCTGCATGTCTGCTGAACTTCTGCAATAAAAAAAATATATTGCTCACCAAAACACAGAAATTATAAAAATGAACAAAGAGACAATAGTTACATACTTGATAAAACGAAAGTCGGCCTTATTGCTAAAAGAGATATCTGCCAGGTAACCTCATTTGAATAGGAGAGATGGGTAGTTATTTATCTATAATAATTATTCATTACTGGGATACGGCCGTGGCTTCGTCCACGCTTGAATTGAAATTCCCGCGGGACTCCAAGAACACAAAGTTTCGTAGCATTTAAAAAAGAATATAATCCATCGTTTTTGTGAACTGTGTGGGAATAAGCTAATTTGTAGGCACCCGAAAAACCAAAAATCGCTTCTGGGAAAATTCCCGCGGGGTTCCCACGATAAAATGTAGCGCAGATTTTAAATCTAAGAATTTGCTGCATCGAAATCGGCCCAGTAGTTTTTACGTGAATCCCGAAAAAACAGACAAGAAATCTAAAAAAATGGATCGTCTTCTCTATTGTTTATTTATTTATTTATATGGTCTAATTCAGCATTATCAGCTTCGATGTACAGACACGACATGTTTAGAATAGAATTTAATAATATTGTAGATAAATACGAGGGTGACACTGAAACTTCTTAGAAAATCTAAAAATGAGCAACCTAGCAAGTTATTATTTTTATTATATCTGTCGCCCTCGTAAATTTAATTAAGCAACTAATTTGACTCGTTAGGACTCAGGCTGTGAAGTTTTTCATGATGATTGAAAGCGTCTCACGTGTCTCGACTATGAAGTACTACCTACAAAAATATTAAAAATACACAAATTCAAATAAAGAATCGTATAGCGAACAACGTTAACCATTTGAATATCTGCACCGGTTGCGATTACACTCGCTTCTTAATTACGCCCTTCTTCAAGACAACGTTCTACCCTCACAATACAAATTAGCGCAGGTGCGAAATACCGTAACAATTTGTACCGATCTGGGGATCCATGTTCCATGGAGGCTTTAATTGAGTAAATTTCATATTTGGAAAATTGCACATTAACATTACTGTTGTAGGAATTAATAAAATGTTCAACAAATAGAACTAAGTCTATAGCTGTGTATAATGATAGAATAAGAGGTACTCGTTGTCGCCCTTGGTCGAAATTCGACCATAATAATTAATGTCAAAGACTATATGTTTTTGCTTCACGTATTAATATATAAATTCCAAGCAGTTTTATTTCAATAAAAAAAATATACTTATATAACTGTTATCTGTATTTATTTCTTCTAAATTCACCTCCAAATGGTCTTGTTGTGTTTTTAAAGTATTGAAAGGATATCAACCCAGACAGACTTGGAATCAAAATAAACGAAATAAAATACCTAAACTTTATTATAATACTATGTCAAACCCTGGAATAAGATATTTTTATAGTCAAGAGTGTGTATTACATCTACAGTCATATAAGAGCTGTGCCAAGAAATAAAATTGTATCTGACCTCTAAACTTAGTCCTTAGACAATAAAAAAAGAAACTCCAATTAACTAGCACTAAATAAGCCATAAACCAGTCTCATGTTATGTTGTAACATAAAAAAAGATACTGATATATGTAACGTGTCAAGATCTCATCTTAGCCAAAACCTTATGACCCACTATTTAACGATTATCAAATCAAGAACTGTTTCTTACTTATAAGAGGTGAATAAATGGCAGGGCGCACCAGTTGCGTTGACTTGGTCAGCTGCAAAGAATGAGGAGGGTTGTAGAGTGAACAGGGCCTAAATGGCCCAACCTATGCCTTATGCAAGGCCACGGAGGAGATACTAGCAAGCCCAGAAGACAGCTTTGGTATTTACAGTGATTCGCGTGCGGCACTACAAACCGTGGTGAATTGGAGCAGCACCCACCATCTTGCAGTCACGGCTAGGCGGAACATTAAACAGAGTATGGCAGTAGGCAAGGGGATATCTCTGTTCTGGGTAAAGGCGCATGCTGAGGTAAGACAAAACGATAGAGCGGACGCTCTGGCGAAAGCCGCTGCTCTAAAGCTGAAGATAAAACCGCATTATGACCGGTGTCCGGTCTCTTTTGTCAAGAGGATGGTCCGGATGGAGACCCTTGACAAGTGGAGCCGGCGCTTCAGCGAGGAACCAACAGCGTCTGTAACTAAGTTTTACTTTCCAGATCCAGCATGCGCCTATAAGACAGTCAGAAGCATCACCACGTCAAACCTGACAACCCAGATTTTCACAGGTCACGGAGGGTTCTCTGAATACTTGAACCGATTCAAGTTGAACGAGGACCCATCGTGTGTCTGTGAACCTGGAGTACCAGAGACCCCCTTATACGCAATCTTTGACTGCCCCCTCTTTGCCGTGGAGCGGTACAACGTCGGGTGTACCCTGAAGACAGAAATAGACCGGAAGCATATCAAAGAGCTTATGAGCAAGAAGCAGCGCGAGGTTTTTATTAACTACGCTACTAAAGTTATAATAGTAGTCAATAAACGCAACGGGTCAACATGTAACACTGGTAGTATATAATTGTATATACCTACACAGTGTACGTAAAATAGTAATTAAAATGTAAATACCCCAACCTGTGCTAATAGAAATGTAATAGATAAATAGTAATAAGTAAATAGTACATAGCTAAAATGTTACAAAAATAGAGCATATATACAAACTGTAATAAATATAATTAACTAATAAGATAGATACATAACTGAAATAGTAAATAAGAGAAATTAAAAATAAATTAAATAAATAAAATTAAATAAATTAAATTAAAAAAATAGTTTAAGGTAGCTAGAATAAGACTTGTAAGCAATAGGCTCTGTCTTGAAACATGACGGAGGAGTAGGCGATTTAATAAAAAAAAAAAATGGCCCAACCGACTAGACGCCGACCAGTTGGTTGTTGTATATATTGCTGAAGTGACGTAGTGGCTTACCTATGTAAGTTTCAGGCCTGTAATAGCTCTGGACAGAAAAAAGTAGGCTATTATCATTTCGCAGATCAAGATTTATTTGGTATTGGTCAGTCGCAGCACATATTTAAGTTTTTATACATGGACTGTATGTATAAAAACTTAAATCTCTAAAACTTTTCTGTCTCATCGACATAAATTTTTAGATTTAAAATCTACGCCACTTTTCATTCCGGGAAACCCGCCGAAAATTTTCCGGGAGCGGTTTGAAGTTGTTCAAGTGTATAAACATTAGCTTACATAGTTTTCACTAAAACGATGGTTTATTTTTTTTTAAGGCTATACTTTGTGTCCCGGGAATCCCGCGAGAATTTTCTCGGGAATGTTTTAAAGTGAGAATCTTCGGAATCCATTTATTTTCATTCATTCCATTTATTTTCATTTTGTAAACCTTTTGATTTTAAATACTGGCAAAATAACTGTAATCTACGTTACCCGTTAAACGTGGATGGAGTCGCGGGCAAATCCTAGTTTTATATGTGTCGCTTATGATGTTCTTCTGTAATCTTATACTAATATATAAAGCTGAAGAGATTGTTTGTATGTTGGCTTGAACGCGCTAATCTCAGGATCTGCTGGTCTGATTTGAAAAATTCTTTCAGTGTCAGATAGCCCATTTATCGAGGAAAGCTATAGGCTATATATCATCACGCTAAGACCAATAGGAGCGGAGCACCAATGAAGAATGTCTCAAAATCGGAAGGATTTTTTAACTTACTGTTTTTTAACTATTCCACGCCGACGAAGTCGCAGAACGAAGCTTGTAGGATATATTAGAACATTGATCTCCTGAAGAATCCCTTCAGAGAGCCATTGGAATAGAGTCCCACGAGACACAACTATCTTATCTTGGTTAGTTAGATTAGTTTTTGTTCTCTTATTTATTATCGAGCGTTACATTTTATTGTAGGCGTTATACGGATATGTTTATTGCTTTGTCGGAATTAATTTTGTTTATGTATCAGTTGCTTTATTAGTTTAGTTGAGAGATAATTTGTTAATTAACCACTAACGTGTTTGGGATCAAAAAGCGTACTCTAATTCTGAATAACAAGCGATTGACATAGTAGTTAACAGAGTTAACGAAGTTAACCATTCGTGTAAAATTGTAAATATAGATCAGTGTTGAAATCAATTTATAGAATTGAAGAAATCCTTCAAAGAAATTTGTAAGAAAGTTTGATACTACCCTTGATCAGAAGGCTGGTTCGTATTTCACCCAACGAATCAGCTTTGCCATACAGCGTGGCAATGCAGCCAGCCTTCTGGGCACTCTTCCCCCTGCCAGCGATTAGTTATATACTTTATATTAATTTATTCAAAATTAAGTTTATTTTTAAGTATTGACTTTAAAATTTACTTATAGAAAAGAAAAAAATGTATTTGAAGAAATAGCGACGTACTGACATTGCTTACATGATTATTAATAATAAAATCATATACTGAGAATTTGTACGTCGCATTTTCAGCAAACAAGATTTGCATTCAGCTTATTGCTTTGCCGGCATAATATCATACACAACGCTGATTTTCAGTGCAAATCATCCCTTTGGCGTAATACTAAAACAACATGAATATTTTGTGAATTTAATTTAAAAACTATTTGATTTGTAAATAATAAGATACTATCATATAATAAATAGTATACATATTTTGTTAACTTCACTTAACTGCCCACTAAACTTTTCGTTAAACTCACCACTAAGTTCTCCACTAAACTCGTCACTGTCTTCAACGTAACTCTTCTTCCAACTCTCTCGTATCGCACTTGTCGTTTTGCTGTTTTAAACTCGGGTCCGTAGGCGCGCCTTACGCTGTTAATATACCCGGAAGAATCTTCTGGAATCCATAATTTCGATGTTCTTTTCGTTATTATATTATTTAATGTCTTTCCCTTTCTAAAATGATTGTATCTATCTTTTTCTTTTCCTTCTCGAACCTTCTATTCTAGAATTTCTATATTCATTGCGTTATTATTTTGTTCATCATCTATCCCTTACTCACATGTATCTGTTCTTGTCTTTATTCCAGAATCTTCTACCGTTTTATGAAAGTTTTGAGACCGGCGTCCACTGCCAGAAAGTTCTACCCTTAGTCGCTACAATATAAAATGTGTGCCTGTCTGCCGATTATTATTAAATAAAATTAGCTGTCAAGCTATTCGTTTACATGTATATGAAAATTGTAGCGAATTCCTTGATGATTTTCGATGCGCCGCTAAAATATTCCTGTCTTGTGAGGATTTACAAATTTTAATAGCTACTAAACGTGAAAACCTACGTTAATACAACATTCATCCCGAGTAAGACGCAATGCAAACAGCTCCGAGCGGCAGTATTAACAATGGTCCCTCCCCTATTCGATTAAAGGGAAAAAATGCTAGGGCGAACTCGATCAACCACGGTGGGACCCGTACCTTATATTACTTTTATGATCAAAGGTGCTTCAAGTGGAATGGTTTGAAGTTATACATGTCGAGTTTGAGAGACGGAGAAATAAATCAAATATAATTAGCATCTTGATATGTCGACTGTTATTTGTGGTACTTTTTTATAGCTTGAGTTCAGACAGGCAGATGGCCCACCTGATGGAAAGTGGTTACCATCACCTATAGACATTTGCAACACCAAAGATGCTACAAATGCGCTGCTGCTCTCTAAAGGGAGACTGAAGCCTGGCCACTAATTCCGAAACATAACTTAAGGTTGTTATGGCGGCATACCCTAGACCAGGGGTGATAACTGTTCAGACCGGTAAATATCTGGCTGCCCGCCCGTAGGAAATTGTATTTCTCAATTCTTCCACAGTTCATACTCTGTCTAACTATTTATTTTACTTTTGAAGTTTATACGCCTATCAAGTTACGCATTTTTGATGTAAAGTGCACTTGCTACAAGTGCCATACTTTATGGTTCCAGATGAAATAATAGCGACCTATGATTTATCTAATGCACAGATTATTAACTATTATTATATAATCTAAATTTAATGGTAATATTTTCTTAAGTTTCCGCGCCTTGTATACATAATAAACCTACGTTTTAACGGTATTGGACGGGAAATTTTATTTGATTTTGGTTATCCCATAAAATAATTTCTTAGTAGTATAATATATATAGCACCCCTGGTCTAAAGTATGCCGCCATAACAATCTTGAGTTGTGTTCCGGCATTGGTGACCAGGTTCCAGTCTCCCTTAATAGAGCAGCAGCACATTTGTAGCACCTTTGGTTTTACAAATGTCCATAGGTGATGGTAATCGCTTTCCATCAAGTGGGCCGTCTGCCTATCTGCTGAACTCCAGCAATAAAAAAAATAGTTATAATTTCAAAACGTTTGAAATTAAAATGTTTTAATGCTTCATGGCCTCTGTGGTTGACCGGGCTAAGTCTTAGCCGGCCGAACTCGATGGAATGCAGAGGCCCCAGGTTCGATTCCTGGCATGGTAAATTTCGGAAACGATTTTCCGTGGTTATGGCTACTAAAAAGTGGTCGGAACGTCGGATTAAATTACCGCGCTTAAAATCGTTAAAACGTTGTTTTCTATGTGAAGTAGGTTAGGGTTTCGTAGCAATTTTAACATAAATGAAGTCTTGTTTAAGCATTATGTCCAGCCGTCTGTCTACCCCTAAGTTTTTGTATGGCACAGTAATTGTAAACTAGTGGGTGCATATCGATGAAACTTGACAGGAAAGCTTATTCTCTATACAACGTTACAAATTAATGTAGTGAAATCGCAAGAAAAATAAGATAAAATATGGTCGTCATACATACTCGTATGTAACTAGGGTTGGATTTTTTTTCAAGATTTTGCATGTTTGTTAATAAATAAATTTAATTCAGTTAACAGGTATCGGGACTTAACTCTCAAAGTCGTGAAAATACAATACTTTCTGTGCAAACCATACTTATTTCCAGAAACGCCTCGTTATGATGTGGAGGGACGCTGGATGGTTTAGTTGGGTAGTCTAGCGGTCGGTGCTTGCAAGTGCTATTTTCAGAAGCTTGCTGCTATTGTGTGTAGCACCAGCCGTCAATAGTCCAAATAACCCTCGGTGACCTCCCCATGCACATTTATTCTTCCAGCATTCACGAAAAGACTAGCATTTTAAAGATTTTCCAAAGGAACTCGAATGAAAACCTGTAGTAAAGGGTTCAGATATAAGAGGCAGCATTTCAATCCATAAATCACTTTCATGTATTCTTCTGATTTACACTGAACACTTGCACAGAACTTATTGTCCTTACACTAGATTATCACAGAATTACACTCAGGATTACAGTACAGAATTACACTTAGAATAACAATACAGAATTACACTCAGAATTACAATACAGAATTACACTCAGAGTTACATTCAAAATTAGACTACAGATTTAGACTCAGAATTACACTCAGAGTTACATTCAAAATTAGACTACAGATTTAGACTCAGAATTACACTCAGAGTTACATTCAAAATTAGACTACAGATTTAGACTCAGAATTACACTACAGAATTACACTGACATGTTTGCGTTACCCCCGCCAGGTAAGGGAGTTTAAAGTTTTTAGAGTTTTACTTTAAGAACGAGAAAAAACAAGTAATGGAGGTAGTTAACCGGAAACTAAGTGACAAGGAAACTGGTGGACCGGAAGTACCGCACACATAAATATTTCATCAATAAAAATAATTTTTATTACACTATTTGTAAAAATCACAATAATTATTATTAATTACATTTTTAACAACAGTTAATTATAGACTTAATTCTTAAGTGTTTCAATTGATGTTTATCAATATTTAAAAAAATTCTTGTAATAGTAATGAATAAAGATAACAAAAAAAATATTGCAGCGCCTTATTAAATTTAATAACTATCCAGCATGAACCATTGCACAATTTGGCCGTTAACAGAACAAGTAATCTACGACACAATAAAAAAGATTTACAGTTTCCATATTTGAGTAACGGTACCCCAAAAACTACCGCTCCCCCATTCATATTTCTTTCATAATTTGCATTGCAGACGCAAATAAATTTAAAATATTGCGTTGTGAAGCCTTAATTTCGCTTTCCTCGTACCAATCAATCATGATGGGGGGCCATCGGGTTTCTTTAACTTGCTCGCGTATTCAGTAGCATCCTATTCACTTTTTATCCCATATTTTACATGCTAAGTAGTGGTGCATAGTAATCAAAATATATTTACAAAAAAAAAGAATTATAGTATTTTCTGAAGTTTTCGCGACTTTTACACATAATAAAACTACGTTTTAACGGTTTTAATCGCGGTAATTTATTTTATTTAGGTTTATCCGACGTTTCGGCCGCTTTTCAGTTGCCGTGGTCACGGAAGACAAAGATGACATTTGTCAAACGTCATGTTGAGGCTTGAAGAGAAGAAGTCGCTTCTTCTCTTCAAGCCACAACATGTTGTGAAGCGGTGGTAAATTAGATTAGGCTCCCATAGAGTAAATAATATCCATAAACAAATTAAAACTAAATAATTAAAATGAACAAGTTGGCGGTAGGCTGAATAAAAACTTTGACAATACACGTTTGACAAATGTCATCTTTGTCTTCCGTGACCACGGCAACTGAAAAGCGGCCGAAACGTCGAATAAACCTAAATAAAATAAATTACCGCGATTAAAACCGTTAAAACGTAGTTTTATTAAAAAGAATTATGTTGTTGTTAACGGTTAAGTTAATATAGTTTAGTTAATTGCAGTTGCCGTTTCGAAACGTCGTAATACAAAAATCAAATAAATAAAATTCCGCGCTATGTGTACTTAACTTACTTAACTTGTGTATGAAATAATTTGTAATGTGCAGTTTTATCATCTAAAAAATCTGTAAAATTACTCTAAAATGAACAACAGTCGTAGAATGTTAGCAGTTTTTGATAAAAATTTCTGTGGCCATCCTACCAGCCAGTTTTTTTTTTTATTACTGTTGTTAGTAAATATTTAGATCAAATTTATGAAAATTAAATAATGATTTAGTGAAAAGTAATTAATGAGTATGAAATGATGTTACAAAATTGTTGATATATTTTATGCAGCGATTTAACAGTTGCATAGATTTTTATTTTTTTACAGCAGGAAGAATCTATTCCTAAGGACGAAAAGTGCGCTTTTCATCCTTTGATTAGGCAACTCCAAGCGTACTTTCGGAATATGAGAAATGAAAAAGTATTTACTAGATTATTCTTGAATACAAACAACACACAAGTACCAGGACTTCACAGCCTGACTGAGGCTAGCCAAGTTTACATTTTCAATTGCGTCTAGGTGCGCGCTGCCCCAGAGCACTGCATTAACATAATTGCAGGCACTATATTGATTGGCCAGCTTGCGGGCAAGGTGCGGGACATCGGAAGCGGTGGAGCGGCACAATGGACTTTAGATCGTCATGAATTTAGATCAAGGATGGGATGAATGGGTTGTTTCGCTTTTGTTGCGAGTCCTTGGATTTGAGTGGGGTGAAGTGGTATTCAAGTGGTGATTTTGGTGTTTGAATAGTTTGTTACCAAGCTACTTGTATTTCAGATAACTATTGTTACCGTAACTAAAGCCTCAGAACATGTAATGATATATACCCTGCCCTAAGGTTTATATAAAAACTAGCGGACCCGGCAGACGTTGACCTACTGTGAAAAAATTTGAATCAAGAACCTGATTCCAGCGCTATCGATCGGATCCCATTATAATTCTAGACCATCTCGGGACCAAATCAAAAGCTAATATAGAGAAACTATTAATTTTATTACTTTAATTGATTAATTAAATATATAAAAACAAACAGATATACAATGCAAAAGTGGATGGATGCAGAAGTCGCGGAAGGCCACGACACACCTTCCATGATCAAATTGATCATGTGTTAGCAGAAGGTGATGTCAGGAGCCTTAAGAACAGACGAGCGTGCATGACAAGAGCTATGAATGTCAAAGAAGCAAGTGAGGTGTGTAAGAATGGGCCTGTGTGGCGCTCTGTTGTTCGTGCCTACCCCGCAAGGGACCTGGCGTGAAGTTATGTATGTATGTATGTATAAAAACAAATTATATTTCATCTGCTTGTGATAATATTAAATACACATAAATCTATTAAAACAAATCAATTTGGTTTAAAATCTCATAATTAAAGGACACGACGGTATTCAATGTAAATGAATAAATAAAGTTTATGTGTACACGGATCAATTTAGTTGAATAGTAGTATAATATCTGCTTAATATAAGCTTGAAAGTTAAACAAACTTAATGTATTTCATTTAGAAACTATTTTATTTGAATTGTTTGTGATATATTTCGCCAACGGGTTCATCCTGGCGATCTGTATTAAAGATTTATTTTAACTTAATTCATGCACGAACCTCTTACTCAATAATGTTACTAGTTTTAAGCTTCACAGTGTGCTTAGAGAGAAAATTAATACAGTAGAACATCTTTCAGTCGAACCTCGATAAATCGAAAACCTCCCAAACTCGAAAAATATTGTATTCCGTTACCCTCAAACCCCAAAACCTTCGTTGCTCGAAATCTGAACCCTCTATAAATCGAAATAATTAGTGACCGTATAAGCAAATTTAGTACTTATTTTCCTCGTTTAAATCGTAAAAATAAATTGGTCCTCTGTATTTCTAACATAGCAATATTTGATTTTACAATCTTTATAACTTGATTAATTGAATTTATCTTAACCTCTACAAGTCGAATGTTTCCTTACAAAATATGCTAAGTCGAAAACACTATAACTTGTATTTTTGGCGCCTTTATGTTCGACTTAAACAGGTTCTACTTTAATAATATTATTTATATTAATTAGTGAATTAACCGATTGATGTTATTCATTGTATTATTTTAGTGAGATAATTCTACGCTATAGATTTCTTTGTCCTTCGTGTACCAGTAGGCGTTCTCGTCAGTAGCCGACGGTGGCAAGGAGATATGATCACGACCACATTATATAGACCCCTGTAATAGTAGCTTGGTCTTGTTCTATCGCAGAATTGAATTATTTTCAATACAAGTTGTTATCTAAATCGTTTGATTAATGTTATTTGTATGTAATCTGATGTAAAGGGGGCTGTATGAAAATTATTACGAGATTTGCATCGAAATTTATTACAGTGAAGTAGCTACTTGAGATCAGTTTAGATGGACTTAATATACAACTTTTTGTTTTGAAAGTGTTGCAATTTTTTCTTCTTTGAAATAGTGATGGTTTGTTGTGATATAGCGACACTGAATTTGGATATTGCACGCGGACGAAGTAAAGGGCAGAAGCTTGTCATATATATATCAGAAAGACAGATTAACAATTTGAATAATTTAATTCAGCAATTGAAATACCACCTTCAGTGTTATCTCACCTCGACGCAGCGGCAGTAAAATTGCTCTAATAAACGCTTACGTCCACGCCACCCCTAATAAAAAACTGGAAGAAATATAAAAAGTCTCCGGGGATTCTATTAAAAATAATCTTCTGCGGGAAAACGTCAGCAAAAACACGGTTCAAGCGAGCGGGCTTGATATTGTTCGAATGAGCAGGAATTGAGAATGTTCGGATTGTAAGGTTTTTTTAATAAATAATGAAAATTATATTTTATTTGAACTTCAAGAAAATATATATTAAATATAAACAATAATATAAAACTAAAACTAACCATAAACTAAAATATCCCATAAATTCCATGATCAAATTGATCGTGTACTAGCAGAAGGTGATGTAAGGAGCCTTAAGAACAGACGAGCGTGCATGACAAGAGCTATGAATGTCAATGAAGCAAGTGAGGTGTGTATAAATAAGCCTGAATGGCGCTCTGTTGTTCGTGCCTACCCCGCAAATGACCTAGATTAGGATATATTGTAATATACTCTTACTATCCGGTCTTTGGATGCCTATTTTCTCTCTAACTTTCAACTATGGAGAAGAAAACTTTGCAAAAAAACAAAGTTTATAGAACTTCAGCAATAAAAATATCACATATCTTTAATAGGGTTTCTAAATAATAATATCTAAAGCAGTTTCTAATCAAAGAAACGATCGTTCGAGTCTGTAAGAATAGCTGACCAAGCAGAAACCAGCAAAAACTATATTCAGCTTTTATGTACCGGACGAAATTTGAAATCCACAAATGGTTCAGATTATTTGGTTTAGCTAAATTCATTTTCTTGAAAACAAACTTCTCAAATTTGATTTTTTTTTTAATATAGATAATTTATACAAATCAATAACATTTAGTCGTCTGTTTGTAGTATCAAAATAAAAGTTTTTTACTAAATGCATATGAAACTATATACGGTACTTATATCCAAAAACAAGTTTAAATTGAAGAAAACAAAGGTGATGGTGTTTGAACGAGAAACAACCAGAACGAATGCAAGGGTAATGGTCGATGATGTTATGCTGGAACAAGTGAATGAGTTTGTATACCTCGGATGTGCTTTTAGCAGGGATGGAAGGTACACCGCTGATATTGAAAGAAGAGTGAATTTGGGGAATAGTGTGAATGGAGCGTTAGGTAAACTTCTAGGCGCTAAGAACCTCAGCAAGAAGGCCCAGCTTGCCATACACAACGCGGTGCTGGTACCTACGCTCACGTATGGAAGCGAGAGTTGGGTATGGAAAAGAGAGCACGAAAGTAGAGTAAACGCGGTCGAGATGCGAGCACTGCGCAAAATCTGCGGAGTGACGCTCGCGGACCGCGTTCGTAATACCGAAGTAAGGAAGAGAGTTGGTCTGAAAGAGAGTGTCGGGGTGAAGGTAAGGAAAGGAATACTCCGGTGGTTCGGTCATGTGGAAAGAAAGTATGATGAAAGAATGACTAAACAGATATACAATGCAAAAGTGGATGGATGCAGAAGTCGTGGAAGGCCACGACACACCTTCCATGATCAAATTGATCGTGTACTAGCAGAAGGTGATGTCAGGAGCCTTAAGAACAGGCGAGCGTGCATGACAAGAACTATGAATGTCAAAGAAGCAAGTGAGGTGTGTAAGAATAAGCCTAAATGGCGCTCTGTTGTTCGTGCCTACCCCGCAAGGGACCTGGCGTGAAGTTATGTATGTATGTAAGTTTAAATTTTTTGTCTGTCTGTCTGAATGTTCCGGCTAATTTCTGAAACGACTGGACCTATTTTGATGAGACTTTTGCTGGTAGATAGCTGTAACTGACATGTCTCAAGTTGCATGGGAAGTGCTATTAAAACACCTTAAAATCATAGGCGAGTTTAAACAAATTCAAATACAACTAAGGGACGAGGTTTCAATCAACAAATAAGGTATATAAATATAATAAAATACAACATGAGAAAATTAAAAATCATCGTTGCGTATATAAAATAGTTGTATTGTTACAATTTTTATTTTAGTCAGGATATAATTTATGCCACTGATAATTTTAATCTCATGGTTTAATTATTAAATTATCGATCGGTATTTGCATAAACAAATACGGTCTTATTCATAGAGAGTCAGAGTAAGTTTGTACGCTCCTTTATGGTTCTTAAATAAGCGTAACTCTATATGAAAAGTCCATAGTATATAAACTAGTAGAACAGATAAGACAGCACCTTTGAAAAAGAATAAAATACCTTCACTAAAATGAACGTTAGAAGAGAGAAAAACTTGCAAATATTTCCAGGAAAACAAGAAGTCACATGAGCATCACCCTCATAAAAGTTTTGATTGCAACATAAATCTCACAACTACCGTCAATAAATTTAAATAATGATAAAATTTAATTTGCATAAGCGTAAAATTTTCACCAAACAGCAAATAAGACGCTGCGTCAACTATAAAAGAGGTCGACATTTGTCATTCTAAAACTGCAATGTAACATTACGTTTGGGTGAGTTGTGACGTACAGGACATAGGGTTGCAACATTTGTACAAGCGCTGAGCACCGTATCAACTGTAAGAAAGCTTTTGAATTCGCTAGGCGACCAAATTATACAGCAATAACTTAACACGACAGCGAGAAGGTATTTCTTTATAGCAGTAAGTCAGCAGACGGACTGACGGCCCACTCTATGGAAACCGGTTACCATCACCTATGGACATTTGCAACACTAAAAGTGCTGCTGCTCTCTTCACGAAAACTGGAACCTGGCCACTAATGCCGGAACACACATCAAGGTTGTTATAGCGACATACTTTAGACCAGGGGTGGTAGCCATCCAGTCGGGCAAATGCCCTAGGCTTGTGCTGTGGCTTCTTGTGACAGGTTTGTCGTTTCTATGATTACGTTTTAATATCATTACATTATTTTCTTTTCAATTTGCAGTCGAATTCATCGAAGTCGTAAACGTCGATATGACTTTTGGGTTATGTAGAGTTGAGGTTGTAAAAACCAATCATTAGATATATGTTGTATATGTACCTTAAAAAACACAGAAGATTCAGCACTGGAAATAGTTTAATAAAAACTGCAGTTACTTCTAAAAAGGTAGCAGGGCATTTGCTCGACTAGATGGCTATCAGCCCTGGCCTAAAGTATGTCGCTATAACAACCTGGAGTTGTGTTCTGGCATTAGTGACCAGGTTCCAGTCTCTCTTAAGAGAGCAGCAGCGCATTTGTAACACCTTTGGTGTTGCAACCGCTTGTCATCAAGTGTGCCATCTGCCTGTCAACTGAACTTCTGTAATAAAAAAACCCGCCAGATTTCGCGCAGTAAGCGCTAAGGTGCCAGCCCTGCACATCATAGTACGGTGCAAATTTGCAATTTTATTTGATTTCTGATTTTAAATTTATTTAAGGATTGCACCCTCTTCTCTCAACCGTGTATTATGGTTACCGATCGTGTCGACTGTATCCGGAGACAGTTTCTTGCGAGTTTCATCGCAAGTTTGCATCAGCATTCAGAGGGGGGATGTAAAATCGTATAAGGTCATCTCACCCCGTATTTAATCAAGGGGATGTTCCATGCAGATACATCAGTTGTATCTACGGGGTTTCCAAATTGGGGAATTTTTCACCGAAAATGTATTTTGAGTGGATTTTTTTGTGGTAAGCATAAAATTTCGTCTATAGAATAGAATATTTTTTATTTTAAACAATAAAATAATACACATGAGTTTACAATACATAACTAATATTTTCTTAACCTTTGCGACTTGTATACATAATAAAACCACGTTTAATGGGTTTAAGCGCGATAATTTATTTGTTTTTTTTTATTCCGACGTTTCGGTCACTGAAAGGTGGCCGAAACGTCGTGATCACGGAAGACAAAGATGTCACGTGCCAATGAGTGTTGTTAAAGTATTTATTTATCTTACCTCCAATTTATTCATATTAATTATTTAGTTTTAATTTTTGTTTATGGTTATTATTTACTCTATGGCAGCCTAATCTATAACCGCTTCGCAACATGTTGTCGCATGAAGAGAAGAATCGGAGCAAGAAACTCTTCAGCAAACATGCCTAACTCTAATAATTTTATAATATATTAAAATGGGTGGGAGGAATAATAAAAATCAAATAATTTACAGCGCTTAAAACCTTTAAAACGTAGTATTATCAACACCAGTTAGTTATACATTGACATTACTTCCCGAGTAATATCCTTAGGTTTCGTAGAAAAATCTAATTACAGGATGAGATTAAAAAGCGGCGTGACACTGCCAGTGGCCGAGCTTTTCCGAACAGTAATTAAACCTTGGAAGTTCTTGCTTATCCACTACCAGAAGTCTATAAAAAGGACGGAACAAAATCTGCAATACTAAGTATAGTTAGGTGAGATCTGTTGCGGTATTGAATCAGAAATTGCTTGATGGAAGGGTGTATGTATTTCTGAATTGCTTTGAATAAGCTTTGCAGAAAGCTAAATTTGTGTACAGAATTTTGTTTCTTTGTAGACTTTATATACCTAGTCCAGCCATAATTTCTGTTACAAATGAAAATGCATTTTTTTAAATGAAGTAATGTGATATTATTAAAATTTATACATACATAATATTTTCTTAAGTTTTCGCGACTTGTACACATATGATATAATACAATAATATCTTCCGTGACCACGGCCACTGAAAGGCGGGCGAAACGTCAGATAAACCAAAATCAAATAAATTACCGCGGTTAAAACCGTTAAAACGTAGTTTTATTATACATACATATTAATTAAAGTGTCAGCAAAAAAAAGTATTCGAAATGGCCACCTTTGGCTTTTATACAGGCCTTTAATCGGTTTGGCCACGAATATAGGGATTATTAGTTTGATAATTAACATGAAAAAATATGTGAAATGGCGCAAAATCGGAAGAAGTTTTAAAAATAATATACGTGTTTCAAATTCAAAATAATTAAAAAGTCGAAAAAAAAAGTTTTTATGTAACAGTATTTATTGCCAGACTAGTTACATATAGTCGGCCGGTAGCTGTATCGTTTTTGGCGACTGAGATAATTATAACGCAAAAGCGCCGCTTCGATTCTTGGCATGGTAAATTTTGTAAACGACTTTTATGTTATATACGATCTGTGCGCTGCAGATCGGCCATAGAGTGAATAACCATTAATACAAGCGTAAATTGCTTACCTTGGGAATAAAGATGCATGTAAGTATCTGCCGATTATTAAAAAGGTAGGGTTTGATCATTTTTTGTTCCATGGCTATTCTAAAGCCTTCTCTACGTGGCTTTGTTCGCCTAAAATTCATAAACGAATTTTGTTGACAATTTGCACGCTTATTCATTCACTTTTGTGGTTCATTAAAACATTGTATAGTGGTACCAAACAAAAGAAACTCCGAATGCGGGAAGGGTAATAAACCAGGTGCGCATTTCTTTGTCGGTATGTAACAATATTGTTTAACTATCATAACTTAATTAAAAACAGGAATAAACTAGCAAATAATTTAACGAATACTTAGTCCCATCTTAATCGCGGCCTCTTTACCCAATTCAAATAAAAACAACCATCAAATAGCAATTTATATCATAAACAGAGTACATAGACTTTTAAATTAATAGTTAAACATCGTTAAGTATAGGCTAATAGCGAATGTTTGTAGCAAGCGCGTTTAGTTCGCTAATTAGTTAAACTTTTCGCGAAACTTTCAGCTATTGACTTGCTGTTAGCCGCCTTTAGCGACGTACCGATGTGATTAGCGAGACACCGCCTGATTAGAGAAGCCGAGGAAAACATTTTCTCTTTAATAAAATGTTCCTTTTCGCTTTTCATAGCTCCATCGAATGGTTGTATAGATACAAATATCAAAAGATTTTTAAGTGAAAATGATTTATGATCTTATTCATATTGAGTTAGTGTAAGTTTGTAGGCTTTTCTAATAAGACTATAAACTTACTCTTTATTTTATTTTATGAATTTCAGCAGACAGGCAGACGGCCCACTTGATGGAAAGCGGTTACCATCGCCTATGGACATTTGTAACACCAGAGGTGCTACAAATGCGCTGATGCTCTCTTAAGGGAGGCTGGAATCTGGTCAACAATGCCGGAACACAACTCAAGGTTGTTTTCTTTTTATAATAATCGGCAGACAAACACACACATTGTATATCCCCAAGTTACGCTTGTGTTATGGGTAATATACAACGGAACACTCTGGGGCCGATCCCAGACACCCAGACCATGGTAAATAACGGAGAAAATACGTTTCCGAAATTTACTGTACCGGGAATCGAACCCGGAGCCTCCGCGTTGCAAAAGCTTAGCCCGCTCAACCACAGAGGCCGTTGTTATGGTGACATACTTTAGATCAGAGGTGGTAGCCATCCAATCGGGCAAATACCCTACCACCTGGCTGTGGGTTGTTTTGTCACCTCTTACGACGGGCCCGGCCGCAGGAAATTGTGTGCTTTCTCCATTCCTGTACGGATAAAAGAACTATCAATTTTCGAAGATATATTCTATCTCACCTAATATTCAGTATTTAACTTTCTTTACATTACATTGACTCAGAACTAAAGACAAAGATACGAGTTCAGCATTAAGCCAATTCAATGTGAACGCAAATAAAGCAAAGAACACAAAATAAAAGGCTCAAAACAAAACTGGATAAGATAAATGATCTCATTATCATACGACAAAAGCGTTGCCAAATTAACCAACCGCGAGGTCACGTTCACGAACGAACGATATAAGCGAATGAATGACATAACCAATAGAACGAATGGGGAGTGACAAAAGGATTCATTTGAGCGAATTGGCGTTTTTATTCAGGCATCTTATTGTGTTCACGTGCGAGGTTTTGGAGTTCCGCATACTAATAAGGCATCTTTACGGATGGAATACGCTGTCGAATACCTTGTGGCTTGATATGTAGATAGATAATTCTTGTACGCCAAAAGAAAAAAAAAAAAAATTTTACCATGCAGATACGGGGAGAGAAGAAGGGGGGAAAGAATACAATTTTCTGCGGCCGGGCGGCCTATATATAGTAAGAGGCGACAAACAACCCACACGTTGCTGGTGTGTTTATATACTATAATTATCAATACAAGATATTCTGGCGAAAATATGCAATCATTTGAAGGAATGAGTCGAAGAATGGATAATAAAGACCAGTTTTTTCAAATTCTAAGAATGATGTCCATAGGAATTAAAATTGTTCCCTTATGAGCTAAAAGATTATCTCCAGCTTAGATGGTGCAAATATAAAGAAAGGAAGAAAAATATTTATTCTTACAATTAAATGCACACACATAAAATAAGTATTTTTACTAATAATACAATAGTATACAATAGTTACTAGATACAGTTTAAGAAATGTACATACATAAAATTCACTGAGGCTGGAAACTCAGCATTATGTTCTGTCAAGAGCTAGGTAACACAGCGCTGATTTTCAGTTCCAGACTACATCAAATAGAATCAACCAAAACAACCTACTATTAACCTTTATGTACGTAATTCTAAAACAGTGTTAAATACATACATACATACATAAAATCACGCCTGTTTCCCATGGGGGTAGGCAGAGACTATGGATCTCCACTTGCTACGATCCTGACAAACAACTTTCGCTTCAAGTACTTTCATTAACCTCTTCATAAATGCGCTTTTATTTGAAATCCTTTTTGCGTGACCTTTTTTAATAGTCCTGATATTTGTTCATGGTATGTTCGTCTCGGTCTACCGGCAACAGCTCTACCATTGACAATACTGTCATATACCTGTTTTGTGATTCTATTTTCATCCATCCTCTCTACAAGCCCAAACCACCATAACATTCCTTTTTCAACTCTTGTTATTACATCTTCTTTCAAATCACATCGTTCCCTTAGCACACTGTTTCTTATCCTATCATTCAAGCTAACCGCACATATACTTCTCAAAGGTCTCATTTCAACTGCGTTTATCCTACTTTCATGCTTCTTCTGCCATACCCAACTTTCAATACCATACATCAGGGTCGGCACCAACACTCCTTTATGGACAGCCAAGCGTGTCTTTACAGACACTTTCTGGCTATTCATAAAAGAATTTAGCGCTCCATTCGCCCTATTGTCTGCCATAACTCTCCTTTCAATATCCCTTTCATGCTTTCCGTCTCTGGTAAACATGCAGCCTAAGTAAACAAATACTTCTAATAATTACATCATCTTACACATATCACAAAAATGAGTCAAAAATATTGTCTTACAATCTACAAATATAATAAATTATTTATTAAATGAAATGTGTTATATACTTTGTAAAGAAACTTTCTTACCTTAGTACTTGTGGTGTATGCATCTCACTAGTTTGTAAGTTTGTTTTGTCTATGCTATGTTTCATTCTCTTTAGTCTTGTCAGTCATGTCGGTCAGTCAACTCAGTTATATTGTAATACTTAGTTTTTGTAATTTATAAAAATAAATACGTCTAAGTCAGTCTATATTATTATTATATAAAATTCTCGTGTCACAGTTTTCGTTGCCATACTCCTCCGAAACGGCTTGACCGATTTTGATGAATTTTTTTGTGCTTATCCGGTATCTATGAGAATCGGCCAACATCTATTTTTCATCCCCCTAAATGTAAGGGGTAGTCCACCACTAAAATTTTTTATTTATTTTTTAGACAAAATTTTTAATTTCTATTTTTTTATCATACAACATACAAAAATACATACAACCCTAAATTATTAACCCTCTGCGACAAACCCCTATTTTTACCGGGCAGGACGACGTCTGCCGGGACAGCTAGTTATTATTATAAATATTAACTCATCTCAACCCATTATAATACAACCCCAAGAAACACAACAGTGTTAAGAGTAAAATTTTTGAAAAATGTAATATACAGACCCCTATAATTCTAAACACAGTCCACACGTTTACCCACATAGAAATCTTCAGGTTTGGAAGCGAGAAAACGGTATTTCACATAAAGTGAGATCGAATCAGAATTTTAATCAGGGAACAAGTACTCGAAGCCTACTTTAGTTAACGCATGCGTTTACATGTGCTTGCTTCGGGTTATTTTTATATCTGGAGTTTTCTTGAGCGGCTGCAAATGATCTAGTTTGATTTCTGTTTTCGTAAAGGACGCTCATTATTTTTTTAATGTACTAGTGCATTACTTTAGATTTTGTCGCGCGAGTAAATCACTAATAAACTAAAAATCGGTTGATGGTAATTTTTGAAATCTTAAAAAATTTGGAGCGACCTCAGATAAGTAGGGTGGCGCGAAGAAGTCTTTTCTAAGACAAGTTTTTTGACGAGAGTTCTTACAAGACTGATCGAAATTACAATTAAATTATATCTAATATATAAAATTCTCGTGTCACAGTTTTCGTTGCCATACTCCTCCGAAACGGCTTGACCGATTTTGATGAAATTTTTTGTGCTTATCCGGTATCTATGAGAATCGGCCAACATCTATTTTTCATCCCCCTAAATGTTAGGGGTAGTCCACCCCTAAATTTTATTTTTTATTTTTTAGACAAAATTTTTAATTTCTATTTTTTTATGATACAACATACAAAAATACATACAACCCTAGATTTTCAACACTCTACGATCAACCCCTATTTTTTACTGGGCAGCGTCGTCCTGCCGGGACAGCTAGTTAACTCTAAAGACATAAATGAGCACTAATTATTATAAAGCGATGACTTGGCGCTGCGTGGTCAGTAGGTTTGTAGGCAAGCGCATGTCCAGCGATTGCCTAACTCCTCTTAATTTTTTTGTTGTTCTGTCCTTTGGAAGGAGTTCTTAAAACATCAAAAACTAACATGTTTTCACTCGAGACTCAATTTTTTTATCGGTATTTTGCGCCACCCTACTCCACCTATTCATACGCTCAGAAACGAGTAATGATGAGTTAATTTTAAAGAAAGACGATTATATTGCCCCTAACTCTGCATTTCATGTTATTTGGTAGCAAATTAAGATAAAATTTGACAATTAGTGCTCAGTAACTAATGTATGTATGTTAATTGGCTAAGAGACTATTATTTATTTAATTTTCATGCCCACAAATGAAATGTAAGTTAGAGGGCACTGTACCAAAACTGCAGGTAGCCCATTATAATAAACGATAAAATTTACTTACATTACACGAACAAAAAAGTGACGTACCTGAAAAAATAAAAAAGTTGTTGAGTAACATCGAATAGCATTGTTACGAGTGCGGGAATGGAATTACAATAACGTTGGAATTACTTTAGAATTTATTAGAACTATACAAACACGTATAACACAGGTACATGTATAACTGGCCACAACCAGTACAAACTGTACGATTCAATAACACGCGCAAAGTCCGTCACTATATAGCTTATCGAACGTACACGTCTTGCTCGAATGGTTTCCTCACTTGACTGCCTCACCCCTCCGTTCGGGCATTGTTTTATACTAAGCTATGTATGTGCTAAGTTATGTTTTATACAACAATCGACGGCGTGGACTGACTTTTCCAAAAAAACGTAATCCGCACACCTGCGGCCATAATCGAGTACAATAACAATAGGATGATTTTCTTAGTTACAAATTTTAAACACAAAGTAAACAAAAGAAGTCCAAATGCGGGAAAAGCAATAAACCGCAGGTGTGCATTCACTTTGTCGGCACTCGGTCGTAACAGTATTATTAATCATGATATTACTATAAGCAGTATGCAACTGTGCACGTATTAGGTCAAATCATCGGTGATCCGAAGGTGTTAGGTTAATACATTGCGATATCATCCGTTATTGGTCATTAGTGTTTGACTCAATTCGGATGATATCACTTTGATCATTGACTGCATCCAGTATTCCCACTAACTGATAGCTGCAACCAGTATTGATGTTTGTTAAAATTCATGCCCACATCAAAATGTGTGTACGGTTCAACATATAGGGCTTTGCTGATGCTACGGCCTACTTTCGACTACTTCAATATTAGCATAAATATTGCTCACAAATACTTTGTGATCGAGTTGCTATTAGTCGTAAAATACGAGTTCAACTACCACTAAGTTGAACCCAGGGATCAGCATCCAAGCCCAACTATTACGAGAATAAAGCCCTGTAAGCAACAAGGTGTGTTTTCTTCACCCTACTAAAAGAAAGCACCAGCAGTCCACTACTTCCAGCATTCAGAGCAAGTGTAAAACCTGTACAAAGGGAATGAATTTATTTGGATTTCTTTTCGTCTGTTCCTTCCCCGTATTTTCTTTGGGCTTCTCCCAATTATTTTGGGTTCGTGCAATGTCTTTTCGATCCGTACTCCTCTATTCTGGACATACATCCTCTGTCAAACCATAAATCATTAGATTGCACTTCACACAATTAATCAAAATCTAAGTGGTATTTCTAATCACACAAACAACCCGTGGTAGAAATAAAGCAGATTATATTTGAAGATATGAGTGGATAAAGGTGATAAGTCGCATAATTTAAATTTTGAGTAAATCGAGATAAAAGTTTTAGTTTTATTTGAAACTGAACTGAATTTAACACCTTTTTCAACTTTTTATTTTTTAAATACGCCTTATATCTATGGTCTAAGGTCTGAAGTCCTATGTAGTTACTTATATTATATCGCGGGCTTCAAGCCAGAGGGACGTATAAGCCGAATTTTCAGGAGATACAAAAAAACTTTTTTTTTCAACGTATCTCTATAACTGAAAATTTGCATGTGGTGTCTATGAAAATACTTCCTTGATTACGTGAAATGCTCTTTTTTAATTAACCTACTATTAAGAAAAAGACAGAGGTGGTGTATCGATAAAAATATAAATGATAGACGAAATTTAAAAAAAACGCATTTTTTATACGCCCCTCTGGCTTGAAGCTCGCGATATGTTATGCGAAAATTTATGTTTGTAATTATTTCTAACGTTATTATGACTACTTTTGTGTCAATACTCTAAAAAGCAAAACCAAAATTACTCGATCCAAATTTGAGTATGCATGTTGGGGCCACAGCGCGGGCACCGGCATGTCGTGTGAATAAATGAACAGCACTCGCGCAATCTTGTTACTGGTGCAAACACGTGCCCGGGACAAACGCCCGGCGGACATGCTCCCGCCGCATCCACCGGTATCCGGGATAAAAGCACTTCATTACTGATACGCTATATCGATGAGGTTTTTCGGCGGATTGGCAAACAACACCTAAATATGGTTGTATTCCGATTACAGTATATAAAGTATTTTTTAAATCGTTGTAGTGTAGCAGACAGGCTAACTTTCCCTCATGGAGAGTGATTATTATCACGTAAGAGCACTTGCAGACCAACTTACTGGCGACCTCAAAGAAACATGACATCGTTTATTAATAAAACCATAATATACTGCCCAGGAAATACCTCAGCTGATATGGACATAGTTTAATATGTGTCTTAATTAAAGTCAGTTAAAAAGTTGTTTCTGTTAAATTTGGTTTGGATTGCTGCAGTGCAGCAGACAGGGTAACTTTCCCTGACGAAAGTTACTATCGTCACCTAAGGAGTTTTGCAAACTAACGTGCTGGTGATCATAAAGAAATTTGATGAAACAATTTTTCAGAAAACTCCATACAATAATATCTAAGAAAAACCTCAGCTCGTGTTGTCGTAGCACAAGTGGTACCGATTCTCAAGTGATTTGGGAGCGAAACTGCATGGCACTTTAGAGTCTCTTATTGAGCGTAGCTGCATTGAAATTCCCAGTTTATATCTGAGCGAAAGTGCGTGCGATTCTGAAGTACCTTTTTAAGCACAATATAAACGGTATGGCCGTATCAAGTATATTTCGGAGTGAGAGTGCGTGATATTCTCAATAAGCGAAACTGCATGACGGTAACAAGACTATTTTTGAGCGAAGCTGCATATGAATTTTCAGTATATTTCTGAACGAAACTGGAGTGAATATTCAAGTATGTTTTGAGAACGAAAATATCTAAAGCGAATATAATAAAGGGCCCAGGAAAATAATATTATTAAAAGTGTAATTGGAAAGAAACGATATCGATCAAAGTGTGTTTTCTATAACAACAACAGTAGCTTTAAATACCAACCTTTGGAACCCTTCTGAACCGGGCGACGTTGTTATTACAACTGCAGTCAAAACAAACAACTTTAAAACCAAGTAAAGAATATTCCCGCTAACAGCCAAACAAGTTCAAAAGTTTGTCGTCAGTATGAAAACATTCGAAAGATGCACAAACAAAAATGGCAGACATGCAAAGCACCAGTGAATATAATTATCATTCAATAACAAACATAACATCATCTACATAAACTGCGCCGTAAAAGGTCTTGTTTAACGGCAGGCTATCCGATGTTGACGCTTCCGAAATTAGGTTTAAAATCATGAATAGATTAGATAAAACTTAATTGCTCGCCAAATATACAATTACAGAAATGCATGATTATATTATTGTCTAGGTAGGTAGACGGCTTATCGCTCAAAGCAATCTATTCCAAAACCGAACCTAGGTATAATTTAACCTAATCTGGCGATGTACGCGGAGCTCATTATAAGATAGCACTTAAACAGTCATACTTAAACTACATATTTTATAAATTAAAAATCATTTTTTTTATTGTAAGAGTTCAGCAGACAGGCGGAGGGGCCACTTGATGGAAAGCGGTTACCATCCCCTATCGACATGTGCAATACCGAAGGTGCTACAAATACACTGCTACCCTTTTAAGAGAGACTGGAACCTACTCACTAATGCTGGAACACAACTCAAGCTTGTTATGGCGACATACGTTAGACCAGGGGTGGTAGCAATCCAGTGGAGCATAAGTCTTACCACCTGGCCATCATAGAAACATATTATATATATACATTGGTCTATAGTATAAGAATTAGGCATGATTATTCAAGAACACATAGTATTTTCTGTGTGCAGTTAAAAAACATAAAAAAGATAATAAGAACAACCCATATGTATTTACATCAAAGTTGTAAGTTTTTCGGCTTATTTATAAAGTAAACTGGAAAGAACGTCATACATATATACAAGTGTTCAACCAAAAACATTTTGTTATTGTTATTTCATTATTGAATACAGTACGATATGTAATTAAAATTCAATTTGTTAAAATTTTTAGTTTTTTAACTTATGCAAAATTATTAGATCATAATATATGAACAGATAATTTCTCTATGATTTAACGTATTGTTAGGAAAATTGCTTAAGCTTTACTCGCTTTACTTTTAACGCTTATTTCATATAACAGTTCTGGGATGATCTGACCTTAAGTCGAAACAAATAGGCATTACATACAACAACGATTACAAAAACCTATAAAAACACAAATATTTGCGGTGCAAACGAGAATCGACCTTCGCTTTAAGAAAATAAGGTCGATAAGGGTTCCTAAATGATATGCTAATATCATGTCCACAGGTGAACAGAACATCTGCGTTCAGTTGTTGTGATAATAAAGTTTTCCCAATAAATAATGCAATGGCGTGTCTGAAAGGGAAAATATGGTAATAGTGCTAAGAGAAACGTATTTTCCCTAAGAGGATTATCTTAGGATGAAACTAATATGAAAACATATTACAATAACCCGCAGGGGCTTTGTGGCGAAGCCTTAAGTGACTAACAACATCTCGGATCTGACTCCCGGGGCCAAGGCAAGGCCTCTGTGCTTGCCTTAGCCAGCTGGCTTGGAGGGAAGATCGCTAGAGCTAAGACTCAAGCTCCAGGGGTGGTCGTGATAAAAGGCAGAAAGTCGGAAGTAGCTTCAGTGAACCTTCAGTCGACCTCTCGAAACCCCTTAGCGAATCATATCCATATTGTCCCTCGCCAACCTTGTAGGGAGTGATGAGTCAACGTCTGCCCATTTTTGATGTTCCCCGAATATTGCGGCGGGTAGAAGCCATAGTCCCTATAGTCCCGGATCTGTAACTCCACTAGCAGTTCATCCCAATAGCCCTGTACTTTTTGTTCTCATTTCCGACAATAGGCCTACACTAGCCAGGGCTTGTCCTTGTGTACATTTTTATATGGTGTAGACAGGAACAATCGTCGGTCAGAGTCACGCCACATTTAGATTAAATTTGTCAACGGGCCTCAGCGTGTTGGCCTTTCCAAAGCTCCACGCAATACCCTCCAAAAGTTTGGACCATTTTTATGGCCCTTGGTCTTAAAAGATATACAGTTATAATAATAAATTAGCTTTCAAATCATATTACTATATTTGGTGTATAATAATTTTTATCCCCCGAAATCCCGTGGGAATTTTCCGGGGGCGGTTTGAAGTTATTCAGGTGTATAATATTAGTATATTCCGACACAGATGTCACTAAAACGAGGCCGACAAAGACAAATTCCACGTACAGACTGTAAAAGCACATTTTATTACCGGTCAGCATTTGAATCATTGTAATAATTTTATGATCGTCATCTTTTGTTCACTTATTTATTGGCATGCGTTTCTAGTAATTGTGGAGAACAGCCCATTGTCCTATTGTGCTCGTTTACGACCGTCAGGAGCATCATTAGCTATGTGTTGCGGATTATAAGTATAAGCTAATTCTAGGAAATTACGTCGACTTTGCCGGGCGCACATTTGCATTTGTGAAGTATAAAATGATGGCCTGGTTGAGAGAGTTCAGTTGAAACTAAAAGTGAAGGACTTTGCGCGCTTTATTGAATTACGAACTTTGGCATTACATTTGGATTTCATGCGTTCGGTTATGTTTGTACCTGTGTTATACGTGTTTGTATAGTTCTAATAAACTCTATAATAATTCTAACTGAATTTTAATTCGAGTCCCGCAAAGTCGTAACAATATGCATATTACGCTGGGGTACTTTTTATCACTGGAACCCAGCGTGAATTTAAAGTCAAGTGTGGACGAAGTCACGGGCATATCTTATATATGATATATTTGTAGTACTTAAGTAAACATAAGAATACGTTTTGTAATCTCGCAGATGAGACTTGCCGTCGTGGGAGAAGGGATAGAAGGATAAAAAATATGTATACGCTCGCCCTAGGCCCTTTATTATATTAGAACATTCTGTGGTAATACAATTATCGGTTCGACGGAGGTCCGTTTTTTTATAGATAATACTTTATTCGGGAACCATTTCAGTATTTCAATATCGACGGATATTTCTGAGAGAGTAAATATTTTCGCAAACAGATTATTTGGTAAATAATCGAGTGTAACAATGTTTAGATTGGATAGTAGTAACATTATTGAGATTTTTCCTGATGTAATATTAGTACGTCGAAAATGCCGCAGAAATTTGATGAAAGAGTGATTGAAGAAGATGAGGTTGAGTTTAATTTCAGCACTCAGAGTCGGTTAATGGTCAATTAACTTTAAATGCCGGTGATTATTTGTTATTTGGAATATTTCCCGATTATTTATAATTTATCTATAATAATATTTTAACATCAGAAAATAGTAGCCTACGCACTACGGGTGTGTCGCATTGACAGTAAAAGTTTAAGTAACGCTTGTAGCGATTTGGCTGAAAATTGTGTGGGGAGCTTAGAACCAGGAGATGGACATAGGTGGCGCTGAGATCGGGTTCCACAATCCTCCTAATCACCGGGACCGAATTTGTTGATTTTGTTTTTGTGTGTTTGAGTTTGGGTCCCCGGATGGTTTGAATGCACAATTGGAACCGGTAGGTGGCGCTGGAATTGGGTCTTAGATTTTTATTTTTTCAGAGCAGGACAACGTCTGCCGGGGCCGCTAGTTCTATATAAATACAAGATTTGTAAACAAATCTTTGTTATTTGTATTGATCTTGATATCTATTCAACGCGGACGAAGTCGCGGACAAATGTAAGTTATATAATAAATTTTATTTCCACATATAAAGCAAACAAATCATTTCTAAAGTAAATAGATTATTTTTATATCGTAAAGGAAATGTTTATTTCTATACAAAATACTAACACAACAAGAACGCTGGTAACACTCGAATGAAATCCGGCCGGATTTTACGACCGCCTACAAAAAAAAATATATATTCAATAAATTTACCATTTTCGCTTAGACATTGTCTGTGTACCCTCTCCAAGTTATGGCTTACGTGACCGAGTTTCCGCGGCCGAGTGTTTGGATTATCGACGCCATTTTCTTTTTTATAATCATCAAATGTATCCATGTTTCTATATTCATATTATAAACTAGGATATACCCGCAACTCGTCTACGCTTCACTTAAAATTCCCGCGTGATTCGTACGTTAGTACGTAGTTCAAATTAAGGCTTCTTGGGGACAGAATAAAGCAACTTTCCTGAAAGTTTGAAGCAAATCGAAGTTCGGAGAAAAAAGTTCTGGCTATTTAAAAACAGCGATTTTTCGAAAATTTGATTGGATTTAAATAGCTATAACTTTACAAAATCGCAGCTATTAAGCAAAAGCTGGGTAGATTCCGTTAAAATATACCCCCGACAAAAGATATTAGCTGCTGGTCGACTCTCAACATCAAATATGGTGTTTTATAATTAGGTAAAATTTAACCAAATATATAATGTCTATTTTTTTCATAAAAATAGAAGTCTTTCTGAGAAAAATTCCGCTGGGCAGTAATATAGCTTTAAGCTTAGATACAAATATTTGAAAATGAGTGAAAAACAGACTTTTTTAAAAATTCAAAAAAAATCCTGCGGCTGGATTTGCACATATTGGGCTCAAATTTTCAGGATCTTAGCTTAGGTGTGTTTTCGAGGAAAACAATCAGCGTCAATATCGCCAAACTTAGTGCGCACACTTTCGTCGAGAATTAATGGATCTACCCGTATACATATTCAAATGTTTTTATTCAAAATAAGTTCCGCTGCAGAACATTTCTTGAAGGTCATACATATAAGTTAAAATTTAAATTTCCTAGGCTACGTACACCGCTTCGCAACGTGTTATTGCTGTTAAGGAGAAGAAGCGGCAAGAAACTCCCCAGCAATACGTCTAGCTAAAAATTAATTTTCTTTATATTTCTTATTCTATTCATATTTCAAGCTTTTTTTTTTAAATTGTATACAGAAGTATGTCACAGAACTCTTTTCGAAGAATAAATGGAATTGTAGCAAACGGTGCATACCTACTCAGTTAGACACAAAAATAATAAAAGGAAATAAGAATAGTGTTATCATTATAATAATGATAATTTGGTCTGAAAGAGAGTGTCGGGGTGAAGGTAAGGAAAGGAATGCTCCGGTGGTTCGGGCATGTGAAAAGAACGTATAATGAAAGAATGACTAAACAGATATACAATGCAAAAGTGGATGGATGCAGAAGTCGCGGAAGGCCACGACACACCTTCCATGATCAAATTGATCGTGTACTAGCAGAAGGTGATGTTAGGAGCCTTAAGAACAAACGAGCGTGCATGACAAGAGCTATGAATGTCAAAGAAGCAAGTGAGATGTGTAAGAATGGGCCTGTGTGGCGCTCTGTTGTTCGTGCCTACCCCGTAAGGGACCTGGCGTGAAGTTATGTATGTATGTATAATAATGACGCCGACGTTCGAAAAGTTTATACTAAAACATATCTCCATAAATTCCATCCTTATTTCCATGGTATAGAATGCAGATGTTAAAGTAGGCAGTTAAAAAGATAAATGTAACAGACAATAATATTTTCTTAAGTTTTCGCGACTTGTACACATAATAAAACTACGTTTTAACGGTTTTAATCGCGGTAATTTATTTTATTTAGGTTTATCCGACGTTTCGGCCGCTTTTCAGTTGCCGTGGTCACAGAAGACAAAGATGACATTTGTCAAACGTGTATTGTCAAAGTTTTTATTCAGCCTACCGCCAACTTGTTCATTTTAATTATTTAGTTTTAATTTTGTTTATGGATATTATTTACTCTATGGGAGCCTAATCTAATTTACCACCGCTTCACAACATGTTGTGGCTTGACTCTTCAAAGAAGCGGCGTAAGAAACTCTTCAGCAAACATGCCTAGTTCTAAAATTTTTTTATATAATATTAAAATGAGTGGAATAAAATAAATTACCGCGATTAAAACCGTTAAAACGTAGTTTTATTAAATGTAACAGACATTAAGTTTTATTGAATAGAAAATGAACAACTCTGTCTTAGTCTTAAAAAAACAAACTGCTAAAGGGAAAACAGCGTCTAGTTCATTATTATTTAGCGAAACATATTTCAACGCTCCTGTTACATCTCATGATCACACATTCGCACATACTAAGATGTATAAAGACATAAAATACTTTCCCAGGCAACCGCTACCTCGGAGACCTCGCTAGAAAAAATAATAATATCACCACGTAAGGTACTTACCGTCTCGACTCGAGGATTATCCCTAACTTGACTCAGATATTTTGATGTTTCAGCCGAGAAAATTGGTTTTTCTCTGTGTAAGAAAGAAAACCCATTATCGTCGAGCTTGCTTGCTCGTTACCGCGTATCTAATTTAGAATGGTCCAGATTTAGCTTTACTTAGTGTAAAGATGCAAGTGATTTAGGAATCGGGAGTTAATTATACTTTGATTTCGATGTAAACTAATTCCTTTGAATTGACTACTCAGAGTGACGCTTTGCTTTTAATAAAAGCATCTTTAGTCTCTGTGCTACAGATAAATATGAGATTAACCAACTTAAGTATAGTTGCTTGCACACTCTCATAGCTTGTGCCTGACAGAGCAATCACTTGAGATCTCGCCCAGTGGTCGAAATTCGATCATAACACTATACTTACATAAACACAGATTTCACCAAGGCTACACTGTTAATTTGACTTTATTAATAATCAAAAGAGTATATATGCGTGTGTGTGTCAAATACATGGTAGTATGTGTAATGTTTTTTTATTGATTTTTTGTATTTGTTATGTATATTTTTTTAAGATTAGCACTCTGACCTCTTTCTCTATGTAAACTATGTATCTTTTCTTTCACTATATCCCAATTAATTGTGGTCAGCATAATATATCTTTTTCTTCCACGCTCCTCTATTCTGACATACCACCTCTCCACCATATTCTCATCTTCTGTCACACCACAAATCATCATATTATTATCATCTTTCACGCAGTCCATCCATCTTGTAGTTTAACATTCTTTTTGTCACGTGGCTTTCGTCTCTCCTCATTATATACCCATACCAACTTAGTCTTCTTTGTCTCAATTTTTCAGTCACCGGTGCAGCTTTCAAAGATTCCCTTATGTACTCATTTCTCACCTTATCCATTCTATATAAACGTGTGAAATTTCATACTCCTCCGTCATTTTCGTAAAAAGGGGTACAAAGTTTTTGTTTCACGTATTAATATATTATAATGATTAGGTATAAATATATTAAACCTTAATAAATGTTTTAAGACATCAATCTCAAGATAATTATGATCTGTTACGACCTAAATTGATTTTCTGTTGAGTCTATAAGATATAAGGTTTTACATAACCTGAAACAGACAAACAGGTAGATGTCCTACCAAAAGAAAGGTTACCGTCGCCTATGGACTTTTGTAACACCAGGGAAGTTCCCGGCCTTTAAGAAGCTCGATTCACAACGCGGGAACATCATGGCGGCATGCCAGTAGTGTGTGATAATCACCCGGACGAGCAAATGTCTAATGACATTTGCTACACCTAAGGTGCTATATATGTACTATCGACGTCGAAGGTGGTCTGGTATCTGCTCACTGATGACAGAACACCACTCAAGTTTGTAATGGCGGCATATTCTAATTTGTGCACTCATACGTATCGTAAAGTCACTACACCTGCAGACACTTCATCCTTTCATGATAACTCTTTAACAGTGCAGGCTGTCAAACTTTAGAATGCGCCGCCTCTTACTGTCAAAGAGGCCAAAACATCGCCTATATTTAAGAACGCATTCAGATAAAACTACTTTTCCTTTAATAATTAAGCCTAATTCTTATATTATATATTATTTAATATGTTTGTATGTGTTTAATTTATAAATTATGTAGTTTAAGTATGTTTATTTATGATATATTTAATTACCTGCACCACCTACATCGTCAGATTAGATTAAATTATTCCTTTAGTTAGGTTGCCTGGGAGAGATTGTTTTCAGCGATAAGGCAGCCTTTTGTTTCTACCATGACAATATTGTAAGTGTATTTTGAACTTGTATATTTGGCGAGCAATAAAGTGACTATCTATCTATCTATCATATTCTAGATCAGAAGTGATGTAGCAATCCTGACGGACAAATTCTCTGCTATTCCCTCATGACCAGAAGAAAGATCAGATTCCTCATGAATTAAACTCACGGTATAAAACAAATAAATGTGACATGCTGTTTCATAAAACCTAAACATACAAATTAATTCCAAAATGTGGGTAGGTACAAATTTTTACGACAATCATTCAACACCGTCAACAACAGTTGCATTCGACAGTATGCGATGTGTCTGACGTCGGATGGGGGTGCATTGTGCGCGTCTAATGATGCATTTGCACCATCCCTCCATGAAACGCCCTTCGTTGTTGGGTTATTTTTAAATTTTATGTTCGAGCAGATACAAAGATGTAGCAAGGACACTGCAACTTACATAAAAAAACTGAATAATCGGACTAAATTTTAAGAAATAGACATAAATAACGACAAAAAATGAGCTCTGCCCTGAGATATGGCGGAGGAACGTGATAAAATAATATACATATTAGAAATGTCACGAATATTCGGCTAAAATATACATATTACTCAAAAATGTATATATTTATTTCAGTAACAAATTATAATATGGAAAAAAACGTTTTAACGGTATTGGATGTTATTTTAATTCATTTATTTTAATCTCACTTATCGGACAGCTTTTAAAATTATTAGAACCTAATAAAGTTCCTATTATACGCGAATACACATCTTACTCATACTCAAGGTATTAACAACAAAATGTAAATCGTGATATATTTATTATTAAAATATAAGTAAGATATAATAAAAAAATAAGAAGAACCCACAAACGACCTGCTGTTGGACTCGGACATCCTAGTTTTTTAGGGGTACAAACTTGCAACGTTTATCCAAGGCAGCTCGGCGAGTTTGACACATCGATTATCTCGATGTGCATGTTTCATCTAGACGTTTTCCTTTACCATCAATACGTGGTGCTTGTAACGTGTACATAACACAGTTAGAAGTGACAAGACTGACTGCATGCTTTCCGTGCAGGTACGAAGAAAGAATACAATACAACTTGAGAATACAACCTGCGGCCGGACGGCCTGTTGTAAGAGGCGACGAAATAACCCATACCCAGGTGGTAGGGTATTTGATTGTCTGGATGGCTTTCATGCCATACTCTAATGCCGCAATAACAACCTTTAGTTGTGTTCCAGCGTTAGTGACCAACTTCCAGTCTTCCTTTGGGGGGCAGCAGCACATTGATAGTGCCTTTAGTGTTACGAGTATTTATAGGTAACCACTTTCCATGAGGCAAGCCCTCAACCTCGCTGTTGAACTTATTCAATTGACAAAAAATGATTTTTGGGACTGGATTCAAACCCCCATCCACTGACTTTAAGACGTGAATACTGTGTGAGTACAATTTTAGCACTGGCGCATTTTACCACTAAGCTTTGAAAAAATAGGCACTTAAATACTATCCTAACTCATGTGTACTCACAAAAAAATACATTTGATGTCTTTACAAATATGAGTTTATAATACTTTTTCATCCTTTACTTTGATAATAATCATATTTCTTCATGAGAAATTGAATTGCAGTTCGTAAATGCCAATCGTAGACTACTTTAGGAGTTCAAAGGTTACTAGAAGGTGAGTTTTTTGTTATTGAAAGAACTTTCAGTTCAAGGTAAATAGACATACTATAGGGTTGAATATATGCGACGTTTAGCAATTGCTAATATGTTAAGCGCCTCTAGAAATGACTAATACTGGCATGCGTAATTAAAAGTTTGCCTTTCGTTGATTGTAGGCGCTCAACATAAGTTGCTCCCAATTTTCCTAAGAACCATTCATCATATCCTGACTTGGTGACAATAGAACCACCTACGGCATATACTCTTTCTAATAACAGAAAAATCTTGAAAATCGGTTCATAATTGACGGAGGAATCGCGTAACAAACACACAGTAGAATTGAAAATCTCCCTCCTTCTTAAAGTCGGTTAAAAATTAAGGTGCATATTGAATAGGAGTAGTAATTTATATAAGACTAGCGACCCGCCCCGGCTTCGCACGGGTGCAATGCTGATACAAAATTAAATACACTACAGAAAATGCATGTATTATACATATAAACCTTCCTCTTGAATCACTCTATCTATGGGAAAAAACCACATCAAAATTCGTTGGGTAGTTTTAAAGATTTAAGCGCACATAGGGATATAGGGACAGAAAAGGCGACTTTGTTTTATACTATGTAGTGAAGAGTAAGCAAACACATCGAAAGTCGGCCATTGTGTAAAAGAGGTTTATATTAAAATATTAATTTTGAACAACTTTACCTTGGCGGCCCTGAATCGCGCTTAATTAACTCATCAATACGGGTTTACATTGAAAACACCATCGAGTTTTGGGGGGTATCTTTTGGTATTTTGTTGAACGTAAATACTTTAGGCTTCTTTGGGTTAAGGCATACGCTTCGAGCGATTTTTTTATTTAATAATCGGCAGAATAATAAACACACATATTGTACATCTCTATATTAAATAATTAAGGTTGTGTTATGGGTAATATATAACGGACTACACTGGAGCCGGTCCCAGACACCCAGACCATAGTAAATAACGAAGATTTTTGATTTAGATGAACCTCTGCATTGCAGTGAGGTAGTAAAGGCTTAGTCATTTGAACAACAGAAGCCGTCGTGTGTGTGCGTGTGTCTAATGGTATTTATGATTAGGGCTTTGTGTCTGGTTCTGTAGATACAGCATTCTATATACAGCGTGTTTCATTTCAAATGACAATAAATCATAATTTTAGCGGTCGTACTCCATACAAACTTTTTGGTACTATTAAATCAACCTTAAAGTCAAAATTTAAAAAAGCAATTTCCGAACAAATTAATTACACTAAAAAGGGAATAAAAACAGAACATCTTGTAAATATTGGTTCGCGAGCGAGAGCGTAAGAATGAACAACTTCCGCGTTTAATGATGAAGAGACGAGCTGGCAACATGATACATTGGTCACTAACCTGCCGATTTAGACACTATAACTGATACATGTTGTTGTAATATTCTAAAATGAAAAATGAGGTCCTGTGGCTAAACCAAAGAAGCTACCTTGATTCGTTTTTGTATTTGGGCAGAGTACGTCATGAAGCAAACGTGGTCTGATTTATTGTCGTAAGGTCTGAAACACGCTGTATAAATTTATTTCCTTTCCACAAAACATAAGAGTAAAGGAAACTTAAATGTGGGTGGAAAAATCGGGAACCCAAATTCGGAAAATGTTCTATATCAGTATCATAGCACGTCTTATTAATCTTTATATCCAACTTAAAATATAGTTGCTGACACTGATCTATATAAAATACGTAAGTTATATCTTTTTTTTATTTTTTTTTATTGCAGGAGTTCAGCAGACAGGCAGACGGCCCACTTGATGGATAGCGGTTACCATCGCCTATGGACATTTGTAACACCAAAGGTACTACTAATGCGCTGCTGCTCTCTTGAAGGAGACTGGAGCCTGGTCACTAATGCCGGAACACAACTAAGGGTTGTTATGGCGACATACTTTAGACCAGGGGTGGTAGCCATCCAGTCGGGAAAATGCCCTACCACCTGGCTGTGGGTTGTTTTGTCGCCTCTTACGACAGGCCGCCCGGCCGCAGGAATTTGTATTCTTTCTCCGTTCCTGCACGGATACCTGTTCGTGCGCCTGTGTACGTGTCAGTCTGTGCAAGTTTAATTTAATTATTTAGACTGCAGTTGTACTAGTCTACTCATCAATTCGTGGAACAAATAAAACGAGGCAAATTAAAAAACAAACAACTAACAATATAAATTACACTTTGAAAATCACTACTAAATCATTTTCTATAAATAATATTATGTTATAATATGGATTATATTTACTACTCGAAATATAATTATGTCCGATTCAATCATTACATAAGACTTAACTATCAAATAAATTATAATCTCACTGAATGAAAAAGTGAAATGATTTAACTGTTTAATTCACGCTGTATTTTTTATTTGTTCATGTTGTAATAACTTTTGTCTGGTAGTTGAACAATATTATCCTCATCAAATGCACCTAAACCGTATACTATTGTGGCTTGTAGACGTCAAATATGAGTAGGTTCATATGACAAACTTTAATAAATAGCATGTGGCACGATTCATTGCTATCGGTATAAAATTTGTATACGGCCGGCGGCCTGTCGTAAGAGGCGTCAAAATAACTCACTGGCAGATGGTAGAGTATTTGCCCGATGGCTACGACCCCTGATCTAAAGTATACCGCCGTAACAACTTTGAGTTATGTTCCTGCATTAGTGGCCAAGTTCCAGTCTCTTTTCCCAGTCTTAGTGTTACAAATGTCCACAGTAACCACTTTCCGTCAGTTGGGCCGTCTGGCAGTCTGCTGCCTTTATGCAATAAAAAGAATATATGAACTGAAGTTAAACAAAGGTAAAAAGAACTGCAAACGGATGTACACATATAAAGAAATGACACACAACCAATGCTAAAACGAATTTATCTTAAACTAAACTGGACTACAAAAAAATACTATATGTTTATTAAGTTTGACCACGTGTTTTTATTTCTAATTTTTTATTGCAATTTTTCTGTTTGTTAGATCTATTTAATTATTATTTAATTAATTATTATTTGACGGCCTCTGTGGTTGAGCGGGCTAAGCCTTTGCCGGCCTACCTCACTGCAACCCAGAGGCTCCGGGTTCGATTCCCGGTATAGTAAATTTCGGAAACGTATTTTCTCCGCTATTTACCATGGTCTGGGTGTCTGGGATCGGCCCCAGAGTGGTCCGTTGTGTATTACCCATAACACAAGCGTAACTTGCTTAATTTGGGGATATACAATGTGTGTGTTTGTCTGCCGATTATTATTATTATTATTATTAATTATAAAGATAAATATTATGCTGATATAACAACTATAAAACTCAAGCACCGCTACCGGCCATGACTTGTGCACTAATCCACAATTTCCCAACGGGCTATACTACTCCTTATCACAAGCCCGCAGGCATCGCCCAACGTATTTTTGTTAACAACTTCTTTTCAACAATTTTCAATACAAATAATACTTATAATATTTTACTTGCCTTTATGTTGGTTTAATGTGGAAAAGATCTCTTCTCAAGATACCGAGAGATATTAAAATTATATTAATAGGTTAATCGTCATTTTAGGAGCTTCAAATAAAACTAAGATGGCTGTTTTGGATTGGATAGAAGAAAAGATTTGATCGCTGTATTTACTTTAAACTAGAAACATAGGGATAACGTCTTATATTTTAGCCACATTACAAAAATTAATACTATTTTTATGAAAAGCCAAAAAGTGTCTATTAAGGGACTGTCTATCAATGGGTGTGGCAGAAGAAGCATGAATGCAGTTGAAATGAGAAGTATATATAAGGTAAGCATGAATTAAATGATACGGAATACCGTAATAAGGGAACGTTGTGGAGTGAAACATGTAATAACAAGAGTTGTTAAAGGAATGTTAAGGTGGTTTGGGCATGTAGAAAGGATGCATGAAAATAGAGTCACAACACAAGTGTTTGATAGTACTGTGAATGGTTTTGTACAACAAAAATTTTGAAAAAGGGGGGGGTTGTGATGTAGCGGCTGGAATTGCTGAATCAGAAAATAGCAATCGACGCGGGGTCAAATCGAAGCAGTCGCTTACTCACGCCCGTCTCGTTACCTTGTATTAAGCGTTTAAAATATAATAAATGACAATTCTATAATTATTGTGCGTGATTGAAAAGGCCTGATCCCAAAACTAAAAAGTACACTTAGAAGAACACCAACAATGGTAACATTCGGTCAAAAAAGTATCGAGAATGGACGATTTGTTTGTGGTTTCAAATTCATATTTTTTTGTTGTTATTACATTGGCACATATATGTTCTGTTAATTGGATTATTCGTTGAAGTTAGTGTATTCTTTCTGAAGGAGTATACTTTGAAAGTGATATTATAAATCTGAATAACAACATTTTGTGTATTATTGACCTTTTCCCGGTACTTTTTCGACAGAGTAGTACACAGAGTTGCCAGACGTACGGTTTTTGACCGGACAGTCCGGTTTTCTTTGTTTGTCTGGTCAAGAAAATCTCGGTAAACCGGACAAAACATTGGCCGGTTTAAAAGCATATGTGTTAGTTATCTGGCGAACTCTCGTTATCTCGCCTTAAATACTATAAACACTGAATTGTGCTGTTGTTTTTATTATACTAGTAACAGCTAGTTGTGCTGAATTCAAAGGTGCCATCTCGGGCAATAAAACTTTATTTAAAAGCAGTGCCATCGAGTACTAAACATATGTAAAAGTAATTAAGCTCCTAATTAAACTTTAATATAAAAATTGTAACTAATAAGTTAGTTTTTAGAAAAATTATTTCTTAATTTAAAAATTTAAACAGTTTTTTTTCAAAGACATCTGGCAACCTTAGTTATACATAATATATGAGGTACCATATGATGGATGTGTGGAGTGACGCGGAAAGACCGGGTCAGGAACTCCCGCATCCGCGGCAGTCTTCATGTCCGTGACATAGCAGACAAACTGCAAGAGTGTCGCTTACGCTGGTACGGCCATGTTTTACGCAGACCGGCTAATTACGTGGGGAACAAATGTCTAGCCATGCCACCTCCGCCAGGTCCCGGTCGAAGGGGAAGACCCAAGAAATGCTGGCTTGACGTCGTGGAGGATGACATGCGTGCCAATGGTCTCAAAACGGGGGATGCTGAAGACCGCGCGAAGTGGAGTAGAAAAAGTAGGAAAGCGGACCCTGGGCGTCGGAGTGAACGCTCCGAACGCAACCGGGATTTAACGCTCGGATGATGATGATGATATGAGGTACCATACTAATAATAATTCAAAGGGCGAGACTATTGTTCAGATGTTCTTATTAATGGCAAGATTCTTCGTTATTTTCTCACTTCAATCAATCAATCAATCAATCAATCTTTATTTGTAAGAAAGTAGTTTATACAGGTGTTACATGATTGTAGATGCACAGTACATTCTACCATATAGTGGTGTACAAAATTAATGAAATCAAATTTAAAATTAAAGTAACATAAATATTCTAATTAAAAAAGTCAATTATCGATAAAATACAAATAATTAATACCAATAGAAATAATAACAAAAGATCACTTAACTTTTTTCGAACACATCTGGCAACCCTAACAACAAACATAAAAAACCTATTCACACACAGTCTATTCACCTAGACTGTTCTCCCTTCAAGTTTTCAAAAATACAACGTCGTTTTATAATCCCGGCACAAGAATGTGCAGGCTATATAATGAGATTGCAAGTACAAATAGATCCATTGATATATTTAATTCCGCCTTTTTAAAAATTAAACATGAAATTCGGCCTATTATTTGCACCAATATTTCTGGCATAATTGCTTAATAATTTTGTTACCTTACCACTGTAAAACAGTAATGTAATGTTGTAATAAGTCATAAAATAAAAATAATGTCAGCCCATAAATGTCCCACTGCTGAGCTCGGGCCTCCCATTATAGGGCAACGGACAGTATACCCGCCACGCTTGTCCAATTGGCAGGTTTGACACATCAGTTATCTCGATGTGCAGGTTGCATTACGATGTTTTCCTTCACCGTTTTTAGCACGTGGTAATTGTAACAATATGCACATTAGATCAGAAAACTGACTAAGAGGTGCATGAGTTTCGGTCAGGATCGAACCCGCGGCCTTCGATTTAGGGGCGCGTGCTCTAACCATTTTTTTTTTTCAGCTTTCTCCCAGGCGAACTAGATTACCTAGGTGTACTACTTTATTTATTTTTATTACTATAGATCCCTATTCGTTTCATTTAGCTAAACTAACTACTTATTCATATCTTTTCTAGGGTAAATAAGCTTTTACTCAATGATATGTATGGAGGGTTGGGAATGGTTGGGAGATATGATTCAATGGGTAAGGTATAGGACTTGGTTTTGGTTGGCTTTGGTTGGTTGGGGTTGGGAGGTGTTGGTTATCTTTATTTGTTGCCCTGCTTGTTTGTTTCAAATTACAAAAAGTTTTTTACATCTAATGTGCTCTAACCATTACGCTAGCACGACTATAATAAGTCATACAAATATGTTGTCAATGTACGGCACATTATGTGCTCACATCTTTAGAGTTACAGCTTAGACCTTATAATTTATATATAATATGAAATATGTAAGTTTTAACTGTTTCTTGTTTTGTGTGGCAAATAAATAAATAAAATACAATGGAAATGAATTATTTGTAATGTATGTATGACACATTTTACAAATAATGAACATACAAAAATAAAAAAAATATCAAGCCGATATTTTTTTTATAATTTTAATCACATAAATATTAACGGAGTGACGCTCGCGGACCGCGTTCGTAATATCGAAATAAGAAAGAGAGTTGGTCTGAAAGAGTGTGTCGGGGTAAAGGTAAGGAAAGGAATGCTCCGGTGGTTCGGGCATGTGGAAAGAATGTATGATGAAAGAATGACTAAACAGATATACAATGCAAAAGTGGATGGATGCAGAAGTCGCGGAAGGCCACGACACACCTTCCATGATCAAATTGATCGTGTACTAGCAGAAGGTGATGTCAGGAGCGTTAAGAACAGGCGAGCGTGCATGACAAGAACTATGAATGTCAAAGAAGCAAGTGAGGTGTGTAAGAATAAGCCTAAATGGAGCTCTGTTGTTCGTGCCTACCCCGCAAGGGACCTGGCGTGAAGTTATGTATGTATGTAATATTAACAATTTTAAATTCGAATACAGATCATCTTCATGTCGCCCATTCCTATATCTTACGGTCACTCATTTTCCTTTTTCGTTGACATGTAACATAAGCTCCATATAAGTAACGTGAAAATTAAACCAATGGTAGAGCAAGTGAATGCAAGATATAGGAACTAGGCACAAGACAACGAAATCAACGATTATGTCCAAAATTCAGGACTTAAACTTCTCAGTAGATATATCACTAAATTGGATTCACTCAAAATTAGTTTTAAGTAGAAAGTGAGTTAAACAACTTTTGCTTTCAGCTTCTTATGTTTATGTGAAGTACCTACTAAGATGTTTAATGTCATTATTTGTTAGAAACTCGCTTATAACTCGATTTACTCGACTTACAGACATGGTTTTTGAATCAAAGTATATTTGATGTTGAATTACCGTGACACTCGTAACGTAATCCAAAGTGTTTGAAACTTTGAAATTGTGAGAACGTCGCTCGAAGACTGGTGTTTAGTGTTTTAACGGAATAATCTAAAGCATTGTTTTCTTAAGTTTTCACGATAAGTACACGTAATAAAACTACGTTTCAACGGTTTTTAAGCGCGGTATTTTTTATTCAGTAGCCGTGATCATGGAAGACAAGGATGTAAGTGAGTGTTGTTAAAGTTTTTATATAGCCTACCCACAATTTCTTCATCTTAATGATGTCGTTTTGATTTTTGTTTATGGTTGTTTACCGGTTCTCAAACTGTGGATTGAAAAGAAGAAGCGGCGCAAGAAACTCTTCAGCAACATGCCTAGCTTTAATCTTCTTAATATACATAAATTACGTGTCACGTTGTTTGTCCGCGACGGACTCCTAAACTACTTAACCGATTTTAATCAAATTTGCACACCATGTGCAGTTTGATCCAACTTGAAAGATAGGATAGCTTACATCTTAATGGACCCTGTAGATGGCGCTGCAATCGGGTTCTAAATTATATTTCTTCAGGGCAGGACAACGTCTGCGGGACAGCTAGTAATTTTATCTATATATATATATATATATTATATATATATAAGCAAAGTTCGTTTTCTTTGTCCGAGGTAAACTCGAAAACTACTGGACCGATCAGCATGAAACCACAACCATTCGACGCGGAATTAATCGTAGATGGTTATAGGCTATATATTTTCTATGTTTTCTCATTTTTTTTGTTTGTTTGTCATTTGCCGGGCGAAGCGGGCGGGAACGGCTAGTATAATATAAAAATGGGTGTGAGATAAAATAAAATATAGGAGTAAAAACTGTTAAGTTATTAAATCTATAGTATTATTAATTTTATTAGGGTTCTGTAGTCGTTTTGATGTAAACTAGACTCGTAAGTTTATGTCATGTCCGACCGTCAAATGTTTTTCTATGTGATTTTCATAGAAATGACTGATAAGAATGAAATTTAGTAGGACGGTGTATTCTGTAGTGTAGTGTGTATTTTTTTCTAAGTAATACATTTTTATCTCTGGAACCTTGTTTGCATGAAAATTATTATTGGTTTATGATTTTATTGTGAACATTTGTGTAATACGGATTTATCGTCAGTAAATTCTGTTAATTTATATCTTCAAAAAAGTGGTAACGCGTGAGCGAGATGCCGAGTTCCAGTTGTCACAAAAAATTTGTAGTTTGGCTTCAATTAAAGACCTAAAATCTAAGTCTAAGGCGGGGTTGAAGTTATAATAGTCCAGCTGTTTCTTGGTATGTATTTGCTTGAAGATTACTACTTAGTCATACAGAACGTGAGAATCTTTATTAAAAAATAGCTGTCCCGGCAGACATCGTCCTGCCCGGAAAAGCTTCAATCGTTATGCCGACAGCAGCGCCACCTACCGGATCCAATTGTGAACCAACTCAGAAACCTTCTTTGACTCATGCACAACAACTTTGTTAAAGATCATCACATGATGAAATGTATAGGTTACGATTCTATAAACATGCAGACAACAATCATTTTATATATCAGGAAGATATAAAAAGTGCTGTTATGTTTTCCTCTTACAAACCCTGTCTAAATTGATGATCAAAGTATAATCAACAGCAGAAGCCTTACCAAAAACTTACCTCCTTACATGTGTGGTACAAAAACTAAAATTAATGAACGAACTTACATTATGTACAAACATCTTCGAAACTTTCATATACTTTCTACTACCCTCCCTAGCGAAAAAGAAGCCATCAACACTATCTCAGAGAAGACAACTTTATGATATATTAAAAATAAAGGAAAATAGCGCTTATGTGCACGTATCAAGAGTTGTGACGATCGCAATAAAGTTCGTGCGAAGTGGAAAAATATTTCGCGCGGCACCGAAATTGCCACTTTCGTTGCATCTACTGCCATCCCTTTGTTCGCTCCCATGTGTAGTTATATTATTATTGTCGGTATTATTTATAGTATCGATAATATTCTGAATCGATAGATAGGAATACACAGTCTCGCCGATGGTCCAATAAAAATAATCGGTATGGTGCATAAATACCTTGGAACGTTACTACGGTGAGTGGACGCGAGTTCGCTTTTCGCGATTAAAGTTGCATGCAAGGCATTTGCTTGAATGTTACTTTTTAATAAAAATGACGAATGTTAAGAAGTACCTTAGCATGAAGTTATTTTTTTTTAATATGCGATTCTTATTGTCCATATAAAATACATACATACATACATAACTTCACGCTAGGTTCCTTGAGGGGTAGGCACGAACAACAGAGCGCCATTCAGGCTTATTCTTACACACCTCACTTGCTTCTTTGACATTCATAGCTCTTGTCGTGCAGGCTTGTCTATTCTTAAGGATCCTGACATCACCTTCTGCTGGTACACGATCAATTTGATTATGGAAGGTGTGTCGTGGCCTACCGCGACTTCTGCATCCATCCACTTTTGCATTAAAAATGCAGCACATAATAATATAGGAAAACAATTTATCAATTTTTCAAAAGTTTTATACGCCTGTTGGTATAGACAGAGCTTTAAAATTTGTTTATAACATATATGAAAGTTAACAAAGAGAAGAATATTAGATACCTTAGCAACAGGCAAAGAGAGTTTAAATCGGTTTGCGATTGCTTTCGATCGACGCGTACAGGAAATATTGGCAGCGCACTAAAGACGCGCCAGACATTTTGCACCTTGGGAGATGTTACGCAGACGAGCAGGAAAAACGTCGATATATAACAAGCGTGCAGTCGAATCTGTTAAGGCCTAACCGGTTCTGCTCTGCGAGGAGGAAAGCCACCAATGCAGCGATCATACACTGGTCCACCACGTATCGTCCGGCAGCACTACACATTTTTGTTATATTATCAAATATAGTTTATCATATTATAACAGTCCAATGATTACAACAAAAACCCTATAATACCCACGGGACAAATCTAGAGAAATCAATTGACATGCTGTTTATCATCATACATAACGTCGCGCCCTTGTAGATTTGGTTCAAGCATACCAACTAATGACGTCTTAAGTTCGTACAAGTAAAATGAATCAAAATAATAATAAAAGATATTAAATATAACGTAGCTATTCGAAATACAATTATTATATGTGCATCCATACCGAGTTGGTCTCATTACAATAGATTCTAAAATTCTTTACATATAAAAGAGCGGGCGTCAAAACACCTTATTATCAGCATACCTTTGAAATAGTATTTTCTTTATAAGTTGTCACGGCTAAAACGCATTAATCAAAACTATGTTTTACTTACGTGAAAAGTGTTCGAAATAGCAAAATAAAAATCAAATAAAACGCGTTCAAGTGTAATAAAACGTAGTTTTACTATCATTATGAAAATATTTTTAACTACTATTCAAACCATAATTAATACGCCATACACACGTTTCAGTACAAAACCTAGACCGGCTTCCGCGTTTTGTAAGATGATAAAAAGTGGTGGATTTGACTGTTAAGTAATCTATTACTTTTTAAGGTACTTCACGAACAGTACAAGCATTTTACATAACATTGTCAATGGTTCTAAATATAGCATTTTCTTAAATATTCGCGATTAATACTCATAATTAAAACAGAGGTACATAAAATTAGATTCCCATAGAGTAAATAATTAAAAAGAACAAGTTGGAGCTAGGGTACATCGTATCTTTAACATGACTCATTGACACTTGACCTCCATCCGCATAAGGAAAGCAGAGGACCGTGATCAGTGGCGCCGACTTGGGGAGGCCTTCGTCCAGCAGTGGACAGTGATTGGCTGACGACGGCCGACGACGACTTGATATATTTGTCTTACCATTTAATCTACAGATAAGTGGCTGAAACGTCCGCAGATGTTTTTTATCAGACGCCGTGCTTTAAACGTCGTAAATATATTTTGAAGGAAAAACGCAAGACTGCGCCACCCACATACCTGGCAGCGCGTATCCTTCGACATTTTCATTTAAGTTCTTAAATTGCTCGTCTCTGCTCTCCACTCGCAAAATATATGGAGGGTAAGAGATCGATAATGGGATCGGTGGAGTTTTCTTTAGCCGGGAAGATTCATGTGTAAATCTTGAGGTGATGGAAAAATATACCGAAATTGTCTTTGCCAGTTATCGTCTGCGCGTAGGTGGGCGAGGTTCGTTTTATGAGGGAATAAAAAATTGGAGGTGATGCCTCTGACAATTTATGCAAATGATAATCGAAAACCAATCTCACAGTCGTTACGAGAGTGCGAAAAGAAATCGCGTTTCGGATTTCAGTTATAGAGAGCGTATGGCTATAACCGATAAGAAGGTATCGATTATTATAATGAAATATGTTTACGATTAACTAGAATCATGATATCAGCTGTTAAGGCCAATTTGATCGGTGTTATAACACGCGTGAACTGTTTAGCCTAGAGCCACATGGTCCATTTCTTCTTCCCCTATATCATCTCTATCAGGCGTTAAATCAGTATCTAAATCTATTGAAACCTGACCACGTCACATATGAAACGTCAAGCACTTTTTTTGCTGTGGCATTCTATGTTTCACTGATAATAGTAAATATTTATCTCAATCGTGTGAAAATTAAATAATAATTTAGTGAAAAGTAATTGTGTACAAAAATTGTTAAATTTTTTTATTACAATTTATGCTGCGATTTAATAGGGGCTGTAAAAGAAGTTGGGACTAGACTCAAAGTATTATAGCCTATAGTTCGCATAGTTCTCTATCTACCTATTTATGTATGAACACAGCACTTTTCGTCCCTGGGATAGGCTGTGATTAGGTAACTCCAAGTGTACTTTCAGAATATGAGAAAAGAAAAGTAATGATATGCATTTGGATGATCTTATCTACACATTCAAATAAGTTCCGTCATTTGATTGATGATTGTTTGTTTGCATGAGGTCGTCAAGAGCGTCCTCTGTCCCACGTAAGGAATGAAGCCGTCCTGCCTTTCATTGATCTTGTGTACAAGATACCATTTGAGCTGTCTTACCATCATTGTAACGGAAATAACGTTAAATCAAACAAGGTTTTAAGGGTTTGAAAGTTAGCTGTTGATGCTTTGAAAGAATGGAATACAGGGCACGTATAACACGGTCGGCGGTCACGGACAACTAACTCGGGTCGATCCCGAATGAAGTTCGTGCATTCGCTTAGACGCTAGGCAATTGGCTATTATTTATTGCTTTTAAAAAACTAAATACTCGATCAATATGTTACGAATATTTGATATATATGTATACCTATTTTATATGTTTATATTATTTATGTACATAATTATAGACCTATATTATATTAATTATATATAGGAAACAAAGAGCCGGCCGTTAATCCAACGGATTCTATCGTCAACAATCCTATTCTCCAATTTTGTATCTAAAGTAGTTGACCAGTGCGGTAGTATGACTTCGCTAAGTCATAATCGTCTTATCTAGGTATCCTCACCCCCATACATAAAGTATGATTTTTTAGTCTTCTCTGAATTCAAATAAAACATGACATAAAATTCAAAACATGGCGTTAAACTTAAATTAAAAACATAAAACAACTAACTTATATCAATTAAACATACAAATGGAGTTGAAAATGGCATTTTGCTCGATAACAGACCAGGAAACACATTTTTATCGTTCCCAGCAGTGTATGCACGAACATGAGTATTTAGGTCACTCGACAAAATTATCGCATTAAAATACATCGAATACACAAAAGGGGAGCGGAAAAAATACGCACTCACTGAAACAGTAATGAAATCAATGACCGTATTATATCCTTTGGGAGATTGTGATTAAAATTGAAAATATTGATATTATTGTTTTTGTTAAAGCGGCTTTGGGAATGGCAAAGCCGCGTAGGAGTGGGAATTTCAATGTTCCTAGTCAGTTTCTTTGAAGTTAATTCTAGAAATATCTCTGTAATTACACTTTTATAAAATTATAATCCTGTATCGTGGAAGTGTTACGAACTAAGGCGTAAAAACACTACTTGTGAAAAAAGCGTAGCGTAATAACCAAATTTTCAAGTTGATTGTTTCGATTGTTCAATTATTTCGATCGTTTTCACTCGCAATCAAAGGTTTCGAGTCTGACTCAGCTGTCGTACCAATAATCAAAGCATCGATGAATCGATACGACTTACCAATATGAGTCATGTAAGATTGTTCAGTCGAGAAACGAGTCGCTTGCTGACTCGATTAAGATTCAAACATCGCAGAATCACGCGTTGCTACTTGTGAGGGAATTAAGGACTCCGTTTGATGTAGGCGAAGAGTGCCGGATCTGCTAGTCAGAAGCGGGATACACCTATAATGTTCGAAATGGCAAATCTTCTTCACCCGTATTACAGTCGTGGTGGCTTGGCATCCTGAAATAGACTCCTAACCTAAAGAAACAGATACATCTAAAGGCAATCATACCTCAAGATGATACATGACAACCGAAAATTCCTGTCCAGTATTGTTGGACGAAGCCAATCGCATTTATGGTGGCGTTATACTTCGCTTTCCACCGTAAGATTTTTGGTGAGCTAGGATATATAATACTAAAATAGCTCTCATTTCGTGCCATTACACGATCTACAAATATCCAGAAACGCATTCCATTTTTTAATAAGTAAAAATTAAACTTACAAATTGTTCCAACTCGGCGAAGCGCTGCAGAATTGAATTACGATACCGTCCTAACTAACCCGCAAATTTAATTTGAGTTATAAAAAAATGCTCTCAAGAATTATTGTTTCATCTTCCCTTTAAAATTCGTCCTGTGGAGTATTAACTGAGACGAAACAAAATTTAATCCCGATTATGGAACTCCTTTCGTCGGACGTCTCGGGGCCCTCTGAGGGTAAAAGATTTACATAAAAAGAAACTTTGGGCCTTCCAAATTATGATTCAATTAGTATTAAAGGATTGGCCTCTCAAAGGCCCGTACTTTTTCGGGTCCGCCGACCACGGTCGATGGAAGCCTTTTGTGCTTTCGAGCAAACTAAGAACTTTGTAGCTTTATGCGGCAGCTTGTCGTATTGGCACAAATTACAAGCGGATTTACTGTCCACAGGCGGTTCAAGGGTCGGACTCTCAAAGCAGTTCATTTATCATACGAAATTGTTTATTACATTTAGAAATTCAATTATGTATGGTTATATTAAGATTTAACATAGATATTTCAAAGAAACTGACAAGTGCGTGACGAACCACGCCAATGAAGTAGTTCTTTATAGAGACAACAAACGGCCACTGTATTTGATTGGAAGAAGCCTTTATTGAAAAATACCCTCATTTAAAAAAAAAAGAATTTGTAATTATTTTTGAAGTCATAGTAGCATAAAAGCTAGCGTAAGCGTCCTAAAGTCAAAGGGCGCGAGTTCGATCTTGGCCGGAACGCATGCAACATTACGTCAATTTACTGATCTAATGTGCATATTGCTACAATTACCACGTGCTATCAACGGTGAAGGAAAAGATGGTGATGCAACCTGCACATCGGAATAACCGATATATCAAACCTGCCAAGCCGCCTTGCACAAGGGTGGTGGGTATACTGTACGTTCCCTATAACGGGAGGCCCAGCACTGGGACATTTATGGGCTGATACTATTATTATATAGAGACAACAAACATCCATTGTATTTCAATTTGTTATTTAGTTGTAAGAAGTTTTTATTGAAAAATACCCTCAATTTTTACCTACATACCTACAATTCTATTTTTGAATTTTTTACCAGAAAATAGTGCATTGTCCAAATAAACTATACGCAGTGTAAGGTATGTATAACAGATCATCGCCTAAGTTAGTTGTACATCTTTTATATCCTAATAGCGACCCAAATAAATTTGACGTCCTAAAACCTAAAGCACTTTCACTCCATAAAAGCTCGCAACTTCGTTTAATACGTGAAATTTGTTAGACAACCCCGCGGATTAGGTGAAGAATTATACTTTTTCCTTCTGCTTCGCCCGCGCCGTATCTTTGAGAGATTCGTCTTGAGGATTACTGAGAGGGGTTCTGTCGCTGGCGAAATTTCACGGAACACAAAGATGGATGAACAGACGGAAGCCTTAATTCCGTACTTCCTGTGAAATAGTGACAGCGACGTCGGCGCGGGGACGTTAATGACGTCATATTCGCGACAATTTCGCGCTTCCACGAGTTCTTAATTTTTCATACGCATTATGGGCTTGAGCGGGAAAAGAGATATGGAGCTGCGTGTTAGGCTGATATCTGTTAAAACCTTAATAAAAAATCAGCCGAGGGATTACTTTTTTACATTGTACAGTCGCGGTATGAAAAGGATGGCCAGTTTTTAAATTGATTTATTTAACGTTTCGCGAGCAGTGTTACCTTTTCAAACTAAGTCACAGAACAGAGTATTCCACAAAAAAATGTTTAACTATTTGACATTAAAGTTTAAAATTATTTAGATCCAAGTAGTATGCTTTTATATCTGGTCTAAAAATCTTGTACAAAGATGTAAAACCAATTTTATTGGTGTTAATATTTATGATAATCAATCGCCCAACGAAGTGGGCACGGATCATCTAGCTGCATGTAATATTAATAAATCCGCATCCTCTTTTTTCGCCTTATCCTAATTATTTGAGATCGTCACAACATTATTTTCCTTTGATAGTGCTATTCGGACATACAGCTTCTGTCATACCACAAATCGTCACGTCCGCATCGCTTTTATAAATCACAAATTAAACTATTGAAACAGGGTTCCGTTAGCCAAATTCCGGGTGTCCCAACACGGACCTCAGCAAACAAACGAATGCCGAAAACAAATCGTTCACTTTATAACTCAGTTAACGAATAACAAAACAGTTTTCGATCCGTGTTTTCAATTCCAGCAGTGTACCTTAAAGTTTTCCGGCCAAATTTTGGGCGTCTGTTTACCCACAGTTTTTGGGATGGTATCCTCAATTTAAACTATTGCTTTTATTCGTCGTTTAGTGCGACATTTGTCGTGGTATCGCCGGCCCTTGTTTTAACCCCTTTGTTTGTGGTGCCGAATTTGTAGAAGTAATAAGGCCTGTGTTGGATGGGGCTTTTGAACGCCGCGGGCTATGTGGTGAAAAGAGCGTTTATTGTAATGTTTTAGCTTCTATTTATGCCAGCTATACCACAAAAATACTAGATAAATGTATTCGTCATTCTGTTCTATTTATTTTATATTTATAATAGTAGGTTAAACAAGGTTTTTGCGGACAGAGAGCAACTCCCTAACCCGCCTACCAGAGCACACCTCTCTACGCTCTGCATAACGCCGACGCCTATAGCTCGCACAGTTAGCAGCTAGGCGTCCGACGGAACATTGCTCACTTGCTTCCAGGCTCCAATACGGTCTACTCTACTCTCTGCCCTTCATCTCTGTAACTCGTCTATGTATATAACGCCGATAATAAGTAATACAGTCCACATCAAGTTTTATTTGGAAGAAGCATCTGCTACCAATAGAGGTTTGACAACTAGTGACGCGAATAGTGGAGGTTTGTCATTCCAACAGAAACTTTCACAGTTCGTGGACTTGCGATATATTTACCTAATATTAACCTATAAAACCCTCCTACTGGGCTCGGACCTGGCAGTACTCTCCCTAGCTATGTAACTTAATGTATATTAGTCATATAGTTATATCTTTATTTTTAGATTACACATAGTTATAAATATTGTAATTGTATAAAGTTGTTAAATAAATAAAATTAAGTTAAGAATGTAAATTATACGTTAGACAGTAAAGACAATTATTATACGTTGAAATATTTTTTAAATTCCTTCAATTTTCCTTTGTCAATCTCAAATGCATGTACCAGATGATAATGTAGTAGTTAACTTAGAACTAGCGACAGATAGCAATAACTTTTCCTGATGTATCAGCATAAGGTCTGAGTAAACGCTTTGTTTGCACAAACCCTTAGATGTTTTAGCTACTCCGAATTCCGGGACAAATTCCACTACAATTTGTCCCGGTGTAATGGTGGTCCGTTTTATATTTAATACGGGTCGTACCTACGTCAGAGGTCATAATGCCTCGTTAATTTAACTAAGTGGTCTTGTTCGATTTTGTTGTTTATATTTAACTGGAATCCACTGACGACTTTTGTGCCATCCCGTTCGCATCGTTGGCTTGACGATTATTTGTTAGTGGATTGCAACGGTAACTGTCATAGTTCGCAAGATTAGCAAGTTGAAGTGGCAGTGGGCCGAAAAATTATAAATACCGTTAGATTAAAATCTATCTCGCGAGATTATAAACTGTCTACATATTGTGAACCGTTAAATTGTAAGCATTATGTTACGGTTCACAATATTTCGACAATTTACAATCTCACGAGATAGATTATAACCTAAGGATATTTACAATACGTATACGTATAAACACACTTTCTGGTATAATTTTAACCATACAGAACCATTACTTTTTGAAAATAATTACTGTGAATTGAATAAACTTAAAGACATGGCGATAAGGCTTCCGATTTTAACAAAATAGTTAGTTAGTTCAGGACATTTTAAATAAAGGACAAAATGTAGAAAATCTAAGCCAGAGTCTGAAGCAAACTAAGTTCTAAATCAAGATTCAACTCTTATAAATTTCTCAAACATTTAACACCCGAATAAATCCGGCTATTAAGGACCAAATTTAAAATAAAGTCCAAACTAAAGCTGCTTTCACACCTATCATTCATATCTCAAATTGTCCCGATAGCCCGTTATAAACGTACGACAAGTCGTAAAAGTTAACCCTTACGAATGTGTTAAACAATTTGATGTTCGGCTTCAACGACGTTTTTATGTCGCGATATTTCGGTAGGGGACGCCACTGTCGCGCTTTAATTGCGGCTATTAAACGCACGTTTGAAGGATGAATGCATTCAACAGGGTTGGGGCAGCTTAAAAGTGGATTTAACATTTTCATCGCACAACTATGATGGACCTAAAGTTACAACAATTGGATTTTGTTATTGTGACTTTGGATATCTATTTCCAATAATCATTTTTGCAGGACTTTTGATCTACATATGTTAAACTTCAACCATACATAGCTATTGCTGGCGAGATAAAAAAAGTACTATTTTAATTTTGATGTATATGTTTGGAACGTTGAAAAAATGTGCTCTATAATATGTAAGTAAAAATATGTACTAAAAATGTTTAGTAAAATTATTATAATATTGTTGAATTGAAAAATTCAAGTATTTGAAATACCAAGGCACCCGGTACCTACCAGTTTTACTCCACATATATTAATAGTAACAGCTGGCCGAGAAGAGAGAGTGTTGAAGAAGACTTCACCGACAGGAGCTACGCTCTTAAATATTATGACGGCGATGATATTATTAATCAACAATGAGATCTTTGAAGGTTGCACGCGTGACTGTCAAAGTGAGAGGAAGAATACTAAGGTGGTGAGCATGTAGGGAAAAAGGATGAAAGTAATGTGACAGAAAGTAAGTTAAACTGGAAGATTGATGGGTACAAATGTAATGGTAGACCAAAAAGAGATGAATGAATTGTGTGAAAGATGATTTGTGGTGTGACAGAGGACATACGCCAAAATAGGTATACGAAAAATTAGGTGAAAAAATATGAGATATTAATATCTATTAATATCTCATATTAATGAAGGAATCTTTGAGCAAGGTGTCCAGAAGGCTGGTTACGTTAGTTCGATAATCGTATAATTGAAAGAGAGCAGATACTTTATTCGAATTAAAATAATAATATTGTATATTAGAACAAAAACTGTTTCATGCATTGCCCGCCATATCTGTAAACTATCTTCGATAGAATGAAACAACGGTGTCCGATCAAAGCTAATAATAGCCGAACACAGGTCGACAAAGCTATTAATATCAAAGAATAAAAGAGGATACTCGTTTATAGACTGTATTTATTCTGAGTGTTACTTCCACGAAAATATCGGCCTAATTAAATAAATAAATTTATAGTTTCTGCTTTTAGCACAATAATTAGCTAATTAACTACAACACGTGTATTAGACTAAAGCCTAAGGGAGAAAGGGGTCATCGCTCCGCTTGTACGTTTTTCTCTTCTTGGGTAGGACAATAATAGAAGAAGGTAAAATGTCAAGATAGAAAAATATAAGAAATGTCTGCAGACATATTAAACATTCAATGTGTATACTCATGGTAAGCTTAACACCTTACGAATTAAGCCTGTTTGCATTATACGTAACATAAATATATTTTACTGTGACCGGTCATAGTTGTTTTTTGAAACTTGTCCTGCTGATAATCAAGTTTGGAGACTACGTTTCGATTAGTTAAGGAAAATCAGTTTACTAGGCAGTAAATCCTATAAAATTTGACTCATTAAAAATCATTAGACTTATTTTATCTGACAGCCCTACTGAGATATTCTATCCCTTTCGAACCCTACAAATGAATGATGTGTTAAAAAGAAAAAAACACATCTTTGAGAGTTACACCGGAAATGCGTTAACGAATATGGTGTCGCTTCATTAAATTTTATGAATGTTTGGTTAATGAATGAATGAATTTTTAGATTACCATATGCCACCAAGCTGAACGTGGTGGAGACGAACGACCGTCAAATAATGTCACGAAGATTGTAATCTAATTATTACTAATTCAAATCAAAATCCATAAAACACAATAGGTAATATAACCCTTAATCGGATACGAGCTACTCGCGGCGATATGTTGGGATATTCGATTAATTCTGGTTAATTATACTCTAATTATGATATGTAAATATAAAAAAAGAAAAAAAAATGACGGGATCAGTGTTTTTTTTAGGTGGCTAATATATGACCATTGTCTGATAACGGTTCCCAAATGTGGCAGCTATATGACCGTTGTCTGATAACGATTCCCAAATGTGGCAGCTATATGACCATTGTCTGAACAGGAAAAATAAAACCATTTTGTTAGCGTATAATATGAAAATATATTATTTTTTATTTATTCTTCTGAATTTTGAGCCAAACGAAATTAGCATTAGATCGAACAAATGGAAGTTCTACGTCATCTTCCGAATCAATATCGGACCAATTTTCCAAAATACTAAGAAGTGCAGCATCAGATAGTGGCCTACTTGATGACATCTTGCCCTATAAAAATAAACAATTAGGCAATAACAATAAAAACGAAAATGATTTACACATATAGACAAAATGTCCTACACCTATACTTTCGTTATTTCAAACATTTACTTCTACTAACGTACAATGGTCATATAATAGCCACATGTCTTCAAACAATCGAACTGTCGTACAAGCTTTGGTGCTAAATCTGTAAAATTTCTAGGTCCAAAATTGTATAACGGTATAAGCAGTAAATTAGTTTTGGTTACCATGACACACTTTCAATTAAGAAAAGGCTTAAATAATTACTTACACTCTCTTCCATTTAAAGATGCTGAAGAACTTCTACGATTTATTTGCTAGTCACCTTCTTCTAACCATATTTGAAAATAATTATCACTTACGCCTACACAACACTACGCGCGCGCACACACACACACACAAACGAATATTGTCATTACTAACCTCTTTAAATATTAAGTTGTAATCTTTAATTTAACCATAGAAAATACTATTTATACATATACATTTTACTTACTACACAAAGACTTGCATCAATGTACATACTATCAGCAATCATATGATTTTTTATGACCGGAGCGAATCCTACTGTGGCCCGCCACACAGGCTCTAAGGAGACCTAGCGCGGGAAACAGTGTTTCCTTTGGGACGCCATCTGTACTGTTCTCTGTATTTTAGTAATTTTTATGTACTATGTACTACTTATTCACTTGCTATTAAATTTCATTTCATTAACATATTTTAGATATAATTATTACTGAAATCAACTAATTTAATACACTCAACGCCTAACAATATCATAAACTTTACAAATAAATAGCTCTTATTTACTTACCGGATTTTTTCCAAACAAAAATCAAATATTTATGAATAAATCACGACTAAAGTGCAAAATTAATAAATCTTCGCGGGTGTTTTGGTTTTGACAGTCAATGACGAACAATATATTTTATTTCTTTCACCGCCACTACCAACATTCAAAAGTTTAATAATCGTTCTAGTAGATAAACAACAATAACCATAGGTTTCGCTTAAATTTTACTTTTTTTCTAAAAACATATCGATCGATCGAATGTGGCATGTATTCTACCATTGTTTGATTAAGGAATAATCATGCAAAAATTGATTGAAACTTATTATGTATTTCAGTATTTGATTAATCAGAGGACCTAAAGCAGACGCTTTTGCAGATTGGTAGTGTACATATGACAAGTCCTTTATTCTTCATTGTACACAAAATAGTTACAAATAAAAACTACAAAATAGTGGTGATGTACAAAGGCGACATTAACTCAAAACAAAATTTTCTTCCAGCAAACCTATGGGTCTAGGGAGAGTGGGAAGACAAGAGGCAGGGCTGTGTACATGAAAGTTGTTACATTAAAGTACTTATTGAAAATAAATATAACATTATAAACATATAGGTATATATCTATACATACCTAGTATATACATAAATAAAATGCATATATGTCAGTTAATTAGGATAGATAGTGTTATTTAACTTCTCTAAAATCTCTAAAAATGGTTTCCGACGGACTATCTCGTATCACATGAGGGAGTCTCAGGAGGGAGACTCGTGTACAACCATAGTCGGTATGAAATCAGTAGTAGAAATTCCAATTAAATGGCATTTCCCAGAGAAATCTAGGACGATTATACGAGTACACAGGAACGGAGCTATGGGTAAATTAAAACCTAACATTTTTACATTCCTAGTAAAAATCTATTAGAAGCAGTATGAAATATTAGAATTATATATCGGAATTAGTTAATGTTAGGCTGTGGTTAATCTAACAGCACGTCGACGAGCATTCCAGTATAAACATGTCCCATTTTTGCAACCAATTAATCAGTCAAACAACTGTAATCGGTCACAAAGGCTGCGGTCTCACTGCCAGTGGCACGTTTAGCGGCAAGAGGTTAGTTCGTCGCTTCTTTGACGCATCCTAGCGAACCAATACGTTGTATGTAATGCTCACGGCCCCACTGCTCGTATGGTGGGACACTAACACACACTAATAGGCGAATAGTAGCCTAGCGGCTAGTCATGCCAATGGATGCGTCACTCATTTGCTTGGATCACTGAGACGCAATGGAAGAATTATCGAACATGTTCAGTAATTTTGGTTAAGTGTGGGATATTTGAGGGCAGTGCTTTCAATAGGAAGCAATTTTCTAGACAACTTTCAGAGAGATATTTTACCACAATAAAATAAATATACGGACATTAACACAATTTAAATCACCAGGTATGTCAGCATAGCAACTATCAGTGTGGCCACTAATTATCGATATTTTCGAATATTCAGTTTGTTTTGGACTGACCATCACTTTAATGTCAATTTCACACCGATAGCGACGTCCAAAGTCATTGATGCTTGAAACCGCTTTCAGCTACTGTAACAGTTACGTCCTAACAGAATGTACAACGTCTATTTATAAATATATTTCTAAAACCTCAGCGATTTTGTTTCAACGCATAAGTTAGGTTTCTTGAAGAGTTATGAATAAGGTAGATTTTTTGAAGTAACAAAGAAAACCAGTCATAAAGAAAAGTAAAAAGTAATATTTTTAGAATGTTTTCAAGCAAAACCTTTTTAAAAGGAAGCTGTCGACCATTTTTGACAGGTGAGACGAAACCGATAGCGGAGCGTCCTGCAGGATCGGATTCCTAGCGCTCTTGAAAGGGAACATAAATTAGAGGAGCCCATTGACATGAAAATAATGAAGGTGTACAATTTTAAGTCAATCACGTCGTTATATATCTTTACTACCCACCGCCCGCGACTTTGTCTGCATTTGTCCTGAAATATGGGCACTAACGTCAACGACTTTTGCTCATACTCGGGTTGCACACTCGACGATCACTTGTCTTTATTACATTGTCTCTCGCCACCTTCGTACTGTCAACCATAGTGGAACCGGGTCAAGGTTGGGGAACCTCCCCGCTGAGCCGTGGACTTTACCCTGGACCAAGAGATATCAACGTTTCAGACGCGGAGGAACGCTGGATAGTTAACTTATTCCTGAGGGAAGATGTGTGCAGAACCGGTCACTGGAAGTCCTACGTACCTCTCGTAGACCTCTTTCTGGGTATGAGAGACTGCGTAAAAGTATGCCCTCAGCCATATAAAAAATCTAAATATTATAAACTCTTGACGAGTGCGTAGTCGTGAGTTCAGTTAGTTTAACAATACAATTGTAGCCGTGGCCCTAGGGGCCTAGGGGCTCCTGCTAGGCCACACGGAGTCGATTGAGCTTCCGTATTCCCTGGCGTAAGGCAAAGCGAAGGAAGGGACACCGAGAAGTTTTAGTAGCTATCCCTAACTCAAATGTCAACAGTACTTCATCGCGGGTACTAGTGCCACCTCAACAAAAAAGTTTAAGAAAACAATTAAGGATTCGGTGTATTCACTCACCGTTTTGAACGAGAAGTGTGCTGTCCCTCGCCAACGGCAGCTCGGAATCCGTAAGGGTGGCGTCCGACGCGTTGTCTGACGCTGAGGTCGGCGTCGTGGGCGCGGTCGGCGTGTCGGACAGGCCGCGCGGGCGCACGCGCCGACGCCCGCTGTCGCTGCTCGAACCGCTACCCGAACCGTACGGGTGCAGTCGGCCCAGACCTGAAATAGAGCGATACTTGATTTAGACTGACGTTCTTTTATAATAAAACGTTTTAACAGTTTTAAGCGCGGTAGTTTATATTATTCCGACGTTTCGGCCAATTGTCAGTATGATAAGAGTAATATGCTGCCGACAGTCGAGTTTGTTACGGGATAGGATAATTAAGCGATAAAAGAACATATAAAGTTTCGCAGTATTTACTAATATTGACGTTAAAAGGTACTTTTTATTACTTAATGTTAAAATGAGGTCTGTAGCTGGCCACTGGCACCTTTGATGTCGAGTTGTATTTAATAATTTTTGACACCACGTTTTTTCTCATGAATTCTTTTGTCCCGTTATGTCTGTCGTCAATCGTGTACCATTAAACCTATTAAATGCCTTTATATATTTCAAAGTACTCATTATTACATTACAATTCGACCACTGCCGACCCCGAATTGCTACACTTAATTAATGTCGTTATTGTAATGCTATATTATAGCGTGTAGTATTTGTATGGAAGACAAGGATTTTTTTTAGCCAGGGGAAATGCATTTCACACACTACCTGGTCCTTTACTAGGGAATAGCCCAAAGTGACGAGAGGTGACACAATGAATGGGCACCAGACGGGCTTGTGTGGAGACTCTAAAACTCAATACTTCACTAAAACCACCCTCCTCCCATGTGCCCCGCGCTTATGGCAGGAATAGCGTGAGACTTAGAACGTAGTTACGATCAAGCTGGTTCTAGCGCATCAATGCTTGAGAATGCCCCGGGAAAGGTAAACTCACTTCGTCATCAAGGGTGAAGACTTCTCTGCTCCCTAGATGCTAGAGGGCCCTGATGGAAGACAAGCTAAACCAACCAAAGCCAAGTGATTTGGACGCTTAAGGAAGTTGGTCGTTAAATCGAGTGACGTTACTTAGAGCTTACACTGTACTAGCAATCCTTTTGAATATAGTGATCTTTTAAATAAATTCTTGAATAAAAACAATGAATTTGGTTTTGCAAAAACCTCTACTTCAACTCGCTCATTAGAATCGCTATCAGATCGATCCACCTTGAAATCGGTATGTATATCATTCGCATTGCGTTCTTTGTCATTTCTCGAAGCCCTATTACTCCTAATTATGTCTGCCCTTACCGTTCCGACTTCTTTATAAGGCTTCCTTTTTCCCTTTGTTATTTATTTTCGATAGCTCTCCGTCAGGGATAGCTGAACTTGTACAGTTCATCTACATTGCTTTCCTACTGATTAATTTTCTGCTTTACAAAGGTTTTATTAATTATTATTACTATTTTAACTCTACTAAGCTTTTAGTTCAAGTTTTAATCGAACAATGAAACAGAATTCACCACTACTTCAAGTCTATACTATATTAATAAAGAACTCACTGAATCCGTAGTTTGATTTGCTTTTAAAGTGTTTTATATAGCATGACGACAGTTCATATATGTGTGTGTGTGTATATGTATAAATGTTTGAGTGTGTGTGTATTAAGAAAAGTATCTGATAGACAGCAAATTCTTAGTTCAAGTTCTTAATTTAAAAGTAGCTACTACTAGAGCTACTTTCAATCATATGAATCCCCTGGAAATTACTTAAATGGCCAGATTAAAAAACATGATGAAAAAGAGTGACTTTTCACAGTTATTGCTATAGTAGTTTCAAAATGCACATGTATTTTACAGTAACAGAGACATGACATGTCCCTGGCCAGTAAGAAAGAAATTGCTGATATTCTTATAATGAATATATAAATAGAAGAAATCAAACATTTTCTTTTCTACATCATACATGAATGAGGCATGAATAAGTCTGTGTTTTGCTTGAGACGTAAACCTTGGCATTACTTAATGAAAGTACCACATCAAAGGGCACCCATATTGTGGCCCAGGTAAGTCGGACATACTCTGATTTTCCTTATTACTTCCCTTTATTTTGCGAAATGCGAATGACGTTTCTACTCTCCAGTGTATTTATGGTATTGGACGGGTTTTCTTGTATTATATCGACCTAGCTATGTCTCTCATTTCGCGTGTGTTTGATGCCTACTGTTATATTTTGGTTAATTAAAACTATATTTTTATATGTATAGCATATGAGACTGGTAAACAAGTGCTTTTTGGACCAACTTTTTTCAGCAGTCTCCGAAAATTATAAATGAGGTGTCATTCGATTCGGAATGGCATTTAGATGATTTTTGAAAAAAATGAAGTTCCGCTTGCAAAAATTGTAAAAGTTATTAACAATTAACTAAAAAAAAGGGGGGGTTAGTTTTTTTGCAAATATCTCAAAAAGTAATAAAGATTTTTCAAATTTGAAAAAAGATTTGAAAAGAGCAGGAAATTTCCTAAAAAAAGTTTCGACTCCCGAAACTGTAAGATCAATATTTATAATTTCCCAGAGGGATGAAAATACGGCCGAAAACGGGTACTCTGGCTTACGCAAGCCACACCCACATCGGCCCTCTAATGAATAAATATTATTTAAACATACTAAATATGAAAATAAAAAATTGAGAAATTCAGGCACTAACTGAATAGATGAATGAACAATAATCTGCTCCGTGCAGGAACGGAGAAAGAATACAATTTTCTGCGGCCTGGCTACCTGCCGTAAGAGGCGATAAAACAACCCACAGCCAGGTGATAAGACATTTTCTAGACTGGATGGCTACCACCCCTGGTCTTGGGTATGTTGCCGTAACAACCTTGAGAGAGCAGCAGCTCATTTGTAACGCAATGTTCATAGGCGATGGTAACCGACCTTTAGTAATTTTTGCCTTAAACAGTAACAAACATCAATTATCCAGCTTACGCATTAAATTTCTCGAAAATGCACTTACTTAAATTGCTTTAAAATTTAAAAATATACCAACATAGTATAAGTTATACTTAGGATTAGGCATAATTATGTTAGAAACAGTAGTGTTTTCTGATTGCGTTCTTAAATGTAGGCGATGTTGTGGCCTCTCTGACAGAAAGAGACAGCGCATTCCAAAGTTTGACAGCGTGCACTATAAAATAATTATCATAGAAGGATAAAGTGTGTGCTGGTGTAGTTAGTTTACGATACGTATGAGTGCGTAAATTATGGGAAGGAGAAAGGAGAAGTAATTCAAAACGTTCCTTAAAGTAAGGAGGACTACTAGGAATAAATAATGTGTATAAATATATTATTCATTTCTAGTATATCTAATTCTTTAATAACAATATTGTACTTTATGAGAGAGGCCAGCCATTTGAATATACTCCCAACAGCTATACAGATACCTTCTTAATTTACCCCAGTAAACCCTAATCGTACAAGATCATTAGGGAAAAGTATCGGTATAAAATAAACCGGCCGAGAAGAGGAGTGCTCTTGAGACGTCGCTACAGTGGAAACTTTTTAATTCAGCACAAACAGAGCGGATTCAAAGGGCCGAGAGGAAATAAAATTAGTTTCGACTGTACCTCATTAGTCGAGTTAGTAATTGAATATGCAGATGGCATGGGATAGGTCTTCGTTGGACAGAACTTTGTGCTGAGATTGGGATTCTTCAGATTGGTTTGCGTGCCTAAAGTTACGAAGAACAGTATTTCTATAGGATTCCGTGAACTCAAATGGATGGTAAAACCCGGATATTTCGTACACATGAAACCGCTGATGCTATCAGCATAGTTTTGTTATCTTCAGCTGTTGTGTTAATGTTACAACAATAAATAAGTACAAATTACATGGGCCTACCAAAACTTATGTTGGTGTCACCAATTTCACAGTTGTATTTTGGGTTTATAGCGTTATACATCGCCAAACGCCACGCTACCGCGACGCATGTGATGTAGTATCGCACCCGCCTTTATAACATAATAAGCTATCGAAGATTTCCGCGTCCAGTAGCTTGCTAGGACATTCGCCATAACCAATATAAAAAGCTTAAGTGGTCAGTGTATATGCGTCACTTGCGCCCCGGGGCTTGTGTTGCAAAGGTGCCACCCTTGTGTATCGCCACGTGATAAGCACCGGTAAACCCTCTTACCCAGCGCTGTTGTGGGCTGGTAGCTGACTGCAAGGTAAGTACAAAACTCTTTATTCTCCGGGCACCATTTCTTATTTGGGGAGTAAGGGATGACCATATATTGAGCACATAGCCCCCTCCCCCCGGAGATTGCCTGCTTACGTCCCACTAATGTCCCAAAAATGTCCGACTTATCTTGAAATCAGCTCAATCAATCACATTAATTAAATTCAGTAATTATTAAGGCGGCCGCTATTTTTATATAAGTTCACCATCTCACTGCACTTGCCTCAAATCTATTATTTATTATACGTTTGTTTATTTAAGACCGAAAACGAAATCCGACGATAATCGCGTTATCTTCGTTAAGTTGTGGGAGAGAGAGATAGATATACATACATACTGGTATACAAAAGAAAAGGAAGTATGCAGTCATCAAAAATATGTACTGAAGCATGAACAAGACATAGGGTTTTCATGACTGTAAACCATTGTTCAGCATCTTTATATAGGTATATCTATACATATAATAAATTTGTAACGGTCAAATTTCTGTACAATGAAAAAAAAATCTAAAAACCGAGTCAGGGGGATGTAAGAAGTGATATAGAACTAATTTTGATTTTTTTAAATTTCTTGTTTCTCTGTTTGTACAAATCTCCGAAACGACTGGACCGATCTACATGAAATTTTGTATGGTGGTAGCTTATATCCCTGGTCAACATATAGGATACTTTTGATCCCGAAAAATTAAAGAGTTCCCGTGGGATAGTTAAAAAACCACACCACGCGGGCATCGGAACGGGTAGAAGTTATCGTTTATAATTTATATGGCAAAACAACGTTTGCCGGGTCAGCTAGTATATATATATATAAAGAAAGTCGTTTTAGATACGCTATTTATAATTCAAGAACGAGGGACCCACTCAAATAAACACAAACAATTGTGTGTGTGTAAAGTTCACACGCATTACCAGTAAAAGTTCAAATAATATTATAATAACGCCCATGACCGTCCCAATGCTGGGCTCGGGCCAGAGAGAATATATTCAAAAATTGTTCTTTAACTTTTATTAATATAAATGTAAATTCCATTTTTTTTTTTGAGGCGAGGGAAAATGACTAACCGATTTACGCACTCTCTGGGCCGTCACTAGGAAACGGCACGAATCCACGGGGGGCGGTAACGCTAGCAATTGTATGCTTTATTTGCGTTCCGTCCGCTATGGACTACACAGAGGAGTGTGGAGACTCCGAGTGATGCCGCACGGGCGAGCAACCTCAATACACACTAAAAACCCCCTCCTCCCTGACGACCCTGCGCTATTGTGTGTTGGAAAGACTGAGATATAGAACATAGTTACGCAACAGTCGAAAATGTAAATTCCTTTAGCCAACATCCGTCAACATATTATAATTAAAAATAAACTTCTTAAGTATCACTTGTCACATTCGTATCTCATTTTCTAGCAAGCTTAGTCCTATAGATTTATATGTTTATCTCTTTTTAGTCTCGCTTTATCGTTTCATCGAGTTTCAAATCACAACGATTCTAAAGAAGTTTCAATTCAAAAATCATCAAAATCCTGGAATGCGAATACAGAGACACCTACCGGGTCTATTTATGTATCCAAACCATTCTCGAATCCACTTGAACACAGACAAAAATAATCATCAAAATCGGTTAACGGTTTAGGAGTTGTAACAGAAGAACTACACAAATATAAATAGATATAACTGCACAGCAGTATATCACCCTTAACGTTTCCGCCAAAAACATAAACCGCATGTCGAAAATTGTGGCGAAAGAGCGTGAATCAAAGACAAAATTGTTGTTTTTGTCCATCATAAGTATATACAAACAAACAAAACTCCTTCAATCAAGTTCGGCGGCCACGAAGCTTGTTCAATATAATAATTAAAGACTCGAGACTGCTACAAAGGGACCCAAAAACAAATTGACAATGAGCTCGTTAAAGATTTTCTCCATGGCTACTTTCTTCTTGTATCTTAACGTATAATAATTTTTATTTAAATACACAAAATTTGTTGCAGTGAATGCTATTATTATTCGCATGTAAGTATATGTAATTTATATTATTACTAGAGTTTACCCCGCGGCTGCGCCGCGGGTTAACCTCTAGTGCCTGTTTCTTGTTTATAGAGCAAGTACTAAAGGTTATATTATATTACATTTTTTATGCATTTGCCCACGGAAGATTCACTTCATTTTATATCGCTAATTATACCATCCCCCGTCTATCTGTCAACAAAATAAATTACAAAACTTGACCAAAAAGGCCAAAATGACCAAAAAGGCCAAAATGACCAAATAGGCCAAAATTACCAAAAAGGCCAAAATGAAAATTATCCCTTGTCCATCCTCAATATTTAATTTACATACGTACCGAATTTCAGCCAAATCGGTCCAGTAGTTTTTCCGTAAAAGCATAACAAACAAACAGACAAATATCATTTTATCCCGGAAACTATCCCAGTTTTCGGTGTAAAAAGTATCCTATGTTCATCCTCGGTATCGAAAATATACATATGCTGAGTTTCAGCCAAATCGGTCCAGTAGTTTTTCCGTGAAAATGGAACAGACATACAGACAGACAGACAGAGTTACTTTCGCATTTATAATATTAATAGGGATAATCTGTGTAATTATGTATGTTTTTATTAGTTTATTGTTGTAATAATTTTGTTTTTTCTTCGATTACGATTGAATTAGTTTCAATTTAATTGAAACACCAAATATAATTATAATTTCTTGTAATATCTCCTTGGACACCTGGTTGTCTGGAAGAGATCGATAAACGATAAGGCCGCCCATTGTTCTAATTGAAATATGTTTATATTAAATATCTAGGTTTAAGTTATGGTGAACAATACAGAGTTTTCATTCATTAATTCATTCAATAATTTTGGTATAAGGATATTTAGAATTAAATATTTAAAAAAACTTCGTTTAAAAAAACCGACTTCAAAAACTAAAAATTATACATACATACATACATACATAACTTCACGCCAGGTCCCTTGCGGGGTAGGCACGAACAACAGAGCGCCACACAGGCCCATTCTTACACACCTCACTTGCTTCTTTGACATTCATAGCTCTTGTCATGCACGCTCGTCTGTTCTTAAGGCTCCTGACATCACCTTCTGCTAATACACGATCAATTTGATCATGGAAGGTGTGTCGTGGCCTTCCGCGACTTCTTCATCCATCCACTTTTGCATTGTATATCTGTTTAGTTCTTCCATCATACATTCTTTCCACATGCCCGAACCACCGGAGCATTCCTTTCCTTACCTTTCTACCTAAAAATTATAAAACATCTTAAAGTCGGTGCTTAGTAATTTTCAAAATATAGTCATTTTTATGATTTACTTTGCACCGACTTCACCGACTTCTTTTAAGACAGGGTGTACTTACATTATTGGACTTTTAGTAAGAATCCCTAATTTTTTGAAAATATAATATAGCCTATTGCCTCGATAAATGTACTATCCAAAACTGAAATAATTTTTCAAATCGGACCAGCGGTTCCTGAGATTAGCGCGTTTAAACAAACAAACAAACTTTTCACCTTTATAATATTAGTATATATAAAATTCTCGTGTCACAGTTTTCGTTGCCATACTCCTCCGGCTTGACCGATTTTGATGAAATTTTTTGTGCTTATCCGGTATCTATGAGAATCGGCCAACATCTATTTTTCATCCCCCTAAATGTTAGGGGTAGTCCACCCCTAAATTTTTTATTTTATTTTTTAGACAAAATTTTTAATTTCTATTTTTTTATGATACAACATACAAAAATACATACAACCCTAGATTTTCAACCCTCTACGATCAACCCCTATTTTTTACTGGGCAGGACGACGTCTGCCGGGACAGCTAGTATTAGTATAGATTCGATACTACCTTTTAGCTACATATTTAGAAAAATATCTAAAACGTAACTGAAAAATCAATTTTCGAAAAATTTTGTAACAATCGTGACTAAGAAACTATATTTCAAAACTAGCTGTGCTTGCGATTTCGTCCGCGTGGAATTCTTTTTCGCGGAACTCTAATTTTAAAAGTAGCCTATGTTACTCGTTATAACATCAGCTATTTGCCAGTGAAAGTCCCGTTGAAATTGATCCAGCTGTTTCAGATTATCAGATTATCAGGATTAGCAGGAACATCCAGACAAAATCTAAAAATTGCATTTTCAGAATCTTCTGGTCCGATTAATGATGTTTTTCGCATTTTTATTTCGACATTGCAAACAGACACTTCAATTTTATTTATCTATATAGATATACTTCAAAGTCAGTGATAAGGTACCTTATTTTAAAATTATAACTTCATCATTTAAAAAACAATTTCAAAAAATTTCAAGGGTGGCAAAATATAATAAATAATATTTACTTACCAATTAGAATAATATAAATCCAAAGTAGTTATTTGAAACGCTCAAAACAGTACACAACTCGTATTAAAACTATCACAAAACACATAAAAAACAAATTCTCTAACATTAAAGAACTCAAAGAAATAATGGTTCAAAAATGATGTTGAATGTTATTTAAATAACTTAATAAATAAATTTTAAATATTCAGCAACTGCTTTTAAAATGATTAAGCATAGTATCACTATTATTAACACATAACATAATAGTTCACATTATAAGTTAAAAAAGTATCTTTATTTCACATCAACTTATTAAGTTTATTCCGACGTGACAGTTAAGTGAAACTTAACGAACGCTTAGTTCGTTATGCATAAATAGACGTACGTCCTTCAGATAAAACGTTGTAGAACTAATTTTGCATTTATTTCGTGGTTCTAAACTGGTTATTTCTCTGTGGGTATCTATTGTGTATAAAAATAATGTCTGTTTCCTCTTTAAGTGATAAGGCGTGATGATAAATGGCTCCCAGGACGTCCGCGGCGATAAACAGTGACCGGTCAATTCTGACCGCGCGTTTTACGCACGCTTATGACTTATTAATATTGCAGTATTAAGGCCTATTTAACCGACTTTCAAAAGGAGGAGGTTCTCAGTACAATTGTATGTTTTTTCTGAAGACAGAATGAAAACAAGTATATTTTTAGGACGTATTTAGGGTTTTTTTTTATTGCAGACTTTCAGGAGACAGACAGACGGCTCACTGGATTCAAAGCAATTACTATCGCCTATGGACATTTGCAACACCAAAGGTGCAACAATTGCGCTGCTGCTCTCTCAAGGGAGACTGAAAACTGGTCACTAATGCCGCAACACAACTCAAGCTCGTTATAGCGATATACTTTAGACCAGGGGTGGTAGCCATCCGGTCGGGCAAAAGCCCTGCCTAGCTGTGGGTTGTTTCGGTATCTAGGGTCTCAGTAGCTTGGGATTTGCATTGGTTGATATGTCAATCAAACAGTCACTCAATTAGGCTAAACAATTATATATGCATAGATAAAGGATTGTTTCACATTTGACTTTATTTATTAGAACGAAGAAAGAATTAAATTTCCTGCGGCCTGTCGTAAGAGCCGACAAAATAACCCACAGCTATTTGGTAGGGCATTGGCCCGTTTGGATGCCTACCATCGCTGGTCGACACATGAGCTGTGTTCCAGAATCAGTGGGCAGGTTCCAGTACCCTTAAGAAAGCAGCAGCGCATTTGTGACATCTCAGGTGCTGCAAATCTTCATGGGTGGTGGTAATCACTTGCTGAACTCATGCAATAAAAAAGACAGAACAGTTAGACAACGAATATTTTTTTATTATTAACAACTCTACGGACTCTAGTTCCGTACCCCTTTTTTGCAATTAAATTTAAGAAAAAGTTTGGAAGTTGTACACGCTTATTTGTTATTGTGTGTGATATTTAATGGATGTATTTTTTTCATGGTAGTACAGGTTTGCGTTTGACCACTGTCTCACCTGATGTTGAGTGATGACGCAAGATATAGCACGCTTATCTAGAAGATACCTATTCACTCGTGACTTGAAGACTTCAAGATTTGTATTTGTCAGGAAATACAGACTCCGGCAAATTATGCCACTCTTCGGCAGTGCACACCAGAAAAAATGAAGCAAAACGCTTGGTTCTGACTGGTGGTGTTTCCACCATGTAACGGTGGCGCAAACCGGTCCGTCTGGTTGTCCGATGGTAAAAAGGGGATGGAGGAATCAGCTCGTGCAATTCTAAGCAACACTCCCCAAAATGTATCCGATGTATGTTTGTATTGTGGTTTACCTTAAGAATAACTTATTATATTAATTTATTATAATTTTAATACTAAACTTATACAAATGCAGAGTGTATCTGTGACGACTGATAATTTGAAGTCAAGGTGAAGTCAATGTCTAAGGTACCCCACACCATCTCATTCAGATGACATAATCTTGATTCCTGCAGTAGACGTTCAGTGCTGGTTAGGAATTATTTCTGACCTAAGTGCACACAGTTATAATATATTTGTTAGAATTAAGTATAAAGTGTACAACAACACTGAAACAAATATTAAATACAATAAAAATAATAATATAATAAATAAAACAAAAAAAAATATTCGATAAGTCATGTCATGTCACTAACTTTAGCTTGAATGTCATTCAAAATGAATATATAAACATAAATATACAACTTTCAAATAAAATATGTTGAACCCACAAATAACTCTATTGTTATTAAAATCATGAACATTTATATAAGTTTATAAATTTTAAAAATTTCATTTCGCTAGACGTCCCTGGGCTGTAAAATCCAAACATTAAGCACAATAGAAGAATCTACAAGCTCATAAATATACAATTGGCTTGCTAGTTACACATCTGAATCACGTCTGGGAATCTCCCGAAAGGCATTTGACAGAAATACGAAACACGCTGGAAATTTGCGTAACAAAACATTTACGCACGTATACACCTCGTTACGGTGGAAAGAAAACTACGGATTTGAACCTAACAAATGGCATAAACGAACCAACAAACCCTAACCCCTTGGGGACGGCTGTCAATATTATTGACGGTGTCGCGAGAAATATTGAGTTTGTAGTCATATTACATACCGCGTCATATATGTATATACTCGTAGAACAATACTCAAATAGAAATACATATCATAATTTAAGCGGATAGCCCGCCGAAATAAAAAAATGTTCTTGAGCTGCCTGCTGCAATTGCGTACTAGGCTGACCCCCTCGAATTCATCCAGCGTCGCGTTGTTCTTGTAGTCGATGATCCCGTGCTTACTGATGGTTTTTTATTTAATTGTAGTATAGATTCGAGTTTGACCACGGTGTCCCCCGTTGTCAGGCGGTAAAATACGCAAAGAGACGCAAAGTCTCTTCGAAGACTAAGCGATTCTAAACCGCCTGTTAGTATGGGATCTTCGACGATACGAACAGTGCGACGCTGGATGGAGTCGAGGGGGTCAGTCTGCTAAGCAGGTAATCCGGCCCATAGATGTGAGCAGTAGTCTATGCGGCCTAATTTACGCTTTAGCGGTTTTCACAGATTTTTGATATTTATTTTGTAATTACAGACAAAACCCTTTAATGTTATTTTATGAGTATAGATTACATGTTTGAATGTAACATATGAATATATTGAAATTCAAATAACGCTGTATCAGTTATAAAATAAACACACACGACTGATTCCAAAACTTGCCACGTCCAGTTAACATCAAGCTGCTAGGGATATTTTAATTTTAATAAAACTTGAGCATCGTCACGAGCGAGTTATTTGTCAACCTTCCTTACTTTTGCTGGCACAAAATCATACAGTCTCACTTTACGCTACTACAACAGTGTTGGCGACAATCGAAATTCTACTTTTGGATGACCACGCTAAAACTTATTTTCGCTTGGTAATCTTCGTCAGCGCTAGGATGAAGTATGAAATCTCAATGGAGGACTACTGTTGGATTTAAGCTTTTCTCTATAAAGTAATAAAGGTGTGTTTTATTTGAATAAGGAGAGATTATACTTGGGATTTGGACGCCGAAACACGTAGGTGTGCCATCGCTCATGTGACAAATTTCTACGTTTGCCTTAACGCGACCCGCCGTGTTTAGAATATTATGTATGAAATGGGGGTCTTCTTGTTCATATTGATTTGCATAAAGAAAAGTCATCCCCTTTCTTTTCAAATTTGCTGTTAAATAAAATAAATCCTCACGCTTCGTTTCCCAGAGGAGTTGGTGAAAGTACGTTTGACAATATTATGTTTGGAGATGGTATTGCTTTATAAGCTTAATCGCATTTAGAAGCGGTGGATTTATCAGTTAGGTTTAAAAATATTTTTGCATAAACGTATCATGCTGATCGGTTAGGAAGCTAAGACGGTATTGATGATGAATTAAAATTAAGCTTATATATAAATAATTTAATAAAATTGGTCTTAAAATATGTCACTTTTTTGCATAGTCATGGACAGTTATGAACTGTACTCATCACAGTTACAATAGATATTGCATTGCTATTAAATATTCAAAATGCATACCTGCCTACAATAGACCTAGTAATGCTGCATGAATGAGTCATAGAAAATTTTATGTCGACGTTTAATCAAAATTCTGTAAAATTTACCGCCCATTAGAAGAAACAGAAACTGCAGAAGCTATTGCAATCTGAAAGAGAACACGTTAAGTTTTAAATTATACCTGAACTCTGTTAAGACTAAAAATAATATACTAACTAAGCTTAGTCTATGTTTTGCTATAAGCGGGTTGAAGATCAACAATATTAATCGTATCCGTGATCATACTAATCCAGCATAAAATTAATAAAGGAAGACACTTGAGGTATAGGTTGAATAGTAATTATTGATCTCCAAGTAGTATTGTTCTTTATTACTAATGCTATTAATACGAATCTTAAAGTTGTATCTTCTCAGCCCCTTAATATAAAGAAATTAAATAATTTGAAAATTTAAGATATTATCCTGTTCCGTGCAGGAACGGAAAAATAATACTAATTCCTGCGGCCAGGCTGCCTGTCATAAAAGGCGACAAAACTACCCACAGCCAGGTGGTAGGGTATTTGCTGGACTGAATGGCTACCACCCCTGGTCTTAAGTATGCCGCCATATTTTTTTTGTGTTCCGGCATCAGTGGTCCGTTTCCAGTTTCACCTCTGGTGTTACTAGTGTCCACTTTCCATCACAGTGGGGCCGTTTATGGCCTGTCTGCTGTGCTTCAGTAATAAAAAAATAGACATCCTCTTTTAATATCTAAAATTTTCATTGGAATTCGAAATTAACAATTTCAAAAGGACAAACCAAGATTCTAAAAGCATTATCTATGCGTAGGCATCTCATAAATGGCAATATTGACTCAAAGTTTTGAATTTATTCTCAAATCACATACATTTATTTCATTGGTACACCGGATAAGGTTATAAATTAGAAACTTGGCAATTGCAAGGAATGATATATAAAGACGGTCGCTTAACAAATTCGTGAGAACAGCTGAAAATCTTCCTAAGCCAAACATTTATTTTAAGGAAGAAATACCCAAAAACAAAGCAAGCGATAAATCAGAGTTGTGCCAACTCAGGGCGTCGAAGGGTCCGTCCATGGCCGTAACTCACAGCACGTACAATTTCACCGACAATTTATTCGACATGAACTGTACTTGTCAATCGCTGACGTTTCGGGCTACCGTGGAATAATAAGAGAAATAGAAGACTAGAATAAAAAAATAATTTCCGTTTACTGTGTCTTGGTCTTATTGAGTATGCACTGTTTGCTACAACTCCATTAATTCTTGAAAAAGTAATTCTGTATAAAACTTATAAAAAAAGAACTTGAGCTATAAATATAATAAGAAATATAAAGAAAATCAATTTTAAATTAGACGTGTTGCTGGGGAGCTTCTTGGCGCTTCTTCTCCTTAACAGCATAAATTACACGTTGCGAAGCGGTGTATCTTAGGAAGTAAAATTAAATTTTTACTTATATACACTTCAAAAAGTGTTCTCCAGTCGAACTTATTTGGAATAAAAAGTTTTGAATTTGAATTTGAAGAAAGATGTCTGACAAAATGAAAATCTAAATAATCTAAATAAAAATTCGGGTATATTATATTTTTCGCAACACTCGAAAAATATTCGATACAGATCTATTTGAACTCTTTATACAAAAATTCAGCTTTCGTCTTTATGTGGCCGCTGAATTCGAAATAATAGTCGCTCAATAGACTTGAAATTTGCGTTACATTTAATTTTAATTATTTTTGTTCTACGTTTAATAATTCGGCTTTTGTATGTTTCTGTCTGTAAAATTCAAATAGTAATCCAGGAATTGATTTCTTTTATCTATAGTAATATTAGAAAATTGTAAGTGTACTGTTTTGTGTTTTTTTTTATATTTTCGTATTTGTATGTCGGCCGATTTCGATGCGGTTTTCATTGTCCAAAAGCAAATTCCCGGACTTAAGTTCTGCTGTAGTTTTGATGTCGGGAATTCCGCGAGAATTTTCTTGGGAGCGGTTTAAAGTGGTCAGATCGAAAAAAAACTGATGTCAATTTTCACTGATTCAAATTCTCTGTGTTAAACGTGCGCGTGCGTGATTTTCGCTACCCATCCAAAGTGAACGAAGTCGCGGTTAATCCTAGTAACTAATATCATACCCCAGCGAATGGTCGGGTTTAACTATTATACATAAGCATATAAAGGGTGCTAATTTTAACCATTATATAGCGGGTTATCAAATTTTATTTTAAAGCATTAACAAACGACAAGACGTCTCCTGTTTGCGCAAGTCACTGCAAGACCACCCACTCGTAACCCATTCACGCCCATATCTAAATAATTAATTTGTTTTACATACAATGCAATGGCGTTCACAATATCTTTTGACGGCATAAGAACAAGCGCGACATATTAATATATTTCCAGGATGGAAATATCTTTCGGTGCACCAGAATGTAATTTACATAAAGGTGGATATTTTTGTAAAACAGTATTTCTGGAAGCTGCAGTGAAGGTAGAAAGTAAACGGAGTGCTTATTCCGAGTTTTTTACTAATCGATCATGTTCAAGTTAACGCAATTTTGTACGGCATGATTTATGTATAGGCAAGTCATTCCCATACAAAATTGCGTTAACTTGAAAGTAATCGAGTAGTAAAAAAATCACACTCAGCACACAGATCGGAAGTCGTAAATCGGCCGCTTTCACGCTTAGTGAGATTGACACAGGTCTAGATATACTGGTATATGTAAGAGATAGCATAAAATTCCACTATACGTTACTATTCGTCATAGTCTAATTACAAATCTGCGAAAGCGCATTAATTCCCCATATTTCTATATAAACCGCAAAGAATATAATTTCGGAGACAAGATATGGATATAAAGTCTCGCACGAATGTAAGGGTGGGCGCTACTAATCAGTGATACAATATGTGTGTATATTATTGACCCTGATAAACGTATAGTATAACTAACTCTGTTGGTTCAGCTACACAAAATGTGTCTTGAATTCTGGACCAAGACTAGAACACGCCTCTCTTCTCTTATGCAGATTCTTGTTACAAGCTTGAAGTCACACAGATCAGCTTCTTCTGTAAGGTACAGTCATCATTCATTCATCGATATTAGCACATCTATCTTGACACTTCGATCCTCTTCTATCCGTTCTACGTCTACAATTGTATTTCTCCTATCATGTGGAGCCCGTCCATAAGATTCTCGATTTCAAGATTCAGGCGCTCCAGGTACATAATCTCCTCGTACAGCCCAAAATCCAACGTGTAGTAGAATTAGAAAGTAATGTATTCTTTTATAACAATAAAAATATTTCTTGGCATTTCTTCACTTCACATAGCCTATATTCGTAAGGTATTATTTTCTTATAACATTTGTTAAGATTTTATTCAGCACTGAACAGTTGTTGTCAATCGCTGACATTTCGTATTGTAGGAATAAAAGATGGAGGTAAAGTGCTCGAGAGAGCGGAGTGTTCAAATATTTTGGTCACGTTCTACCGAATTCTAGCAGCGAGCGGCGCAATCTTCGGGGAGAGAATAACATTCACCGATAGCATGGGTGAATCTCGAATAATTCAACGCATACGATGCTGGTACTGGATGACGATTATGAGACAGTTAAAAATTTATAATGTCATCTTACTTACCGGTTGTAAAATATTGATCAGCTTTGTTCGAAGTACATACTTTTTTTAACAGACCATAAACATCCCACTACTGGGCTTGGTTTATAGAAGAACGGCTAGAACACCCGCCACGCCAAGACATCTTGGTACGTTTGATACATCGGTTAACTCAATGTGCTGGTTTCATCGTGATGTTTTCCTTCACTGTTGTTAGAGCATGGTAATTGTAACAACATTCATATTAAGTCAGAAAACTGTCTGTGTTTTGCGCTAGTACGAGTTGTTTTTACGTACCTACTTTTTGTAAAAATATTTTACAAAAGCATTGATTTATTTATGCGCTGTTTATAGTTGTATTTAACACTATTTATATCCGAGCAAGAACAGAAAAAGCATACTAATTGGTACGACTTAGCGGTCCAGAATGGTAGGGAATTTGCCCGTCTGGATTGACCACTATCTCTGATCCGGAATTTGGTGTCAAAGCAGCTTCCATTCCAGTCCCCCTGGTCTATTGATGTTTAAATAGCAAATTATATCTAAGATATATCTAAGAATTGATTTTTTATTTTTCGTAATATTTTATTACTTAATATCATAATTACGTATACTTTTTTTTTTTTAGTTAATTTAATTCCGATATCTTTTATAGTTTATTTGATCTCCTTATATATAAGTGGCACATGTCATTTTACTTACCTGAGGGCAGTTATTAATTAACGTAATTTGTAATTTGTGGTTTGTATTTCATAGTTGTTTAGTTTGTTGAATAATTTAAATGTTAGTGATTTAGTTATAGGTATTTTTATTATTATTTAGTTTTTTGTTGTTTTGTTAGACTATCTTACTGTATAATTGTTATATATATATTGTTTTTCGAATGTACTAGGTTATCTACAAAGTGGGTCTTGGGATATATGAGGTCATGGAGGTGGGCACTGAAAACCAGTGTTGTGTCGAAACATGTTTCGGCACAGCGAAAGACTGAGTGCCAACCTCATTTCACATATTGCGGCTTTCTTTTATTGTCATTTTCTTTATATGTATGTAATGTGTAAGTCGCAATTTGAAATAAATATTTTTTCTTTCTTTTCTTTCTTTCTTTCAAATTAAACTGTTTTAAAAGTAGGTTGATAGAAAGGTATTTTAATGCCAAATCCCTCCCAATATCACCATTTTTTTAGAGTTTTGAATACTCGTACATGGGAAACATACCAAATTTTAATGTCTTGGTGTTCTTCTTCAGATATGGGTTTTATAACGGATGATCATCTCACTCACATCTCACTTTGGTAGCCCGTCTGGAGTCCAATTCTGCTAATACTATCTCTTTAAAATCGCCAGAGAGTATCGTTATTCCAACGGCTGCCCGTGGTACGCCACTGTCTTTATCACTATTTATAACAGTAAAATCGCGAAATAAATGTTTGAATTTTGGTACCTTTTCAGTAATAAATTCGGCTAGTGATAATACCAATTTTTTAACTATATTGTGGATTGAGTAGAGATCGTATTTTGGACACTATTGCAATAGAATAGTACTTTCTTTGCAACACTAAGATACTAAAATAGCAGAATTGGGCCCCTGATGTTGCAAATGTCTATAGGCGACGGTAACCACTTCCCATCAGGGGGTTTTTACTCTGTCTGCGTTTAGAAGGAAGGCTAATAATATAAAACGTCATACAGTTTTTTTAAACAACTCTAAGGACTCCAGTTCCGTACCCTTTTTTACAATGTGACATTTAACGAATGTATGTTTGTTTCGTGTACCTTAAGAATATTTTAATAAAATAATTTCTTCTAATTTTAATACTAAACTTATACTAATTTAGAATGTATGTAGAATGTACCAACATGCTGGTGTTGTGAGAAAGTGCATGTGCAGTGTGTGCCTTATGATGTCTATACCTATATATATATTAGGGTGATCCAAAAAAACATTTTTTTTCCAAACAGGCTCAAAAGTTTCTTTTGGATGTAAAAAAAATATGTGAAAAGATGAGCCCATAATATTAATATTAAGATAGTCCTCATCGCATTTTTTTAATTCTTAAGTCTTATAGGAATAAAAAAATGCGATGAGGACTATCTTAATATTAATATTATGGGCTCATCTTTTCACATAAATTTTTTTACACCCAAAAGAAACTTTTGAGCCTGTTTGGAAAAAAAAAAATTTTTTGGATCACCCTAATATATATATTAACGTAACTAGTGCCGTGTGTGTCGTTTTTCGCGTTTCTGTGTCTAACGTCATACAGTAAAATAAACAAGTAAGAAATGCCAACGAAATGTCAGAGATAGAGTATCACACGGAGAACTTATTCAGACCATCACGTACAAACGCAGCTGTATACTCTCATTGAGTGAAATATCTCAGAATGAAAGAGAATTTGCGTCGGAGCGAAACAAATTGTTATTCAAAGTGGATTTCGGATAGTTGTCAGCTGATTTGCAAATTGAATTTATTTATCTTACAAATTTATGTTCTAGCAGATGTGCCAGTATTGTCGGCAATAAAGACTGCCCTCTTTGGCTAAATTTATTATGTGATGTGCATTCAAATCTTGCTAGTGGTCCAGTGGTCAATATTCGACCATAATAATTAATTTAAATTATAATTTTGAACATTATTAAGGTTCTGTTGTCAAAGACAGATATACAATGCAAAAGTGGATGGATGCAGAAGTCGCGGAAGGCCACGACACACCTTCCATGATCAAATTGATCGTGTACTAGCAGAAGGTGATGTCAGGAGCCTTAAGAACAGACGAGCGTGCATGACAAGAACTATGAATGTCAAAGAAGCAAGTGAGGTGTGTAAGAATAAGCCTAAATGGCGCTCTGTTGTTCGTGCCTACCCCGCAAGGGACCTGGCGTGAAGTTATGTATGTATGTTGTCAAAGACTACACATCTATAATCACAGATTTCGCCAAGGCTGCACTGTTAATTTGTCTTGAACAATAAACAAAAGAGTATATATGCGTGTGTGTCAAATATATGGTAGTGTGTGTAATGTTTTTTTATTGATTTGATGTAATTTTTATGCATAATTAAAAAAAATAGCATTCTGCACTCCTGTATAAACTATAAGTGTGCGGAATTTCATACTCCTCCGTCCACGCAATTTTCGCGCATTTTTATAATGTTTATTCCGAGAGTTTTTGGCGGGAACTGAAAGGAGACGTTGTGCTGTGCAGTTTTATTTTCTAAAAATGTGTATAATTACTCTAAAATGAACAATAGTTGCAGGATATTGATAGTTTTTCAGTAGACATTATGTGTTTTTGTGAGAAATGTGAACTGTATAGTCAGATGTGATCTTTCGAGTTTTCACAAGAACTCCATTGAATGGCGTCGGTTGTAGACTGCAATACAACTGCGCTACTATACGAAGACCTATTAATTAACATGTTTCCGACTGAAAGACTTTGATTCTATGGTCATGAATAAATTAATAAATAAATAAATAATGTTTATTCCGAGTTTGTGCGATGCGAATAAAAATGTGAAAAAACCAGAATTCGAATTTAAATTTTAGTATTGTTAGCTGTCTGTTAGAGCATGCCGTGAAAACTGCTGCACAGATTCTGAATCAATAATGATACCTAATATTCCTATAAATGATGGTTTTTTTATGTATGCATAATCAAATTAAATCAAATCATTTATTTGCTTAACAAGATAATTGTATAGGTTTATGTTGTTTAGGATGGAGCACGATACCTATAAGATACCTATTCACTCAGAATAGAAGAATATTACGGGTATTTTTAGTATCTATCACCGCGCCTTGGCAATTCACTGTCTACCTGTTTGCAAGCTTCAGCCAGTAAAAAATGTGTGTGTGCGCTGTTCATACGCAGTAGAAGTGAAACTTCAGAGAATACACTCACAGATAATTATTCTCTACTTTTATTAATCTGTACTCTGTACATATAATAAAACTGTAGAGGTCGAATTACTGTTCAATGAAAAAAATGCTAAAACCGAAATCAGGGGGATGTAAGAAGTGAAACAGGACTATTTTTTTTGTTTTTTTTTGTTTCTCTATTTGTCTGTTTGTCTGTCTGTTTGTACCGGCTAATCTCCGAAACGACTGGACCGATTCAAATGAAATTTTGTGTGGTGGTAGCTTATATCCCTGATCAAGATATAGGATACTTTTGATCCCGAAAAAATTATGAATTCCCGTGGGATAGTTAAGAAAACTTTCCACGCGGACGAAGTCGCGGGCAGAGCTAGTATAAAATATAATTTCTTTGGCCTACATCTATCGACATATTATAATTCAAAATGAACTTCTTAAGTATCACTTTAATGTTTCAGTTTTAAAAATATTATATCAGTTTTATTTCGGTCCAAATTGGACCTATGTATTAGTCATCGGTCTTATTGACTCTGTAATGTGATACCCAATATAAAACTCGTACCTCATTCTCTTGAAGGCTTAGTCCTATACAATATTTATCCCTTTTGGTGTTGCTTTTTCGTTTCATCGAGTTTCAAATCACAACGATTATAAAATTTCACTTAAAAAATAAAATAATTTCTAGACATAGCCAAATATTTATAAATGCGAGATCGCAAAATAGTGAACCAGTCTGGAACATTCGGCAATCGGTCGAAAAAAATGTGCCCGAAAATCATTTTGCTAAAAGAGAATATTATATTTTCAATATGGAAGACGTGTCCTATTATATTGAAATTGTACTTATTGTCATATGTGACGTATGAAATCGTAATACTTTTGACGGTGAGCCCTTTCATTTTATTGGAATTAAAGCAAAGTAATAGCCAGATACTATGCAAGCAGCAGCATCATTAGATAGATAAGATTTGTGAGTGCAAGTGTAAGAAATAATTTTTTGTAATAATTTTGTATGCCCGTCAAAGTTGGAATATAAAAACATACAGTAGCTTAGTGGCTAGCGTACGCGTCCGAAACTAGCCGGAAAGCACCCAACACTTAGGCATCTGTTTACCTTCACGCGTTGACGATGAAGAAAAATATCGTGATGAAACGTGCACATCGAGTTAACCGATGTGTTAAACCTACCAATCCACTTAAGACCATGGTTTCTTAACGTTCATTCGGCGAATGAAAAATCAGCTCTAAGTAAAACAAATTCGATTCATATTGCTTTAAATATTCTAATCTATTTCGAAAACAGAACACAAACCGCTAAAATCATGCATCGAAATTCAAAACAACTCGTTCCAAATTCAAAAGTTTACGTCAAACCAGCCATTCGCATTCTGATTTTTTCAAATCTCACAATATACGACTGTCCAGTGACATATAGAGTGTCCCACAGAGTGGTCGAGGCCAATCCGGGTCCCTGGAGTGGCATGCCGTCACTCGCCGTGGCCGTTTGTCGCCATATGTGATCGTATCAACTCCAATACATCTTACATCTATGTATTCTACAAAGAAATTTCAACTTTAACTCCCCGAGTTAGGATTGGAAATTAGATTGATTGATAATTTATCATACGTTGCGAATTTAATTTTAGAACGTCCTAAGTTTATCGTATCTGTAGAGAAATATAAACTGTAGTGAGATGCTTTTAAGATAGAAATTAATTGGATTTAGGTGATAGAGGGTAAAAGTGTGAGGGGTGAAGTCCCAGAGGTGAGGTGCGACGCAATGCTCATCATTTCCCCATTGTCTCGTTAAACAAAAATCAAAAACAAACACCGCATGCAGGGATTTTGGCGAAAGTTTTCGGAATCATTCGCGATTATTGTGTTTCTGTTCTTTTCGATTGTGCCTTTGGGAGTAATGTGCACAATAATCATTGATATAATACACAGCTGGTACAAATTCATGTATTTTGATAAACCATATTTCTATTATCAAAACGTTTAAATACTTATATACTATACTAGCAAGACGTGTGTACATTCAAGAAGCTATATAGTGACGGACTTTGCGCATGTTATTGAATCGTGCAGTTTGTACTGTTTGCGTCCAGTTATATTTGTACCTGTGTTATACGTGTTTGTATAGTTCTAATAAATTATATAGTAATTCCAACGGCATTTTGATTCGAATCCCGCACTCGTAAAATTATGTAGACAAATGATAAAATTAGTGAATAATCGTCATCTATAAGAAATCCGTCCGTTGACAAATTCACTGTCCGTCGACTCGTAGGCATTTGACGGATTTTATTTCTTAATTCTGTTACTATAACTAAAGGTGCGGTACACCGAGTGAAACCAGGCCATGGGTTCATATATTAGCAACTCAATACCCAGTATTTCGGTTGGCAGCACCTATAAATTGTTAATTCGACTTCCGGTGGGCATGCGATAATTAATTGACCAGATCTGACCTGACAATTATTTACAACCAGTATTTTGTTGCTCAGTGATTAGACTGTATATAAATTTAGGGAGAACTGGTAGTACCTTACATCAATACGGATACTATGAAAGAATGAAGTATCATTAGTAGACATGATAGGGATGTGCCACGGTTTACAATAAATAGATATTAATATATGAAGCAAAAACTATGAACCCCCTTTTACGATAATTGCGTAGACGGAGGCGTATGAAATTTCGCACACAGTTTATATACAGAAGAAGCGACGAATGCTATTTTTTTTTTTTGCAATAATGCATAAATAAAAATCGGTTAAAAAACTTTTAAGTTAAACGGTTTTATTTTATGTGCACTGAAAACTTCAAAATAAATAAATAGTTACTTACCTATCAACCTACGTAGGCGATCTCGGTCATTAATATCTCTGATGGCAGTGGTTGTCATAACATGAACCATGTCAGCGGCCGAAAGGCAGTTCATGAAAGAACACTAACACCAGGGTTTGCTTGGTAGGTAAACTAAGCAGCCCACACTATAACAAGTAGGTATTTTGACCTTCTAGTTCAGAAATATTTTAGTACTAGACAGAATAGCTTTTAGGCATATAAGACTAAAATAAAATCATCTTAGATTTATAATGTTATTGATTTTATTATATTGTATTGTCATCTAAATTAAATGTGTACCAAATTTCAGATCAATCTCACAACGGGAAGGTGCTTAAATTTCAATTTCTAATTTTGACCCAAATAAATATACAAATAAATTCCGTACGGGTCGAGCTAAATAAAACCGTTTAAAAATACATTGAATCAATAAAACAAAATTACACACGGTATTTGACACACACACAGGTATATATACTCTTTTGTTTGTTTATTGTTCAAGTCAAATTAACAGTGTAGCCTTGGCGAGATCTGTGATTATAGCAGTATAGTCTTTGACATTAATTGTTATGGTCAAATTTCGACCACGGGCGACTACTAGTTTACATAAAAGCGCTATTCATGAGTTCTCTATTTATTACTTTTTAATTCATCAAAATTAAAATCAACTTAACTAGCTTAAAAAAATACTATTAAACATCAAAAATGAACTGAACGATAGGTATTACATCTGTGGCATATCGCATCCCCTCCAACCCTTCCTAAAGGGTGGCACATTAGCTTCATACTTTGTGTTGACTACGTCTTTAGTTGTCGATAACCACTTTCTAGTACATGGGTTGAAGACCTGTTTGCCAACATTATATATAACACTAGCGACCCGCCCCGGCTTCGCACGGGTGCAATGCTGATACAAAATTAATTACGGTTATATTATATTATGTATTATACATATAAACCTTCCTCTTGAATCACTCTATCTATTGGAAAAAAACCACATCAAAATTCGTTGGGTAGTTTTAAAGATTTAAGCGCACATAGGGATATAGGGACATAGGGACAGAAAAGGCGACTTTGTTTTATACTATGTAGTGATAATAGCCCATAAATGTCTCACTGCTAGGCTCGGGTCTCCCACTATAGGAGAGCGCACAGTATACCCGTCATGCATGTTCAATGCAACTTGGTAGGTTTGATACATTGGTTATCTCGACGTTTTCTTACACCGTTGTTAGCACGTGATTATTGTTACAATATACACTTCAGAAACTGTTTAAGTGGGGCATGCGTCCTGGCAAAGATTCGAACCCGCGCCCTTTGAGTTTGTGTCGCGTTTGCAAGCCATTACGCTACCACGACTTTCAACGACGATGACCCTTGCAGTAGTAGCCAATAAAATATGCACTATGTACCCCTAACAATTTTGTCTTTCCTGTTCACTTAATAGTACCTTTTATTCAATGTTGCACAGTCCGTTCGTACCGCTTAAGTTAATTTAAAGCCATATTTAAATATTATTAATTGGATGTGATTAAATATTTATCGAAACGATGGCGTATTTGAAATCGAAGAGCTTGTATCGACAGCCCGTAATAGACGGCCATTAGACAAACTTGGTCAAGTATTCAAGATTGGATTTTAATTAATATTATTGTGGTATCGAGTCATGGTAGCTTATTGACTGCGGTACCCCTGTCTTATTGCTTTGCTATGGGTCAGAATCCTGACCGAAAATACTTTAACGCTGTATGTATGATGAAGAGCTTAATTGGTTCCGTCAGTGAAATATGTGCGATTACCTACGTTAGGTCTAAATTAGTGAAATCAGTTCCATCAATCAATATCTTTATTTGTAGTTTCTACAGGTGCTATGCAATTGTAGCTGCACAGTACGTTATACTACATAGTGGGGCACAAAAACGAATCGCAACGGACAAGTGGAAAAATGAATCGCAACGGACAAGTGGGAAAACGAATCGCAACGGACAAGTGGAAAAACGAATCGCAACGGACAAGTGGGAAAACGAATCGCAACGGACAAGTGGAAAATCTTCAATTGATAAGTGACAAAATGAATCGCAACGGACAAGTGGAAAATCTTCAATTGATAAGTGACAAAATGAATCGCAACAAAATTTCAACTTGAAGTGTTACGGGCAGATTATTAATGTACTTGTCCAATTTGAAAACATAACATATAAGTGTTCTTTTATTTTAAAAATTTAATTAAAATGCCGTCGATAGAAAAGGCTCTTTATTTGTATCTTGGTATTAATCCTTATCAAAATAAATTACTTCATATTCAAGACTGCTTCAATACCTTTATATAACTTTTTGAATTATTCAATTCGGACATTCCATTCGAAAGATATCACGAGTTTAAAAATGTAAGAATTAGTGACGGTGATCATGTGACTGTGACATCTTTTCGTGAGCCAAAACTCCGTAAGACCCCCTCTATATAGAAGTTTCACTTCAAAAAAATTAAACGAAAATAAATACATAAATATTCTAATTTAAAAAGATGATAATTAAGCTTTGGTAATATATAAAGTAATCAATGTCAAGAGAAAAAAATAACAAATAGGTTAATGATTTACAAAATTAGAATAATAAGTTTGCATGATACATTCGTACATATATGCTACTAGAACAGTCGCACCACTCGCCGGCGATTAGGAGTTCATCCACACTTCCTAGAAACTTGGAAGTCCACGGCGTGGCGGACGCTCCTACATGCCATATGTGTCCAAGTTATGGAATGAACTCCCTCCCGCAGTTTTCTCAGAGCGCTACAATATGGGACCTTCAAAAAGGGCGTGAATAGATCACCTAAAGTCTCAAGAGATAGGCAACGCGTCGGCTCCCTTAGTGTTGCAGATGTCCATGGGCAACGGTAGCCACCTATCACCAGGTGGTCTGTTTCCGTTACCAGTGTGCCTATTAGCAAACATAAAAAAATCTGAGTAGTAAATCAGTGTTTTTCTTTTTTTAATTTATTATTTATCAAGGCAACAAAATAATTACAATTCGTCGATTTTATACATAGCAAAGAAAACCTCTGGGGTTTATATTAATGCTATGGGTATCTACGTCTGTAGCATTTAACAATTATAACATTACGTTTCGTTCTTTTTTTATTATTGCAGGAGGTCAGCAGACAGGCAGACGGCCCACTTGATGGAGAGCGGTTACCATCGCCTATGGACATTTGCAACACCAAAGATGCTACAAATGCGCTGCTGCCCTCTTAAAGGAAACTGGAACCTGGTCCACTAATGCCGGAACACAACTCAAGGTTGTTATGGCGACATACTTTAGACCAGGGGTGGTAGCCATCCAGTCGGGCAAATGCCCTACCACCAGGCTGTGGGTTGTTTTGTCGCCTCTTACGACAGGCCGCCCGGCCGCAGGTAATTGTATTCTTTCTCCGTTCCTGCACGGAGCAAAATAAATAGTTAAATATAATCGTTTAAATAGTGCGTTTTAAGTTTATATTTAATATTTATTAATGTAATGCTTTCCCTCAACTCAACAGGTACGTCATTTTATAAGCCGGTACTGTAGAATGTAAAATCTTAAATTCTGTACACTAAAACAGTATACATTTTGTAACAATATGTATACTGGGTGGAACAGGCTGTACGTTATGAATCTGTATCTTTAGAACAGTTTGTATACTGGAATAGTTTGTATACTAGAACAATCCGTAAGCTAGGAAGATATCCATAATTACAACGGTCTGTATATTTTATTTCTCTTTTGATGTTTGGAATTTTTGTCCATATGGACATGTCAATCTCATTACGCATCACTAAACAAAATATATCAGGGTACTAGGTTAAGCCCGAGATAGCCACCGAACGCCAATGAATGGCCAACTAAGCCGCGGAAGTAGCCAGCGGAAAGCCCGCGAAGGCCACCGAACGCCGCAGATTGGCCAACGAGAGCTGCTGAGAAGTCATCGCCATGCGGAGAAGACTCCAGCAGCTCCAAACCCAGTTACCGGTGGGTAGTTGCCCACTGAGTTGCAGCCGGGGTAAAGAGGTATACCTCGAGGCCCCAACCTCCTCATCACAAACCGAGGAAGAAGACCCTGGAGAGAGGTACTAGGTTACTACTGGTAAATAATAATAAGAATAATAATCGGCTCCCAAACAGGTGGTACTTGCCAACCATCTTCTCTATTGAAATTTGAGTGTTTTCTGATTTCAATATTGAAAGTCTTTCTACAAGAACAGTGCGTGTACTAAAACATTCTGTATATTAGAGTAGTCTACATACAGTCATTATATTAGAAAATTATAATTATAGCAACTCGTTCAAGTTTCATCCCAATTCGGTTTTCAATATATAGTGATTGCACTCCAAAGTTATGTTTTCAAATGAATCAATGGATCAACGACCGAGATATAATAAACATAAAACTGCTGGCCCACGTGATCGGCTTACCAAACATATTGAAGTGCCGATCCCGAATGGCCGTAAAATATTGCTCCCTGAAACCGCACCTTCATTTAAAGCTACCACTTATAATGAGACAATAAAGAATAAATAATTCAATGCACTAGCCCCATTTAATGTTGTCAGATAAAGCAATATACGTTCCGGGAATACCTTTTTCAATATTACCTGCAATTAACAAATTTTAAACATTGTTACCAAACGTGCTGCGCTTGACACGGACGAGTCTCTATATTGTTTAATAATATTAAGTACGTCCGACCCAAAGCTAAAGTGCAGACAGATAAATAAATAGATAATACTTCATTTTTCACTAAAAATAAATAATTACAATACATTTTGTTTAAATATAGTATTTAATTGGTAAAGGTGACTTAAATGCCAAAAATAAGTCAAACATCATGCGTTGTGTAGAGTATTAGATATTAACTACGAGTACAAACGTATAAACAAGGTACCTTCTAGGGATAATAATGGTTTTTTTTTTTTTAATAATCGGCAGTCAAACACATTTTGTATTAATAATTAAAATGAACAAGTTGGCGGTAGACTAAATAAAACTTAAACAATACTCGTTGGACAAATGTCATCTTGGTCGTCTATGACCACGGCAACTGAAAAGCGGCCGAAACGTCGGATAAACCAAAATCAAATAAATTGCCGCGCTTAAAACCGTTAAAACTTACTTTTATTATATTGTATTGTTAATGTGGTGTTTATAAAATACTCCATTACAAAAATCTATAACAATAATCAGGATTTATTTTCAAAATACGTAACTAATTTTACCAAAAAAATAATAGCCTGAAACGACCTTAATAAATTAGCCTAAGTTTGTAATAAAGTCGGGGAAATATCTTACACCTGGTATCCCCGAGAACTCTATGTACGATGTAAGTGATTGCCGCAAGTAGATCCGATTAGGGATAGATTTATTCGGCGCTCACGTAAAAGTAAGGAGGGACCGAATGATCCTAGATGAATGTACTCTGTTGCCTGAATACAAAATTGAAATTCTAGCGTGTCAATGAGGAATGTATCTTTATTGGAGTAATATGGGATGATGCTGTTTATGAACTCGTTACCGATATGAATGTGCTGCTATGGATGTGTGGATTCTAAGGAAGGACGGGATTCCAAAACTTCCACATCCTCGACGTCTTTAAATCCGTGACATTTCATACCAACTTCACCTACCTTGCTGCTTACTCAAAGTATAAACTTAGAACTATGACTATAGCTTCAAATCCCGAAAGAGTTAATACTGATTTATTAATCCATACTACAAATACGTGAGTAACTGTTGTTTATTAACTATTTATAACTAAATATCTGAACAGCTCTTAATGAAAGGTAAGAAAATAGATTGTATCGCAGATGTATCCTAGATGACGCTATAGATCAATTTCTATCTCAAAAAAAATATAAGGTGGAGTAAAGGATGAAAAAGTGTATGGGAAACCCACAATTCACTAACTTTAAAATAAAGAACTCAAATTTCACTCAAATCAACTGAGACCGTTTTATCATCATAGAGAGCGTAACAACATCCTTGACTTTGTAAGAGTGTACTGTGGTTCTGACGTCAAAAATAGCTTTTTGATAAAAATTGTTTAAACAGTAATTACAATTATTTATATTGTGCAATTTTGAAGCAGAATCCTTAAACGTGTGCTCGTTTTAATGTACATTGTTTCAAAAAGTATTATACAAAAATAACAAATACCCAATAAGATCGAAAATTCATGTTTAGACTTTTGGTATTACTGATTAATAATAGAAGCATCAACTATATTGAATTAATTTGTTTTAAAGGCACAGAACCTACAAGACAACGGTATTCGATGACATTGAACGAGTCAAGTTCATGTTTATGCGAAAATCACTTTCACTCATTCATCCAAGTTGAAAGACAGAAATGAACCGTCTAACATCGACTTACAAAATAATGTAAAAAAATAATGAATTTATATTGTGGCGACCGAGCGTAGAACGTTCTGGCAGGATAAGCCAGTCTCAAGACTTTCAGATACGGTAGAAGATTTCTTGAAGGAAAAGACAAGGAGAAATACATCTTAGAAACGGATAAATGATGAATCATAGAATAAGGATCGTTATTCTAGAATAGAAGATCCAGGAAGGAAAAGACAGAGATAGTTGCTTGGAAAGAGACAGACAGTAAATAAACATACGAAAAGAACATCGAAATTATTGATTCCTGAAAATTCTTCAGGTTATATAAGCAGCGCAAGGCGTGCCTATATATTCAGATGTGAACAGTGCAGAAGCAGTAGTAGTAGGTGGTCTACGCAATATCGGCGACAGTATTGTGAGTGAGACATCTCATCGTCGGAGTAGAGCGTCGTTATTTTGCGTAAATGGACAACTGGGCTGTGTTAGTCAAAAAAGCATTTGCTTGAAAAAAACTGGTGTTTACTTGCAATCCTAAATGCGTTCCCCACTGGCACTTAACTTTGTAATTAATACAATAAAATAATAAATGCAGACGTATCTAGCTTATACTATATAAGAGACTAGATGACTTATAGCAACGTCAATGTCACCATTCACCGCAATAAACGAGTGCAACGACACACGATATAATCCAATTATAAAGTCTTCCAATTATCTCAAAGTAAATCCTCCAAATCAACCCCAATTCGAGCCAGGCACTCAATCCAAATCCGTCAAAATGAAACGTTTCTGCGTTCAAAATTACTAAGTGCTGTGTTAAAACAAACAAAACGTTATATCCCTGCCAGTGTTGCGTGATTGAACGTACAAAGTTACCCGAAACCTTAAAAATATTTAAATATTGTCTATGTTATAGACAACTAAGTACGATATATTCATGTTCGACTAAGCAGTGGTAAAGTGATAAAACTAGGTTTTAACGGTTTTAAGCGCGGTAATTTATCTGATTTTTATTATTCCGACATTTTGGACATTTTCTTTTTATTTTTCCTCCCATCCATTTTAATATCGTATAAAATATTAGAGATAGGCATGTTCGCTGAAGCGCCGCTTCGAAACGGGCGTAAATTAGATTAGCCTCCCATAGAGTAAATAATAACCATAAACAAAACCGGTTAGTTCCCTCACCTGAAGCAGAGCGGCGGCTAGCGTGGGGGGGGGGGGTGCGTCTGCTGAGGTGCCTTATTAATATATATTAATAACATATTTATAATTATTAATAATAGCATTATTATTTGTAATATTATTCACTATAATAATAAATAATAATGCCATAGACTGAACTACTTTAACAGAAAGTGACAAAAAACTGATCAAAAATAAACAACTTTCAAGGTAGGATAACTTCGACCGGACAGTGAATTGGAACGAGCGCTATGGTTTTCCATATATTATTACTCAAAAATACCTTTCCAATGATATATCATGAATTTCGATTGTTGTCGGTACCAGGTTCCATACATTGGTCCCCATCAACCTTTCTTCTTTTTAAGATTATGTGTAAATATCAACGTTTTTTTCGTAAACCTCACGTTATAATATTTAAAAAAATTTGCTTGTCTCTGTAAGGTACAATGTGAAATGTATATGTAGTGGGTACTTATCATAAATTGGCCGTTCTTTAAATCGCATTCATAATATGTGATGCATATTATAAGAACTAAAGTAGCACAAAATATGCATGCGTATACTATGCGTATACTGATGTACTATTAATTTAACATTATCTTCTAGTAACTGAAGCTGAAATACTAAAATCCTTACTATGTCTGAAATCTAATTATACAGCGATTCGGTAACTTCAATTTACTAGCGGCCATCAAGAGTTTTACGACCAAGTACTTAAACTTATTGTAGATTTATGGCAATTATCGTACGTCTGGCAACACTAGTCCCTCCATACATTTGACCCCGATTTCATTCGGGACTTCAGTTCCACACAACGTCGATCAATAAACGACAACGTAAATAAATCCAACAGTTTTACTCCCAAGTTTGTAGATACCTTAGAAATAGGGATGCCAAGAGGAATATCTCCTTGTCGATAGACAAATCTTTTTATCGTTATTACAGGTAATAATAAAATAAATAAATAAGCGATTATATATCTTTACTCTATATTTGTAACAACTCAGCCGAAAGACACCGTTTTTAGGGTACCATCATTGTCAAGAGCGATATGTTATTAATATCACTCTAGCGGAGCAGCTGTCTATGGCAGCGTGGCCGCCATCTTAGATACAAAAGAATCACTTCTTTTTAGAACCGGTCACTAGAGCATCAAATTTTCAATGAATCCCTATCCATCAATTTAATCACAATAAATTATCATTTAATTAATGTTGAATACAAGAGTGATAATTGTTATTTACACAATAGCAACAATATTTTGTTGGAATGTGGACTAGAAAAATAAAATTATTTCAGTTCAGAAAAATACCGTAGTTTACTTTCATAAATCTACACACATATCTTTTTTTATTTTATTTCATTTATTAAGGACAATAAACAGATATACACTAAAGTTACATAGGAAAAAAAAGGTAAATAGTACAAAGTCAGTGTTTATCCTACTACATTATCCACGAATATCAAGATGGTAGTGTACAATTTGTAGAGGAAAACGGAACAAATACAATTAAAACGCACATACACACACACACACACACACACTCACTCTCTTACTCTCACTCTCTCAATTAAAAGAAACAAATCAACACGCTTATATACATAATTTACATTTACATATGTGTGGAGGATAAAAATAACAGAGATAAGGGAGACAGAAAAAAAAGACAGTTACAGTGAATATCCACGCCATACTTTGATGAAGTCTTTGGAATGTGCTAGGTATTAAAATGAGAGGAGATTACTAATACTGAACAAATATATTCGCAAATCTAGAACAGAGACCCAATCAGACTAATAAAATATATAACCGAATACCTGCATCAATAAGAGAATTGATGAGTGACGCTCGCGGACCGCGTTCGTAATATCGAAGTAAGAAGGAGAGTTGGTCTGAAAGAGAGTGTCGGGGTAAAGGTAAGGAAAGGAATGCTCCGGTGGTTCGGGCATGTGGAAAGAATGTATGATGAAAGAATGACTAAACAGATATACAATGTAAAAGCGGATGGATGCAGAAGTCGCGGAAGGCCACGACACACCTTCCATGATCAAATTGATCGTGTATTAGCAGAAGGTGATGTCAGGAGCCTTAACAATAGACGAGCGTGCATGACAAGAGCTATGAATGTTAAAGAAGCAAGTGAGGTGTGTAAGAATAAGCCTGTATGACACTCTGTTGTTCGTGCCTACCCGCAAGGGACCTGGCGTGAAGTTATGTATGTATGTAATAAGAGAATTGCCTCTCAAACATTTTAAAAGAAAATTATGCTCATGGCTGGTTGAGAAATCTTTTTATCTGGTATCAGAATCATTTTGGTTAGATCAAATGACATTTTTTTTAATACCAACATACGGTCATAATTCAATTGTCTGGCGTACTTTTATGACAAAACTTACCGTTTTGCTCAAAAATCACGAAAAACGCCTTTTTTGACCTTTGACCACGAGTAAATTTTTGTATTTTTTTATTATGTTTTGAGCAATTTTACTGATTTATAGCTTGTTGTGATTATATGCACCTTCACTCGCATTTTTTGGTCTAGATTGACCGGACCACCAAAAATCATAAATTGAAATTTCCTTTAAAATCTCCTTAGGCACTGGGTTGCTTGGAAGGTATCGCTATAAGCGATAAGGCCTATTATTCTAATGCAAATGTATCCATATCAATTTTCTAGGTTTAATATTATGGTGAACAATAAAGAGTTTTCATTCATTTGTTTCTTCTTTTATTCAAAATTAAAACTCGTCGATATAAGGAAGATTACCACCAAATTAACGCGTCTTTGATGTGCGTGATACAAAGGTAAACAGCCTGACGCCTAATTAGCGGCCAATAATCGACTCCTCGGTGTTTTCGGTTAGCGCCGACTGAGCTCCCAATTCACCGGTTGAATGCTCTATTCAATTTAATAGATTCCTTATTGAGTAATTGTAGCTGATTAGTGTTCAAATTGGCCAAGTGCGTGTCGGTCTAACCACAGTTATTTTAATTTTATGTAACCCTAGGTGATACCTGCCGCTTCGTGTGCCGTAAAATTCGTTCTTAGCTGATCTTTATTTGGCGAACGAAAGGTACATGCCAAATTTTAAGTCTATAGGTATTATAGTTCCTGAAATATCGTGATGAGTCCCATATGAGTCATATATATATATATATATATATATATATATATATATATATATATATATATATATATATATATATATATATATATATATATATATATAAATAAATATATAGCCAGGTGGTAGAGCATTTGCCCGACTAGATGGCTACCACCCCTGGTCCAAAGCATGTCACCATAACAACCTTGAGTTGTGTTCTGGTATTAGTGACCAGGTTCCAGTCTCCCTTAAGAGAGCAGCAGCGCATTAGTAGCAGCTTTGGTGTTGCAAATGTCCATAGGCGATGGTAACTGGGCCGTCTGTCTGCTGAACTCAAACAACAAAAATAAAAATAAAATTTTATTCAATCAAAGTCAAAAAATGAACGTCCTAGTTAGGTTCTTGCAGAATATTTAGGTTTTTGTTAAGAAATAAAAAATACGTTATAATTGCATTTTTTATCATAAGAAAAAAATAAAAAGCAGACGAACTCACGTGTTACAACTAGTATTTACATAGAATAGATGAAATACCTTTGACAACTTATTTTATGTGTGCCTAAAATGTACTGCCTCCATATTCGAGGAAATTATATATTTGGATGGAGAGCAAATATGGGCTTTATTGCGACTTTTTCATGAAAGAGCAATACATTATGACTTCGTACATTATAAATCGAGATACTTTTTCCGTTTGTCATCTTGATACATTAAATAATATCGTAAACAGATATTTCATAATATGTATACTAATATTTGCCCGCGTGGAATAGTTAACAAAACCCGCCGATTTTGAAACATTCTTCATTGATGCTCCGGTTCTATTGGTCTTAGTGTGATGATATATAGCCTATAGCCTTCCTAATAAATTTTGATATGAGACTAGTACTTCCTGAGATTAGCGCGTTCAAGCAAACAAGCTTTTCAGCTTTATATATGAGTATAAAATAAATGCTAAAGTCCAACATTGAGTACAGTACATAGTACAGTACAGTAGTGATGTTCCGTAACCGAAACTATCGGATATCAGAATTTTAAATTCTACCTGAAACCGTAACTTAATCTGGTATAAAAATATCCGATAATTTTTGGTAGGGGTGCACTCTACTTATAATAGTATAGTATATAATAGAATAGAATAATAATTCATTGTCAAAAATTTATGTGCTCCTTGAAATATTAATTTGTTGTAATCGCTTCAATACATTTTGTCTTTCTTATTAGGCGTTTACTTTTCATATGTTATTACACGAAATTGAAATTACTATAATATACATCAATTCGATTTCATACAATATTACATGTCAAACAAAGCATTAAGTAAAATATAAGGAATTTTAGAATATTAGAAATGTTCTGTTGTCAAAGACTATTTTTCTATAATCACAGACTTCGCCAAGGCTACACTATTAATTCGATTTTAACAATAAACAAAAGAGTATACATGCGTGTGTGTGACAAATGCATGGTGGTGTGTGTAATGTTTTTTTTATTGATTTAATGTAGTTTAATACGCATAATTTACAAAAAAATAGCATTCTGCACTCCTTCTCTACATAAACTAAAAATGTGCCAAATTTTATACTAGTCCGTCAGCTCATTTTTCGTTAAAAGGGGTACAAAGATTTTGCTTCACGTATTAATGTAATGACAGATGAATGAAATAGCATCATTTAACTTTTTATTCTATATTACAAAATTAACCACACAAACAGATATACCTTTCAGAGAAATTGGACATCGTCATACCATATACCAATCAAAACGAAAGGGCATAACCCTAAAACTTGCTCAATCCGAACACAGTAATCTAGTCAGTCGTAATGCAAATCTCCCATAAATTGTCAATAAAGGGGGGTTTATTTGGGGAGGTCTGTGCGATGGTCCGTGGCGATTTATAGTATAAGTTTTAGATGGAAAAAGTTAGGTAAGCCTGTCTTACGGCGTATCCCAGGGCGTTGCTCTAATACGCACCATCTATTGAATAAATGTCTGTTATCTCCTTGTTATTCTTGCAATTTGTTTGTTAGCAGCTCCTTTGTTGTAAGAAATTTGTATCTCTGTATTTCGAAGTAGGTCAACATGTTATGCCTCCTTTTCACAATCGGCCATGATCGTTACTCGTTGATTGTCTGTCATCGGCAAGGTAATAGTCACGATCATCATACAAGCTTCCAAACGATCTTCCGTGTGCGCACGTGCACGCAACTACTCGCGAATTCTCTTTGATGCGTGCCCGAAAAACCGATAGCCGCGATCACGATGGCGATTAAGGACGATGATGGGCGACTACAGACGAGTAGCCTTCTACACGATCGTACTCGCGTGTAATCGTCTGTGATCGCCGAATGTGAAGAGGCGGCCTTACACTAGCCACGACGCCGCATCGCGGAACTCGACGACATCGCACTACGCCTTGTGGATTTTTATTCTGGTGCGTTGACGCTGTACTAACAGTATTTAATCTGTACAATAGTCAACAAAAGTCACTGTCAATATAGTTTGACAGTAATGACAGCTGACTTATCACCTACCTCCTCGCCCGAACGAACGAACATAGAGACACATTAACGATTGCTAATTCTAAGATTCGTGTTAATATAATAATTAAGAGCTATAAATAAAAAGTGTTTCAACAAAGAAACAAACAATATTGACGCATCGTACAAATCACATATTAGTTAATAGTTTAATGGAGACGCATGGAGAAAATGAGTTGGAAAGAAAACAAGACTAATGAAGGAGTTCTGGATATGGTAAATGAGAAATGCACAATACTAACAACCCTAGAGGAAAGAAAGGGGAAGATGTTTGGCCATTTGCTATGACATGACACCTTCTTATGCACGTTAATCGAAGGCAAAGTGGAAGCAAGGAGAGGGAAAGGAAGACCAACGCGAGCATTCATGGATGAAATAAAAGAAAGAGTGGGTGTCGTGGCTTACATAGAAGTAAAACAACTGCCCCATAATAGAGCAGATTGGAAGAGGCTCCACCGATAAGAACATGCTCTTAAATGATAAATGAAATGAATAATTGATGCAACATTTTCTTCTCTGTTTTTTATGTATGCAGAGTTCAGCAGACAGGCAGACGGCTCGCTTGATGGAAAGCGGTAACGATCGCCTATGGACATGCAGCTCTAAAGGTTGCTACGACTGCGCTGCTGTTCTCTTGAGGGAGACTGAAACCTGGTCGCTAATGCCGGAACACAACCCAAGGTTGTTATGTCGGCATACTTTAGACTAGGGGGGTAGCCATCCAGGGGGACAAATGCCCGACCACCTGGCTGTGGGTTGTTTTGTTGCCTCATACGACAGACCGCCTGGCGGCAGGAAATTGTATTCTTTCTCCGTTCCTGCATGGATAAAAATATTAGATATTTTTCTAGAATAAAATTCTTCTGTATTTCTGCATGAATTTCTTTATAAAATGCAACATTATACACTAAGCGACATGACGCAACAAATAATTTTCTCAACGGGTCCCCGAAGCGACTTACATTAAACTGAAAATAGTAGACTTGAAATAAAAGACTTTCAAGTCATCAAAGAAAAATCAACTTTGTAACTACGTTTCCAAGTTGCAATTTCGTTTGGTATGTTCCAGGCATCCGAGATAATCTTGTTGGGGAGTCATTTTTGACCAATTTCCCTCGGTATTGAAAATATTTTATAGAGGACGATGTCGCAAAGTCACATAGGACCGGGTAGGCTTTGTGTGGACGTCATGCGAACGTTGCTTCTTTCACTTTTTTACGTAGTTCGATGCTTGTGTTTCAGTAAAACTTGTTACGTCGTCCTTTTATGTTGGAAATGTTATAATATTCTTTAAAGACCATTTAAATGTATTAACATTATCTATGTTAAAAGCTTATCGCTTTGTATTTAGTCTCAAGACAAATATGCTATTTTTATTTATGGGAACTGAGTCACTGTACGTATTTCGACGATTTGTTAGATGTTTATGTAACTAGCTGACCCAGCAACCAGTCAATCAAAGATAATTTCAAATTGATTCAACTTAAGTAAAAAATGTGGTCAAAACTTAACTGGAACGAACGTCAAACGTTTGACATTCCAAAACCAAAAAAATGAAAAAAAAACTTTTATTTTTATTTTAGAAAAGCTTTTAAATTTCATTGATTTCTAAACGACGGGGGTGAATATCAAATATTTAACAGGTAGGAATAGTTTCTAAGGAAAAGCGAAATTGTTGTTTTTACTATATTCCAAGCATTTTTTTTAAATATTTACTTACATTTTAAACCGTCCCTGGACTTCCACAAATAATTCAGAACCAAAATTAGCCAAATCAGTCCAGCCGTTCTCGAGTTTTAACGAAACTAACGAACAGCAATTGATTATTATAGATATAGATAGGTAATTTTTTATAGGATTAATTTCGGAGAATGTGCGGTTGAACTGTTTGACCTGATTCCCCCTACACCATTCCATCTTCGGGCCGCAAGGTACTCTGGTCTACGCCATCGTTTCACAGTGGAAACGCTACCATTGCGAACGAAACGTGTCGCATCCACGTTCCGTACGTATGGCTGAGTTATGGAATGCACTGCCAGAGTCCAAGTTTCCCGAAAAGTATAATCCGGGTATCTTCCAGTCTCGTGTGAATAAGTACTATCTAGGTAAGGGTGCTGCATATTTGTATTTGACCGCATCATCGTCCGACATTAGGCGTGATCGTGGTAAAACGCGAAGCTATTAATCATAAAAAAAGGTTATATGCTCAACGCTTTACAATTAAGCAATCCACTAAGAAATAGAGCCTAATTCATGTATACACACATTTATGTTTAAAATTCTTATGTCGCATGTTGCGAAATTCAGGGATATTAAAGGAGCCCCTTTCGTCGAATCATATTACGGATATTCAAATTTCAAATTCAAAAGTTTGTACTCAAAATAAGTTTCACTGGAGGACAATTTTTGAAGGTCATACATATAAGTATTTTTTTTTTAATTTCCTTCAGTCTTGTATATGTTCATCGCTTCGCAACGGGTTGTTGCTGTTACGGATAAGAAGCGGCAAGAAGCCAACCAAAATAAATTTTAAACAAAAATATGTTACACAATTACATAATTATTTTTCAAAGAATTAATGCAGTTGTAGCCAGCAGAACATGCTCAGTAAGACAAACACACAATAAAAGGAAAGAAAATTATTATTATAGTTAACTAGCTGTCCCGGCAGACGTCGTCCTGCCCGGTAAAAAATAGGGGTTGATCGTAGAGGGTTGAAAATTTAGGGTTGTATGTATCTTTTAATGCTGTATCAAAAAAAATGGAAATTAAAAATTTTGTCTAAAAAATAAATAAAAAAATTTAGGGGTGGACTACCCCTAACATTTAGGGGGATGAAAAATAGATGTTGGCCGATTCTCATAGATACCGGATAAACACAAAAAATTTCATCAAAATCGGTCAAGCTGTTTCGGAGGAGTATGGCAACGAAAACTGTGACACGAGAATTTTATATATTAGACAATGACATAACATACTAAACATGAATACTGCAACATATCTCCATAAATTCCTTACATGCTTGGCAAGATAAAAAGCGTTGTACAAAAGATAGTATAAGAGGCTGGAGCTTTTCAATAATATGACAAGTATTACAAAGTGGGGCTTTATGCTATGTCTTACAACTACCAATTTATCTACACACGTGTCATATTCACTCAGCGTTTCTCTTTCTGATCAATTTCTACAGTTTACTTCAATACATTCAAATGTTCAACTAATAAGAAACTTAGCTTTTCCAAGAAAGTCTGGACTTATTTATTGATCTGGCAACCCTGTAGAAAAAAATAACAAACGAAACTCAGGGTACGATATTTTCGAGTTATTCTCATTCGGTTGTCATATTGACGTAACAATTCAAATATAGAATTCTATCTTAGCGCCATCTTTTATCCGGCATTGACAGATTTAGTTAATAGCTTTGTTTCCGAACTGATGGCAACCACGTGTGTGCATTACTTGCACTTTTTTGTATTTAAAATTCGATTATACTAATTTAAAGTACAAGAGAATTGATTTATCGTTCGGAATTGGTTTTTGAAAGTTACCGTTCATATACTCTTAGTAGTTCTTGATTTACTTTAACTTGCTTATATAGTTAGATGGGCAGAAGAACATGACAATTGTGTAAATGTTCCGTTTTTGCTAAAGTGGATATAAAGATTACAATTACCTATTTTGTGGAATTTTATCACTTCCTAATCTTATTTAACTGAAAGACAAAATAGCAAAATTTTCATTTTTAAACTTTTTTAGGAGCTTGCATTGATGTTAGGGTGCAAATTATTTTACGTGTGAAAGATGACTACATACAATATTTAAAAAAAAAACAATAAACACACCAAAAAAATAAGAATTTAAGGACGACGCAGTTGAAATTTTACAAAATTTTCTAAAATATTAAATAACTCAAAAACTAAAATAGACCTTAGATCTAGTATGTTCATATTTTTGCCATTATCGCATATAGGCTTAGAGATTTTAGGTTTAAGTATTAGGATATAAATTATTTCAATTATAGCCTAGAGTTAAAAGTGAAATACTTAAATTCCGTCGCCTACGATATTTTTCCATAACAGAGCAGGAACGTTCTACACTGGATAATTGTTTGAACATGAATTATATAAATTATCTATCAAAAAATAATGGAAAGGAACAAATAGTAAGTCTCAATAGAACTGTTAAAATTTGAATAAAGAAAAGTGCCGGATGGCCCTCAATCTTGGCGAGCACCTCAGCAATAAAACGGGAGCGCACCGTCGCCTAATCAAAATGCCACGGGTAATGTTAGAATATGCCCTTGCGCCTAACTGCTAACTGCTGCTCGGGGAGCCATTCCCGTTGAATCACCTCCTTATACAGCCGGGTGTGTTCCAAATTCAAAATTATACGGCGGCCATTTTTAACGTGATGACGGATTTATGGATGTGTGCGTTATGTTTTATCATTATAGGTATGTGTGTATGTGTTTGCTAATGTCGGATTACTATATCTTAAGTAGGGGTTGAAGACGTGGTAGGTCGCGGGTTCGATCCTGGTTGGAACGCACCACATAGGCTGTTTTCTGACCTAATGTGCATATTGTTACAATTACCACGTGCTAACAACGGTGAAGGAAAACATCGTTATGCAACCTGCACATCGAGATAACCGGTGTGTCAAACGTGACAAGCCGCCTTGGACAAGCGTGGCGGGTACATTGGCTATGCCCGTACAATGAGAGGCCCGAGCCCAGCAGTGGGACAGTTATGGGCTGTTGTTATATATATTTTTATAAGTAAGGGTTGGGACCGATTTTAGTGAACTTTCGTACTGAGTGTAACCTAAAATGTAGTGTTATATAGATAGATAGATAACACTATTACTCACCAAATATACAATTTCAAAAATGTTATAATACGAGTAATATGGTAGCAATAATAGGCGACCTTATTACCTTAAGCAATAGTTTAACCTAATCTGGCAATGTAGGGGGTCCAAATATTAGGTATATTATAAACAAACATATAATATAAACCTGAATTAACCGCTCAGTTCTGTGAGAAGAGGAAGTATCGTTTTTTATCTCTGTCAAAACGTATGTGTGTGCGGCAAAAATCGTTTTCTTTAACAAAACCTACTTCACGAATGATTTGGTACCAAAAATCGTTTGATTGCGCTTACAGTGAATACAAAATTGAAAAACAACTTTTTTGCCGGTTAAGCCTTGATCTTAACTAATATCTTATTATTCATTTCTACCTTTCAATTTGAATGAATCAACCAAAGTGATCCATATAAACTTAAACTTGAATCATTCAATGTCATTGAATATCATTATCACCATTTGGTTGATCCGTCTAATATCAACGTGTTGACCGAGCTCACTGGAACGCAGAAGATCCGGGTTCGAATCCTGACTTGGTAAATTTCGCAAATGAACCTTCCGTTTTTTACTACGGTCTGAGTCTTTGGGATCGGCTTAACATGTGTGTAACTATCTGCCAATGATGTTTTTTCTTTAAAAATAACAAACATTTCACAACGAGATAATATATATCACTTGTTGAACCTTCACTAACATTAACCATATTAAAGCTTACCGGTTCAGAGACGAGGTTTCATCTAAAATGACCTTAACGATAAATAGAACAAAAAGTCATCCAATGTCAACCAACAAATAAATCACCTATTTACTAAAAAGAAACAAGGAATCATTCACTCATTCAAATGCATCAAACAATAAGAATTCTCAGAACCGTATCGTTACCGAATGGAATGGAAAAAATAAAGAACGCTCAAGGATCGTTAGTAACACATGTTTTACATACTGTCGGGAGTACAAGGCATAGTATTGTGTTGATAAACTGACAGGGCTGCTCTGTTAATGAGTGCATGAAAAAAAAGCAATAGTAACAAAGTCATACGAATGTATATCAAAATAAATGCCAAAATGTGAGTGAAAGTTGGCATTTTTGATGTAAAACTTCTTTATGATCGTTGTGATTTAAAATCGATGAAACGAAAGAAGCGACACTAAAAAGATATTAACACGTAATTCTATAGGACTAAGCCTGCGACAGCATGAGAATAAATACACTATATTTAATCATTTAAACGCTATACGACAAATAGAATTGGAAATGTTTTGAAGTTTTTCATTAATATTTCAAATTTTGTGTTTTAAAACTTGGATATATTATAACGATATAGTATACGAAATGTGACGTCACGATATTTAGAATCCCTCCAGTCCCTTGTTACACACATACACACACAAAAACGCGCGAGCGCACTCGCGCCCGTACGCCCGCACGCACGCACGCCCGCCCGCACGCACGCACGCACACAAACACATTTTTATAACTACATTCTTGTTGCTTGAGTACCTTTGAATTTGAAATAATTGTACTACTTTTATGATCGTCTTCTTTTGTTCACTTATTTAATGGCATACGTTTCTAATTTATTGAGGAGAACAGCCCCTTGTCCTATTGTAGTCATTCATTAGCATCATTAGCCAGGTGTCACACGCTAATTCTAGGAAATTGTGACGACCTTGCCGGGCAAACATACAATTGCATTTGCATTTGTGGTGCATAAAACGACAGCCTGATGGAGAGAGGAGGGCAGTCGAGCGAGAACTACGATCAAGGCAAAACGTGTGCACATTCGGGAATCTATTAGTGAAGGACTTTGCGCGTTTTATTGAATTACGACATTCTGCGTTACAGTTGGATTTGTTGTGTTTGGTTATATTTGTATCTGTGTTATACGTGTTTGTATAGTTCTTAATAAACTCTATAATAATTCCAACGGCATTTTAATTCGAGTTCCGCTAAACTCGTAATAATACAAAAAAAGCAAAAGAATTCAGAACCTCCTGCTTTTGGAAGTTGGTTAAATAGCGAATGTTATCTTAAAGTGATAACTAAACTGAAATAGTCCTGAAATATTTTAGTGCCATTTGGCTTCGCTTGACAAGTCGCTTCCAGTCAAGAAACGAGAATAGCCTCGTGTGATAATATCATAAGCTGTTTAAATTGCTGTTTTTATTACGTTGCACCAAGCGGCACCGGGCTGCCTGTCTGAAACTATGAAAACAGTGAAAGGTGTTAACACTGTGTGAAAAATCGTTATTCAAACGTGACTAGATAGATAACATTATTGCTCACTAAATACAATATTGTCTTGGTAGTAAAAATATTTTTTGAACAAAACTGGCTTTATATTTAAAAGTAAAACATAAATAGGTACTTATTTAACCGACTTTTTTCTACATCTTGAAATCGCTGCCAAGTAAGATAAAACAACAAGAAATTTGGGAAATATAGTAATTTTTATTTTACTTCGCAACAGACTTCAATATGTTGTAGATAAAAGTTGGTTAAATATTTATTTTAAGCTTCTTAAAAAAATCGAAGTGCAAGAGAAAATACTCACAGATAATTCTCCTCTAATTTTTATTATCTAATATATAAAATTCTCGTGTCACAGTTTTCGTTGCCATACTCCTCCGAAACGGCTTGACCGATTTCGATGAAATTTTTTGTGCTTATCCGGTATCTATGAGAATCGGCCAACATCTATTTTTCATCCCCCTAAATGTTAGGGGTAGTCCACCCCTAAATTTTTTATTTTATTTTTTAGACAAAATTTTTAATTTCTATTTTTTTTTTGATACAACATACAAAAATACATACAACCCTAAATTATTAACCCTCTGCGACAAACCCCTATTTTTACCGGGCAGGACGACGTATGCCGGGACAGCTAGTAATAAATATAATTCCTTTGGCATACATCCGTCAACATATTATAGTTCAAAAGATTGAATCTAAATTACACTTTAAGTCACTTGCTTAAAGTTCCAAATTTAATGCGCTGTTATATACAATTTTCTTTGATCTACGTATAAAAGAATATCTGCCTTAATTGCATACATATAGAGCTGAAATTCATTTGAAACACTAACCGGTAAAGAGCAATATGTTTTACTCGAATTAAATTCATAAGGTTCGCTTAACATAAAATATTTTAAAAGATAAATATCTAGAACTACATATAAACTATATTATTATTAGAATTTAATAAAAGTACTGCATACATTTGCTTTAAGAAACAACTACGTTTCCGCATAAAACATAACGCTTGACACCCCTAAAACGTGAAACAAATGCTTGTCTATTTTAAACCGACTAAATGAAGACGTAAAGATAAAAGTTAGAGCACACAAAATGTCCGTTCCCTAAGTGTGACTATCCGTTGTTAAACACAAAAAAATACCTTCGAAAGGCGATTATTCTCTTTAAACTTTATGCCCTGATTGGTCTTATGAAATTAACCAATGGAAAGACGACAAATCAATTTTTGTCTCTTTATCGCTACTAAACACTAAAATATATATTCATACAGTGTAATGAAATATGATTCAAATTTCATTTTTTTTTATTCAAAGTAAGTTCCAGTGCAGAACACTTTTTGAAGGTCATAAATGTAAGACAAAATTTAAATCTACTTCCTATTCTATATACACCGCTGCATGTTGTCGCTGTTCAAACGAAAAGCGGCAAGAAACTCCCCATCAACACGCCTAACTAAAAAGATTTTCGTCATCATAATTATTTATATATTATCTCAGGCCCTTTTTTAAATACATATAGAAGTTGTATTACAAAAACTTTTCAAAGAATGAATGGAGTTAGAGAAAATACATATTAATTAATATATATAATAATTGAATCGGGCAGTCTTGTTATTTTTTTATTAATTTAGCGAATGGTGATTCAAATGCTAGACTAAAAATCGCCAAAGTATTGTTTTTAGTATATCTATACTGTTAGGGTCTTTGTGTTTTTACCGTTTAATATGATGGGGACTAGTTTAGATTACTTAGATATTAGCAACTGTTAGTAATTGTTATCTACCTGGGGTATATCTCTACTTCCTTGATCAAGTAACTTTGTTTCAGTACACAATGATTCTCAAGAACAATTCTCTCGCTCATAAGAATTTGGAATTGGCTCCCAGGGAACATATGCCCAAAGAATATTAAAATACTAGCGGTCTCGGCAGACGTTACCCTGCCCTGGAAAAGATAAAAAAATCTAGAACCCGATTTCAGCGCCATCTACCGGGTCTAATTATGAATCTAAACCACCCGGGGACCCATTCAAATACCCATTAAATACCATCAAAATCGTGGAACGCATAAGTTTCATAATTGAAGTAAGTATGGATAGGATATTTTTAAAAGTCCAATCCATTCTTTGTTGGTCAAAGTTTGAAGTCGATATGCAGCGTTTTATTGTTTAGCTTCAGACAAAGGTTTTTTACTGCGCTTTTACAAGCGTGGCACCATCGTGGCACACTCGCATCATTTAATATTTACGACTTTTACGTTGCACTCAAATTTTCGGCAGCCATTTTGAAATTAAGTGTCACTAAGCAATGTCACTTAGAATACAGTGTCTATACTGTCAAGTCAAACGTGATGTGAGATGCATGTTATAGATTTTTTTTCTATGGTAATGGATTCACTAAATCTTTCCATTCGTTTGCGTTTTCGAAACCTGCGGAGATCATCCGAATTTCCAGTTAACATAAGCAGACATATTCCGAATTTCATAGAGGTATCTTAACAACGTAGACAATAATTCTTGTATCTGATTTATTCGATACCAGAAGCAAGAATTATGATTTCTGACATCGAAACCGCAAGGTATCAGGTTCGATTCCTTGCTTAGACGGACTGTCTTTGCGATTAGTACACATAATTAAATCTATGTTTTAACAGTAGGTATTGTTAAAATTTGATTTCATTTTTTTCGGATTTATCTTTCGTGATCTCTGATAGTGAAGTTGAGGTAATGTTAAAACAAAAAACGTAAAACGTAGTTTTAACTTTCGTTATTTACTCTGATGTGGGTGTGTGAGATCGGCTCCAGAGTGGTTTAGCTTAGGTTTGTATTCCATACAATGATACACTTTATATAGCATTAAACCCTCTCTCAACAACGACAACAATTAAGCAATAAAAAGTACTTTCTAATGCCAAAATTAGTCAAAACTTCGCAGCTGTGTACTTCTTTTATCGCTTTATTACCCTAGCCCGTAATAAACTTGACTGTCGGCATCATGTATACCGAAATTTCTAAGAGCAACCTTTATCACCAAGATGCCTCAATATCGCAAGATATGAATAAAATAAGTAATAAAAATACAACAATATTACTGGTGCAGCAAAAGACGTCAAAAAATATTAGACTTCTCACCATTTAACGACAACTCTCTATAACGCCATAAAATGAACAGTCCCTTCAGTGTCATTATATAGAGTTTACACTGTATATAGAAAGTATTATCATCCAATCCAATCATCAAAACTATTAAGACCCAAACCCAGCAAAAACCAACTGCCAGACCTCAAGACACTGTGAGCTCTTTCTGCGTGCAACGAAACAAACCAACTTGACTGATAATTTCTTTTATTTTTTCCTTCCACTCATTTTAATATTATATAAAATTATTTTTAGAACTAGGCATGTTTGCTGAAGAGTTTCTTGCGCCGCTTCTTCTCTTCAAGCCACAACATGTTGTGAAGCGGTGGTAAATTAGATTAGGCTCCCATAGAGTAAATAATATCCATAAACAAAGTTAAAACTAAATAATTAAAATGAACAAGTTGGCGGTAGGCTGAATAAAAACTTTGACAATACACGTTTGACAAATGTCATCTTTGTCTTCCGTGACCACGGCCACTGAAAAGCGGCCGAAACGTCGGATAAACCTAAATAAAATAAATTACCGCGCTTAAAACCGTTAAAACGTAGTTTTATTAGAAAGTATTAATTAATTTATTTATGTATTAACAGAACACCAGTAGAAAAGCAAAAACTTCTCGATCTTCTTTATCTGTGCAATGTGTGTGTTTGTCTGCCGATAATTTATTTATTTATTATCACTATTCAATAAATATTTTGAAGATATCACGACCAACGTCTAAACTAGTTAGAGCCCGCGACCGGTCCCGCGGGACGATGGTTTTATGGTGGTCCACGTCACTTATCGCTTTTTATGGGAGCAAACCGGATGTGGTGGTGTTAAATCACCTACTTTACGGCTTAGGTGGGCGACATTGAAAATGTATATGGGTTTTCGCACGTCTTTTGAATTTTGATTTTTAATTCGATATGCGAGATTTTTATTAAATTGAAGAAACCAACTAACAATTTATAGTAAATTATTTTTATATTTTAAAAATTGTGCTGTTTGGTTTGGAGAAATGTTTGATCAAAGTTTTGTCACATATAGGCGAACTTTAGAAATAGGTAGTCAATCAACATGCTGTAGTGAATTTGATTTTTTGATTAATTGATAGTAAAAAAAATCCTTAATGTAAAGTCATGTAAAGTGTCGTTTGTAAGATCGTGAAAAACCGTACTGACATTTTAATGACTAACGTATAGACCTTACGGCATTAATGTTTTTGTAAATGTAAACTCAGGTCAGCGAGTGTCACAACCGGTTTGTAACCATCATTTAAATGGTTATTAATGAATATATGGTAACCATTATGTTCTGGCGCTAGTCGATACAAGTGACTAGAACGGTAAGTTCGATTAGATTAGGTTACCGCGAAAGCAAAGCGCACGAGCCGAGCGCGCGAAGCGAGCGTACCGCGGCAGCGGCCGGCGAACGCCAAAACAGATTAGTCCCCACTCATACATTAAAAACTATTTAAATGATGGTTACAAATCGGTTGTGACACTCCCTGATCGCTGTTTAAAACATTAATATCTTAAGAACTATATGTTTTCTTGACACAGAGATTGCAGAAGCGGGTAAGTATGCCTTCTTACCCTCCCCTTCCACTACCCTACACACCTCCTATTTTTTATTTATTTATTGAGAACAAACAACAAGTATTACACTTATACATACATTTGTTTATATTATAGCATTGAGTTATTTGTCTCAGTGCAAACTTAATTATAGTTTGTCACATCGTGTTGAAAGGAACATACATTTTTTTACGATAATTCATTAGTATGTGTGTGTGTGTGTGTGTGTGTGTGTGTGTGTGTGTGTGTGTGTGTGTGTGTGTGTGTGTGTGTGTGTGTGTGTGTGTGTGTGTGTGTGTGTGTGTGTTTGGTATATGGTATATCCTATACATAATATATACAAAGAATTTACTGTTGAATTGATTGAAATGAATTTAGAATAATTTGCCGAAATTCGTTGATTTTACCCGAAAAAATATCTATATCTTTATTTTTTGTTACACTATTATTATACTGCTTCATCAAACGGTTGCAAGTGGAGTGAAAACCCAGGTTGGTTCTGGTAGATGCTATATAAAAGGGTAGAAATTTGTTAATTCTAGGAAGTCTAGAGGGCACGCGTATATTAAATAATTCTAATAAGGGTGGACAGTCAATGTTACCATTTATAACTTTAAACAGAAAAATTTGGTCAAGTAATGTTCTTATTACTTAAATGAAAGGTGCCCTATATTTAACCCGCACCCATCATAAAACCTAAATACAAACAACACTATTCGATACAAATGCATATAATAGACACGAAACTGTACAACACCTGTATAAGTGGAGTTCAGGGCACGTCACGGTCTGTAAGTAGCGTTGTACGTTTGTAAATTGCATAAAACCACACTCGGACGCGACCTGACCGCCGCCGCAAATGTAACACGATAGAATCGATTTACGTCTATTCGATTATAAGTATTGATATCGACTGAATCGATAATGTACGATCAACGTGCAAAACGGATTTGCTTACTGCAAATCCGTTACTTTAAAACTGTTTTACATTTCGTTCACGTATTTTTACTAGGAAGAGTACTGAATTCTTAAATATAAATGATTTTTTTTATATAAATGTGCATCAAATAACTTTGTTTATTAATTCTACACGACCTTATATATGGAGGGATTTTACTAGGGTGGTCACCTTTTTTGGAGAAAATATAGTATTTTTGTTTTTTGAATGTACATATCAGTTCATATTTATATATTTCAATTTTATGACTGCTGCTGCCGACTTGGGATTCAAAACAGAGTTTCGACTTTGATACATAAATGTTTTGGAAACGAAGATGAAAATAAGCAATTATATAAACATATTGTTTTCCCTTAGATCATTATCTCAGATTGTTATACTTTTTAATTATGTTTAAATGTCTACGACAACTTAAGCCGCTTCTAAAGTCAGACATTACAGTAGCACCTGTATGTTAATTATTTAAAGACACAATGAAACTAGAATTTTATCCAAAATGTATCTTGTAAGAAAAAACTAAGTTAACTATCCCAGACGATGTAGGCCTTCTCGCAGAATACCAAACTGCAATTTATGTCTGAAAATCAGCAAAGAAATCAATGTTTAAAAAGAACACTATAAATTAGAGAATTAGACGACCCTTCTGGTTGAATGGTCTAATTCTTTACCTGTCAATCTCACTGTAAGGAAGAGGCTTCAGATTTGATTCCTGACTTAGTGAATTTCGTAAAGAACTTTCTGGTATTTACTACGGTCTGGGTGTCTGGGATCAGGCCCAGAAAGTTCCGTCGTATACTCATAACACAAGCGTAACTTGCTTAATTTGGGAATATGCAATGTGTCTTCGCGTGCTTGTTATTAGAAGAAAAACACATCATAAAGAGTATAGCACATAAATAAACATCTTGTATCGCAGCAGCCATATTTCTTAGCTCGCTGATTAGATAACGCATATATGTCTCAGAGAAAAATAATATCATAATTTATTACGAGTGGGGCGGATAACTGCCGAAAACGCGGCGGTAGCGGCCGAAAGTGGGCCCAATAGCCCAAAACGTAGACATAGGACTGCGTATTTTACATATTATTTTGTATACGACGCGCATTGCACATAATGTTTTGCTAGGTTGGGACTTTGTACACTCTGGTTTTTAATTACCTACACTAAAATGACAACTCCGATCGATTTTTTTGATGTTGTGAACTTGGAGCATTTCTATACTTTTATTTATTGCTGGAGTATAGCAGATAGACTGACGGCCCAACTGTCATCAATTCAATTTCAAATTCAAAAGTTTATATTCAATATAAGTTCCACTGGAGAACACTTTTTGAAGGTCATACATATAGGTTAAAATTTAATTTTACTTCCTAGTCTATGTACACCGCTTCGCAACGTGTTATTGCTGTTAAGGAGAGGGAGCGGCAAGAAACTCCCCAGCAACACGTCCAGTTAAAAATTGATTTTTTTTTTATCTTTCTCTTATTCTATTTATATCTCAAATGCATTTTTTATAAGTTTTATACAGAAGTATGTAAGGAGTAACGAATTTTTTTTAAAACGATTATTTTTTGTATATCCAAGTCCATTAAAGAAAAATAATTTCAATACAAATTATATATTTTATCGTCAATAGAGTAGAGGCTCAAAAGGACGAAAACGTTTGAACTAGTGCTTTAAACAAAACCAAAGTGTACTGTGCTAACTTAGAACACATCAACAAAGTGTCTTCCCCTTAATAGAGACAATAAGAAAAGTGCTAATGGACACTTTCTTAGTTAAATACTTTTAGTCAATTTAGGTTATATTTAAATTACTTATTAATCTTTTTAGATTAGATTGTAATATTAATGTGGTATTTATAAATATAACATTTAAGAAAAAAAAAAAAACTAGAACATTTTCAAATAAAGATCATCTAAAATTCCTCAGATCCATAGATAATTTTGAAACATGGAATGTCTTTCAAGCACCTTTTCATTCGCTCTAGACCCGACGCACATTTATTGCACAAAGTGCGTAGTCTACGACCCATTCAAGCGGATTTTTTGTGAAAATTATGAGCGACCATATTTTCCGAAGGTGTTCTGAATGGGAACGACTTTCGGCTCCGAAAGCGTGAAAAAAAATAGTATAATTATTTATGTTTTATGTAGGCCGGTCTTTTTTATAACGTTGCTAGGCAGGTTGTGGATTTAGACGCGTTTACTTGTCTAATATATAAAATTCTCGTGTCACAGTTTTCGTTGCCATACTCCTCCGAAACGGCTTGACCGATTTTGATGAAATTTTTTGTGCTTATCCGGTATCTATGAGAATCGGCCAACATCTATTTTTCATCCCCCTAAATGTTAGGGGTAGTCCACCCCTAAATTTTTTTATTTATTTTTTAGACAAAATTTTTAATTTCTATTTTTTTATGATACAACATATAAAAATACATACAACCCTAGATTTTCAACCCTCTACGATCAACCCCTATTTTTTACCGGGCAGGACGACGTCTGCCGGGACAGCTAGTGTTATATAATATCGACTAAGTTTTGACGTTTTGACGTTAGGGGCCATCCACAAATTATGTGCTTTGGACTAGCATGGCAGGTAAATAATCTATTCGCTTCAAACTGCATGTTTTCCAGCCAAAATTCTGACCTAAAAATTCTAAAAAATTCTAGTGCGTTAACCACTAAGCTACTATGGCTTGCTACAATTGATAGATAGCTACAATCTACAAATACATAATGCATTATACACGTATACAGAGTGAATTTTTCAAGTGGGTCTTCAAGGCTAAATCCGGAACTATATAAAATAGTTAAATACATTCAAAGGAGTCATTGAGCTAATATTGAAGAAAACTAAAGTGATACTGTCATTACATTTCTGAAAACACAAATAGCCTTGTCAGAAATCTAGTCAGGTTATTTTGAAGAAAATTCATACTACATTTGAACATAATAATATTTTGTAACGACCATCTCGCGTTCCCTGATATGTGAAAACTCATGTTTAAGAAAGAAAAAAGAACACTAATTTTCGTTGAAAGAAAATTAAATTACACTAAATACTTAAAAATAAACTTAATTATACAAAATGTACATGATAATTAAAAATAAAATAAGTAATAATTAATATATATATTAAAATTATATGTATGGACTGCAGGTCGCTGTCGGCGGGGAGCGTGCCCAAAATGCTGGCCGCATTTCCACGTTGGATGCCCTAGGTGCAAGCCTGCCTTCTGGTCACGCGAGACCTCAATTCGACGCGTTTAATAAATAAATTATTTTTGTCTTTCGTCTTTATTATTACACCAAATCATAGTAAAGCTTGTAAGGGTTGATTTCTGTGAAGAACTTTATAATAATTAATTTCATATTATACGCTCTTATTATTCATAGAGAGTTAGTGTAAGTTTGAATACTTATTTATAGTTAATAAAGTACTGCCTGTTTCGTACTCGATCATCAAAATTATTAAGATCCAAACCCAGCAAAAACCAAATGCCGCACCTCAAGATACTGTGAGCTCTTTCTGCGTGCACTGGAGCACAAACCAACTTGATTGACAATATATTATTAATTTCACTCCCACCCATTTTTATATCATATACAATTATTAGAGCTAGGCATGTTTGCTGAAAAATTCCTTGAGCTGCTTCTTTACTTCAAGCTACAACATGTTGTGAAGCGGAAGTAAATTAGATTAGTATAATTACCATAAATAAAATAAAACTAAATAATTAAAATAAACAAGTTGGCGGAAGGCTAAATAAAACTTTAACAATACTCATTGACACTTAACATCTTTGTTTTTCTTGATCACGGCTACTGAAAAGTGGCCGAAACGTCGAAATAATAAAAAACAAATAAAACCGTTTTATTATGTATACTAGTCCCGAAAACTTTAGAAAATGTTCTTTATAATTCTTAAACAAGCGTTCAAACTTACTCTAATTCTTTATGAATAAGACGAAAAATGTGCATTGTCAACAATAATTGTTAATATTATTTCTATACTTAACTAAGGGTAATAAATACAGATAGTTTCATTCGTGTTATTTTAATATTTAGTAAAATACGTATCGATAGTGATATAGCAAGCATAAGTAATTAGTGTAATTATACACAAATAACTAAATAATAAATTCTTTATCTCCATACATAACATAATTATCTACAATGCATAATTGCTAATTGTTACGCAGTGGGTAAAAATGTTTTTTAATATTGACTATTGTACCTTCGTCAGATCATTTCTTCGGATAAAACGGACGCAACTGAAATTAAAAATGAATTTTATTAAGTAAACAATGACTAAAATGTTTTTCTTTTGCGATATGGTTTTGCACGATTTGTGTATTTCGTCACTATGAAGATAGATAGATAACACTTTATTATACTTATATCAATACAAACATGAACTTGAAGAAAAAAAATTACATCTAGTTATGTACAAAGGGCGGACTGATCGCTAAAAAGCGATCTCTTCCACACAACCCCGGGAATGAATTGAAATGATAATGGCGATGGTGGTATAGGTAACATATAGAAATTTTACTTCCTCTAAGTGTGAACTGCACACACACATATTTCCTATTTAATCACTACCGGCCTTACTTATAATAATCACGTAAAGAAACGATTAGGCATCTCTTAAGTAAGAGAATCAGAGTCAGACCCTAATCAATGAATGACGGCCACAGAGGCCGTTGAGCGGGCTAAGCCTTTGCCGGCCCACCTCACGCAGAGGCTCCGGGTTCGACTCCTGGTATAGTAAATTTGGAAAATGTATTTTCTCCGTTATTTACTATGGTCTGGGTGTCTGGGATCGGCCCCAGAGTGTCCGTTGTATATTACCCATAACACAAGCGTAACTTGCTTTATTTGGGTATATACAATATGTGAGTTTGTCTGCCGAATATTATTATATTATATTATAATGAATACCTTTTTTTTCAGTTATAAACGTCTATTACTTGTTGTTTACTTAAGAGGAGCACAGATAAACGAAGTTTGAATGATTTACGTAGGTTGTACTCAAAATATTCGACTAAAGAGTAGTTTATGAGTAAGATTTTCACTAATCAGGTGCTAAGCAGTTTCTTTAAATTTAAGAAACTATTATAAGTAAAACCTTTACTGTTTAAGAGTTCTAAAATCGGTCAGTTCCCAAACAATTCAAGATGGATAGGGCAATAGATATACATGTCACGATGTTTTGAAAACCTCATCGCAGTAATAAATTAAACAGTACAAACCGTCTCGGTAACATCGACGAATAATAATAGAACCCATGACCTCATCTCTACGGTACGTCCTTCAAACCGCTGCTCATTGTGTTATTTAGTTATTGGAGCGTTACATCGCGACGCTTTAGTTTTGAACGAAGTCAAATTTTGATTTGGGTTTTTGGATTCCATTGGTAGCTACGGAATACTTATGCTATCTTCTTATATATAAAAATGAATGTTTGTCTGTATTGGCCATACTTATAATCGTTTGTTAAATTTTAAGAAACGGCTCAGCAACTGATTAGTGAAAATCTTACCCATAAACTCCTCTTAAGGATTCTAGGTAGTAAAGTAACGGCAAAAGGTATTAAATTGGTGGCGCCACCGTAGCTAAAGTAGTATTGGTTAAAGGAGATGCTACAAGTTTTATAAAATCAAACAATATAAAATCACTAAGGTATTATTAAATTACTTTATTAAGAGATGGCTAACCCTTTCTCAACGAGATTATTATAAGTAAGGCCCTATTTGATACATTTGAGCCAAGGAAGGTTTCCGAGTTCGTTCACAATTGGATCCGGTTGGTGGCGCTGATGTCGGCATATCGATTGAAACTCTTCCGGACAGGACAACGTCTGCCCGGACAGCTAGTTTATTGATAAAATAACTAGAGGTGACTGCTGTTGCTTGTTTCTTAGCTGGAGTACAGCAGACAGGCCGGCGGCCCACCTGATGGAAAGCTGTTACCGTCACCTTTGGACGTTTGCAACACTAGAGATACTACCAACGCGCTGTCGGCCTCGATGAAATTTTATGACACCCTTTTTGAAAAACTCCCTTCGTTACGCTGTGGGAAAACCTCGACTCGAATGGAAGCTCATTCCAAATCCTAACGGTACGCAAGAGTAACGTTCTATAGAACCATTGCGTACTTGAGCGAAGCGGCTCAGGGTGAACCCCCAACCAATGGGGAGCGGTGCGATGGTAGAAAGAGGACGAAGGCACCATTCAAAACAGTTCACACAATGTCACACATCGCCCTCATCCCCTCCCCCCCCTTTCCTCCCTCTAGACGTGTGACGTAATTCATCCTTATCTATACTAATATTATAAAGAGGAAACATTTGATTGTTTGTTTTTTTGCATTGAGTAAGCCCCGAAACTACCGAAACCGATTTGAAAATCTCTTTTAGGCTATATAAAAAAAACTTAGATACCCGTGCGAAGCCGGGGCGGGCCGCTAGTGGGATATATTCGATAAAATGTTATAAGAAATTTTAGGGTTTCAAAGCCAAATAACAAAACATGTAGTGGACGACAAGCATTTGCTCAAATTATTTAATAGTTCTGTCGGTATAAAGAACAAGCAAGCAACTATGCTTCTGTTCTCAAATACAAAATTGCTCGGATACATGACGGACGTAGTAACCGAATTCGGATTAGACAGGTATGTTATTATGGAGAATATTTCGCTTGTCCTATATCTCCTACATTCTCCACAAATGGCATACTTTTCACGTCCGCATATCCTTCATCTCGTTCGCACATAAGCCTTTTTGCATTGTGTATCCCTTTTCTTGTGCATTCGATTGCAGAGGAGCGATTCTCCGTAGTTTTGTAGGGTTGCACAATATAGTTGAAAGTTTTAAAAGTATATCTCGTTTTCTAATAGCCTTGCAAACATAAACCTTATGTAAAATTGTAATAATTTTTTTAGTTTTTATTTATCTATCATAGCTCAAAAACACGCCCCAATACTATAAGTGGGCCGTATATGATATATTAAAAATTATAACTTACTAACTTCATACCCGCGAATTCGCTCGCGTTAATATTATCCCGCGAGAGCCATCCGTTTTATCGGGATAAAAAGTAACATATGTGCTATTCTATACTATAACTAGCTGTCCCGGCAGACGACGTCCTGCCCGGTAAAAAAAAAAAAAATAGGGGTGGACTACCCCTAACATTTAGGGGGATGAAAAATAGATGTTGGCCGATTCTCATAGATACCGGATAAGCAAAAAAAATTTCATCAAAATCGGTCAAGCCGTTTCGGAGGAGTATGGCAACGAAAACTGTGACACGAGAATTTTATATATTAGATATATCTGTCTATCGTCCTGACCTACGGGGCCGAGACGTGGACACTGACGGCAGGATTGGTCCACAAGTTCCAAGTCACTCAACGGGCTATGGAGCGAGCTATGTTGGGTGTTTCTCTTATGGATAAAATTAGAAATGAGGATATCCGTAAGAAAACCAAAGTAACCGACATAGCTCGCAAAATTAGCAAGTTGAAGTGGCAGTGGGCCGGTCACGTCTGTCGCAGGACCGATGGCCGTTGGAGCAGACGAGTCCTGGAGTGGAGACCGCGTCTCGGTAAACGTAGTGTCGGACGCCCTCCAGCCCGATGGACCGACGACCTACGCAAGGTCGCTGGTAGGCGCTGGATGAGAAAGGCAGCAGATAGGTATGAGTGGCGCCGTCTTGGGGAGGCCTACGTCCAGCAGTGGACTGTGAATGGCTGACGACGACGAGATATATCTGTGTACCAACTTTTATCCAGTTCCGTTCAGCCGTTCTGGCGTGATTGAGAAACAAACATCCATCCAAACTTTCGCATATTTATAGTAAATTAGTATAGATATGTTAATCCTGAAATATAAGCTATAGTGCACAGTTTCATCAAAATCCCTTTTGTAGGTTTTACGTGAAGAGTAACAAACATCCATTTTCACAAACTTTCTCATTTTTAGGCACCTTTAGACATTTTTGCAAAAAACGAATTGCTTACGTAATCATCTGTCCGTCCGTCCATCTTTCTGTATGTCACAGTCATTTTGCTCGGTAAATACTGAATCTACATGAATGAAATTTGACAGCCCTATGATGTTACGTTTTGTTTCACTCGCAGTACAGTGCTGATTTCATATTCGTTGTACAATGAGATTCCAATAGAACCTGTGTCTGCTATCCCGATTTGTAGTGTGCGCTACACATGTACGAGTATCACATCCTGAAATTTCCATTCATAGAAAATGAAGAAAAAAATATTTGTTCACACGAAATCGACGCATATGATATATAATAAGACAAGAATGTTGGTTATTTAATGCTGAGCAATAGTTTTTAAGTCATGGGTACTCCATATATAGTTCGAACTTCAGTACTCATTCTTGATTCATACATATTTCCTTCTCTTTTTGTACACTGGTATGTATGTATATTAGGGTCAACTAGGGTAATCAAGAAATGTTATCAGACCTTTTTTGCAGAGCGTTCAATTCTCTATAAAGATTGGAACAGCAATTTATCATTCAACCAGTCGTTTGAACGGTACAAAAATCAGAAGAAGCAAAAAAAATATCCTGTGTTATTCTTATGGAAATTAAAAAAATGCGATGAGGACTATCTTAATATTAATATTATGGGCTCATCTTTTCACAGAATTTTTTTTACACCCAAAAGAAACTTTTGAGCCTGTTTTGAAAATAAAATAAACAAAGAATTTTTTTTTGGATCACCCTAATGTATACCTATCTCTGTCCCCGCCATTTGGGGCTTACTTTACGAAGATGCCGCCATTGTGTCGTCGGATTCGTTTGCAGTGTTAAATAGACACATAAAAAATAATAAGATTTTTGGCGAGTGTAGTGAGTTGTTGAAACAAACTAAATGGCGGCCGTCCTGAAAATTGTTTTATATTGTTTGAATGATTGATTAAGCTGGTTTTAAGATAGGTGCAAGATATGTACCTCTGAAGCAAGGTGGACGTTCTTAGTCGACGGGGTTTTGGGTGAGTGTATATAATGGTCTATTGTTTTTTATTTTTGTTATTAGACAAACATTTACACAACAACTGAAAACAAAAAAATTATACTATTATCTTCAGCGGTTTTGCGTGTACAGAATATCTGGTTTTTTTTTACTTAACAAATAGTATTGCATACACGAAAGGAAGCTTAAATCGTATAACGTATCTATAGTGGGGATTGTAAGTTGGATTGTCAGTCCACCAAATTGTCGACTCAGCAAAAGTTGTATAATTGTTTGTAAGCAAATGTTCTTATGGATAATAATTTTCTCTAAACCTAACAGGATTACCAAGTAAATCTGTTAAAAACATACGTGTTTGGGAGCACGCATGTATCGAGCCGAATGCGGGCTTGTATTAATGAAACCATTTATTATTTAAGGCAAACAATGTTAATTTAATTACCGGCACCGCAATGCACAACGACAGCTGATTGATGGTATCCCACGGGACACGTAGCAACGTCAGTTATACATCGATCGCTCGATTCCAACTGATTACAGTTTATGTGCTTATATATTCATCGATGTATAATGAATTGTTAATTCATTCTGTTAAAATTAAATAGCAGTGTAAAGGTTGATTGATACATGTCACAGGTTTTTTTATTGCATTAAGTTAGGAGACAGGCAGATTGGTCGAAAGCGGTTAATATCGCCTATAGACATTCGCTAGGGTGTCTTTCGTAAGAGGCGACAAATCAATCTACAGGTAGGTGGTAGAGTATTTGCCCGTCTGGATGGCTGCCACTCTTTTTAATATTCAAAATCAAAATTTTACGGTAGCCATACTTACAGTGTGTGCAAAATTTGAATGGGTCTCGAGCGAAATTAGATGAGTGAATTTACGCAACTTCAGCAGAGCGGGTATAGTGCGAAACAGGCATCATGGGAATCTAAATCACGAGCGAGTGAGAGGGCAATACTATTCCATTTCAGCTTTGTACATACCACCTCGTGAGTCTTGTAAGAGTGACTATCGCGTTGCCATGTACGAACTTCAGGGACGCATTAATATTTGGCTCGTACTGTACCACTACTCAATCTTAAGATTAAACGCAAATGCAAGTGAATTTAGTTATAATTTAAGATTTTCTAACTCGTAGGTACATATATTTTTTGTGATTAATTTTGACTTCATTAAAGTAGGGTAATTGCCTAATATTCACTTGTCACTTACCAACCTATCGCAGCTGCACGTCATTATCAAAAGTTCGTTCATGTTCGGTGATAAAATTTCAATTGGGCTTATAACTATTAGGCAATCCCTAAATATAGACGACATTATTATAGTACAAGTATATAGTTAAAAATAAATGTCGCTTTGGTCTCATTGAACCAGAGTTTGACTTAAAATATATACTGACGAAGGCCCTCATACATTACTTTATATTATTTTTCTGAATTAAATTGTAATATTCTGAAATATAAAAACAACCCAGTCAAACAAACAGTCGCTAGATTGCAATAATTTTTTTTTCATAAAATCCATTACATTTAATTAAATCCCATTGAGTAAATTCAGTATTTTTCTCTCTAGTCCACCTACGATGCTTTCAGTGGGTTCTACTTTTCAAACAGGTAGGGGCGATTATACGCGTTCATATTATTTTCCTTTTTTCTTGTACTATATATAACATACATACATACCTTCACGCCAGGTCCCTTGCGGGGTAGGCACGAACAACAGAGTGCCATACAGGCTTATTCTTACACACCTCAATTGCTTCTTTGACATTCATAGCTCTTGTCATGCACGCTCGTCTATTCTTAAGGCTCCTGACATCACCTTCTGCTAATACACGATCAATTTGATCATGGAAGGTGTGTCGTGGCCTTCCGCGACTTCTGCATCCATCCACTTTAGCATTGTATATCTGTTTAGTCATTCTTTCATCATACATTCTTTCCACATGCCCGAACCACCGGAGCATTCCTTTCCTTACCTTCACCCCGACACTCTCTTTCAGACCAACTCTCTTTCTTACTTCGGTATTAGGAACGCGGTCCGCGAGCGTCACTCCGCAGATTTTGCGCAGTGCTCGCATCTCGACCGCGTTTACTCTACTTTTATGCTCTCTGTTCCATACCCAACTCTCGCTTCCATACGTGAGCGTAGGTACCAGTACTATATATAACTATATCTAGATATCTTTTAGTGAAGCAATGTACGCTAGTGACGCGTCTATACACACATAAAATGTCATACACACATAAAATGTCATACACTGTAATAAATAGTTTACTTACTTATATAACTATAACTGCAGTCTTCCCCATGTTGTTGTGACTCACCTAGAAACAAAAGAGAAACATTGTAAGTAATAAAATACTACGCAATAATAATTACGTATCTTATATGTTCTTACAATTGGTAACAACTGACATATTTTAACTACATCCATAGTTTCATTTGCAGCTAGTCTTTATGAAAGAAACAACAATATAGAGTAAATAACAACTGAAAACATAAACTATACGTTTTTATTGCAAGAGTTCAGCAGGCAGGCAGACGGCCCACCTGATGGAAAGCGGTTACCATCGCCTATTGACATTTGCAACACCTAAGGTGCTACAAATGCGCTGCTGCTCTCTTAAGGGAGACTGGAGCCTCATCACCAATGCCGGATCACAACCCAAGGTTGTTATGGCGACATACTTTAGACCAGGGGTGGTAGCCATCCAGTCGGGCAAATGTCCTCCCATCTGGATGTGGGTTGTTTTGTCTACTCTTATGATAGGCCGCCCGGCAACAGAAAATTGTATTCTAGGAAGATATTCTTTTATATACGTATAGATATAAAAGAATATCTGCCTTAATTATATACAGATAGAGCTGAAATTTATTTCAAATCTTTCAAGTTTTATTTAAATTGAAAATTAATACTAAAGAGTTTATTACAAATTTAAATAAGGTTGAATTTTATGTGTTTATCTCGAAAAAACAACCCAGTCTTCCCAGTCAGTATTTGCCTCTTTGGATATCACCCCTGGTCTAGAGTATGCCACCATTACAATCTTTAGCTGTGTTCCAGCATTAGTGGCCAGGTTCCAGTCTTCCTTCAGAGGGTGGCAGTACATTGGTAGGTAGCGCTTTTGGTGTTACAAATGTCCATAGGCGACTGTAATCGGTTTCCATCAGGTGGGCCCTCTGTCTGCTGAACTCATGGAATAAAAAATATGTAAATAATTTTATGGCGATCTAGCGAGGAAACGTAGCCAGCCTTCTGGGCACCTTATCCATAGAACACGGTGATCTGGGCTCAGTATTCTACCTAGTCTTGAAGGACTATGGGCAGAACCCAATACAAAGAAGTTAAGTTTTCTTGCAATGTATTCGATAATATGTAATTTTATAATTGTTCTATAAATATAAAAAACTAGATTTTAAATTTTATTATCATGTCCCATGTCCCAATTACAGTAAAGCAATTTTCCAATTTTAATAATAACACCCTAGAGTGTTATTACATAATAGTTCAATATAACACGTGGAACAAAATTCACTACGATTGTCTATCACGGCTATCACGTCATGAGTAAACACTGCCATTCATGTGTCACGCCGGTACATTGTTGTGTCACGTCACTTTCGATTTATGTACGTAATAGAGACACGCGTGTAGCGTGATAGTTATTTTTTATGAAATGTGATCATTTTGTTGTCGGAAATATAAAATATTTGTCAAGAGTAGATTAACTTCCAGCTATTTAAATTTGTTTTGATTGACAGTTGAATATAACGCAAATTTTTATTTCATAAATGATACATTTTATGATGGGGCCTCATCTGGGATAATGTTACAGATATAGGCCGTTGTTAGCAGGTGTGGCGATGGATGTAATATATTATTTGTAATGCGATATGTTAATATTAATACGTGAAGCAAAAACTTTGTACCCCTTTTTACGAAAATGCGCGGACGAAGTATGAAATTTTGCAAACTTATTGTTTGTTAGAGAAGAAACAACGAATGCTAATACTTTTTAAATCTTCATCTTCTTGATATATAAAAATTAATGTTTGTCTGTATGTCCTTTATAGAATCGTAAATTATACATTTGATCATGTGATGATCTTTAGTAAAGTTGCTGTGCATGAGCCAAAGAAGGTTTCTGAGTTGGTTCACAATTGGACCCGATAGGCGGCGCTGCTGTCGGCATATTGATTGAAGCTTTTCCGGGCAGGATAACGTCTGTCGGGACAGCTAGTTATGCATAAATATACATTAAATCAACAGACAAAAAACATTACACAAAACCATATAATATATGACACAAACACACTTTTGTTTATTGTTGCCTTGGCGAAATCGGTGATTATAGAAGTATAAGTCTCTGAGAACAATTTATAGTGGTCGAATTTTGACCACGGACGACCACGAGTTGGTATTAATTGTTAATGATATGAAATATTAACAGACCTGCCAAGCCGCCTTGGACAAGCGTGGCGGGTATACTGCCCCCCCCCCCCCCCCCCCCCCCCAATTGGAACACCCGTGCAAAGGAATGGTCACATTAATCCGTTCAAATAACAAGAAACAAATAATTTGTTAATGTAATTCAAGACGTCTGTTCAACTATAAAAACCGATATAAGCTGAGCGTCATAATAATTTAGACCAAGCGGTGTTATTGGTCGATGATTTGCACTAAAATCACGTACGTATACTTAAATCTTAAGCGCCCGACGCGACGCGGTCATTAGAAAAACCATAAAACTTATATCAAACACAAAAATACGGAAGACATGGCACCCGTTACAACATTTTAAAGAGTTCCAGATTCAAATCAAATGTTGCGTGACAGCGAACGGCGTGACGTTCAAACGCGCGGGAATTGTGACGTTATCAACTGTCAGTTCGGAAATTCTAACCTAAAAATTGTGGACATAAAAGTGGATCTTGTTCAAATGATCGTGAGTTTAATGTCACCAATTTGTTTAAAGTATGTTACGCTTTAAACTAAACTGGCATTGCTCCGTTACGTTATGATTGTTAACTTTCATGTAAGTTGAAATGTTAGATTTTTGGTGTAAGAGTTAAAATAACCTTTTTTTTATTGCAGTAGTTCAGCAGACAGGCAAACGGCCCACTTGATGAATATTGGTTACCATCGCCTATGGACATTTGCAGCATCAAAAGTGCTACAAATGCGCTGCTGCACTCTTAAGGGAGACTGGAACCTGGTCACTTATGCCGGAACACAACTCAAGGTTGTTATGGCGACATACTCTAGACCAGGAGTGGTCGCCATCCAGTCGGGCAAATGCCTTACCACCTGGCTGTGGTTTGTTTTGTCGCCTCTTACGACAGGCCGCCCGGCCGCAGGAAATTGTATTCTTTCTCCGTTCCTGCACAGATAAAACTAGGATATGCTCGGGAATTCGTCCACGCTTAAGTAGAATCTCCCGCAGGATACGCAGGAGACAATGTACCGCAACAAATTTAAAAAGAACGCAAGCTATAGTCTTAGTTAAAACTGTCGAAATAAGCTAATTTTTATGCACCCGAATAAATAAAAACCGCTCCCGAGAAAATTCCCGCGGAATTCCCGGGATAAAAAAATATCACACATTTTGTTAAATAAAATTATAAAGAAACTTTATTTGCAAAATTAGCGACGCATTTACATTTCTTATACATTTTTATACACAGGGCATAATTTTAAAATCTGTACGCCGCATCTTCAGCAAACAAGGTTTGCACTCAGCATATTGCTGTGCCGGAACTATATCCGACACAACGCTGATTTAGCTGAATTAGCTATCGATCAGTAACTAAATCACCTTAAATATTTAATTTTCATTTTTTGTTTACGGTTACTATTTACTCTATGGAAGCTCAATCTAAGGTAAATTAAGATTAGGCTCCCATAGAGCAAATAAAAATCCGCGCTGGAAACCGTTAAAACCTAATTTTATCATCTGTTGATTTATCAAATCATATTATGAAACAAAATTCTCGAAGTTTTACTAACCTTTTCAACTAGATGTTTTTAGTTTCATATTGCTCTAAAGAAAATATAATGAAATATCAGTTTTCCTACACGTAAAATCTTTTCCACTGACAAAAATATCGTGTATCAAAAAGGTTACTACGATTTTTGCTTAGGCCGCAGTAATGCGAAAGGCGAAAATTTCGGCCATTGCTCAACGTTCATAATGACGTAACTCTATACTTTATGGGTCGTGCGGAATTTAATTTTGGTCCTTTATATTTTTGACCACGCTGTCCTTCTGGGCGGGGAGGGGGCCGTCGGTTCTTTAGATTGGTCTAGTGATGTGGAACAGCGTAAAAATTATACTCGAATTATTCGTTTCACGAGGTATTGTTTCCACCTTAAGATAATGTGGGACTCGTGAGTAATGTTAGAGACCCTCACTAAAACATGCCAGTAATCCTTTTACCGTCACAAACTAGGGTAGCCAGACATTGTGACGGGTGACAACGTCGCGATGCTGGCATGCATAGGTTCGAACTGTTTGGCAGGCCTGATGGTTGGCATACATTTTCGAGGTCTAACTCGTCATGGACCCCACGCTACCACTCCGAAACAGAAGTATCAGATACAAGGGTAGACCCAAAAACGTAAGCAACCAGGTGTTTCATCTCCAATTTGTATATCAGGTACATGAACACAATGAAAATTGAGCTGTAACCGTACTCCCGTGAATTTAAAAAAAAAATTAGTGAAGTAGTTTTTTATTTTATTTGTTACAAACATTTAAAAATAAAAAAAATAAAAATCTTTCCTCTTTAAAATATTAGTATAGATAATTTGCTATTTGGATGCTGTTGGTTACAGAAAAATCTTATCGCCTTATATCTATTAATTAAATTTAGAAGTTTTGGTTTTACTATTTTTGTATTTTCTTTCAACATTCATGTTGCTACACAAAAATATAAAATTTGTTCCTATTAGATATTAAAAGGACAAAACTTAAATAACTTCGCTGATTGATTCGGTTAATCTTACTCTCCAACTCGAATAATCTGACTGTTCGACTCGAATGACTCAATTGTGTCAGGGCCCCATCACTATGGTCATTGTGAGCACTCACGTACGCATATTAGGAGGGAACCTCTTAGAATTCGTGAGGTCGAGTGAGGTCGGAAGCGTTTATGATGTGCGACTTTGAAGTTTCTTGAGAATTGCTTTGTCGTTTGAGTTTTGAGTAATCGATTGATTTAGAGCAGTGGCTGACGTATTGATTCTGTTAGTATCGCCGTTACTATTTGCTTTATCTATATATTAATGCATGAATCAAAGACTGTGACTGACTCCTTTTTACGAACTTGCGCGGACGGAGGAGTATGAAATTTTGCACACGTATATTTATATAGATAGCTAATATTTTTTTTAATTATGCATAAATATCAATAAAAAAAGTCATTACACACACTACCATGTACTTTGACACACACGCATATATACTCTTTTGTATATTGTTAAAGTCAAATTAACAGCGTACATACATACATACATACATAACTTCACGCCAGGTCCCTTGCGGGGTAGGCACGAACAACAGAGCGCCACACAGGCCCATTCTAACACACCTCACTTGCTTCTTTGACATTCATAGCTCTTGTCATGCACGCTCGTCTGTTCTTAAGGCTCCTAACATCACCTTCTGCTAACACATGATCAATTTGATCATGGAAGGTGTGTCGTGGCCTTCCGCGACTTCTGCATTAACAGCGTAACCTTTGGTAAATCTGTAATTATACAAGTATAGTCTTTGACAACAGAACCTTCAAAATATTCAAATTTATCATGTATATTAATTATTATGGTCAAATTTCGACGACGAGCGATCACTAGTAGTAGTAGATGAACGAAAGTTGTTTGTGAGGATCGTCGAAACAGCCGTGATAATATTGTTACGACCTGAATGCCGACAAAAGACAAATTCACACCTGCGTACGTGTAGACATTTTATTACATTTTCTTAATTTGGATTTCTTTTGTTTACTTTGTGTCTAAAATTTGAAATTAGAAATATAGCCCATTATGTATTGTAATCTTTTTTGGTAGTCATTAGCCAGCTGTGATTCTAAGAAATTCAGCCTACGCGGCCGAGAGATATATTATATTTGAGCAGTATAAAGTAATGCCCCAATGGAGAGATCGGCAGTCAAGCTACAACCACTAGCGAAGCAAGACGTGTGTACATTCGGTAATCTATTTAGTAACGGACTTTGCGCGTGTTATTATATTTATATCTCTGTTACACGTGCTTGTATAGTTCTTATAAATTCTACAGTAATTCCAACGGCATTTTAATTCGAGTCCTGCAACTCGTAACAATAAGTATGTATGTAAAAACTGCACAGCAAATCGCACTTCATGTTCTCATCCAAAGACTCAATAACAATTTATTACATTCTAACTATACTTAACATACTTCTCACAGTGTATTAAAAGTTCATTGAAAAGGGTATCATAATATCAAGGTAAGTATGGGAAGCTGTTATACGGGCATATTGATTATGCAAGTACCCTATTGCATCGAAAACAATGGACGGTACTGAACGGATTTTACTTATTGCTTTTAGTATTAATTAAAGGCAAGCAAATATATCAGCTCTAAGCACTTTGAAGGGTTTTCAAGAAGTGACAAGCTTTTTTTATAGCTGGAGTATAGCAAACAGGCTAACGGTCCACCCTGTGGAAAGCGATTAACGTCGCAACATGGACGTTTGCAACATCAGAGATGTCACCAACGCGCTGCCGGCCTCGAAGAACTCTTATGAAACTCTTTTTGATAAACTCCATATCGCAGCGCTGTGGGAAAACCTCGGCTGGGAGCTCATTCCAAATCCCTACGGTAAGCAAGAGAAACTTTCTACAGAACCGTTGCGTACATGAGCGAAGCGGCTCAAGAAAGTAGGGGTGAACTCCCAACCGATGGTGAGCGGTGCGATGGTAGAAAGAGGACGAAGGCACCATTCTAAACAGTTCTTCGAAACATTCCCCATTATACAGTCGCTATAATACGCAGAGAGAAGCAAAGTCTCTCCTAAGGCCAAGCGTATCTAGACCGTCTGCTAGTATGGGATCATCATAAACGCGAACGGCTCGACGTTGAATACCTACTGTCAAGAGGATTAAGTTGGTAGGCAGGTGCTCCAGCCCAAAGATGTGAGCAGTACTCCAGTTTCCAAAGTTTTCTTTATTGAACTACGGTACACTACGATTAAATAATCGATAGACAAACACATAGTTGTTTAGCCATGTAATATACAACGGACTCCTCTGGGGCCGATCCCAGACACCTAGACCATAGTAAATAAAGGAAAGTTCGTATGAAATTTGACATGCCAGGAACGGAATATTGTGAATTTTTAGTATGTTCAGTCATTATGTCTAGAGTATTTCTTTGTTTTGTTTTTCTTTTGCTTGGTTGTTGGTAAAATGACAAAATTGTGCACTGTTTGCTATAAGCCTATTAATTTTTCGGTAAATAATTGCGGCAAAGCACATCTGTATTTTATCACGTCAATAATTATGTAACCGATCATTGTTCCGTGAAAATATATTTAAATGCTTGGATTTCCAATAATTGTTCCTACGTGTAACCTAATTAATATATCGAAGTTCAAATTGGCTTAACGTCGTGAAATTTCAGTAAACGTTGAAACCGATTTCTAATGTTTCGCACGCGGTTACAATTTAATTATGAAATTCTATTTCATTCTTAAAATATTTTCCGTCGGCAGACACACGCAGAATTTGTATAACGACCTCTGTAGTTGTGCGGGCTTTTGCCTATACTATTCTAAAAAATATGGTTCCAAGGAATTCACGTATAAAAAAATTCTCACAACAAATCATAGAGGTCGCAGACACTGCAGAGGAAGGTGGGGGAGGGCGGAAGCGGCCGTGGGGTGGGGGGAGCCGGCACATCCGGCCGTCACTGCAACGCCTCGAGTCCTAATGACGCGAATATTCCTTAGGCTGACGTTTAATTAACTACCCAAAGGGAAAGGGAGGGAGTCAAGAACGTCTCCATGAGAGCGGCTTCCAATCAGCCTTAAGGTGTGAATTATGCCACAAATGTAAATAGTGGTAGCTTACTAGCTAACAGCTAACTTCGGAACGGATTCGAAATCTAGCCGTTCTATCACTTGGGTATAATTCTGTTTCCTGGATGAAAGATGCCCTATGTCCTTTTATACACCCCTGACAATATGTATGCATAATTTCGCGATGATCGGTTGATTAGCTTATCCGTGAAAGTGTAACAAAGAAACAGACTCATATTCGCATTTATAATACTAGCTTTTTCCTACGGCTAATTGTGAAGTTAACACTATATAAGCCACGCGCAGAAAGTTTGCCGATGACTACTAACTATTATTGTATTGTATTACTTACTATTATTGTACTGGTATATACTTAAAATATATACAATAATAAATTTATTACAACAACTATTTATTATATATTTATCATTTTTTTTATTAACCTACTACTGACCATCGACGCGTAACATTATGAGACTATCGGCCAACCTGCGTATGGGTACTATAAGGCGCGCGCAGAAAGTTGCCGATAACTACTTACTATTATTGTATTGTATTACTTACTATTATTGTATATACTTGCATAAAATATATACAATAATAAATTTCTTGTAACAACCATTCATTTTATCACCCCTACTGACCATCGACGCGTGACATCATGACGCTACCGGCAAACCTTCCGCGCACGCATAGCAGGTAATAATTCACAGTGAAACGTAACACAATTTATCTGGCGCTCTGCAACAATTCTGATAGCAGTCGCGGTCGATCTCGCACGATCCGCCACTATTTACAATTATTGTATGTATTGTAGCGAAACAGCACCACTCCGCGGTTTTACAATACAGTTGTATCGAATACGTGTTTATTACTATCTTTTATTGTTTTGTTTTGATGTACTATATAGTCATCAGTGTAATTTTGTTACCTACAAGCATGTCCATTTATTTCTAATCCACATTCACTTCGTCCATATCAAATCCAATTGTTTGTTCAGGGTGGTATAGGGTGGTCCAGAAAAAGCACTGTTCTAAAGGGATAGTCGTGGTAGCGTAATGCTAGCGCACGCGTCCCAAACTCAAAGGGCGCTGGTTCGGTCCTCACCGGAACGCATGCGTTACCAACCAACAAGAGCCGAGCACTAATGAAGAATGTTTCGAAATCGATTATTTTTTTAACTATTCCATGCGGACGAAGTCACGGGAAGGAGCTAGTCACCTTATATAAACAAAATGACTGAAACAGGAATAAATTAGTTTGCGATAGCTACTCTTTCAGAGATAGCTACTCGTCAGCAACGGAAACCGGTAATAAAGACGAACCGGTTATTCAGTACATAAGAACTTTTTTGTCGGTGTTGTTCTTAATTCTTAATCAAACGATTTTTGGTAACACAAGTCTGTTAAATAGGTTTTGTTGAATAAACCAGTTTCGAACGATTTCGAAAGGTTTTTGTCGTACACCTTCACCGCGCACTTTTGTAGTAAGCACATCATGTTTTCAGTCGAAGACAAACACATGTTGTCACAGAGAGAGAATTATCATTTTATCTTCCTGTTCTCGCGGAAGAGATCAGTTAATTCAGGTTTATGTAGTATACTCTTTTTAAGGTTTACACTCCGAATGGAGTAATTGACTAAAACCGGTTATAATCGATTTAACTATTTAATTTTAAACCGGTTCCAGGCGCAGGGCCATTCGCTTATAAGAAACGTATGCTACCACAAATGCAAAAACGTCTTCAAGTTAAGTATATTGTGCACAGAATCAATGATACAGAGCCCCAGGCTACAGGGGATCCCGAAAGTGTGTAAGCAAAAATTCTTAAAATGTTATCCATAACTTTTTTTGGACATTAATAACATTTTTGATACTAACTGCTAGGCCAACAGAAATGGCTATCAGATTTGTCATAAATGCCTATAGAGATAGGAAATCTAAAATCGTTTTCAGCTATGGCTGATTTGATAAATAACTTTTCTAACAAAAAATGCGAGAAAAGTGTATATTTGATTTTAATTGTTTGTCTGACTTAGCTCCTAGGAGCATTAAATATAATTTTATATTATTAATTATATTATTTTATAAAAAACTTCCATTGGCTCCCCCTACATTTTGATACAGATGATTATACATAGCTACTCTACAGAATAGTAATACTTTAATACATATTCCTGTGAATTTAAATCTAAGATCAGAAAACAGAGTTTTACCTTCCAGTACACTAAGTCATGCAGCATTTGCACTGCGGCATCATTACCCCGAAACACATCCCACTCTGCGGTCAAGAAACGCAATTTCACTCAAATATTATAATAATATTTTGTTTGCTTTTCGAAATAAGCGATCGTAAAAATGCTTTTATTGCTTTTGGCAACCCAGTTGGTAAATCGGTCAAGTTTATTATTCTACGATAAACCCGGTAAAGTATATCGCATGTTTGAAGTGTTGCCAGTCGAAGCGTCGTATTTTGACGATATATTAATATTTAAGTGCAGTGGAAGTAATGTCAGATACGAAAGTTGAATTAGTGGTTCATTTTAATTATTTGGTTTTAATTTTTGGTTATGAATATTATTAATTCTATGAGAGCCTACCATCCATATTTTACTATCGCTTCGCAACATGATATGGCTTGAAAAGATGAGAGAGAGCCAAAATTCCTTTGAGATCTTTTAAGTTTTATTTAAATTTTAAATTGATACTATTGGGTAAAGTGGAATGTGTTTTATTTCGAATTAAATAAGATTGAATTGTATGTTTATCTCTTTTTAATGTCACTTTTTCCATTTCATAGAGTTTCAAATCACAACGATTCTGAAGTAGTTTAATTTTGAAATACAGTACTGTAATAACTATGTTATCTTTCAAAAACAAGCACAGCTTAGGTCTAAGACAAGTTTTAGTAAGAAAAACCCGACGGGTCTATCTTGTTTAGTTCAGGAGTTCTTATGGCCACCTTCCAACTTCATGATCAGATCAGCTCCACAGTACCATATCATTGCATTGTCACGCGATATACATATGCGTGTTAAATTTCAGCTCTATCGGAAACCGGGAAGTTGGTCAAATTTAACTTTCAAGATTCCACCCGATATTACACACAACATCCATTGCAAGTTAAATAAAAGCTTGTAATAAACGTGTGCGTCTCGGGACGCCCGACAGAAGTGGTAACTTAAACTAATCAAGTTGAACTATTTAATATTGAATTTTTTAACCTGAGAAAAGCTTAGCTTATTAATTAAATTATATGTATATTTATATAATAATGTAAGGAAAGTTTATTTATTAATTAAATCTTTTATTGACTGTAAAACATATTTAATTCTTAGTTACAATTCTTGAATTTTGAATTTTGTGTATGTATATTATTATTTAATCTAATTACCGAAATAGGGTTAGCGCTGTGGGTTGGAGTGAGAGAGAATGATCCGGCCTACCGCTGCCGTATGCGTGAGAGAAAGGGAAGCCAGACGGACTGGTGCCGTAACGCGTTACGTAACGAAGCTGTTTACCCTCCTATAACAAGTTATCACTTCAAAAAGACAGTCAGAAACGAAATTTAAGCTACGCCAACCTTTTGTACTGGTTCCCTAAATCAGTGACGTATAAGGGTTTAAATGAAACCTCTCCTTAACCAAGGCATAAAGATGAAGCATTAAATTGATTCATACAAAATGAACGCTACGTTTAGAGCAGGCCTAAAATTCAAAGGCCAAAACGGCTTTAAGCTGATACTTGGAGCTGGTATCTTATAATTAACCGTCTAGAAACGTCACGAACCCTTTTATAAGGCTCAAAAGACGCCACATAAAATGGTCCGTCCATTCACGGCGTGATTACGAACGCAGCCGTCTCGGCGATGTACATTCGTTATTTTTGTGTAGGCAAGCGTATGTAACGTACACGTTTTGACTTTGCTATTAAACGAGAAACCATGCGAATATCAACCTTATTACCTGTGCGTAGAGTTTAAATATAGAATGTCGGTTTCGTCGAGAACTAGTGCGAGAAATTTGCACGCGTCGAAGCAATATTTCAAAGGATTGTCGACCGTATTGCAGTGTGCTTTAAAAAAATCGCTTGAATTTGCTAAACGACAGAGCTGTCGGTATTTGAATGGAGTTCTTTATGTTCGAGTGTCGGTGTGTAAGCCTAGTGTTGATTTTGTTTGTTACCATTTTTTCGGAATAGTTTCGTATAGAATTGCTTTCGATTCGGTACAAATTGACGAAGGGCGGATAGAAAGCTTGGAAAGTATTTGTAGTGAAACTTGTTTAGATGTGATTTGGAACTTTATGAAACGAAAAAGCGACACCAAATAAGATAAACATGAGATAGAATACATTATATTTCATGATTTAAACACTACGGATAGAGATGGAAATGTTTTGAAGTATTTCGTTAATATTTAAAATTTCATGTTATAAAGTTTAAATCTAATATATAAAATTCTCGTGTCACAGTTTTCGTTGCCATACTCCTCCGAAACGGCTTGACCGATTTTGATGAAATTTTTTGTGCTTATCCGGTATCTATGAGAATCGGCCAACGTCTATTTTTCATCCCCTTAAATGTTAGGGGTAGTCCACCCCTAATTTTTTTATTTTATTTTTTAGACAAAATTTTTAATTTCTATTTTTTTATGATACAACATACAAAAATACATACAACCCTAGATTTTCAACCCTCTACGATCAACCCCTATTTTTTACCGGGCAGGACGACGTCTGCCGGGACAGCTAGTTATAAATATATTTTAGCGATATAATACATAAATTGTGACGTCACGAATTTTATAATCCCCCCACGTCTTGTCACACTCTGTCTCACTTCTGCGTGTGAACTGCACACATACACATTTTTTTTATAATCGGCAGACAAACCCCACACATTGAACATCACGCCCACTTTAAGTAAGTTACGCTTGTGTTATGGGTATATACAACGGACTATTCTGAGGTCGATCCCAGACACCCAGACCATAGTAAATCACTGATAATTCGTTTCCGAGTCTACCATGCTTAGAACAGAACCCGAAGCCCCTTCGTTGCAGTGAGCAAAGGCTCAGGTGATTAATAATTAATAATTCAATCCCATATCCAAACTCCTCTATCCCATATTAAAGGCTAGCCACGCTCCAGGCGACTATAACCACTTTTCATGAGCAGGTAAAAAAGTATGTATTTTCTTTATTTCTAAATCTTTTATACGTACGTAATCTCAAACTTTTTAAGTAGATTCAATGCTTCAGGCTTTTAGGTCTTTTTCTTATTTATCTAAGCAGAAAATAAGCTTTTGAATGTGCTTCTAAAACAACTAAAACGGTCCTAAAACAACAAATGGTCGCGATTTTAATCCGTTCCCTTTGCTCCAATGAAAACAAATCCTTGGGAAAATCTGGCCAACTGAACTTTCCACTGTGGTCAGGTCATGTTAGTGAAACGTTAGGGCGAGGGAGGCAAATGGTAAAAGGTGGGGGAACTCTATATTATCTTAAATTTATATATGCTCTGGCACTATATAAAAGTATACAAATACATTATAAGCTTATTATATTACTACATTATAAGTCTCATACTATAGTCTCTCTCTCTCTCTCAAGAGAGCAGCAACGCATTTGTAGTACCATTAGTATTGCAAATGTCCATAGGCGATCGATGCTAACCGCTCTCTATCAAGTGGGCCGTCTGCCTATCTGCTGAACTCATGCAATAAAAAAATCCTCGTCTAAACGGACATCAACTTGATTAAAATCTAGTATATTCATATTTTGAATTGAACTCCATATAAAGTAAAATAATTATAGAAAACTTTTGTCCCGAAAATTGAGATAAGTTTTAAAAATAATTATGAAATACATGCAAGAAAAGTAACGAAAATATGTATACAAAAATTATATAAGCAATAACTTTTAAATTCCATATCGACTATCTAAAACAAGTCATGAAACTTTTTAATAATGACGATCGGCGTAGTTCACGGCGTAGAGGCGTAGCCGTGAAAAGCGTCACAGTCGTAGTTCGTAGGCTACGAAACTCCCATCCCGCCGGAAGCTACGTCTGTAAGGCTTGTACTGTAGTGTGTTCAAGTTTTTATTTATTGTTTAATAGAGAGAGAGATAACATTTTATTACACATCAAAATATTCAATTACATTAAGACCATATTTCGATATTTTCTAAGCAATCGATAAGCGGCCTTATTCGACACTCAAAGCGATCTCTTCCAGGCAACCTAAATCAAGAAAGTTGAATAAGGCGATGTAAGTGGTGCAGGAAAAACACAACAGATACATAAACACTCAAACTAATTTGAGAAATAAATATACGAATACATATATATACAGTAATATATTTCAAAATACACAAGTTATTATAATAAATGTATTAAGCAAGATTATATTGTGATAATCACACATTGCTGCTATTTGTGGACAAATATTGTTTTCTGAGTAAATTTCTAAATGTTGGTAACGATTTGGCCTGTCTGACAATAAGACGCAGCATAATCCAAAGTTCGACAACCTGGACTGTGAAAGAATTATCATAATAGGATGAAGTGTGTGCAGGTGTCATAAGTTTTCGATAGGTATCAGAGTGCAAATTATGGGCAGTGGATAGGCGAAGGAATTTAAAACGTCCCTTAAGTTACCGGGGACTATTAGGCGTAAATAATATGTTATAAAGGATAATTTTTACAATATTTCAGACAGACAGGTTTTTTTATATTCAAATTTAAATTTTTTTATTCAAAATAAGTTTCCCTGGAGAACACTTTTTGAAGATCATACATACAGACATACATAACCTCATGCCAGGTCCCTTGCTGGGTAGGCACAAACAACAGAGTGCCATACAGGCTTATTCTTACACACCTCACTTTCTTCTTTGACATTCATAGCTCTTGTCATGCACGCTCGTCTATTCTTAAGGCTCCTGACATCACCTTCTGCTAATACACGATCAATTTGATCATGGAAGGTGTGTCGTGGCCTTCCGCGACTTCTGCATCCATTCACTTTTGCATTGTATATCTGTTTAGTCATTCTTTCATCATACATTCTTTCCACATGCCCGAACCACCGGAGCATTCCTTTCCTTACCTTCACCCCGACACTCTCTTTCAGACCAACTCTCTTTCTTACTTCGGTATTACGAACGCGGTCCGCGAGCGTCATATAGTCAGATCATACATACAGGTTAAAATTTAATTTTACTTCCTAGTCTATGTACACCGCTTCGCAACGTGTTATTGCTGTTAAGGAGAAGAAGCGGCAAGAAACTCCCCAGCAACACGTCTAGCTAAAAATTGTTTTTCTTTATATTTCTTGTTCTATTTATATTTCAAGTTCTTTTTTTAAGTTTTATACAGAAGTATGTTCCAGAATGACTTATATATAAGTACCGTATATACTTTTATATGCATTAAATAAAAAGCTGTATTTGAGAATACAAACAGAGATTTTAATTTTATTTATCTACATGTATAGATGTAGGTTTTATATATTATCACTTAGTAGTTCTGTATATATAGTCTAAATTTAATGTAATGATAATTATGCAATCAAAGATATCTATAAATCACAAATACTTGTTGTTCTTTATAATATTTTCTTAATTTCTTTCATACTAAATATCAAATAAATTACCGCGCTTAAAACCGATAAAACGTAGTTTTATTATACTAGTCGCGAAAAATTAAGAAAACATAAAATAGTAAAGAAGCCTAGATACTCGAGTCTATCAGTGTATTGAAATCATGAGCTAATATTGTTTCTTATATCCGTTCCATATGTACAGAAGCAAATTTATGAGAAAAGCTGAGCTATGCAATTAGAAAACCTAGCAAGTGCTCGCTAAGAAATTTAACAACATATCACAAATAATTCTCAACCGCTTCAATGATACGCAATTTCTAAATTATTCAAGGTTTTTGGAAACAACACCTAATTTTGATACATAGGTCTTATTGTACTCCAGCGGTCGAGGCATGCCAGGAATCATACTTGAGTTTTTAGAAAAGTGAAAAATCCCCACTAATCCTCGTTGAAGCAACAAGCCTACTGCACTAATAGTTTCACTTAATTAACTTACTGACCAATGATCGTCCATAGTCGAAAGTTGTACAAAAGGGCTTTATTTCAACCGTCCCTATCTGGTGGAGCCGGTGTTTTAATTGGTTTATAAATAACTCCCTCGGACCCTTTTGCGGACCCCGTGTGAGGAGTTATGGCCATCCGTGGATTACGTACGGTAGGCGGCGCTGATGCTGTGGGTTAAAACATGCCGTTTATTTCACAGCGGTGTTTTACGATGACAGACGATATACTTTCTCCAACTCGTATATTGAATCCTTATAATAAATAAAGATGTTTTGTTAATAAGCCTAACTTATAGTGAAGTGCGCAGAAGGTTTGCCGATAGGCTCAAGACGTCACGCGTGACAAAAAAGGTTACGTAAATAGTTGTAGTAATAAATTTGTTATTGTATACACTTTACATAAGTATATACAATAACAGTAAGTAATACAATACAATAATAGTAAATAGTCATCGGCAAACTTGATGCGCACTGCTCATGCTACCTTTGCGCGGAAGGTTTTCCGATAGCCTCATGACGTTACGTGAGAATAGACAGTAGGGTTGACAAATAAGGTTACATTAATAGTTTTTGCAATAAATGTATTATTTTAATTTATTATTGTATACACTTTACATAAGTATTTACAATAATATTAAGTAATACAATACAATAATAGTAAGTAATGCAATATAATAATAATTAACAAACGTGGCTAAAAATAGATAAACACATAAAATTCAACTTTATTTAACTCGAGATAAAACACATTTCTCTTCACCCGTTAGTATTAATTTTCAATTTAAATAAAATTTAAAAGATATACGTAAATCAAAGGAAGTAGTGCGTAAAAGTGCATTGGATTTTGAACTTTATGCTAGTGAATCAAAGTTTAATTTAGATAATTTTTTTGAATTATAATATGTTGACGGATGTAGGCTAATGGAATTATTTTTGTATTAATAAAAGTTAAAGAAGAATTATCTGTGAGTATATTCTCTTCTTACATTTGTACTTCGTGTGAACTGCACACGTAATTTTATTAATTATTATATTACTTTAGAATTTTTTATTAAAGAAAAACTATATATTTTTATAAAAAAATATTTGTACTACGTTTTTAAAAATAATGTTTTTTTGGAGTTTGTGAGGAACAAACAAATTGTTTGCAAAGTCAATCCAGAATACTCAAAACTGACGATTTGAAAACAGTGGAAACGCTGCCGGTGCGTACTAAACGTTTCGCCTCCACGTTCCTTGTGCGTACCGCAGAATTGTGGAATGCACTACCAGAGTCCGTGTTTCCCGAAAAATACAATCCGGGTATCTTCAAGTCTCGTGTAAATAGGTACTATCTAGGTAAGCGTGCTCCATCTTCGACCGCATCATCGTCCGGCATCGGGCGTGATCGTGGTCAAACGCGAACCTATCTAATATAAAAAAAAAAAAAAAAAAAAAAAAAAAAAAAAAATATTTGAACATTTTCTATTAACTTACAACGAATAGAATGTTAAATTGTTAATCCTTTCAACATTTTACCCATTTCACGTTACATAATTAACGCTTTTAATAAGGTTACAATTTTAGTCAAAAAGTGTAAGCGACTAAGCTTTTAAAAACGTTTCCATACATTACATTTTTTTCATAGCCTTCTATAGGCCACTCAAAATATATTCTATTCTCAAAACAATAAAGTACAAATTCTATTGTCTACAAGTTATATTTGTAAGCTAAACGAGTATATAAAATGTGCCTCATTGTTTGAGTAATAAGATGCAAATTCGCTTGTATTATTAAGCGTTCGTATATCGCCTATGTTAAGAGAAGTATGTTTATCTAGCTAGGTAAATCTCCTAAACAAAGGCCCATTTTAGGACCCACAATAGGCGGTCGTAATTAAAATTTTGTACCGCGTTATTAAAAAAATTAATATCAAAATTTGAGACAAATGAAATTACAGTTGTAATTGTTTTCTTTTATTACTGTATTGGATTTTTCCTTTTATTGAGAGAAAGTAATTTTTTGGGCTGTCAATCACTGTTCCAGGAATAAATTTAGGTTTTATTATTAAATTAAGATTTCAGTTACAAATTTTAGAATAAAAAATTATAGACTGGAAACTCTTGGTCTGTAGAGTCTTAAAGCTCTACCATGACGTCTCCAAACCTTTAGTAGACACCTCACGCGACCAAAAGGCTAGCGTCTATTTTGCTCAAAGATTAAGCGTTGCCATAACGACATGGGAACGCCGCCAGTCTTTTAGGGACGTTCCCGGTAAGTGTCAGTGGTTTGGGACCAATATATTGAATAATTTTCCATGTATTTTGTTAGCTCTAGTTTTTAGTATTTGTAATTTTTATTAGTTAGTTATAATTACGCAAACGAAGTCGTCATTATACCGCGACTTCGTTCAACATGTATGGGTAGCAAAGTTTTTTGTCTTCATCAGAGTTAAAAAGACACAGCCAATTCTTAGAAATTGTTGTAAATTTATCTCATATTTTGCTTTAGCATCTGCACCATCAAATGCTGCAGGCTCATCGGGTTTTTAAAGTTTTACTTGCAATATTTCTTCAGTGCCGGATTTCGCCCTGCACGTCTCAATATGATATCGCCAAGGCTTATAATTTTTACCATCTAGGTGCATTTTTTTACCTTTAAGCCTCGGCGATCGCCTTATCCATTGTGAACGTCAGGTCGAGTACAATGTTAGAATATTGTATTGACTCTTTCCTAGTTAAAATATCTTTACTGGATCCAATTCCTTAACTTTATTACTCTGCTACCATGTTAGTTTGTACGAATAATGGGTATTTAGAATTGAGATAAATAATTAAAGAAAATAATATACGAGTGACAATCTGTAATTGACTTTTTATAAGTGACAATCTCATAATAATGACAATATTTAAACGCGTTTAAGGCGTTAAATAGCCATTTTTTGGATGATTAACTTTGACAGTTCTGTAAACGTATTTACCGGTAAATTTAGCGTTGTGCAAGACGCTTATTGTATTTAAGGGTGGTAAATGCGTTTAGTGTTTCTTAAATGAAATTAAAAAACGTCATGCAAGCCACCCTAAATCAATAAAAAAACATTACACACACTACCATGTATTTGACTCACACACACGCATATATACTCTTTTGTTTATTGTTAAAGTCAAATTAAGAGTGTAGCTTTGGAGAAATGTGTGATTATAGATTTATAGTCTTTGACAACCGCTACTTAATAATATTCAATATTATATAATTTAATTATGGTCGAATTTCGACCACTAGGCGACCACGTTTATTTAAATACTGCATAACACGATCTCGCGTCTCGCCCGCGGCGTGGCGCTACTATCGCCACCGTTGCTGCCCTCTATAGATCTCCAAATACACTTTGTCCCTCCAAATAGCCCCTCTCAATCACTCGGCATATGACGAATGAACGGCATCAGTAACGTGGACGTCGTGTTTTTTGTCATCTGCTCTGGTTAATCGGTGAATTCTGACGTTTAACCCCACGTTAGGCCGATAGCGCAAGATTTACTGCGCGACATTATCCAAAAATAACACGTATTTATCACCAAAAACATTCTAGCAGCGTAAATATGACTCTCTTTTTCTTTTTATTTTTTGTAAAATAAAATTCCAAGTATTACTGTTAGAAACAAAAATTATTAAACCATTAATAAAATAACGATTTATCCTTAAACTTTTCAATTTTACATCAATTACTAGCATTTAAGAAAAAAAGGGTAAACAAACATAACAATGTCATGTATTTAGTCTCTAAAGAAATAAGCTAATTGTAGTGTTTTAATTTGGCATAAATTATTTTGATACTGTCACAAGGTTAGTTCGTCTATATAAAACTTCAAAAGTGGCTTCTTAGGGCGTCTCAATTATAGTTAATACTAGATATGCCGGCGACTTTGTCCACGTGTATTTTTTTCGCAGAAACCTAGAGGTAAAAAAGCCTAAGTAAGTCACTACTTATAATTATCAGTTATCTACCAGTGAAACCAGCCATTTCAGAGATTAGGCAGAACATCCAGATAGACAAAAAATTTCAATACTGGTTTTTATATATAAGTACTTACCGTATATAATTACATATGCATTTAGTAAAAAGCTGTTATTTTGAGATTACAAACAGATACTTTTATTTTATTTCTCTAAATACTAATACGTAAAGCAAAAACTTTGTACCCCTTTTTACGAAAATTGCGCGGACGGAGGAGTATGAAATTTATTTATTTATTAAAATTATGCAAAAAAAGACATTAAATCAATAAAAAAAACATTACACACACTACCATGTATTTGACACACACGCAAATATACTCTTTTGTTTATTGTTTAAGTCAAATGAACAGTGTAGTCTTGGCGAAACCTGTGATTATAGAAGTATAGTCTTTGACATTAATTATCATGGTCGAATTTCGACCACTAGACTCTATAGATCGGTAATTTTATTCGTCAAAGTAGAGATCTATAACAACCAATAACGGTATTCTTCAAAAAATTATAAACTCAATAAGATAGCTAAATAACATATAAATAATTTACAATTGCCTTCCCTTTATCGGTAATAGGGGCTAATTTCGCGACGGATGCCTCTAACTGCCTTGAATTTCTATCGTTATGTCATTCCCATTACAGTTAAAGCGTTATTACTCGATCCTGGTTATGAGAACGATATCCCTCTGAGCGGTTCTAGACTGTTCTATATTGCTTTTAATTGAACCAACTCGATTTAATTCACTAGGATCTTATCTGTACGTAGTAGAGTGATGCTGGAATCATTTATTTATTTATTTTATTTGGGAAACATACAATCATTGAATGACAATATTTATTATTAGAGCTAAGCATGTTGCTGAAGATTATTGCGCCGCTTCTTCTCTTCAAGCCATAACATGTGGCGAAGCGGTGGTATATTAAATTAGGCTCCCATAGAGAAAATAATAACTGCAAAAAAAATTAACTAAATAATTAAAATGTATAAGTTGGCGGTAGGCTAAACAAAACATTAACAATACTCATCGACACTTGACATCTTTGTCTTAATTTCTTTCATACTAAATATCAAATAAATTACCGCGCTTAAAACCAATAAAACGTAGTTTTATTATACTAGTCGCGAAAAATTAAGAAAACATAAAATAGCAAAAAAGCCTAGATACGCGAGTCTATCAGTGTAATGAAATCATGAGCTAATATTGTTTCTTATATCCGTTCCATATGTACAAAAGCAAATTTATGAGAAAAGCTGAGCTATGCAATTAGAAAACCTAGCAAGTGCTCGCTAAGAAATTTAACAACATATCACAAATAATTCTCAACCGCTTCAATGATACGCAATTTCTAAATTATTCAAGGTTTTTAGAAACAACACCTAATTTTGATACATAGGTAAAAGCCTAACACGGCAATAAATAAACATACAATAATTTACAAAACAATGTCAGTTGTTAAGTTTTTAAAATTGTATCATCTTATGAGTGCATATCGATGAGTGAAAGGCTATTTGTTTTAAACGACACTTTTATAAATTGTCGGGAGAAAAGTTTAAAGTTTCTAATGACCCAGAAAAAGACATCACTAACGAACTATATCCCATATTTTAAAAAAAGAACATCTGTAGACTGGAACTAGAGATCAGAGATTCTTTATATTTCTTTAAGTTGAGACATTAGGATGAAAAATCCATCGTGTTGAGTATCACACAAAATGTCGCTTAAAACAAATAGCGTTTCACCCCTCGATATGATTTGAGTTTCGTGAACGCTTACATCAAAAGACAGAAAAACCGCAGCTATAATAAATTGACAAATATTAATCCTGTGAACAAAGTGGATTGTGTGGCAAAATCGTGACCCACTTGCCCACCAGTGGGACGTGATTAGGCGCCTAACGCAATTTGTCATAGTCGCACCGCATTGCAGCTTCCTGTTGCGTCACATTCGGATACAGCGGGACGGTCGGAATGTGTTTCTTACTATGAAAATTAAACGAATAAAACTATTTATTCACGTGAAATATTACTAATTTATGTTTAGTGCATGTTTTTATTGTGACATTTGCTACGACTTTAGAAGCGCATTAGGACTTTAGTAGAAAGGTTAGTAAGCTAAAAAAACGTGTTGGCGCCAGGCCATACGAAATGCACTGGCAACACCAAACCAACGCTAAGCGTCAAATATTTTTTATTCTTCACTTGACATCCTTTTTTGCCGCTAGAACGTGTACTTGTCATTCAATCTGCTTTATTGTAAAATTGCTGTAATATTTGAAAGTAAATATATCTCGAGTCATACATCAAATTGTAATCTTGTATCATTATATAACTCAATAGTTTACATACGTAGAGAAGCAGTTAAAACCCTAATGATTTTTCAAAAATTTTATATATTGAACGTTCGAAATGCCCGTTTCTGCTCCTAATTTATTTAAAATTCATCTATACCTCTGCTGTAGTAAAGTCCTTTCAAAATTTATATATTAGATTACTCAATAGTTTCAACAAAATGTCTGTCTTAGCATGCTGAGCTTAACTAGAACGCAAAGGTTACGAGATCGATTCCCGCAGGGTAATTTTCGTAAAAAGCTTTCCATTATTTCTTTTGCTCTATTTGTCTTAGGTCGGCCTGTGTTGTCCGTTGTATATTACCTAAAACTCAATCCTAACTTCCTTAATTTAAAAACATACAAAGTATAAATAAGTATGCCAATAAGAAAAATGGACAGTTACGCAGAATTTATAAGGCTTTGCTTTGAAATTTGGCTACGGAAGCCCAATAATAATTTAATTTTCCTTATCATACAAATACAGCGTAGCTAGGACACCAAGTGCATCAGTTAGTATGTATGCATGGATGAATGCGTCATAGTTTATTATGTATATGGCCACAGACAATTAAATTTTGCACGTGAGTTGCAAATATATTGGCTTACTCAAAGCAGATAGTTTAAGGACTGTACGGAAAGTGGAGTCCGAGTCAATGTGGAGTTATGGTAGACCGATTTGGACACCACGGGTTGTCATGTTTAAAAAGCGCAGGAAGAAGATCTCGTCATGCTAGCCTCAACGACATCATCCGTCGAGCTCTTGTCAGCGTCGGCGTACCGGCCATTCTGGAACCGAATGGCCTGATGCGTGACGATGGCAAGAAACCGAACGGAATGTCACTCGTCCCTTGGAAGATGGGGCGGCCGCTAGTGTGGGATGCGACCTGTGTTGACACGCTGGCCCCGTCACATTTTCCAATGACCGAGTCAAAGGCTAGCAACGCTGCCGCTTCAGCTGAAGACGTCAAACGGCGCAAATATGGAGCCTCAGGAAGGAGTTACATATTTGTGCCGTTTGGGGTTGAAACATTAGGCCCGTGGGGTCCGTCGGCAAAGAGTTTGTTTAAAGAAATATGTAAGAAACTCTTTGACACTACCCGTGATCAGAAGGCTGGCTCATATTTTGCACAACAAATAAGTATTGCCATACAGCGTGGTAATGCTGCCAGGCTTCTGGGCACGCTCCCCGTTGGCAGTGATCTGCTACATAATATATTTTAGTTTTAATCATGAACACTAATGTTTTAACCCTTAGAAGGGACCTAATTTCATATTATTCACCAGGCTGTGGATGGGTTGTTTTGTCTCCTCTTACGACAGACCGGCCGGCCGCAGGAAATAGATATAAATTACAGGACTGATATATTATAAGAAAGCTGTGATTTTGTCTAAAATGACAAAAAGTATCTATCACCTTTGAATTGTAAGTTAACTACGGCTTTGAATTGAAACTCAAATACCAGAATCTAGATTCGAATATCAGCAAACGATATCATCCATTGTCCTCGATGGTTCAGCCATGTAATTTGAGAAAATGGGAGTTACTTGAAAGTTAATTTCAAATTCAATTGCAAGTGCAACTAATTGGTTTCCGATCAAGATCCAACGACAAAGATTTTATCGATCAGTCCTTGCACTTTGTAGGTAACTATAGTCTTAACTTAAACATTATCTTCTAGATTTTACATGTTTTGCCTAGTTTAAAACTGCATACATACATAACTTCACGCCAGGTCCCTTGCGAGGTAGGCATGAACAACAGAGCGCCATATAGGCTTATTATTACACACCTCACTTGCTTCTTTGACATTCATAGCTCTTGTCAGGCACGCTCGTCTGTTCTTAAGGCTCCTGACATCACCTTCTGCTAACACATGATCAATTTGATCAAGTTTAAAACTAAACTTAACAATAGATTAAAATGACGTTAATTTAGTCACTAGCTTATGTCCGCCACTTAGTCCGCGTGGAATAGTTAAAAAACCCCCAACGCAAAAAGGATCACCAAAATCCGTTGAGAAACAAAAAAGTTATGACTGAGGGTATACATATACATATATATATTAGGGTGGTCCTTATTTTGGGTTTGTCCGATTTTTTTTCACGATAGTCCTAAATCGGTTCGGTTGAAAAAAATTCATGCCAAGTTATACCACTTAATTTTAATTTTATCCCCCCCCCCCCCCCGATAATCAAGCTATTACATAGAAATAACAAGGGGAAAAAATTATTATTACTTTGGAATTTTTTACGTCGTGAACGGATGAACAGATCATCTCGACAAACAAGAATTCTTGTAGAAAGTTTAACGCTCTACAAAAACGGTCTCTTATGATTTTTTGCTAACTCTAACGGTTTCTGGGTTATTTAAGGTCATAGTTGAAGCCTAAGTCAATTATACGATTTTTCTATTTCTACCGTCATTTAATGATTTAAAAATGAAAAAAGAATAATAATTCTTAATCTCAATGGTTTTCTTAGTTTAATCTGGTCAATTACTTTCGAATTTTTTTGTCATTTTCAAAATGGTCTGCCACAAAGTTAACCGCGTGATAATGGTCTGCCATTCTTATTTTCCGATAATAATAAGCCTACATTTTCAAATATCAAATGGATTTAAAATTCGTCAAAAATCGATACTGTCTTACCTCAGAGCTCGTCGCGTCCACCACTTAGAGCTTAGTGAGTCCGCGTACCATAAAGGGTAGGTATAGGGGCCTCAATGTACAGAACCTCAGGTCTGGTCAAATACATACAGGTAGCTCCTAAGCTATAAGTACAAGAAGAAATCAGAAACTACTCCTTTTTTGAAATCGAACATAAGAGATTAAAAAACGTGATTGCGGACTACGATGCGCTGTGGAAACTCAGTTTCACCCTATTAATTGGTTTTTTACAATCGATTAAATACCGATTTCCCAAGAACAACATAATATGAAACCTGCAGAAAGTAGATTATGCGATCGTATTCAGTAAAACAAATCAAATTCCCGAACAAACAGGAAGCGGAGAAAACAAACCTCCGTGTTATGACTTTCTGTAAGTTATCGCTACTTTTATATGAGCCATAAATCCTTTTTACCTGTACGCGGATGGGAGTCACTGAAAGTTTCCGGAATAACCTAGGAATTCATGTACTTGCAGTTAAAAATGTTATTCCGTTATAAATTAATGTTATAGAAGTTTTATTGACGATAGCTTGCGGTTAATAAAGGCTGGCGGACGACTGTTATGACTTTTGATACTTGTTCGAAATTTAAAATTTTAACTATGTGATTATCTATGGGACTATAATCTATTATATTAGGAGGTCCACTTGATGGAAAGCGGTTGCCATTACCTGTGGACATTTGCCACACCAAAGGTGCTACAAATGCGCTGCTACTCTCTTAAAGGAGACAGGAATCTGGTTGCTGATGCCGGAATACAACCCTAGGTCGTAATGGCGACAAACTTTAGACTAAGGGTGGTAGCCATCCAGTCGGGCAAATGTCCTATCACCTGGCTGCGGGTTGTTTTGTCTACAGGCCGCCCGGCCGCAGGAAATTATATTTTTTCTCCGTTCCTTAACGGATGAATTATGCCTTATAATGAATTTAAAAACTAGAAAACATCAATTTCCATATTGGATGAAATTAGGTGCGTTCAAATGACTGGCGTAATTTAATTTTCTAATGAGGAAAATATTATAACATTGTGTTAATAAAAAAACCTTTTATTTTAGTTTCCCGTTTGATATGACTTCACAGAAATTGATCCAAGCTATACTATCATTTGGTGTAATAGTACAGTTGTATTTATTTTTCTAATTTCAGACCTTGATTATAGAGCGGAAATTGATTTTTTAGGAATCTGCTTATATCCCTTTAATATTTTCGACAACTTCTCGCGACTAGTATACGTAATAAAACTACGTTTTAACGGTTTTAAGCGCGGTAGTTTATTTGATTTTTATTATTCCGACGTTTCGGCCTCTTTTCAGTAGCCATGATCACGGAAGACAAAGATGTTTAAAAATACTCATTGACACTTGATATCTTCGTTTTAACGAATGAACCGAAAGAACGAAAATAGAAAGAAAAGAATCGCTTTAGTTTTCACCAAAATCCACTGGGTTATACACAACTGGTTTTTACACATAAGCTTTGACTGGTTTTTACACATAAGCTTTGACTGGTTCTCCGCTATATCTTATAATTTGGGATTTGGTCACAGAGCCTATATATTTAGGAATGTAGTACATCATCAGACATCAGATAAAAGTCTCCAGTCAAATAAAATATAACTTGACTAGATTCAAACATGAATTAATTCAACTGTTTTATTCATGAAACTGTAATAACTTTTATTTAGTGATTGAAAAATCGGCAATAAAGGAAAAAACTGTGATAATACGTGTTATTTTCGACATAATATGGACTTAAGCAAAAAATAAATTGAAGAATCAAAAGATGTGTTAGATGTCCAATGAATAAACGAAGTGTCACCAGCCTTAAAATTAAATAATAAAAAACTTCGGCTACGTTCCACAAGAGACTCACAACGACCACGTTCACGACCGGGATTTTTCCCGTTTCACTTGCTTGCCTAGTGTAACGGCTTATGGACCGTTGATGTCATAAACGACGAACACACAAATGTTATTGGTTGCTTCGAAAATCGCGCCTTTTTTCAATGTCAAGAGATAGAGAGAACTACTGTTCTGTGGTCAACGCCCACTTCCCGCTCTTGACATGGGTCGTTGCGAGCGCTGTGTGATCGAAAATGATGACGTCATTAGTGACGTCAAGTTTGTAAGGAATTTATGGAGATATGTTGCAGCAAAACAAATTAAAAAATATAGTAGAATAGAATAGAACAATCATTTATTGCTATAAATGTATGTGTACAAAGATGTTTTTTATTTTGTAATAAGTGTCTCAATACATTTTTCCTTAGTACGTCATGTCATTATTATAACTATAGTAATATTTTTCTTTACTTTTATTGTCTCTGTCTTATTGAATATGCCCGTTTGCTGCAACTTCATTAACTCTTCAAAAGTCATTCTGTAACATACTTCTGTTTGAGACTTATAAGAAACAGAACTTTAGATATAAATAAAAGAAGAGACATAAAGAAAAATAATTTTTAGCTAGATGTGTTGCTGGGGAGTTTCTTGCCACTTCTCCTTAACAGCAATACCACGTTTCGAAGCGTACATAGACTAAGAAGTAAAATTAAAAATTAAAACCTATATGACCTTTAAAAAGTGTTCTCCAGTGGAACTTATTTTGAATAAAAACTTTTTAATTTGACGTTTTCGCCGCGAGCATAACGACGGAGCGATTCGAGCTTTGTGAGTTACTAACGGAACACGTCCTTTGGACCAAGAATGACATGATACATGACACTGTTAAAAAAAATATGAAATATTGATACAGTTAATGCGACGCGACATATTCCCACCCCTCTACTCGTGTAGTTATTTATAATAATAACGATCCACAATAAAGTATAGTTGCGATTTGTATAGGCCTTATTGCATATCTTTCACCACCCTATTTTAATGGTTCACATTTGATTAATGTTTTTCGAATGGGGACGAGAATTGTTTTGTATCGGGACGTCCTCCCGGCGTTCACGAGTCATAATGAAGAGCGCATATTTCGACATTTTAAGGGTAACTTTAGCTGTAATAAGATAGGGGGTTGGAAATTAAATTATTCCTTTATCTTATTTTCTGTGATACTTTATTTTGATGTATATATTATTATTTGTGTTTATAAGGTAATACGATTTGTTATACGAGTTGTTGTTTGAAAAATAATAAGGGTAGTGATACAAAAGCAAGACTTACGCACATGCATGTATGTGTGAATATGTAACCTAAAATAAATAAAATAATGAAGTCTCACTGCTGGATTTAAGCTTCCCCATTTTTTGAAGTTGGGTGGCTAGTCTATTGGTTTTTATAGGATTCATTTCGGAGTGTGCGGTTGAACGGTTCGACCTGATTCTACATAGACCATTCCTTCTTCAAACAAGGCACTCTGGTCTACGCCATCGTTTCACGGTGGAAATGCTACCAGTGCGTAGTAAACGTTAAGCCTGCACGTTTCATCAACATACGGCAGAATTGTGGAACGCACTACCAGAGTCCGTTTTTCCCGAAAAGTACAATCCGGTTATCTTCAAGTCTCGTGTGAATAGGTACTATCTAGGTAAGCGTGCTCCATCTTCGACCCCATCATCGTTCGACATTGGACGTGATCGTGGTCAATCGAAAACCTATTTAATATGAAATGACAGTACGGTCGCTCAAGTTATCTAAATACTCCGATTTCATCATGCTGTTTTCATTCACGTCACCATGTTGTAAGATTGGTGGGTGTGTGAACACTCGAGGGACAAGTGCAGTGTGGCGGTGAGGTAAGCTTTCCCTTGTTTCTTCTTCCACGTCCCTTTGCCTTCTTCCGGACATCGCATTGCGTCCTTTCCCGGCTAAGATTTAAACCCACGTCATCTAAAACGCGAATTCGAGACGCAAGTGCTAAGCTACTAAGTTAGCTACTAAGCTACGCCCCTGTTGATTAATTAATTTTGATTTGATCAAGGCCATCCCAATGCCAGGCACTTATTATAAATCGGACCTAAAACCTTAAGTCACGTAAACACAAAGCAAAATATTGTTACGAGCCACAGGACTTGAATTAAAATGCCTTTGAAATTACTATAGAGTGAATTAGAACTATATATTAATACGTATAACATAAGTACAAATATAACGAGACACTACTAGTACAAACTGCACGATTCAATAACGCGCAAAGTCCGTCACTATATCGATCATCGAAAATACGTCTTACTCGTATCGTAATCCGCTCGACTGCCTCACCCCACCGTTCGGGTATTGTATTATAGTAAACTGTACAGTACAACACAATCGACTGCGTTGACTGATTTTTTCCAGGAAACGTAATCTGCACACCTGGTTAAGTATTCCTGCGAATGGCCAACACATTATCCGTGCAGGAACGGAGAAAGAATTATCCGTGCAGGAACGGAGAAAGAATATCCGTGCAGGAACGGAGAAAGAATACAATTTCCTGCGGCCCGGCGGCCTGTCGTAAGAGGCGACAAAACAACCCACAGCCAGGTGGTAGGGCATTTGCCCGACTGGATGGCTACCACCCCTGGTCTAGAGTATGTCGCCATAACAACCTTGTGTTGTGTTCCGGCATTAGTGACCAGGTTCCAGGCTCCCTAAAGAGAGCAGCAGCGCATTCGTAGCACCTTTGGTGTTGCAAATGTCCATAGGCGATGGTAACCGCTGTCCATCAAGTGGGCCGTCTGCCTGTCTGCTGATCTCCTGCAATAAAAAATAAAAAAAAACACAGTCGAAAACAATAACAATAGGCTATTTTCTAATTGCAAATTTTAAATACAACGCAAGCAATAGAACTCCAAATGCGACAAAGGTAATAAACTGCGTTTCATGATAAGCAGGCGTGCCTTCACCTTTGCCGGCATGTAACAATATTTTTCTAGTCCATTAACACTCCCAACGCATTTTCTTTCAATACAAATTCTATTGTCAGACCATTATTCTTAATATATGCAGCAGATTCATTAGGCATTGAAAAATGACGTGAAGTAACGGACAATCATTGAGATTTTATTAATATTGATGATGGATGGTGATTTCGTGTGTCATTGCTGTCATATCAAAAACATTTTAGGCAAAATTGAGTTATATTCTTTGATTTTCATTGATATATTGCGGGCGGTGTATAAAATAAGGATAAAAAAATTTTCAAGCTTTTATGTAACTTGCAATGGATATAGCTATGTACGTATGTATGTAAATAATAATGTAAGTTCAGGGGGAAACTTGGAAGTTAAATTTTAAAGTTAAATGCACGCATATGTATGACACGTGACAATGCAATAATATGGTACCATGAAGCTGATCTGATGATGGAGTCGGAAGGTGGTCATAGGAACTCCTGTACTAAACAAGATAGGCCCGTCGTGTTTGAGCTCGTTTTACTGGTCCTGGCTAGCACTTTGCTGCTACGTGATATCCTGGATCTCAAAAGCTTGTATTTAAAAACCTTTTTACTTAGCAACTGTCAGCGGCCATTGTTATTTGTTTGAATGCGTTGTTTTGTGGGTATACAGGGTCTCCTTATTAAATTTAAATTTCTTTTTTAATTTCAGAAATTGTATCTAACGTAACATGGGATCCAAACCATCAGCATTATTAGCATCCGGTTACACCTTCCATAATATTATGATTAAGGGCTGTGGTCAAATGCGTCTTAATTATAGCATTAAAAATAGCTCCGTTAATGAATGCCTGTAGTAGTGTATATATGTTATCTGTCATTATTTAATGTTTTTACGAGCTGCAGGACTCGAATGAAAATGCCGTTGGAATTATTATAGAGTATTATTAGAACATTACAAACACGTATAACACAGGTACAAATATAACTGAACACAACCAGTCCAATCGTAATTCACGATTTAATAACACGCGAAAAGTCCGTCTAAATAGATTCCCGAATGTACCAAAGTCTTGCTCCGCTTGTGGTTATCGCTCAACTGCCGATCTCTCCATTGGGGCATTGCTCTATACTGCACAAATACAACATTGTCTGCTCGGCCACGTGGACTGTTATCTAAGAATCACACCTGGCTAATGACTACCATAAATATTACAATGGGCACTTTTTCTAATTACAAATTTTAAACACTAAGTAAACAAAAGAAAACCTAATGCCGAAAACGTAATAAAATGTCGGTAAAAGGTGAAAAAAGGTGAAAAAAGGTATGCAGGTGTGAATTTGTCTTTTGCCGGCATTCAGGTCCTAAAAAAAATCATTAATAACAATATCGCATCAAAAATAATGCATTAACCCCATCGCTACATTCACGTGAAACGAGCTATACCCATAAGATTATCCCAGATGACTCAATATGGTTGGATATACACTGTAGTGCTTGGCATGAGTTTTACATACCAAAGATGAAATTTTACACCCATTGAAACCATTTTTTTTTAAAAAAAACCTCCCCTATCTATAGACCATAAATGTATGTATTTGAAAATTCGAGTTTTTAATAAGGTGCTTTTTATCATCTCACAAAAGTCACTACGTTTTTGTAGGAACTTTTGACGTCATAAGTTTCTCCAGTAAAAGGGATAACTCATTTATTGTTGTTTGAAAGTCACTAAAATTTATTCCACATCCAAAAGCAACTACAATTAACGCAAGTTTCTTATGTGTAAATACAAGGTAATATTGTGAAGGGCATTCGCATACGCACTTGTTCTTTCCATAATTCTAGATATATATGCTCGTAGATCTACTAGCATTACAACCTTCGAGCTAGATCTTTGTGGTTATAAAACAGTCCCACATTGACCGCGGTTTTTCCTTGAGCGTTTAGTCTACAGTTAAAGATATAATAAAGAGCCATGACTAGACATTATATACCTATATTATCACCTGATATCGTCATAAAAATCAAGTAAAATAGAATTAAAACTTCATTTAAAAATTTTATGTATAATTCAATTAAAAAATATCAAAAAACTTCTGGTCGATATAGCAGGAGACCGGACCGGCTGGACCTTATCTCGCTCAAAGGATTAGCCTGTGTATCCAGATCTATTATCTGAGGTAATGCTGCCAGCCTTCTAGGTACACTGCCCAGCGACAGTGGTCTGGAGGGGCTGGACGGTCTTTAATATAGGCTGTTAATTTTATTTTAGTTTTTTACTATCGTATATATGTATATATATATATATATATATATATATATATATATATATATATATATATATATATATATATATATATATATATATATATATATATATATATATATAGTAGAGGGTGGTCTGGTAGTTTTGTCTGACATCTTTTGCAGCACCAGTACTTATTTTATTAATATCTTGCCATATTGAGGCATCTTGGTGATAAAGGAAGTACTTGGAAATTTCGGCATGCATGATGCCGATAGTCGAGTTTATTATAGACTAGAATAAAGCGATAAAAGAACGAACACAGCTGCGCAGTTTTGACTAACTTTGGCAACTTAAAAGGTACTTTTTATTACTAAATTGTTGTCGTTATTGAGACTGTGTGTAATAGTATATAGAGTGTATCAAGTGGAAGACTTGTCTAAACCAACCAAAGCCAAATGATTTCGACGCTTAAGGTAGTTTATCGTTAAATCGATTGACGTTACATGGAGTTCACATTGTAGTTTTAGTTCAGGTTTATTTATAGGCTAGTTCAGTTTTTAGATTAACATAATAATTTAGAAAAAATAATCTAATTCAGTAATAAAAAATTATTTCAATATCTTTATGTACATTTTAATGAAGTTTTTTTTATTAATTTTTAAAAGAAAACTAGATTTGAAACGAGCCAGAAAACTTGTTAATGTCTTTTTATATCTTTAACTGAAATCTAAAGCGATTTGGTAAGAATTTTTGAGGCTAAAGTAGTATATATTAGCACTTGCCAAGGCCTAGTGGATTCTAAAATAAGAAATCAGATTTTACAGTTGGCACGAACGCTTTAATTATCAGATAGCTTATCGTTTCTAGGTTGCCTCGAGTTATTTACCCGTGACAAGGTCACTATGGCTAGGTTTTGTTTAGTTTTTAACGTAAAAAAACGATTAAGTTTAAAGGAAACTTTTTTTATCTTATCCTGCGGACTGTATTCTGTTTAAAGGTAAACTACAGCAAACAGGCTGACAGCCCACCTGATGGAAAGCGGTTACCGTCGCCTATGGACGTTTGCAACAACAGAGATGTTACCGACGCGCTGCCGGCCTCGAAGAAATTTTATGACACCCTTTTTGGAAAAACTCTATGTCGTAGCGCTGTGGTAAAACCTCGGCTCGGAGTTCATTCCAAAATCCCACGCAATAGAAACGTTCTGCAGAACCGTTGCGTATATGAGCGAAGCGGCTCGAGGAAGTGGGGGTGAACTCCTAACCGGATGGTAAACAGTACACAGTAGAAATAAAGGATGAGTAAGTGATAGATATTTAGAATAGGAACAGTTAAATATTATAGAATAAGCAAAATAGCATTATGTAAATGTTTTAGAACTCAAAAATTGTTATTCAGGAATATGTATTTAAAGTAAGTAAATTTGGCAAATAATAAGATAATCAGAAGGAGATTAATAAATAAAACCGATGGCGAGCGGTGCGATGGTAGAAAGAGGAGGAATGCACCATTCTAAATAGTTCTTCAGAAGACTCATACGTACTCGAACGTTATACATACATACATAGATACATAACTTCACGCCAGGTCCCTTGCGGGGTAGGCACGAACAACAGAGCGCCATTTAGGCTTATTCTTACACACCTCACTTGCTTCTTTGACAGTTATACAGTCGGTAGAATTCACAGAGAGAAGCGAAGTCTCTCTTAACGTCAAGCGTATCTAGATCGTCTGTGAGTATGGGATCATCAACAACGCGAACGGCTTGACGTATACACGTATATTATATCCGAGCAAGAACAGAGAAACAAAACCATTGCATTGAAGCGGCCTGTCGTAAACAACCAAAACAACCCACAGCCAGGTTGTAGGGTATTTACCCGTTTGGATGGCTACCACGCATGGTTTAAGGTATGCCACCATAACCATCCGTCCATCCGTAAATTACGAGATATACATAAAGCTAACAAATTAAAGTTAATATTTTCTTAAGTTTTCGCGACTTACATAATAAAACTACGTTTTCACGGTTTTAAGTGTGGTAATTTAAACCAATGACTCAGAAATTTGTGAATTATGTTTTTTTCTCAATAAATGATTTTTGATTTTTTGATTTTTGAATTTATTTAACTATTATCATCCTGACGTTTCGGCCACATTTCAGTGGCCTTGATCAAGATGTCGAGTGTCAATGAGTATTGTTAAAGTTTTATTTAGCCTACCGCCAACTTGTTCATTTTAATTATTTAGTTTCAATTTTGTTTATGGTTACTATCCACTCTAGGGGAGCCTAATCCGCTTCGCAATATGTCGTGGCTTGAAGACAAGAAGCGACAAAAGACACTCTTCAGCAAACATGCCTAGTTCTAATAACTTTATATAATATTTAAATGGGTGAAAGGAAAAATAAAAGAAAATATTAGGAAGTTGGCTTATGTTCCGGTATACGCAAAATAAATTATCGCGCTCAAAACCGTTAAAACGTAGTTTTATTGAAGTAACGTTAATCACTTATGAGGAACGTGAATAATATCCCAACATATTATAATAAAAAATCCACAAATGTTCAATACCCAATCGTAAGAGCATTTCTTCGAATATTCAATATCCGTCAAAACATACATCTGACCTACGTATTCCCTGTACGGTCATTGAGTTCCTTTGAGTTGACCAAAAGAGGGGGCCACTCGAAAACGTCGAACGCCGTATGTATTCCGACCCGATAGAATTCCAAAATCGGACGAATAAAATTTTAGCGAAAATTGAATCCGGACCCCAACGTCGGCCGACCGGAAAATTGGTAGGCATCGGCTCGACCAGTTACGTTTATACCCCTTGGTAGTCCAGGCTGTTTGGTCTGGATGGAGACGATTCCAGACTTCATTCACATGTCTAGACATAGTTGCTTTCTAGCTAAACCAACCATTATTTTGTGCATGGCTAACATTCTGTAATTTAAAAATTAATATATTAGCTACACGTTTTGCTGGGGACATTTTTAGCGTTTCTGCTCCTTAAACATCGATAACACGTTCAAAGCCTTATATAATAACAGCCCATAAATGGCTGCTGGTGTTACAATGGCGAGATATGAGAATGACTTTACAAGAATGGAAAGGCGAGAAATGAGTACATAAGTACATACATCTTTGAAAGTTGCACCCGGGACTGAAACATTGAGAGGAAGAAGGCTAAGTTGATATGGACTTATAATGAGGAAGTATGAAAGTCACGTGACAAAAATAATGTTAAACTACAAGATGGATGGGTACAGATCTAAAGGTAGGGCAAACAAAAGATGGATGGACTGAGTGAAGGATGATATGATAAATTGTGGTGTGACAGAAGATGTATGTCAGAATACAGGAGTTTGGAAGGAACAGACATATTGTGCCAAATTAATGGTGATGAATGGTGGAGAGAAATGTCCCACTGCTGTACTCGGGCCTACCATTAGAGAGGAACGGACATTATACCCGCCACGCTTGTCCAAGGCGGCTTGGCAGGTTGATACACCGGTCATCTCGATATGCAGATTGCATCACGATGTTTTCCTTCGACGTTATTAGCACGAGGTAATTTTAGCAATATGCATTAGGTCAGAAAACTGCCTAAGTGGTGCATGCGTTCCGGCCAGGATCGAACCCGCGCCTTTGATTTTCAGATGCGTGCGCTAGCCATTACACTACCACGACTTTATAACTAATACTAGCTGTCCCGGCAGACGTTGTCCTGCTCTGAAGAAAATTAGAAATCCAGGACCCGACCCCAGCGCCACCTACCGGTTCCAATAAATCTAATAAGCTTTTGAAAGATAGGATATCTTTCAAGTTGGATCAAACTGTACACGGTGTGCAAATCTGATTCAAATCGGTTAAGTAGTTTAAGAGTCCATCGCGGACAAACAATGTGACACGTAATTTATATATATTAAGATATAAATATGACCTAGTTTCCAAGCCGTGAATATCACTAAGTCACACTGTAGGGCTGCAAAATTTATCAAAATAAAAGTAAATTATCCTTTCGTAGTACGAGTAGTCTATCTATGTCCTGTATATACTATCCACTTCAACCCTTACAGGTTAAAACCACCCTACGTCCATACAGAGTGTCTCGCCGTTAGTCTGAACACCGAGCCGTCTCGCCCCCTGTGAATTATACATGCGGCGACCGACCTGTGTGATACCGAGGTTTTGATACAATATCAACCAAGCTTTAGCCGCTATAGAATTCCTATGAGCGTATTTACCATTCTTATCCCGTCTCAAGCAAATTATCTTCTACACTACCTTGACCAATAAAAGGGCCGTGGAAACTTACGGTCTTATTCACAGTGTTAGATTAAGTTTAAAGGCTTCTTTAAGAACCATAAAGAAGCTTTCAAACTTGCCCTAACTCTCTATGAATAAGATCGTAGACCGTTAGTGGTTAAGGGATTATCATATTTCTGAAGACATATAAATTAACATACTTATGACAAATCTTAACAAATAATTGCAATTTATTTTATTTTTATTATTCCGACGTTTCGGCCACTACTCTATTCAAGCCACAACATGTTGCGAAGCGGCGGTCCATTAGGATTAGGCTACCTATAGAGTAAATAATAACTATAAACAAAATCAAAACTAAATAATTCAATCAAAATCATTGACACTTGACATCTTTGTCTTCCGTGATCACAGATACTAAAAAGTGGCCGAAACGTAGGAATAATAAAAACCGTTAAAATGTAGTTTTATTATATACTAGCTTCTAGCCGCAACTTCTTCCGCGTGGATTTTATTTCATCAAATCAAATAATCCTATTTTACTTCTAATTCCTCCAAGAATATGTGTAAAAGTTTCATGATGATCGGTTCAGTAGTTTTTTCAGTTCAGTAGTTTCGAGTGAAAGCGTAACAAATAAACTTACATTCGCATTTAATTTTATAATATTAATATATAAGTTAGGATACTAGTTTGGAAAACTTAAGAAAATATTATAAATTATTTTGATACTGTTAGGAAATTAACTTGTCAGTATTTATATGAAACTACTAATGGGGCTTTTTCAAACAACTCAATTGTAGGAATATAATGAACAGATGTTATGTGAATAAAAGGCTTTTGGCAAGAACCGTGGTATTTAAGTGATGTATACACTAAATACATGCTACCTAAATCGAGGGTTTCATGAGTAGAGTATTCTCTCATATGATTATTATGAGATACCGCTTTAGTTTAAAAGCGGAGATGACGCTTTGTCCCGAAATTATGTTTTCAGGGCAAAACTATTGCGGAGTGTGTCCGGCAGTTTATTGTGTATAAATTTTTAAAATACTTTTAATATTTGATTGTCTTGGGGTAACCTTTTATATACGGACTTAGATTTCTTGCTTGCTACTCTTAAGCTAAACAATCAATACATATTACTAAGTTACAAAAGTATTACTAAGTTACAAAAATAATGTTTCATTGGAAAATAGTTAACCGTAAGAATTAAAGTAGAACAAAAACTAACAATTTTTCTCTTTCAACTTACTTTTTATTCTGTTAGTTAAGTTAATCGATTTTTTTATATCTGGAATACAGCTGACAGGCAGACGGCCCACCTGATAGAAAGCGGTTACCGTCGCCTATGAACGTTTGCAACACCAGAGATGTCTTGGTTTGTTTGTTAAACGTAAATTCAAAGGCAACCGGTGCAAAAACCAAGACACACAAAGTGCCTAAAAATTAATAACCTAGGCACAAAAAGATAAAGCAACATACATGGCACTAGCTAAGATAATATATATAGGTACAGACATAAGGCACACACTGCACATGCACTCTCTCACAAAACCAGCTTGTAACAGATACACTCTACATTAGTATAAGTTTAGTATTAAAATTAGCAAAAAAAGTTATTCTTAAGGTACACAACACAACATAAAAACCACAAAATCAATGTCACACACAATAACAAAACATAACAATAAGCGTGTATAAACTCAAAAAACTGTAACAGTAATCAAGTTGTATAAAGGGAGTACGAACTTCGAGTCCGTAGTATTGTTATTAAAAAAAAAAACACCAGAGATGTCACCAACGCGCTGCCGGCTTCGAAGAAATATTATGACACCCTTTTTAAAGAACCCCATATTCATACTCATTCCAAATCCTCGCGGTGCGCAAGAGAAACGTTCTAGAGAACCGTTGCGTATAAGAGCGAAGCGGCTCTAGAAAGTGGGGATGAAGGCCCACTTAAAATAATCAACAATTTAATCGTTTTCGATATCTATTATTTTTTTTAATGGCAATATAAAATATGTAAACATCTACTGTGTCACTGTCAAGTGTCATATGTCAGACAAGGTTACAACCTTGTCTGACATATGACACTTGACAGTGACATTTCGACGTGCATACGTCAAACTCCTTGTACACTAAACTGGTCTACTTAAAGAATTTTGTAGAAATGGTAGTCATTAATGAAGGACTGCAGTCAAACGCCCAGTCGTTGAAACAATTCAGATGTTAGATCACACAGAATCAAAATTCAACCTGGTCTAAGATGAACCATAATATATTTATTTCTCAATTGTATACCACCCATAACGTAGGTTCCCCATTGGTGACCAAAAGCTATTAATTCGTATAGGGTGTGCCTTTTCTATGCGTTTCAATGGTAAAGGAAATAGGAAATGGCAGTTTACGAATCTAAATGCAGTCTTGATGAGTATTCTGAATCGTGGGGTCGGTTTTGGTTCAGATTTATTGGGTTTCGTGTGTTTTCTTTGAAGGAAATTGCTGTTGATTTTTCATTCTCTTACTTAGTAGGTGTAATATAGAATAAGAAAGAAAGAAAGAAGATGCCAATTAAACCCATTTTGGCAACTTATAAAGGCACGTTTCAATAAAGAGCTGAAATTTTTAATACTAACACAATTCTTCACTTTCAATAAAACAAACATTAATCAACAATATCATTGTCACCCACTCTTTGAAAAGAAAACTGCATACATCTACATCGTCCTTTACGCTGGGACCACACTTGCGTTTGTGGTAATAAACTATAATAAACTGTGGCCAAATGTTTCTTATTCATAGAATTAAAAATAACGCCGTTAACGGATAACCACGTTAATTTACCTATATATGCTGTAGCCGCAGACGTCCGATCACCACGGCGGCCGCTCACAAATTGTTGCGGACAGAATCACCCCGTTGACCTCACCCCCGTAAAGCCCGTGCGCCCACGCCCCGCCTACCGCGGGGACATAGCTCGCTCCGTTAGCTGCTAAGCGTCTGCATTTTTGTAGTACTTTAGTAAGCGCGGAGCGAGCCTACATCATGCATTCCTAAACTGCAATTCAAACACACAACATTGTTTCACTTCTACCTGAAGACCTCCAAAATGCCAATGTATAAAAAAAACTAAAATAAAAAGCCTTTTTATTTAGTCCGTATTGAACAAATTATACAATAATATTTTAAAAGTCAGTATTTTTTAATATGTCATCCTTTTAAATTATTCTATTTTAAAACCCCCCGTGCGGGTAAAGGCCTCTATATACGCCAATATGTAACGTCATTAATAATTAAAACAATATCGCATTACATTGATCGCCACGTCTGCGTAAAACGACCTATGACAATAACATTATCCCAGATGAGGCCTTGAAAGTTCCTAATATTTATTGCCAAGTCATAAACAAACAACCTCTCATACTTGCGCTGAAAAAAATAAACAAGAAAACCGCATCTAAAAGTTTACTCATGCTCATGTCAACATGACATTATCTCACCTTTTTAATCTGCGTCACAGGTAAAAAGACCCCAAATATCATAGTGCCATTTGAAAAGGACCTTATTTCCTTCACTATCTATAAGAATGCAATGTTATCGATACAAAGCAAAAAAGATTTATCTTTTGAATGCGTGACTGTTAATAACTTGGGCTGATTAGTTAAGGATTCTTATACATCACTAGCTGTGCCCACGACGCCGTCCGCGTGGAATTTGTTTTCAAAGCCCCCCGATTTTGAAACATTTTCACCATTGCTGCTCCGCTCGTATTGGACTTAGCGTGATGATATATAACCTATAGCCTTCCTCGATAAATGGGCTATCCAACACTGAAAGAATTTTATCAAATCAGACCAGTTGTTCCTGAGATTAGTGCGTTTAAATAAACAAACAAACTGTTCAGCTTTATTTATACACCATTATATATTAGTATAAGATTGACAGTAGTTTAAGAGGACCGAAATTGAGTTGACGTCTTTCTCGCGTTTTAACACAATTTTGAAAATATTTTTTTTTTATTGCTGAAGAGCTAAGACTACACTGCAGCGGGGAAGAGCGAGATTTTTTGCTTTCTGATTAGGCATAAGCCTTTCTAAACATCATTTCGGTCATCATAATAGATCATTTTGATCAAATCTAATTAATACAAATATTTTGTGAATTAAATTTATATAAATACTAGGTGTACCCGCGACTTCGTTCGTGTGATTTTTTTTATTATTACCCTAATTTTAAAAGTAGCTTATGTTACTCTTCATAATATCAGCTATCTGCCAGTGAAAGTCCCGTCAAAATCGGTCCAGCCGTTTCAGAGATTAGCCGGGATATCCAGATAAAAAGACAGCCAAAATTTAAAATGGATTTTTTCATATAACTACCGTACATATTCGATTTTAATTTATCTGTATAGATTTGTGTTGATTATGAGGCCATCATATTAATTAGGACCCGATAGCGGGTAGGCATGTATTAAAAATCTCATATTCATTTATCTCACTACATCACCCTTTTTCAGGGTAAGAATACCTCCCTGAAGACCGCATAGTGTAACAATTGTTTAAATAAACGACATTCTTAGCTACTAAGAAGCGATATTATGTATTTAAACAAAAGATCACAATTTAAATACATATCCAAAAAATAGCAACGGCAACATGAGCGAACTTTAAGCTTTCCCGTGAAAGCGATAGTGCGAGCTTTTAAGCTAAAATTATTAAGTTCAACTTGCACAGAGCTTGTTATATTGCAGCTTAGAAGCTTTTGATGTTACGACACCGCTAAGGTGAGCTTTGTTAATGCAAGTGCAGCAAAATGATATTTTAATATATTTCATAAGTAGCTTTTCAACTTAAATATTACTTAATTTTCAAAGTTCATAGATAATTACAGCCACCCTGCATCTGAGCAGCACCCGATCGCCTTGTCGTCAATTTGTCGACGCGCGAACGACGAGTGAACCACTCGGTGACAACCCGCTGATTAGTGTGATTCGCGTATTATTTATTACTATTACAATTTATCAATATATATATATATACATATATATATATGTAAATGAAAATCGTAGGAATGTATATGTTTACGCCATTCATAATATTTAACAACTGAATTAATAACAAATATTTAATCAATTCGATATGGGCAATCTTGGTATTATAATAAATAAACCTTCGCCTCATTATTTCAATAAAATAACATCGCTTGAGTGTATGACGTGTAATTGTCCATCCCTTTCCCTTTCCCTTTGACTTTACCGATTTTAATGAAATTTTGTGTATGTTTGAGTAGGTCCCGGGATTATTTCGATTCATAATTGACACCGGTATGTAGCGCTGGGATCGGGATCTAGGATCCTCTTAACCTCCCAAAACGACTTTGATACTCAGTGTGTATTGAGTTACACGGAAGATTTAGACTCACAATTGGAATCGGTAGGTGGCGCTAGAATCGGGCTCTAGGTTTTTATTTTTCAGGGCAGGACAACGTCTGTCGGAACCTCTAGGAAATGTAAAAACTATGGCACGTTTCCTACCAAATATTTATCTCTGTTGAACTCCATTTTTCTGACATTGACATTGTTTAACAATAACAAAGGGAGATCATTAAGTATTTATTTGAAAATTAAAATTAAATACATAAATAAGGAAGAAATGATGTCAAGAAAAATGTAGTCACAAGGTCTTGCGTTGAACGCCCACAATTCGCACCTAACATTTTACCACCTACTGTATAACTTTGGCAAAATAAATACGAATTGCGTTGGACGCATAGAAAAGAAAAGAAAATGGCACATAACAAAAAAGATACTCTTTGTGAAACCAAAAAAAAAACGTAATGTAATCCACTAAACGTCAACATTCAAAAAGAGAATTGGCCGATATCACAGCATAAATATGTATAGAGGCGGCACTTCGAATCTAGCATCGGATGGGTTTCACCGAGGCCACTGGTCCGTTGAGCTACCCGCGATTCCACTGAAATATCAATTCCCACCTCGGAGGCAACGGACCACATCATTTATCAGAAAGCAGTGCACGGGTTAAATAAAATATACACTGCAAAAGAAAAATGCTACCATTTTATTCTCGTTCCATGCTTAAATTATCTTTATCGCATAATTGCACTGTTATTTTTCTATTTAAATGTAGTTCTGCATCATTTGTGTTTATATTTCGTATTTAAATAACGTTTTTAGACATTTCATAAAATCACTTTCTAGAGACCAATACTGTGAAGAACGTGTACAAAATATTTGCACACTTCACATGCTATTTCCTTACATTGGCAAACTATACTATTTTTGAACCAATCACCTAATGATTGGTACTCTGACAACTCATTTAACATATTAAGAAATATCAATGTTTGTATTTTGTATACTTTGTAGTCATAATATGGATAATATATGTTAGAAATTGTATACATATTTTATTTATTATATATTTGTAAAAAAAATGTGGGTCTGTGTGTGTGTGTGTGAGCAGTTCACACGCAGAAGACGTAAAAAAAAGTGTGACAAGGAGTTGAGAGATTCTAAATTTCGTGACGTCACATTTCGTATATTATATCGTTATAATATATGTAGGCTTTAAAACACGAAATTTGAAGTATTAACGAAAAACTTGAAAACGTTTCCAACTTTATCTTTATGAGCATAGCGTTTAAATGATTAAATATAATCTATTTTGTCTCATTCCCTCTCAGGCTTAGTCCCATAGATTTATGTGTTTATCTCTTTTTAGGTTCATCACTTTGCAAGTCACAGCGGTTCTAAAGAAGTTTCACTACAAATACTTTCCAATCTTTCTATTCGTACTGCGTCAATTTGTACCGTATTGAAAGCAATTCTATGCGACACTATTCAGAAAAAAATGGTAAGAAACAATACCAACACTAGGCTTACACACCTACACTCGAACATAAAGAACTATATTCAAATATCGACAGCTCTCATCAAAACAACTTTCCTATAAAAATAACAGTGCTAGTATGCAAGTCTTGTGGTTATTGGTCGGGATCAAAATACATACATACATACTCTCCGTGCAGGAACGGAGAAAGAATACAATTTCCTGCGGCCCGGCGGCCTGTCGTAAGAGGCGACAAAACAACCCACAGCCAGGTGGTAGGGCATTTGCCCGACTGGATGGCTACCACCCCTGGTCTAGAGTATGTCGCCATAACAACCTTGTGTTGTGTTCCGGCATTAGTGACCAGGTTCCAGGCTCCCTAAAGAGAGCAGCAGCGCATTCGTAGCACCTTCGGTGTTGCAAATGTCCATAGGCGATGGTAACCGCTGTCCATCAAGTGGGCCGTCTGCCTGTCTGCTGATCTCCTGCAATAAAAAAAAAAAAAAAAAAAAACATACATAACTTCACGCCAGGTCCCGGGGTAGGCACGAACAACAGAGCGCCATTTAGGCTTATTCTTACACACCTCACTTGCTTCTTTGAGATTCATAGCTCTTGTCATGCACGCTCGTCGGTTCTTAAGGCTCCTGACATCACCTTCTGCTAGTACACGATCAATTTGATCATGGAAGGTGTGTCGTGGCCTTCCGCGACTTTTGCATCCATCCACTTTTGCATTGTATAGCTGTTTAGTCATTCTTTCATCATACATTCTTTCCACATGCCCGAACCACCGGAGCATTCCTTTCCTTACCTTCACCCCGACACTCTCTTTCAGACCAACTCTCTTTCTTACTTCGGTATTACGAACGCGGTCCGCGAGCGTCACTCCGCAGATTTTGCGCAGTGCTCGCATCTCGACCGCGTTTACTTTACTTTCGTGCTCTCTATTCCATACCCAACTCTCGCTTCCATACGTGAGCGTAGGTACCAGCACCGCGTTGTGTATGGCAAGCTGGGCCTTCTGGCTGAGGTTCTGGATCTTCTGGATCAAAATGTATTAATTATATAATAATAATTTTCTAAATATGTATATGCTTTGTACGACGTCCGCTTAGTACCACGTGTTTGTTACTTATTTTCGATGTTACTAATAAACTAATTCTACTGTGTTATTAAAATATTAAACATTCTCAATATCTTGAATAAATTTATGGTACTAATCATAGTATGCTGTTGCTGCTAATAATGGTATGGCTTACTCTATGTTATCTTTTAATTTCTAATAAAAATCTATCCAAGTAGACATAACAATCAACACTTGAACGTGTATTTTGAAAATAGATGCTTCAATTTTAATCAGTATAGATATTCGTAATGGGTTAAAAATAGCCCTTTAACAGAAAAACTTTTAATAACCAAACTCCCTGTTATCCGTAATCATCTTGTTTATTCAATACGTCGATTATTGGCGAAATTCTTCGACCCTACAAAAAACGCCGCGCCCGTAGGAAGTAAATTCAAACATTAAGTAATGAAGGGAACAAACAAATGAAGCGCGCTCAGTACAAAATTCCTTTCATGAACTCCTTAAGTTAAAGTACTAGAGTTTTAACGAGGGCCATTCAACCGCTTTCCAAACTCCAATAAAAACATCATAAAAAGAATTAAGGGTGTCCCTGCCGTGGCCGGACTGGGCTTGTCATTTTTTATAGCGATGCGATATCGCTGTTATTTTTTTATCAGTTACAATATCGATAATATATTAGTATCTACTTTCGAACTGTGGTGTGTTACTCTAGGGAATAGGTCCTTGAAGTCATGGTATTGTTACGAACTACACAGGACTCGAATTAAAATGCCGTTGAAATTACTCTCGAGTTTATTAGAACTGTACTGTAGAACAAATATAAAACAGGCACAAATATGACTGCACACAGCCAGTAAAAACTGCACGATTCAATAACACGCACAAAGTCCGTCACTATATCGCTAATCAAAGGTGCTGCACACGTCTTGCTAGTATCGTAATCGTCGTTGACTGCCCCACCCCTCCGTTCGGGCATTGTTTTATACTAACTATACAGTACAAAAAAATCGACCGCGTGCCCAGTGCACCACCACCCAGTCAGTGGTTTCCGAGAAAAAGTAATTTGCACACCTGGTTATTTATTCCTGCGAACGGCCAACAGAGTCGAAAATAATAACAATAGGCTATTGTCTAATTGCAAATTTTAAATACTAAGTAAACAAAAGGACTCCGAATGTGGGAGGGGCAATAAACCATACACATATACATATCACTTAATTGGATAATGTTCGTTATATTTCAATATTGCTTAATATATAATTAGCCTTGACATGAAAATATAGGAACTAATATTCTATTCTACTCTAATTATCGTTACACCAAAAACATAACAGCGTTCGCGTTGGAAATCTCCCAAATCAGAATGGCCTAACCTCTCGGAGGGTCCATTTGGAGTGGCCTCCAAACTAATTGTCCTCTAAGCCCCACTTATTATTCCATGCAGCGCTGATCCATTCGTCCTCATTCCTATTGGTCGGTGAGGAATAGAGCTGCCTCAAATTATAGAAAACGTTCTGCCTATTGCCCGTTTCATGCATATTATGATAGAAGCTGTTTAGAATTTGAATTTCGAATATTTTAAGACTGATATTAGTATTATGATAAAATATTAATGTTCTTAGTATTTAAATTTGGAACACACTTGGAACTGAATTATCAAATATTCCAAATTTAAATACTAATGTCAACACTTTGGGTACGTTACACAAGAGACTCGCATTCACGACTGCGATTTTTCCCGATCCACTTGCTCGCGGGCGTTACATAAACTCTAGTGGAACCGAGTTTGGAGCGTTGATGTTATAAACGACGAAAAACTCATCATTGGTTGATTTGGAAATAGCGCCTTCTATGTCAGTCGATAGAGAGAATTAATGCTCTATGGTCAACGCCCACTTCGACCCAGCTCTTGACGTGCGTCGTTGTGAGTGCTGTGTGATCGAAAATAATGACGTCATTAATGACGTTTTTGCCACGACCATAACGACCGCGGTGGCCATGTGTAACTGGAGACAGAGCATTTTGGGCGTTGTGAGATACTAAAGGAACGCGCCCTTTGTCATGATAAATATATGCTATAGGTAAGAACAATAACACCTTTATAATGCAGAAGTTTTCACTACGGTCTTATTCATATTGAGTATAAATAAGACAGACTGTGGCTGAATATCTGTAATCAAGATAATGATTCCAGGATAGCTCTACCACTTGTGTATACGCTATAGGCAACATAATAACACATTTAAAGGGTGTAATACTTTTCGTTAGATTGGTAGTGTTGTACTATCGAAAGTCGATATAATTTTTTTTTAAACTTTTATACCCTCAAGCTAAGGAAATTACGCTTATATATATTTCTTATTATATAGTAATATACCTGGAACCAGTCTAGGGCCGATCCCAGACACCCAGACCATAGTAAAAGAACGGAAATATACTTTACGAAAATTGCTTTGCTAGGCAACGAATTCGAAGCCTCTACATTCCAGTGAGCTCAGCTGGCATAACTACAGGGACCATCGTACTTAATTCAATACCCAAATATAAAATACTTCTTCTTTTTATTTAATGTCCTCCCAATTATTTAGGGTCGGCACAATATGTATTTTACTCTCACACTCCTATAATCTCACACACATTCTCTGTGACACCACAAATCTCTACGTTTACTTATAAAATAAATAAATTTATTTTTAAACAGTAACATAATATCAAAAAACCATTCCGGCCTTTTTATAATAACACAGATAACTCTATCGTTACGTCAGATGACAAAATCAAAAGGAATTCGGGAACCGTCGTCGGCCCATTGTCTCCGATGCGGGACTAAATTAAAATCCTCCTTTGTGAAAACATTCCGGGACCAATCTGGCCCATCGCCCGAAATAAAGTCTCCGACATTATTGTCATAGACATGTGAGCACGCGGCCCATCATACGGATTTTAAAAATTAACCATGTGCGTATGGGAGGGACCATACATAATTAATATTGTTACGAGACGCGGGACTCGAATTAAAATACCGTTGGAATTATTATAGAATTTATTAGAACTATACAAACATGTATAACACAGGTACAAATATAACTGAACAGAAAGAAGATCGTAATTCCATAAAACGCGCAAAGTTCGTCACTAAAAGATTCCCGATTGTAGTATACACGTCTCGCTTCCTTCGTGGTTCTCGCAATCAGGACATCGCTTTATGCTGCACAGATGCAATAAGTCCGCCCGGCCGCGTACACCGAATTTCCTATAATCAACTTGTACTTTAAATCCGTAACACCTGGCTAATGATCGCAATACAACAATAGGCCGTATGCCAATAAGTAAACAAAGAAGACGACCATAAAAAATTTCAATGTTATTAGTTCAAATGTCGACGGGTAATAAATGTGCTTTGGTTCAGATATGCAGGTGGGTTTTGTATTTGTCGGGATCTGAGTTGTAACAATATATTACTTGTACGGGGCTTATGTCAAATTTTAACCGATACGGTTGGTAGGTTATAAGAACGGGCCACTAGCGACGGCCGTTTTGTAGTCAAACTTCTTTAGAATCGTTGTCTTGAAACTCGATGAACCGAAAAAGAGATAAGAAGAAGAGAAGAGGAGATATACTAATCGTGATTCCTACGATGAGTGAGAGTACTATTCAAATTAACAAGGTTTATTAAAAAAAAAAAACTTCACTTGAAAAATCGACTTCAAAAACTAAAAAGTATAAAATAAATTTATAAAGATTTTTGTCTGAGAATTGATTTAGTTTATTAAGAGACAAAATAATAAAAAAAACCAGATCTTGAATTTTATATTTTTTTGTCTCTTAATAAACTAAATAAATTCTTAGTCAAAAACCGTCATTAAGTTATTTTATACTTTTCGGTTTTTGAAGTCGGCTTTTTGTTACTTTTTAGTCTAGCTACGGGTAGGCTTACGAAAAGTGGCGCGCGCCTTAAAAAAATATAGGTTTTTTTGTCACGTATAGGTTCGCATTTGACCATTATCTCGCTCGATTTGAGCGGAGATATGGTCTAAGATCGAGCACGCTTACCTAGAAGGTACCTATTCACACGAGACTTGAAGACACCTAGGTTGTAGGTTTCGGGAAAAACAGACTCCGGCAGTGTATTCCACTCCATTGCGGTGCGTATAATGAAGGTGGACTTAAAGCGGTTAGTCCGAATAGGAGATATGTCCACCATATAGCGGTGCCGCATGCCAGTGCGTCTGGTTGTCCGATGATGGAAGGGAGACGGCGGGATAAGATTGAAGAGCTCCGATGCACACTCTCCAAAATGTATCCGATAGAAAACCGACAAGCTGGCAACCCTGCGATTCTATTCTATTCTGCGGTTCTAAGAAACGGGAACGGAAAATTTTCATTAAAAAATGTTCACAAAATGAAAACTACCGGACCAAATGGCAACTATTTCGCATCAAACTAAAAAGAATCACGTAAATCATACAAAAACACAATCAAATTGAGAAACTCCTCTTTTTCAAAGTTGGTTAATAAGTTCCACTGAAGAACACTTTTTGAGGGTCATACATATAGTTAAAATTTATTTTTATTCACATTCTATGTCCACCGCTTCGCAACGTGTTATTGCTGTTCAGGAGAAGCGGCAAAAAACCATCTGTCTGATTTCAAGCTTCGTAACAAAAAAAATAGAAAAAGACAGCTGTTTTTTCCATGTACCCAATATTTGTCGCATTTTACTACACCGTAAAGCAATCACTGCGCCATAAATCCCCTATTTATGTACATAAGTTATTGCACTTAGCTTAACTTGACGTCATATTGTGATTTAGAATAAACATGCAACAATAAGTTAATAATATGTTGTATCAATTCTACGGAAAATTCGTTCGCGTTGTCATGGCGATGACGTATTTCGTAAAAAACCGTGGTCGTTAAGCCAAGTTTTTGGATGTTTTCGTCTATACCACAGAAACAACGTTATTTTTCGGGATAAAAAGTATCCTAAGTGATGACCTGAGATATAAGCTAGCTCTGAGTTTCATTGAAACCGGTTAAGTAACTTTTATGTGATGCTCTAACTGACATGTAGTCAAAAAAATCCAAATATCGTATTCTCGGATTTGGTCCAAATTAGCCCCCTGATTATTTCACTTTTTTTAAACGCGTTTTGCAAATTCGAACCATTTACATATTTTTTATATTAACATAGATTATTTTTCTGTTTTAATATTATTAACTAGCATGGCTATAGCATGGTTTAGTGGTGTCTCAACTAAAATAAAAGCCAACGAATAACACATAGATAAATATAGGCGAAAAGATAGCACTCCGATAGCGTTTTATTTCTGTTGCAATTCCGTAACAAATATATCGTCATGGCAACGAGGATAACAATGACCATTTTAACGTGTTGTAACGTTTCAAGTTTCAAGGTTAATTCCACCTTCGCCAGAAGGTTTTATGGATATTTATGATTAGGTATTTTGCATTAAGTAAATAAAATCGACATTTTAGTAATTATAACATCTTCATGACATAAATTATCTCTTTTAACGTGCGAGTGGAGCAGCAGCCGAAAGCTAGTAATTAACAACTAAAGAAAGAAAGAACCAAAGAAAATATTGCTTGCTATTTTTGCAAATTGGTGTATAGCTACATACAACAATATTATAATTAAAAATTCCTAACTAAAATGCACTATCTTTCATGACTCGCATCCCATCGATCAATCAACTACATATATATTTTGTTTGATGTTGTTTGTCTGTTTGTTTACTAAACCCGCTCGGTCTATTAACGCGGTCGTGGCGTGTAATTTATGAGTTGTTTACTGGTCACACAGAAAGGATGTAATATAAACATGAAAGTGAGTTTATCTCTTTGTTACTTCTTCACGGTCTTGGATATTAATTGTATCATCAAATTTGGTATTCAATATCAGGGATCAAGACTGGTCACTTTTTATTTTTAATGGTGGAATTTGGGACTGTTCTAGATCAAGCTTATTTTCCTATCTGTTTTATGTTTCATACTGTGTTACTTTCCACTTCAAGCGTTTATGTATGTATATCGTTAAGTATTCAATTGAATTATCTATCTGCTAGTGAAAGTCCCATCAAAATCGGTTGAGCCGTTTCAGAGATTAGCCGTAACAAACTGACAGATTTTTTTTATACACTATTGAATATATTTAAGCTAAAAACGTAATATGAAGTATTAATGAAAAACTTCAAAATATTTCCAACTCTATCTGAAGAGCATTGTATCTAAATGATAAAATACAACGTATTCCTATCTCATTCTCTCGCAGGCTTATTCCTATAGATTTAGGTGTTTATCTCTTTTTAGTGTCGCTTTTTGGTTTAATCGAGTTTCAAATCAAAACAATTCTAAAGAAGTTTCACTTCAAAAATCAAAACCTCATTCGAATTTCGAATAAAAAGTATAGCAAAAATGTCCCTATTCCGAAACGGGAACAAAATGTACAAAGAATCAAAACGATTTTCGCGGAAATGGGCGATTTAACTTTTTCAATTAAGAGAACAACACCAGGCACGAATAGTATTGCCAGATGGAAAACATCATTCTTGATTTTTACGTTTAAAGTGTGTAAGTTTGGATTAGGTACTATATTATATATCGAGGGCTTCATAACATATAGGCGTACACGCAATTAAAAATGGCATTTTTTGTTGTTTACTTAAAGCTATGCATGTTACAATTTACAGTCTCCCCAGTATGCAAGTGTACCCAAAAAAGGGTATTCCAAATTTCAGTCGTATACAATCAACTAGTTTTGTTTTACTCCTATTTGTCCCTTGTGTATAACTGCACTTTTGTTTTTAGGCCCATTTGCTATGAAGCCCTCGATATCTGGACACATGCGGAGGGTAATCAATGAAAAAAATATAATAGAAAACTTCACTTAAATTATACATAAACACGTATATTATAGACGTAATAACTACATAATCAAAGTAATAATATCCAATTAAAACTTCATAGACGCGTAGTAAAAACTTTAAATTGTTACATTTAAAATGTAAAGTATCGAAACTTATTAATTATAGTTTTTGAACGAAAACTAAAATAACTATAACTGACAAAAATATAACAAGATACACACTAATTCTAATAATGTAATAATTTTGAAAATGTGCTAGAATAAATTTCAAAACTTGGTGTATTTTCAAAAATGTAATAACTTATGTATGACTATGTTTGTATGTATGTGTAAATATAATTTTTAAATTACCCACTATTTATGTATTTATTGATCCCTTTTTCTGCACTACCTACATCGCCAGATTAGCTAATTCCTTTATTTTAGGTTGTCTGGCAGAGATCGTTTTAAGCGATAAGGCCGCCTGTTGTATTGCCTAGAAAGTATTGTAAATATAAATATTTTTATAATTGTTTATTTTGGTGTGAAGTAAAGAGTTATCTATGTATGTAGACATCCATATTCTATTATTGAGATCCAGTTATAGCACACCTTTGGAGATCATTCTGAACATTTTGACCTAGATCCGGCAGAACCCGGTTCAAACCGACCAGTGTTCAACCGGAATATTCGACGAAGCGTTGCCAAAATTGAAACTGTTCCTGATTGCACTCATTGGCCCGGAACACCACTATTGAAGTTATTGTACGAATAAATTGACAACTGACATTTTCATCGTTTTCGATGCGATTCCATCACCTGCCATCATAGATCGTGTGGACTTATGCCGGTTTACTATATCCCCGGGTTTATTTATTTAATGATGGAAACCTTACAGCTTGTAAGGAAAGTGGACGACGAACACGCTTCCACTTGGTGGTGCAAATCGGGATTTTTTACGCAAGCAATTCTTGACATTGACATTTCACGTTGTAAAATAATCACATTAAAGAAGCGAAAAATGACATTTATAGCTTTTCCAATCATTTATTTTACTTTCATTATTTTAAAAGAAAATGTGTGCTACAAAAACATTGAAACTTACAGATAATGTAATTTGTAAAAATGGCTAAGTTTTGTATGTATACTACTTACATAACTGAGCTATGTAATGGTACTACGTACCATTCAATACAAAAAAATCTGTAAGTGAACATACCTTCATATATTTTTTTCAGTAATATAGACAAAACATTTACCGTAAAAGACTATTTCAGAAAATACAATTATTTCGACATCATAAACGTTAGAAACCATCGTTTGCGCGACATGGCAGGACTCGAAGAATTTTTGACCCTTTGATATATTCTGACCACGCTGACGATCATCAGTAATCGAGCAGAAGCCATTGCCAACCACCATAAATATCCCACTGTAGGGCTTGGGCCTCCTATTATAGGGGGGAACGGACAGTATAACCGCCACGATAGTCCAGGGCGGCTTGGAAGGTTTGACACATCGGTTATCTCTATGTGCAGGTTGCATCACGATGTTTTTCTTCACCGTTGTTAGCACGTGGTAATTGTAACAATATGCACATTAGGTCAGAAAACAGCCAAGTGGTGCATGCGTTCCGGCCATGATCGAACCCGCGCCCTTTGAGCATGCGACGACATTTATCATTTGAATCATGATACAAATATACATACATACATAACTTCACGCCAGGTCCCTTGCGGGGTAGGCACGAACAACAGAGCGCCATTTAGGCTTATTCTTACACACCTCACTTGCTTCTTTGACATTCATAATTCTTGTCATGCACGCTCGTCTGTTCTTAAGGCTCCTGACATCACCTTCTGCTAGTACACGATCAATTTGATCATGGAAGGTGTGTCGTGGCCTTCCGCGACTTCTGCATTCATCCACTTTTGCATTGTATATCTGTTTAGTCATTCTTCCATCATTCATTCTTTCCACATGCCCGAACCACTGGAGCATTCCTTTCCTTACCTTAACCCCGACACTCTCTTTCAGACCAACTCTCTTCCTTACTTCGGTATCACGAACGCGGTCCGCGAGCGTCACTCCGCATATTTTGCGCAGTGCTCGCATCTCGACCGCGTTTACTCTACTTTCGTGCTCTCTATTCCGATAAAAACGATTTAAATATAATGTAAACATTGGCGGCAACGCGACGAAACGTCTGAAAAGTTTCTTAACTTAACCACACTGTAGCTCTCGTGTTGATTCGTGCTGCCATCTATATAGGTCACGCACGTTCTCTATATACACGAATAAATATTTTTTATCAGACGGCCAATTACAGGTTTCGTAAATAACGTGTTGATTAAGTAATATGCATAGGGTATATCAAAACTAGTTATTGATAAAATGGCTTAGCTTCGGTACTACGGAAGACAAAGATTTCAAGCGTCAATGTGTAATGTGTATGTGTAAAATTAAATAAATAAAATTTAATTTTATTTTATTTATTTAATTTTTATTTTTATTTATGGATGTTATTTACTCTATGACTAATATAACTTACTCCCACTTCGCAAGATGTAGATTGAGAAGAAGCGGCACTACAAAATGTTTTAGCCTAACTAGTCACTACTCACAGCTACTGAAAAGTGGCCGAAACGTTAAAATATAAAACAAATAAAATTTCTCGCTTACAACTGCGCTGAAAACTGTTGAAACGTATTTTTAATTATTAGTATGCATATTACCAATACCATATACGCGATGCAAATGAGTACAAAAATCACCACCCAACCGTATAGGAAAAAAATCTTGGCCAGCATCCAGTTTTAGGAATAAGAGTTTTACGTACCGTGGAGTATATTTACGTACCCTACCGAAATGAACATAGGGCGATCGTAAGAGATCGCTCCCCAACTTTTGATACGGTAAACAAATTTTCTTTACTGCAATAAAAAAGGTCGAAGGCAAACGTCAATTTGGATGTATTTTTGATCGAATTGTGCGTTGTTTACACAAACACACACTGCACAAAATATATTATTATTTACTAGACTTGTAGACCATAGTTCAAAAGAGACGTGGAACTTGCTTGACGCGACGGTTATCTCTGTGTACCATCCCCGCAAATTGGTAATGCGCCTGGCCGCCATTTTGGTGACGTAACCGTTGCCGAACACTCAGTACCGTAAGCATCACTGGCCGGCGAGTACGCGTATCACGCTCACTTGAATGTTAATTTGACAAGGTTCCAACGCATTAGCAATTTGCGAGGATAATAGATATGACCGTTGCTTTGTATCAAATTCGCCAAGCTGCCTTAGGCAAGTATGGTGGGTATAATCTAGTCCTCTAATAAACGGGGAGACTTGAGCGCAGTAGTGAGATGTTTATGACCTGCTATTACTATTTTAATTTTATGGCATTAGAGACCACGAGCCATAAAAATGACCCGGACTTTTCGAGAGTTTGCGTGGGCCCATGGAGAGACCAACACATAGAGGCCCCTTGACAATTTTAATCTGAATGTGGCGCGACACTGATTATCCCTGTCTACAGCCTATAATGATGCACCCAAGGACAAGCCCCGGCCAGTGTAGAACTTGTGGGAAATGAGAACAAAATATACCGGGCTATTGGGGTGAACTGCTAGTGGTACTAGGGGTCTGGGAATATGGGGACTATGGCGTCTACCCGTCGCAATGTTCGGGGGATATTAATATATCAAAACTAATATTATTAATTATACACCATAGTACTATAATTCATGTAGTTATTATGTAGATTTTTGATACGTGCCTGTCACATATAAATTAAAGACGAGAAAGAATTGTCGCTGAATCGTGATTAAACTGATAAAAAACCAAAGGCCCAATCCTGCTATTTCAATGTCTTCGCGTTGCGATGATGTTTAAACTACGATTTAATTGCGATATTGGCAAACGTGTTCACTTATAAACATTTACAAAGATAGAGTGGCTTGCCACAGGCCATTGGGATTAACAGAATACTGAAATCGGGCAAATCTACGATCGAGACGATAGTATCCAGCGATTTTGATGAAAGTAAAAATCCCAAACATTCAAATTCGGGATTCTTGTCCGAATTTAACCTTGTCCTAATTAAACGTGCAAGCAACTGTACCGCCAAGTTGACAGCGCTGACCAAACAGACGGTGCAGCTCAAGCTGCGCCGAAGTTACCCGAATTTGCCCGAGGGCGCCCGAAGTCAGCCCGAGCTTCCGCGATCAATACCCCCTCCCTTCAATTCCGGGGGCAAAAGTCACGCTTATGGGATAGCCGTTGATTTCGGACGGACCCCGATTGGGTACGTGTTACGAGAACGGGGTAACGATTTGACGGTTCTTCCATTTTTGAATTTCAAACTAAGGTTACATAGTTCATATGAGTTTAAATAAATTCTATTTTTGAAATTAAATTCCATATTTGAATATTTTTCACGGCTTCTGTGGTTGAGTGGGCCAAATCTTTGCCGGCCTACCTCACTACAACGCAGTGGATCCAGATACATTTCCCGGCATGGTAATTTCGTGAACTGACTTCCCGTTATTTATTGTGGTCTGGGTGTCTGGGGACGGCCCTAGAGTATTTCATTGTATATGACAGGCGTTACTTACTTTGCTTAAGGAAATACTATAGGTCCGCAAGACTATTTGACTTAATGACATAGTTATAGAACAAATTTTACAAGAGTTAATTATAATGTATAAAGAACAGTATTTTACTAAAGGCATATGAAAGTAGTGCATGCGGTACATATTAAAAAAAAATATTTTTGTAATCTTTGTTCGTCTGTCTGTGTCTCTCTGGATGTTCCGGTTAATCTCTGAATCACCTGGACTGATTTTGATGAGACTTTCATTGGCAGATAGCTGATGTTACAAGGAGTAACTTAGGTTACGTTTTTTTTTCTATTCTTAGGGTTTGGCGAAAAAAAATTCACTCGGGCGAAGTTGCGGGCACGTATAAAATGGTCATTAAAATTCCAGGAATCATAACTTAAAAATATTATAAATTAAATATTTTAAATACCGTATAAATAACTAATTAACGCGTTAGAACTTACCTACTTTTCTGTAGTTCATCATATTATTTGTGCTCTTTTGTACATTACTCACGTCATAACTTACTTTGTAACAAGCAGTGAAAGTCACGGTAGTGGATAAAGTAACCTAGTTCATTAAAATTACGTGGATTATGGTCGGGGTGCACGCACCACTTATGGCCGTTTCTCGCATCTTACTATTAGTTAACTTGCCCTACCGTCGGGCGACGGTTAAATTCTTGAATTTTTAACCCATAGCAACGCAAGAAAATCTAATTTGCCACTTCGCAACATGTTGTGGCTTGAAAAGAAGCGGCACAAGAAACTCTTCTGCAAACATGCCTAGCTCTAATCATTTATATAATATTAAAATGGGTGGGAGGAAAAATCAATCAAGTTGGTTTGTGTTTCGCTGCACGCAGAAATAAACAAATTACACGTTTAATTATGTCGCGAACACTTAAGAAAATATTATCAAATTTAGATGAATAATAAGCATTTTTAAAAAAGATTTTTAATACAAACTTTTGAAATGTAGCAACAAATTGCTAACCAAGACAATTAAAACGAGCCCAAACACGACAGATCTATCTTGTTTAGAAAAGAAGTTCCTATCCACCTTCCGACTCCATTATCAGATCAGCTCCATGGTACCATATTATTGCATTGTCACGCGATATACATATGCTTGCAGAATTTCAGCTCAATCGGAAACCGGGAAATTGGTCAAATTTTACTTGCAAGAGTCCACCCGAGCTTACATTCTTATTTAGATACATACATAGTTACATCCATTACAAGTTAAAAGTAAAAGCTTTTAAAAATGTTTTTATTTTATTTCAGAAATGCAGCAGACAGGCAGATGGCCCACTTGATCCAAAGCGGTTACCATCGCCTATAGACATTTACAACACCAAGGTGTTACAAATGCGCTGCTGCTCTCTTAAGGGCGACTGGAACCTGGTCACTGATGCCGAAACACAACTCAAGGTTGTTATGAAGGCATACACTAGACCAGTGGTTCCCAAACTTATTTTGTATACCGCCCACTTTGAGAATAAATTATTTTTTAGCGCCCCCATTTTTTCACCTACTTAAAAAACACTATAACGTCAAATTAAATTAACTGATTATTGAGAGCTACATTAGCAGAGAAACATTAATTCTGAACGAGACTTTTACTATAGCACGCAAGAGTTAACTTGAGACCTAAGCGCAGTAGGTAATACACAACAGCGCTGAGGTCTCAAGTTAACTCTTATGGGCTACACCTGTCAATGCCTATTTTTTTCTGGGACTCTTACCGCCCCCTTTTAGGCCTGCAGCACCCACAAGGGGGCGTTATCGCCCACTTTGGGAACCACTGCTCTAGACCATGGATGGTAACCATCTCTTACGACAGGCCGCCCGGCCGCAGGTAATTGTATTCTTTCTCCGTTCCTGCACGGATAACATTGTGAAATCATCAAAAGTTTAGAAAAATGTAACTCTTACTTAACACTTGCTAGGTTTCTAAATTTGCTTACCTACTAAGCATTCGCCGAATTTATCTCTTATATCCTTATGACTGATAATTATTGGAAAAAGGTGGAGGGAAAAAGAGGTACGCCCTTGAAGATTTTCAGTGTTATTATATTTTTATATACCCTCGAAATAAGGGCCCTACGCCGCTGTTCCGGTGACCTATATAAGGGAGCCCCAACAATTTTATCTCCGGCTCTCATCCTGTGTACAAAGATGTTTACGTTGATCTCTTGTAAATATACAAACACAACTCTTAACGTATACACGACTTTATCGATAAATGTTATACGGATAATTATCTATGATGTTTCAAGTCACTGGCATGAGAAAATTTGTTGAAAGTCAAGTAAAAACTTACGTGTAGGTATTTTCTATTCTATGTAAACCGCTCCGCAGTGTTATAGCCTATCGTAAATTCGATTAGAAAAGTTTAATTAAATAATTAAAATGAAGAAGTTGAAGGTGGCCTAAATAACAACTTTCTTAAGACATTTGCTTAAATAAATGCATTTATGAAGCCTTTATATATTGATGCTGGCAACTTAAAAAATGGAAGGACTTTCACATTAGGAAAATAAATAATCTAAATAATCGAACCTCCTTGGAAGCGTTTCTGATCAATATGTTTGTCTCACTTTATTACCGTAAAGAAAATGAGACAACACGAGGCGCCATTTGCAAATGTGCGTCATTTTCATATTAGGAACGTCAAAAATTGTTGGCCTTGCCAACTAATATGTATGTTATAATTGTACTGTTTTCTCGCAAATGTGATGAAAAACGTTGTATAACACACGTGTGGTTGTTGGTTTTTACAAACTTGTGACTAATAGCCTCGACTGGGTTTTGGGCTTACATCCGTCTCCTCATTTGTAAAAACAAACTTACCGCTCTAGTATCATAAATAAATATAACACTTCTTTTTGACGCTTGACATGTGATTCCTGATCACGGCTACTGAAAAGTGTCTGAAACGTCGATATAAAAATCATTTAATATGCTGCACTAAATAACCGGTAAAATTAAGGTTTGAATATGTTTTATCGCTATTTAAAAAGAAGAAGCGGAAAAAATCTCCGCAGCAGCACTTCTTACTAAAAAAAAATACTTCCTTTTTGTCCAATTCAAATTGTTTTTCTAGTGCACAGAAGTTTTAAAGTATCTTATACAATTATTTTTTGATGGATTTATGAAGTTGTAGCAAACAGAGCACAACAAGAGAATAAAACAGTTGAAATCAGAATTAGGAAAACGCAGCCAGTCTTCTGGGCTTATATTTATCGTTAGTTTTACCGTCCAGGAGCAGGGAAACATAAGATACGACAAAACAGTTCACATTCTGATATGGTATTTTCCCGTCTGGATGGCTAACACCCCTGATCTGGAGTATGCCACCATACCAGCCTTGAGTTGTGTTCCGGGATTAGTGGCCAGGTTCCAGTCTTTCCTTAGAGAGCAGCGCATTGGTAGCACCTTTAGTTTTGCAAATATCGCTTATCGCTACCGCTTTCCATCAGGTGGGCCATCTGACTGCTGAACTGTCACAAACAAACTGACATTCGCATTCATGATATTAGGTGTTCAATTTAAGTATGTGAGAAGACGAAATGTATAAAACATTACCTTTTTACGCACGACCGTTAAAATCGCACGAACCAAATTCGAATTTCAAATTTAAATCCGATTATTCGAACATTGAATTGTTAGTTGTTTTCGTTTTCGATTTGGATTACGAACGTAAAATAGGTTTGTTTTCGACGGCTTTTTTTCCATTACGTGTGCTGGAATAATGACCACTTGTAATAACAGGGACTTATATACGGTTTATGTTCTTCTTACAATATCTAATACCTTGTTCATATTGCGCCCACTTCTGAGGAAGCCAGCAGGAAAGTGGGTAGGGCGAGTATGTAAGCACATACTTCCCTCACTACTTCCTGCAATACAATGTACAATGTGTCTTCTCCCCACAGGTGATCTCCTCCAGACTACCCTATACAATGATCATAAATACTAAATTGATTTTATGAAAGAATAACGTTTTATTTATTTTAATTGAATAACTTTAACGGCATTTATAAGTCTCATATTAAAACTCTGATAACTAAGAAACAACATAACTTCGATAATATCAAACAACATTATTAAGTTAAATCCTTAAACCGGGTAACTCCATTTCAAATATAACATAAGCTAACTTAAAGTTAACTTAAGCCCCGCTTAATCCACTATCATACTTAACTAAGTGCGTTATTAGCTGATGTTTAACCAGTAAATTTGTTATGTATCACAATATTATAGTTTGATATTAATATTACTTAAAGAATTATAAGCTTAATAGCTAAGATACTCGTGTCTCAATCTCGTCTTTCAAGTGACGTAGCTTCGAATCCTGGCCGGGAAATATGCAACAACTGTTACAATTACCACGTCCTGACGGTGAAGAAAACATCACGATGAAATATGCACACCATCAACAGATGAATGAAACCTACTAATCCATCTTAGAAAAGCGGCGCTAGTATACTGTCCGTGAAAAATCTTTGAAAAGGCTTTTTTGCAAACAGTTACATAATAAAACTACGTTTTAACGGTTTTAAGCGCGGTAACTTATTTGATGTTTGCTGAAGAGTTTCGTGCGTCACTTCTTCTCTTCAAGCCATAACATGTTGCGAAGCGATGGTAAATTAGATTAGGCTCCCATAGAGTAAATAATAAACAAACGAAAAACTTGAGAGGTGTCAAGGGACACCCGGATGGCACGAAGTTCCTTTCGATTAATTAGTGAAGGAATTGTAATAAAATTTTATTTATATTATTTATTATGTACAAAAAACCTGTATACACTCAACAAAAATAATCGTCGCGACACCACACTGTTCAATGCGAAATGGAAAGGCGAAATGAAAATAACTGGCTTGCTTTCTATGAGAGAGAGAGAGATAATAATACGCGCTCGCTGCACGGCTTACAACTATAGCAAAAAGGGTCGTTACAACTTTTGGTCTTAATTTTTTCCGTCTAGCCTCCTTTCGGAACGCGCGATAAGGAACTTCGTTCCAATAAAACTAAATAATTAAAATGAACGGCGGAAGGCAAAATAAAACTTTAAAAATACTCGTTGACACTTGACATCTTTGTCTTCCGTGATCACGGCTACTGAAAAGTGGCCGAAACATCGGTAAGTATGTTAATTTATGATATACCTAATGCACCACCTACATCGCCAGATTAGGTAAAACTATTCTTTAAGTTAGGTTGCCTGACAGAGATTGCCTTAAACGATAAGGCCGCCTATTGTTTCTACCATGACAATATTGTAATTGTGTATTTTGAAATTGTATATCTGGTGAGCGATAAAGTGTTATCTATCGGTCTATTTATTATACCCATCACATTATACTACTATCCTCATCAAGAAATTCCAAACGGGATGGTTTTCATTTCGAAAAATTCCACAACGAGCCGTGCCTTCTGCATTTAATTTCCATGGGAATAATAAAAAATGGAATGTTTCAATTCATTTCGTTTAATTCGCGCTTTCGCACTTTAAGAAATATTTTCCCTGGAAAAATGTCCAATTTTTCGCAAACAACGGTGGAAATGCCTATTCCGTCCTACCATTCTATCCGCCCTCTTTCTCGCTGAAAGGTATAATGACATTGTCGTACTGTCAGCGGACTGAAGGTCGTGAGCGGTACCGAGAGCGGAAACAGGTGAACTAAGTTTTTAACCGACTTAAAAAAGGAGGAGGTTCTGAATTCATCAAAATAAAAGTAGTTTATTTGTTAACTTTGGTTTTAGTCACACGAGCAAATAATAATATTGGGATAGTCGATGTATAAAATTAAACAATCCATAAACAAGGATAAGCGCACCGCACCGACAGTTATCCTTATTAAAATAAAAAGACTAAAAGATAATTTAAGTTGATAGACTACTCATTTCTGACTTTCAATGTGGATGAAGGAACCAAAGTGGTCCATGTAAACATAACATTGAACCATTCAATGACACTGAACGTTGTCCGTGTCAGGTCTAAGTCTTTCAATCAAATCGATTCAATTTCGTTGATCCATATAAAATCAGCATTAGGAATTGATATATATTATAATATATTATTAATATATTACTAATTTATAATTTATTTATATTTCGACAGATACACAAATTATACATTCCCCAACGAAATTTACCATGCCAATAATTAAAGTCGACATTTCTGCAATCCACTGCGCTTAGGCAAAAGTTAAACTATTCGACTGTTGAGGTCATCGTGTCAAAAAAACTACACTGAATGTTTCTACCGCTCCCCAGAATTTCATTTAATGTTTCTACCACTCCCTAGAACCTGTCAGCAACACCCGCTCCGCACGACACAGTCCCAACACTATCATTCACAGTAACGTTTTAATTTCGCGACGCTTTAGGGGTACAAGTCAGAACTGTATTTCTCTCCCCTCCCAACCCCCGATATGACGCCGGCCGTGACCCATTTCCAATGCCAAGTAGAATGTAAAAAGGCGACGACATCAGACTTTTTATAGTATATTCTTAAAATCGATTCTTGTTATAGCCACAATTATGTAGCAACAACATTAAAGCTCTGATGCTATAATAACTGGCTAATAATTACTGTTAGTGGGCGATTTATACAGCAAAACATATAATAGGAGCTGCATACGTCTAGTCATCGCAGTGGATAACAAATTACTGACTAGCGAAACGCGGGAACCCACATATAACAGTTGCTCTATCTCGCTCGCACTTCATCCGTCCCGCTCACACATTGTGCTATATATTGTAGCACCCTAGCCAGCTACTATAACTACAACATGTGCATCCGATGAAAGTCAACATGAGATCTTTCATTTTTGTTCAGGATCCAGCTGAATAGCTGCAGATGGCTGCTTCAAGGATACCTGGCTTGATGGGTTTCAGGACTCCGTCCGTCCTCCGGGAGCGGAGGCGCTCAGCCCGGAAGCAGCCCGCTCAAGGAGGCACCTCTAGTGAGGTGCGACCTCGGTTCAACCGCTGCGTCGTCACTACGTTCGCTCGCTTTTAAAGCTGATCAGTAAAAACTACCCACAAATGTGATGTAAGTGACAGGTTCCATTCTATATCCCATTGGGAAGAGGATCGATCTGTTTGCAGTACTCCAGGAATAAAAATCACGAAAAAAACTGATACATAATAAAATTCAGATAGTTCACTATCATACTTGTACCAGCCACGTCGTTGAAGTGCGCCGAGTAAATGTCGAGTGCTTGTATCTAGTTGCTAAGTGAATACTCTTGGGGTCGCGCGCTCCACTTTAGTGTCACATGACCTCTAACTTGTTCATAGTATTTGTTATCTTCCACTTTTAAACTATTGTTATCTGAAGCAGGTAAATAGGCAGACTGCCTATCTGATGACAAGACAAAAGGTGCTTTAAATGTACTGCCAGCTTCGAAGGAGGTACTGGAACCGCTGTTACAATATGGCCTCTGTAGTTGAACGGTCTAAGTCTTTGCCGGTTTACCTTTCTGCAACACAGGCTCCGGGTTTGATTCCTGGTATGGTACATTTCGGAAACGGTTTTTCTCCGTTGTTATCTATGGTCTGGGTGTCTGGAATCGGTCCCTGAGTGGTTCATTGTATGTTATCCGTGACACAAGCCTAACTTAGGAACTATATAATGTGTGTGTTTGTCTGCCGACTATTTATAGTACTAAGCTTGAAGCAACTCACCACTGGGACGTGAACCCTAGAGATTTTTAATAATCTGTTATATTAGAAATTCTGTAGCATCTAACTCAATCACACACCTCACTTATCTATCTATCAAAAAAGTTTGATCCCAGCTGTCATTTAAATCCAGGTAATCAAATATCGAAGTATAAACACGTCGTCATCACGACAACGCGAACGAAGAGTCCTGGCAGATGCTAGTAATTTAATAAATTAGAATCACTAATTCCCTCCCAGGGACAAGCACTAAGGGTAAATAAATAAGTAATTTAATATAATGAAAGCAAAACCAAAACGTACTCGGTCAAAATTCCTTGAAGACCCAACTTTTAAAGCTCTGAATGAAAAAGTTAAATAAAAAGTAATTTCCTCGAGAGCAAAAGAAAAAAAATCCAACTAGCAAAGTTTGATAGAATATGAATAAATAATATTATAAAATTGTAAAAATGTATTCTTTGGTTTCTTATATTTTTTGTGTTTTTATCTGTTGGGTCGGGATTCACGGAAAAACCGCCGGGCCGATTTCGATGCGGTTTTCACCGATCGAATAGATTGTATAAGCGATAAGACTGTGACTAATCGCTGCCAGATGGGAGCGTGCCCAGAAGGTTGGCCGCATTACCGCGTTGTATAGCGATGCTTATTCGTTGGGCGAAATATGAGCCAGTCTTCTGATCGCGAATGGCATCGAAGAATTTCTTGCAAATTTCTTTGAAGAAACTCTTTGCCGATGGATCCCACAAACCGAATGTTTCAGACCTAACCTTCATAAATCGCGACAATGTTTTACAGTGACTTTTTGATTTTGTTTAATAAGTATAGAAAATTAGATCTACCAAAACCATAAAGATCGTGTTTCCTCGCACTTTAATATTTACCCTCTTTTTTTTCTCTTTTCTTTCACCATATCCCAATTATTTGGGGTCGGCACAATATGTCTTTTTCTTCCACACTCCTATACTCTGACATACATCTTCTGTCACACCACATATCATCCTTCACACGATCCATCCATCTTTTTTAGTCCACCTTTACTTTTGTACCTATCTTGTAGTTTTACGTTCTTTTTAGAAGCTTTTATTTAACATGCAATGAATGTATGTAAGTTCGGGTGGAATCTTGCAAGGTAAATTTGACCAACTTCCCGGTTCCCGATTGAGCTGAAATCCACGCATGTGTATATCGCGTGACAATGCAATAATATGGTACCATGGAGCTGATCTGATGATGGAGTCGGAAGGTGGTACTAGGAACTCCTGTACTAAACTAGATAGATCCGTCGTGTTTGGGCTCGTTGACATGATAACCAGGATCTCAAAAGCTTGTATTTAAAAAAAAGGTTATTATTGTCACGTGACTTTCATCTCGTAGAAAATCACAATATAAATTGAGTTTGTAGGGCTTAAAAAATACTTAACGAAAACGCTTATTACCTCCACGGTACCTTTCATTGGGCAAAGAGAAATAAAGATCAAGCGGCCAAGATTTACAGAATATGAATAAATAATATTCTGTAAATATACCTTTTGGATTTTATTAAATATCGTATTCCGCTGGAATAATGCGTAACACGATCTTTCAAAATGGTTTACGGCCGCGTACCTTTAATAATGCTGAAATATTCCGATGGCTCCCATTTTATACGTATTTGAATATCCATTCAGGCATCCGGCCTAGTTATTTAGATGGTTAATTTGCATTTTATATGTACGGGCTCAAAAATATTTTAATTCGAAAAGATTAAGGATATATAAATGGTGAAAACAAAGAAAGATTCGTGGTAGCGTAATGGCTAGCGCACGCGGCTTAGACTCAAAAGGACGCGGGTTCGATCCTGTTTATATATAGGAGTGCAGAATGCTATTTTTTTTATCATGTATAAAAAATACATTAAATCAATAAAAAAATAGGACTGCCATGTATTTGACACAAACATCCATAATGATTTTTTTTGTTTATTGTTAAAGTCAAATTAACAGAGTAGCGTTGGCGAAATCTCTAATTAAAAGAGTATATAATATAGTCTTTGATAACAGAACCTTATTTTTTTTTCTTTTATTGCATGAGTTCAGCAGACAGGCTAACGGCCCACTTGATGGAAACCGGTTACCGTCGCCTATGGACATTTGCAACAACCAAGGTGCTACAATTGCGCTGATGCTCTCTTAAGGAAGATTGGAACCTGGTCACTAATGCCGGAACACAACTCAAAGATGTTATGACGGCATACTCTAGACCAGGGCTAGTAGCCATCCAGTCGGGCAAATGCCCTACCTGGTTGGGGGCTGTTTTGTCCCCTCTTACAACAAGCCCGGCTCCAGGAAGTTTCCTCCGCTCTTGCACGGATAATAATGTTCAAACTTATAATTAAAATAAGTAGGCCTTCCGAACAGGAGGCCCTCAAGCGTCGCAAATATGCCACCATCGGAAATGGTTACATATTTGCGGCATTTGGGCTGGAAACTTTGGGTCCGTGGGGTCCTAGTGCCTTAAAGGTCTACCGAGACGTCGCCAAACGTCTGATAGACGTCACACGCAACCAGAAGGCTGGCGTCTATTCTGCGCAAAGACTAGGCATTGCCATACAACGTGGTAACGCCGCCAGCCTTTTGAGAACGTTCCAGGTACATGACAGTGGTTTGGGACCATTAATTAATGTTCAGGCACTCCCCCCCCCTTTTTTTATTTAGTTTTAGTTTTTATATAGTTTAGACGAGTAATTTAAAACATGTTCTATTTTAGCGTTAAATTATTAAAGTTTTTATGTATGCAAAATAAGTTATTATGGTCGATTTTCGACCACGGGTGACCACTAGTTTTTAAATATATGAATAAACAAAGCAAGCACTCACTTACATGCATGTGTACGAGTATTGGACCGTTCAAATCGATTACAACTAAGTGCATAGCAATGTCTGGAAAATAATTGATATGATCGTTCAAAGTTGAGTAACACTTAAGCATGAGTGGAGTTTTTAATTTTAATCGCGTTTCTAATCATTTATATTTCGGTTTACAGTCAACAGATGCCGCCTTTGTACGTGGGAATGGTTTCAATTGGATTTAAACGGCTAAGACTCTAGAAGTTTCGTGTTTAGAAAATTAAAATAATACCACGTATTGGAGTATTATTTGTAATTTTGAAATGAAAATTCTTTAGTGATATGATATGATGTTTGTATGCAAGAAAATAAAAGTAAAATTACAGCGTCCCACACAAAAAGCGCTCTCTACCATCGACTAGACCCAACTTTTTGCAAATATTGAGTAAATCAAACCGCAAAAATGTTAAGAAATTCAGTTTTGGTGATGAATATAATTTTATGGAACTAGATAAAGTTTGATTTTTATGTATTTCGATCCACTAAAACTGAATCTCAAGCACATTTGTCCCATATGTCCTCAAAAAACCAAGTAAATTGCAAAAAACCACTTTGGTGTTACATATGTCGCTTTCCATGGTAGGCCGCCTGCCCGTCTGCTGACTCAGGCAATAAAATTTAAAAAATATGTCTTGGTAAAATGATTACGGATCCCTAAAAATACGCAATGCGTTTGTTCCTTTTTAATCCTCTTATAGATATTTTCTTTGGTACAATGAACAATGCTATTCTATTATGTTCATATAGAAACATGGCATCTCATTATAAAAATACTAAGCACGATCCCATTGTGAATTCCGCCGGTGGAGCCGTTGGATTCTTGACGACGGGAGACAGCTGCGTCCGTGTTCAGGATACCACTTAATACCCGGCTAAATAATCACCCATTTTAGTTTCGGTGAAAGGTGAAATGCACGAATACGTGTTACTAATATTCAGATAGTCCACATTTGATATACTCGTATTTTGGTATGTTTTTTTGTACGTGGCAAAGAAATGAGAGAATCGTTATTTTGATTACAGCAATCGACCGGTGTGATGCCACGCTCTCACATTATAACGGTATTAAACGGCTAATGTGGATAAGACCAAAATTATGGTGTTTGAAAAAGATGAAAAGACGACAACTTGTACATACATACATACATACATAACTTCACGCCAGGTCCCTTGCGGGGTAGGCACGAACAACAGAGCGCCATTTAGGCTTATTCTTACACACCTCACTTGCTACTACGACAACTTGTAACGTACAAATATGAAATGAAAGACTCTTCTTTTCTATCGTCACACTTTTGGCAGAGTGGTCGTGGTCCTCATGATAGGGGTGGTGGCAAGCTTCACAATTCGTCGCCATTCCTCTTGGACTGTAGCTTGCCTCGTGCATTCATTGAGTGGAAGACTAGCAAGTTAAAGTATTCCATTCACTTTGTAGCAGCGAAGGTTAAATGATAATTCAGATGGCAGATGAATAGTATTCACTGTCGAGTGCTGATGTGAACTAATTTATATTGGAAACAGAAACCTTAAGTACAAAACTCAACAAATCGTACTGTCAGTATAATGTATAGCACAATGTGTAAGCGGGACGGATGTGCGAGCGTGATAGAGCAATTATTAATATGTTTGCTCCCGCGTTGCGCTAGCCAGTAGTTCGTTGTCCGCTGCGATGGCTAGGCGTATGCGGCTCCCATAACTTTATGCTTTGCCTGCTATCTTGTCCACTCCATCCCATCTTAAAGGCTGGTAATGCGTTAGTTTCATCCCTGGCCTTGCAAATGTTTTTAGGCAACGGTGACTACTTTATATTAATGGGCCATCAGCCACGTTGGCATCAACAGAATGAAAATAGTTGTAAAATTATTTGTTTGAAGTTCATTTTTTAAGTCCACAATATCAATGAAATTATATTATTATCTTGAACCCATACAAAACTAAATTTTACTTCGCACGCATTCCATTCTCTTCGCCACTGTTACATCCTAGTGGAAATCAGGCCCGTGTACGAAGTTAGGCCAAGTTATCACGGGCATTACCAAGGGCGGGTTACAAGCATTTCTTTTGTTTAAATTTGTAATTTTTTATCTTGATAGTTATAAGTTGTAATATTGTTATAAAAGTGTATTTATTTTATGATAAAAGCTGAGTATTGTGATATAATAATCGTCTCATTTCAGTGTGCTTTTACTTCACAAGCATCCTGCTCTTGAACGTAAAAGACTTGCGCATAATGCTCGTACACATACATGTTAAATCATATCAAGATATAAAAGGACGACGACAACGAAGCAAAAAAATGATCAAAAAATGACATTCCCGTTGTGTAATTTGTTAGTTTAACAGTTTGAAAGTGTTGTATAAATCGTATTATACTAAGCAAAAACACAGCCCCGAATGATCATAATTTAAAATCCTTGCAAAGTTTAACAGTAACATTGTCGTGTACAAGCGGGGCTTGTCCCGAGGGTACGTATCGGTCGAGGCGCCAGCGTCGCCGGACACGTCGTCCCAGGGCCGGACATGCGAACTGGAGCCGGATGACGTATTGTGCCAGGACGATTTACAATTGACGGTATATCGAAACGGCATACTGAAAATCTTTAGGTACTCTTAAAATAATTGTAAATATGATTCTGATAATACTGGTATATCTCATTAATACCATCAATATAATCAATACTTAATAAAAGAAGAAATGTAATAGACTTATGTGTTAATGTTTAAGGTTTCACTTCACATCGGTGTCATGATACCAGTAAAAGAGCAGTTTATAACCCTATGTTACTATGTATGTAAATTGTAATTTCATAGAGATAGAAAGAAAGTTATATGTTATATATATATATATATATATATATATATATATATATATAAGTAAAGTATATGTCGGAGTAGTATTTGTTATTATAAAGTTATCATATGACGGTAGTAGTCAATAATTATTATAGTTGTTTTTATGATCCTGGCAACACTCTGAAGTAATTGCTATTTTAGCAATGATGTAATATTATTGTTTTGTAGGGTAGTTTTCGTAGTATTTTAGTATAAAAGGCGGTGTGGCGTGTAGACGGGGTTCATTGCTTACTGTGCGGTGTGAACAATAAAGGGGAAACCCTGCCTAAATAGTTAATATTTGGTGTATTTAGTATATTTGGTACTTTTTTTGCCAAGTATCTGCAAGGCTGTTACACTAGTACAGGCAGTCTTAAACGGTCAGTCTACGAGTCTACAACCGACGGTCTACAGCCGTCATTCTACGTTCATCGGTTTAACAGAGCGGAAGCTCTGTTGAACAAAAAACCCATAATATATTGTGGTCGATAATTACTGTTCGATAAGCAGTATTCTTTGATGGCATACTGCTGCTCGACACCTGACAAGCGTGGAGACAGCTCTTGGAGTTGTCCTAATAATTCGTGTATTATTGTGCTGTGATTAATATTGTAATTGTAATAATTCTAGTGTAATAAACTTTGATTATCTCATTTCAGATTATTATTGTATTATGCTTCGAGTGTGATTCGCTCCCGGCGGGAGTGAATCCGACATATATATGACTTTCATCCCTCCTCATTATGTGCCCATACTACCTGAGTCTTCTTCCTCTCAATTTTTTAGTCACGGGTGCAACTTACAAAGATCCCCTTATGTACTCATTTCCCACCTTATCCATTCTTGTAACACCACATATCCATCGCAACATTCTCACCTGAGCTAGTGGATACGTGTGTGGTTTATCACTTTAGTGGCGCGACATTCGAACACGTTTAACATGACAGTTTGTATGATGAAAATGAAAAACTTGATGTGCAAGAACAAGGGCAAATTTAATCAATCATAGTGTACAACATGTAAAACGCCCAGAAGCAGCTTCTTTCTCACTTTTAGACACTCCTAATCTGAGTTTTTTTCAACCCATGTTTCTATGTAGCGTCTTTGCCTTGATTTAATCAGGGTATGCTTTTTTAGTTGTTAGTCGTTTTTCTTCTTTGTTATGGTTTCCATAAATAAATGGTATCGCGACATACGTTCAAACCATTTTCTATTAGTCAGTAACATGGCGCTACTACAAATAATATCATACACGTATAAAATAAAATGCGATATATTGTCGTGAGGTGTAAATCTACCTCGCCACCCTATTTACTCGTACAATTTTTACCCGAAAGCAGTGTCCGATACGAACGCGACATATGTCCGAATTAAAAATGCGCTTCAGGCGTTTAGCTTCATACATCGTACAACGAAACGTATACAAGCACACAGTATGTAATGTACTCCTATTTTATATTCTACAACGATTTTATTCTCTATTACGTTTTATGTAAAAATGTATGATGAAAGAATGACTAAACAGATATACAATGCAAAAGTGGATGGATGCAGAAGTCGCGGAAGGCCACGACACACCTTCCATGATCAATTTGATCTTCTATTACCAGAAGGTGATGTCAGGAGCCTTAAGAACAGACGAGCGTGCATGACAAGAGCTATGAATGTTAAAGAAGCAAGTGAGGTGTGTAAGAATAAGCCTGTATGGGGCTCTGTTGTTAGTGCCTAACCTACTTTTTGTAACAGTTTTCAACTTCACTAACTACTTAATTGTTGTTTCTTACTTTAAACATATTATTTATGTTTACTAATTTTTAAGTCGGGGTAGCGTAATGGCTAGTGCACACGTCCCAAGCTCCAAGGGTGCGGGTTCGATCCCGGCTGGAATGCATGCACCAATTGTGTGCATATTCAAATTCAAAATTTTTTATTCAAAATAAGTTCCACTGGAGAACAATTTTTGAAGGTCATACATGTAGGTTAAAATTGAATTTTACGAGAAGCGGCAAGAAACTCTCCAGCAACACGTCTAGCTAAAAATTGATTTTCTTTATATTTGTTGTTCTATTTGTATTTAAGTTATTTTTTTTAAGTTTTATTCAGAATCATGTTACAGAATGACTTTTGAAGACTTTTTTCTTGTTACAATTACCACGTGCTAATAACAGGGAAGGAAAATATCGTGAATCGTGGTGCTACCTGCAGATCGAGATAACCGATGTATCAAACTTGCCAAGCCGCCTAGGACATGTGTGGCGGGTATATAAATAGCCCATCATTGCTGATCACGGGCATCCCATTATAGGGAACGAATATACCCGCCACGCTTGTCCAAGGCGGATTGGCAGGTTTGGCACATCGGTTATCTTGATGTGCAAGTTTTATCAAGATTTTATCCTTCACTGTTAGCACTTGGTATTTATTATATGCACATTAGGTAAAAACCTGAATAAATGGTGCCCACTTTCCAGCCAGGATTCTAACTCACGCACTTTGACTGCGACGCGCGCACTAATCACAAAACTAAAACGGGGTTCGTATTCTAAGTGAAAAAAAAAGTGTGTGTGTTTCTGTGTGTGCAGTTCTCACGCAGTAGAAGTGAAACTTCAGAGAATATACTCACAGATAATTCTTCTCTAACTTATATTTATATAAATATAATTCCTTTAGCCTACTTAAACATCAACATATTATAATTTAAAATAAACTTCTCAAGTATCACTTTCAATTTTTCACGGTTTTAGTTGAATAAATATTACTATCAGTTTTATTTCGGTCCAAATTGGACCTATGTATAATCATCGGTCTTATTGACTCTAATCAGTGCTAACCAATATAATAAAACTCGTATCATATTCTCTCGCAGGCTTGGTCCTATAGATTTATATGTTTATCTCTTTTTAGTGTCGCTTTTTCGTTTCATCTCATTTCAAGAATTTCACTTCAAATATAGCTTTACATACTGTTATGTTCGAGAGCGGGATGCGTGCGAAGTGAAAGGCAGTTATTAGCACACTGAAGTGAGACGTTTATTACACAACAATTCCTCCCCTCAGTTTTTTACATAAAATACAACAAAAATAATACTCTGCTAACAAAACAATAAACTTACAACTAACAAGGACAAAACAATTTACAAATTTAATGAAAAGAAAGGTTTATAATCCACCCTTGGCAATGCCCGTAACGATTTGGCCTGATTTCTTATACGGGCCTCATTTCCACTAGGAAGAACCGATGAACCTTCGTGACAACTCTGTCTACCTGGTGGAATGTTGATAGGGAGGTCAACATGAGGGGTCTGGCTCAGTGGCTGAGTTCTATCTCTTAGCGGAGACTGATTGACTAGACTGTAATGTGTCGAATCTATGTAGTGATTCTCAATTATCTTCCTTTATACTAATTCTTGCTTGTCTTTACACAAAGGGCTTTGCAGGTCCTCTTACAAAAAGCATAATAGGGATAACAGGTAACAAAGTGAAATTTTAACTTTCCAAAACAACGTAATCGCGTTTAATTAGAGTAATTAGCAGATACCGAACACGCTGACAAAACAATTTGTCAAATAACACACGGGGTATAACATACTTAACACCCCATTCATTCTAATTGCTGAATATCGCTGTATTTCTTACATATATAGAATATATACAGTATATTTAACTACGTAGTCTTGGTGTTCTCTTTTTTTCCGAACGGAGTAAAAACGCATCTATAATGTTGAAACACGAAAAGCCTATATATCCATTTATATTCTCAATTTTTAAAATAAATATTGAATTAAAAAATGTCTACAAAAAGTACTTGTTCTGTCTTCGGTAGTCAAGTACAAATTGAAAATAAATTCCAATGAAGAACATTTGTTGAGGGTCATATTAGTTAAAATTTAAATCTACTTTCTATTATATTATTTCTCAATCAATGCACTATATATCTCGGTCCTTCCTCACGGAGTCCCCTCTCCCTCCTTTTTCTTACAATTTCCGAAGAAATTTGTAGAGATATTTTGCAGCATAAAATAAATTTACATTGCCTTCAAAAGTGTTCTCCAGTGGAACTTATTTCGAATAAAAACTTTGAAATTGAATTACGCTTTTAAGGTACGCTGCAAAAAGCTGTTAAATGAAAAATCGCTTTATTCTATAAAAACTATTTAACGAATAACCCTTTGTTACCAAAAACCGTTTGATTGAGGATAACATAATACCTAAAAGAAAAATTCGGATGTAGTTAGGCTATAACAGGTTCGACTTTTAGTACAGGTTTACAAGCCCTGAATCAAAGAACAAAGTTACGAGACAGCATTGACCCGATCGTGGACCATCCCTATATAGAGTTACGCAAAGAAAGCCGTAAAGCGACGTAACCGTATACGATGGCTATCCAAATATGGGTGACAGGTATAAATGTACACGCGGCTTTATTTGGTATGTTATTAAAAAGTAAGAATGACAAATGTCCAATGGAAGGTTGAAAGGAAACCTCCTGTCGAACACGTTCAAGTATTGCTGGTAAAAATATAGCATATGGCTTATGTATATACATACATATATACATACATAACTTCACGCCAGGTCCCTTACGGGGTAGGCACGAACAACAGAGAGCCATTTAGGCTTATTCTAACACACCTCACTTGCTTCTTTGACATTCATAGTTCTTGTCATGCACGCTCGTCTATTCTTAAGGCTCCTGACATCACCTTTTGCTAGTACACGATCAATTTGATCATGGAAGGTGTGTCGTGGCCTTCCACGACTTCTGCATCCATCCACTTTTGCATTGTATATCTGTTTAGTCATTCTTTCATCATACATTCTTTCCACATGAAAGTATGGATGTATATATTTATGGATATATTTATATTTCTGTGTTCTGCAGTCATTATGGTATGGGAGCTGCATTATCTCACTCGCACATCATCCGTCCCGCTCACATACTGTGCTATATATTATACTAGCTATACGACTTGTTAATATTTGTACTTAAGGTTACCGTTTCTAAAATAAATCAGTTGACACAGTACCTGACGGTGACGTCTCGAAGAGATTCCGTGGACACCGCGTCATCAAGCCCGGAGACACATATCTCCCCCCGCTTTGACGGCCTGATGACCTCGGCTAGGCCTTGAAGGGGCCCTCTTAGGCTCTTTGCCAGACTAACTGCCTTTGCGACGCCCTACAGTCCTAGAGGGAGCTCCAGGAGCCGGGCGTCGTGGGCGGTCCTAGTGACCTTGAGGCCCTCACAAAGCCATTTTAATTACGTTATACATCCAACCAACCAACCAATTCATCATACATAAAAACTCTTCAAGGTACGACACGTAATAAAAAAAATCGGTCTACGTGACGTCACACCGCCATTAGAAAACCTTCTACGCTTAACTAGTTCGCTATTTTAATCCTTAAAATACAATAGAACTAGAAACATGACAGATTGGAATCAAAGAATATTACAACGGAAAATTATCTGCGAAATAGAGTATGGCGACAGACTTAATTAAACTATTTCGAAACGGAAACAACACGTGCGACCCGCCATTTTGTTTCGATTTGATTCCAAATTCAAATCCCTTACCCTAGTAACTTTCTGTGTGAACGCATCCCAACATTAGGGTAACAACACCAGTGATTGACAGCACAGGCGTTGTGTCGACTAATCTGTAATGTCACCCACGACGATGCGGCTTACCCTATCCTATGACCAGTGTACGAAGGTACGCCTCCTCCCGCTCGTTCTTCGCGAATTCGGCGATACAAGAGTCTAAGAGTTGTTTCTCAGAGGTCAACGTTAACTGGCTCGTTGCCTAGAGTTGGGAACTGTGTTTGACATGTTCTAGGAGTTTGCGTATATTTTGCCAATATTTGTTGATATATGAAGCAATGTGTATATTAAGGAGATCCAGACTTCATTTTATATAAACACACATTTGGTAGATGTCTTACGTCATTTAAAGGCTGATCTACACCTTGGCCAAATATTAGCGTTTCCATCCAATGACGCAATGCTGCCACACTTTTAAGAACGGCTCCTGTTAACAGCAATTCTAATATTAATTGATATACATATGAAGCGGCGTGTATATTAGAAGATCCAGTCTTCATTTTACATATACACATGCTGCTCTGCTGGCTAATCTACACCTCGGGCAACACATTAGCGTTTCCAGCCAATAAGGCAACGCTGCCAGTCTTTTAAGAACGTTTCCTTTTGATAGCTTGTAATATTAGTAGATATATGAAGCGATCTTTTCTTTATCTATTACAAATGTCTCACGTGACCAAAAGTCCGTTTTACACCTCGAGCAACACAATATCGTTATACTTCAATGATGCAACAAGGCTACTTGTTTGAGAACGTTTCCTGTTGACAGCGGTCTGCAACTAGATTTTTTAATATTAATTTTTTGTTGTGAAACTGGTAAACATACAGATAGCCCACCTAGTAGAACATAGTTACCATCATCGCCTAAAAACGTTTTCAACATCAGCAACGAAGCCAACGCGTTGTCAGCCTTTGGGATGGGATAGATAGATAAACGTTACTACTCAGCTGTAATGATGATGTTTGGTGTTACAAGAATGGATAAGGTGAGAAATGAGGACATGAGGGGATCTTTGAAAGTTGCACTTGTGACTAAAAACTTGAGAGGAAGAAGTTCAGGTATAATATATTCCACATCTTCCATAGGGAAGATGTATGTCAGAATAGAGCAGTGTGGAAGAAAACGACATATAGTGCCGACCAAGTAATTGGGATAAGTGGAAATAAAAAAAGAGAGTATGGGTATCGGGGATTGGAATATGGAGAATCGGATGAGGGAGAAGGAAGAGAACTCGCGAAACTGTCTTTAAACGTATTTAATTAGATCTTATCAAAATTTGTTTATGCAAATATTATTACAAAATTATATTTAGAATTTAAATATTTTCATTTTCACATTGCAAACAGCAGTAATCTCAGCACATTTATATAACAACCGCAAGACGAGAGGGTAAAAGACTTATTCGCGGACACTTTAAATCTATCCAAAGATAAAGTAACGCAAATAGGGCAACATCAATCAGGATACCCTTTGTCGCGAGATTGAAACCGCACTCGCTATCTGTCTATCGATCAATCTGTAAGCGCCTTTATATTTATTACTTGTTGAATTTCATGTCTTTGAACCGCGGAAGGAAAAGCTTTTAAACACTGTTAAGTTAATTTTCAAATTTAACGCAGGCCCTTATAAACATTGTGGCGAGTAGTCTGGAGGGCTACTGCGCAGTTATATTTTTGGAAATCAGTCAAGTGCGTGTCAGACACAATGTCAGAGAGTTTGGTAGCGGCAATGAATATCTACTGTTTGGAATTTGGCTACGATAGCCTAAAAAAGTATTTAATCTATACTTCTATACTAATATTATAAATAAAGCTGAAGAGTTTGTTTGTTTGAACGCAGTAATCTCAGGAACAGCTGGTCCGATTCGAAAAATTCTTTCAGTGTTGGATAGTTTATTTATCGAGAAAGGTTATAGACTATATAACTTCACGCTAAGACCAATAGGAGCGAAGCACCAATAAAAAATGTTGAAAATAAAAAACAAACTCCACGAGGACGACGTCGCGGGCAGAGGTAGTAATTATATATAATAAGCCCGTAAAAGTCCCACTGCTGGGGGCGGGCCTCCCACTATTGGGGAGCATACAATTACCCGCCACCCTTAATCCAAGGCAGCTTGGCAAGTTCGATACATCGGTATATCGATGTGCAGGTTTCATCGCGATGTATTCCTTCACTGTTACACGTAACAATGTGCTCATTAGGTCAGAAAACTCTCTAAGTGGTGCAGCTGTTCCGGTCAGGATTGTAACCCGCGCCCTTTTGATGTTAGGACGCATACGCTAGCCATTACGCTACAAGGACTTATCTTATTCCAAGCAATTTCTGCTCAAATTATTTTTTAAGTTCTACCAACTATATATCAATTAAAATTTTCCACTTCATAGTTCATAAATTAGAGGAGAAGGGGGCAGCTCGTGCGTTCTGATTATACTCTACTAAATCCACAAGAAAGTTTTTATTTAATTCCAGTTATAGTAGAACACACAAATTTAATAAAGCACAATAATAACTATAAAATCAAATATAAACTGCATCTAATATAATCAAACTTAAAGGCAGCTGAGGAAACCACGGGCAACATTCACTTTAATTATAAACCCGAAATAAGTAATGTAACTATTAAATTCCTGCATCTAATCCAACGTTTAACTGCATTTATATAACGTTTAAATGCATTTAATTACTAAAACTCATAAAAACACTTTTTTGTATCGTGTAATAATTACCTTTAAGCCATGTCATAAAATTAAAGTACTTAAACAATTAACTTTAGTACCCCAAATTGATTACAGATGGCGTTGCTTGTACAGTTCTAAATTCGAAAGCTCGAGTGCGTCGGCGCCGCTTTAACCGTGACTAAACTTACATTCATAAACGAAAGTTCTTTCTTTTTGATTGTAGGGTTCCCTAAATATCCCAAAATATAAATCGGAGGAGTATGAAATTTTGCACACCTAGGGCCTTATTTATAATAATCTCGTTAAGAAAGGATTAGTCTCCTCTTAAATAAGAGACTCTTAAGCCCCTATCAATGACTGTTTCAAATAAATCTTGCCTCTTAGCAGTCACTTAAACTACCTCTAGATGTTGTTTATTTGTGACAGTTATTTATGAGTTACTTTACCACCACCTCTTATCCTTAAGAGGAGTTTATGGGTAAGATTTCCGTTAATCAGTAGCTGAGCAGTTTCTTAAAATTTAAGAAACGGTTATAAGTAATGCCACTATAGTTTATATAGAGAAGAAGCGACGAACGCTAATATTGTTTTTAAATTATGCATAAAAAATAGATTAAATCAATAAAAAGAAACATCATAACCTACCATGTACTTGACACACACGCTATATGATATATATATATATATATATATATATATATATATATATATATATATATATATATATATATATATATATATATATATATATATATATTATACTCTTTTGTTTATTGTTTAAGTCAAACTAAAAGTGTAGCCTTGGCGAAATCTGTGATTATAGAAGTATAATTTTTTGCATTAATTATTTATGGTCGAATTGGGATTGTTCACTTTTTTTCAATCTAGCTATTTGAAAAAACATTTCGAGGAATAGTATCCCTAATCATTTCTGTCTAGTTAAAATTCCAAAAAACGTACGATTTTCTTGTGTTTTGTAAGAAATGCTTTTGACCTTTATTTGACCTTAATAAATCCAATCAGGTGGGCCGTCTGCCTGTTTGCCTGATTCAGGTGTAAAAAATAAATAAATGTACATTATTTGATTTAAGTTCTGTAACATGGATTTTTCCCTAAAGATCACTTTAAAAAAATTAACGATAACTATAGAAAATAATAATGATTGAACACGAAAAATTATAAGCCTAGCAACAAAAAACACTAAAATGATCACGATACGTAATGAGTAATGATAGTGACATTTAAATAGTAGCACAGATTACTCTGATTATATACAGATAAAACTTATTTTTATTGTTTTTGTTTTCTGGGCAAACAAATCAATGTAAACTTGTCCCTTATGACGTCATCGGAGAAATAATTTTAAAATCGAATTATAAAACAACTAATGCTTAAAATACAAAAATATTTAAATTAGTATCTTAAAATACCCTATTTTACGTAATAAAAATATAAAATCAGTGGGTAATTTTTTGTGAACAATCCCCATTGCGACCACGGGCGACCACTAGTACACATTATTATGTGAATTATGTGTACGGAACCAGTTTTCTTAAAAGTGAGACTCGCTTGATTGCTTTATTGTTATTTTTTGTTCTAACACCCAATTCAATTCTTATATCCGTTTATAATCGTCAAAGAAACCGTGATGTTAAGAAAAACCTCATTCGGTGTTAATATTACAGGAAAAAGCGTTTTACTGCTTTTTCATCGGTTTACGAGTTATTATATCAAATTTATATTAAAAGTTTCGTTTTGAAATCTGGTACATTGACACAGTTTTTTTTCTTTGTCTATTGTTGAATTTTAAAGTTTTGGTCGAACTTTTTTGAGGGCTGAATCCGCGCCTTTGTACATCGTTCTCGCTAAGTAAGTATCTTACAACTATTGTCAATGCATAAATAATTCTCGAGTTTTCTCGCTGCTGGGTGCTTTTACACACTGCCGGAGTTTTTTTTTCCCGAAACCTACAACCTGGGTGTCTTCAAGTCCCGTGTGAATAGGTACGTTCCAGGTAAGCGTGCTCGATCTTAGACCATAGCCCCGCTCAAATCGAGCGAGATAATAGTCAAACTAGAAACTATACGTGATTAAAAAAATGCTGCTTACCTCTTGTTTAGAGATCAAGCATTCACACAGGTTACATTGTATTTTTATATAACTAACTAACTCTGATGGCTCAGCGACCCAAAGTGAGTCTTGGCCTCCGAAACGAGAGCACGCCATTTCGTGTTTTTATATATTTTAGTTTCCTAATTACGTGCTATTCTGGATCATTTCAAATTATAATTCTCTCGGGACATTTCCAAAATGTTATAAGCTTAACCTTTTACCTAAATCATCCTACAGTGACATAGGCATAACCAAACCTGAAGGAGATTAGAAAACATTCGTTATACATACATACATACATACATACATAACTTCACGCCAGGTTCCTTGCGGGGTAGGCACGTACAACAGAGTGCCATACAGGCTTATTCTTACACACCTCACTTGCTTCTTTGACATTCATAGCTCTTGTCATGCACGCTAACATTCGTTATACTAAGAGATTTGTTATACAGAGGTTAGTTAGGCTTCACATTCGTTTTAGCAAGGTTAAGGGAAACTTTAAATAAAAAGTAACGCATTGTAATGAACGCAGTTTAATATTTATTTACTTTTATAAAAGTTTTAATTACTGGATTATTTTCAGGTGAACCATTAATTTTGAACCCACCGAATCAAAAAATGTTTTTAGATTTATTGGTAGAAAAGTTTATTTAAAGGTTTTTTTAAAATTCTCCGTCTTTTTCCCGGGTGAACAAGATTACCCGAGTCTGCTACACTTAATTCAATATTTATAGATTTTTTACATATACTTTTTTGTTTTTGGGTTAATATTTTTTTACTACTGTGAAGGTTTTAAGCAAGGATAGGTTGAATAGATGAATGGAAGTGTTTAGGATAGGTAGGATTTATTTAAAGGTTATAGGTTGTCAAAAATCGTTATACAGAGGTTTTACAAGTGTATTCGTAATGTAAAGGTATATTTTGTATTAAATCTTACGGCCAGTTCTAGGGGATTTCTGAGAATTCGTTAATCCGAGAAAATCGTTGTATTGAGGTTTGTTATTATAAGGTTTCACTGAATTACCTATCATCACTAGTATGATATTACATCCCGTATTATTAAACTTAACTGATTTTCCAAAACAGTGAGCACACACGGGTGCTACTCATTAACATAGCGGGGCTTATGGGTTCCCGTTGATTGATTCGATTGATAGTGCCGGCTGATTGATCGGGATTGGTTTACTAAGCTGCTTAGTTCAACGGTTCAGTGGGTGAGCTTTTGAGCGTCTTAATATTGTCAAGTGGAAGCACATTTATATCGAAAGCAGGTTAAATTGTCTGCGAATACTTTGCAAATCCTACTTCCTAATAATATTATAAACGCGAAACTTTGTAAGAATGTATGGATGTATGTTTGTTACTCCTTCACGAAATAACTAATGAATGGATTTTGATGAAACTTTACAATATATAGCTTATATATCAGAATAACACATAGTCTAATTTAATGAATTAATAGAGACATAGTGTGAAGTATTCAAAATACAACGATTTTCCGTCACCACGCGGGAGGATCGCGGGGTGCAGTTAGTTGAAATTAAAAATCCTTAGGGTACTCAGTTCTTCTATTTTATTAAGTATTACATAAAATTATTCAAGCCAGGCTTATTGCTGAAGAGTTACTTGAATCGTTTCTTCTCTTGAAGCCACAACATTTTGTGAAGCAGTGATAAATTAGATTAGGCTACCGTAGAGTAAATAATAACCATACACAAAAAATTAAATGAACAAGTTGAAGTTAGGCGAGATAATAATTATCATTACTCATTGGCACTTAATATATTTGTCTTCCGTGATCGCGGCTACTGAAAAATGTCCGAAACGTCAGAAACGAATAAAAATTAAATACAGCGCCTAAATCGTAGTTTTAATTATCTCAGTTGATTTTATTGTCAACTACCCTATTAATTAAACATTATTTAAGATTCCAGTTTCAAATCTATCGATGTCGAAATTGCGTGCCCTCATTGGAGCATTTCATTTCACAACAAGAATATTATGACACCGGAGCAGATAAAATAATAAGCTATGACCCCAAGTACTTCATAGTGCGGTGAGTGGACCAGTGGGCGTCATGTGCGCGGATCGGAGTTCGAAATTGGGTCACGCATCAATCATAGCGATAACTTTAATAATGTGAGCATAATGTTGTATTACGACATATGGGAAGCGTCAACGCGGATTATGGGCTACTTTTCTTATGTGGTGTTTTGCTATGTGCGTGGTGAACAAACTCGTATAGTGGCCTAGACAAATATAGTTCTCACTTCAACTCGACTCGCGAATTCAATTATTCTCACTACCGAATCACTATCTTATAAATATATACATACATGACATATGTAAATAAAATTTTATAAAATACACTTACATAAAAATATAAATCTGAAAAAAGCTGACAATAATAGTAATCATACTAAATAATGGTTATATAATAATAATAGTCAGTAGTATAATAATAGTAATATAATACTATAATAATAGTACTTATACTGTATTCTGTGTCTCTTCATCCAATCCCTTAAGACTATAAGTAGAATAGTTACCCTAGGTCGTCGTCTTCTATGGGTATAAGCCCAGAAACTTGAAACTAAAACTAATTCAAAATTATAACTAATATAAATAATAATACGTATGGATGTCTCATGTCTTACTATAAAACATGCGTACATCGCTTCCTGTATCTCACAAAATATTCATACCGTATTAAGAACAGCTAAGAGCCCCTCCAAACTTAGTTTCCGGCAGATTTAACATGAGGGTCGATGCCAGCCACACAGCGTCACCATCCCAAACTCGCACGAGCTGAACAAACAACTAAACTTCTAAGAAAACAATGCTATGAAAGACAAAAACACGCGCCCCGTGTTTAAGGGTGTGTCGTATGAAAACGTGTGATATCGCCACAAATCGCTGTCAATCGCGGCTGTGGTTAAGTGGTTTAAGGGTCAACGCACACTGATGCAGACTCGAGCGCAACGAAGCTTTATTCTAAAATTAAATAGCACAATGTAATGCACAGATTTCTATTGAAATAGAAACACCCTATGTCAAAGGAGTGTAGGAATACGTGGGATATATGCAAAAGATAATTACAATTCAAAGTTTACGGCCTCTGTAGTCAAATGACTTAACGGTCCAAGCACACTGACGCAGACCCGAAGCGCATCGAAGCTTTAATCTAAAAATAACGCACACATTTTTATCGAAATAAAAGGCTCTGTATTAAGGGTGTGTTATATGAATACGTGGGATATCGCGACAAATCGCTGTCAATCTACGACCTGTGTTTAAATGGTCTATAAAGGTCAATGCACACGGACACAGAGTCAAAGCTTAAAAAAAATATTACATGACATATCAGCTTTTATCTGCATAACGTGTGCCTTACTCATTTCCAGCATAATAAAATAAGATGCGCACAGTCGCGCGGAGACGCGCATTATTATCTCATTTTGTCTCGATACGAATGTACGCCTTACGTTGTGGAGATAGGCGTAAATGTGCTATAGAGACGCTTCGACATGCTTCAACTTTACGTCAATGTGCCATGGCCTTTCTGGATTATGGTGCTACCGGGTTCGGTTCCCGGCATGCTTTCGTAAACAAACCTTTTGTTATTTACCGTGATCTGGATACGTGTCTGGGACTGGCCCTACAATTTGTTGTACATATATGCAATGTGATTGCTTTATTATTATTATCCGTGCAGGAACGGAGAAAGAATACAATTTCCTGCGCCGGCGCTGTCGTAAGAGCGACAAACAACCACAGCCAGTGTAGGCATTGCCGACTGGATGGCTACACCTGTCTAGAGTATGTCGCCATAACAACCTTGTGTTGTGTTCCGCATTAGTGACCAGTTCCAGGCTCCTAAAGAGAGCAGCAGCGCATTCGTAGCACCTTTGGTGTTGCAAATGTCATAGGCGATGGTAACGCTGTCCATCAAGTGGCCGTCTGCTGTCTGCTGATCTCCTGCAATAAAAAAAAAAAAAAATTACTCACAATCAGACTTTTACTTTGCGTCCAGACATGTGTCAGGAAAAATCAAATTTATGCTACAATGGAAATTTACAATAATTTGCAACGCTACATCATTATGCATCATTAAGATACGATCCGTTTCATCCATTTTTGTCGAGGTTGGAATGTTTATGAAGACTTCATTGCCCGTTGGCAACTAGGACGGTGTAGAACCTGCTGGTTAGTCATTAAAATCATCGCGTTATTCTTTATATCTTAATCTATTGTTTTATTATACTCGCTTCTTCAGCCAATCAATGTCCACTGCTGGACGGAGGCCTCCCCGTTTGGCACATGTCCTGTCCTTCGGCATTCCTCATCCATTCATCGCCGGCGACCTTACGCATTAAAGCCTTCGGCCAAAACAAAGGAAGCCGATATACCTCGGTAACTGTAGCGTAGGAAGCCCTTCGGTCCGGCGGGTCCCTCCGCCTCTCGAGACGCGGTCTTTACTCTAGGAACCTTAACTCCAACGTCAGTCCTGCGACAGACGTGACAGGCCCACTGCCACTTCAACTGGCTATTTTTGCGAGGTATATCGGTTGCCATGAGAGAACCAAAGGCACTGAAATAGTAAAATTAGTAAGTCGAAATGGCAGGGGCCGGTCACGCCTATCGCAGGACTGATGGTCGATGGAGCAGACGACTCCTGCAGTGGAGACCGCGTTTCTGCACAAGGTCGCCGATAGGCGCTGGATAACGAAGGCGAAGGACCGTTATGAGTGACGCTGACGTCTAGCAGTGGACTGAGATTGGCTGACGACTGAATATCGGTTACCTTAGTTACCTACAAAATATCAGAAACAAACAAAGTCACTGTGAACGTACCACTAATATTTCTAAAACCAAAGCCCTTACTGATTGATAAAAGCCTAGTTGTTTCAATAGGACCTTACACAAATTAATTGAATACGTATGACGACTCCTTTAAACCCATATAATGATGTGAACATGAACCCAAGTATTATTCGAATATCATAATTGATGTAATAATACAAATTTGTAGCACTTAATGGCACATTGGACACACCCGAAGGGTTTTCGAAAAACGACCATTTAACGACTGACAATAAAAAGGTTAATGTTTAGGTGAATGATCGAATCAAACGTAAAATGCGGATCCCTAAAGACTTTTACACACGAGGACACACGTAACGATTTCTATAAACCGATGTTGTTACACTAGATCATACAATTCATTAGGAACTTATGTATTATGTTCCTCTTCGGAATTGTTCAATGCGGTCGATACGATATAGTTGGCGTACAAGAAATCGAGGGTGGTACATACCGGTCCGGAACGAGCATGAAATCAGTATGCTCAACTCGATGTGTATACATAATTTGAAAAATTCCATAAGACGAACAATCAATTAATAGTTTACGAGCAACGGTCTAATTAAAATCCACAACGGTACGCAGAATCAAAACTTTGCACGCGCAACAAATTATACTATAATATCGTAGAATACTGAAATATAAGCATTAATTTAGAAAAAAAGAAACTTCACTGAAGAATGCCTACGCTTCAAATACAAATAATATCTTTAATTACAAAGAAAATTCTATCTTATCAGCATCGCTACCTCAAAAAAGTCTTGTATTAATAAGAATTTATATACTCGTATTATAATTCTGGTATTGTTTTAAGGCTGTTTATTTATTTGATTACTTTGTTTCAAATAATATGTTGTGTATAATTATAATTAAATTTATTATATGTTTGGTTGTACGAGTATATGAATTTCATGTTATAAATGTTTGTAAATTTATTAAAGCATTTGTCTTTATTACCTCAATAATATCATTATTTATTAATAATACAATGTACACTTTACCGTAACGTCGCTCTAGGTTCAAGCGGCAGATCAACGTTGGTCTAATAGATCAACATTTTTGCTGAGCTTGATCCAATTTTAAGGACATAATATGTATATCTTCTGATATTTGTGGTTGTTTTCTCTTTTTTATTGTGCTTTATTTATTACTTCAAATGTTTTTGTTTCACTTGTTGTGTCGTTGTTCTAATGTTTTAAAAATAAACCTGTTATCTTTCTTTATAAAAACCTCATTAATAACGGTGAAAAATTGCTGCATCAACTCTACAGTCGCGCATGCAATCAACGCGATGAAAAAGTCGCCGCGTGTATAACGTCACTGTAACTGATTCGAGTCATTGTTTCGATGACCGTGTAATAAAAATACGAATTGCTTTTTGAGAACGGATTTAACAGTTTTATTACTTGTGTTTTTTCGCGGCGTTTTCATTGATCGGAGACACTTGAAGTGATTTCGAAAATTTGATTTGGTCCTGTTCGAAACGTATTTCTCTTTATTTCTGGTGTACGATTGGCGGCCTACCTCACAGAAAGTAGTTACCGAAGCCTGTGGATATTTGCAATACAAAATGTGCTAAATTGTCAGCTTATATTAATGCGTCGGTAAACATGCTTCTCTGTGCCGAAACAGTTTCAAATGTTTCAGAAACACGCCGATTTTGTTTCTGATCAAATTCAAAAGTTAGTTTATAAAGTTCGAAAATAAGTTTCACTTGAAAACGTTTTTTTTTTAGGAATACACTTCCTGTTCTGTGTACACTGGTTCGCAACGTGGTATTGCTGTTTATGGAGCAATAGCAAGAAACACCCTAGCAGCATGTCCAGCTAAAAATAGTGTTTCTTCATATTTATCTACCTCAGGCTCATTTTTGTTACATTAATACAAAATTATTGTAGATACAAGAATAATCAACTTGTAACAACAATTCATACTCAAATAGACAGACATAATAAGCGCAAATAAATATGTTATTACTGTTGTAATAATGGCAAGATTAACCGACAAAATAATATACCGACCGTTTGGCAAAATAATAACGTTATACAGAAGATGTTGTACAATGTTGTTAAACATGACTTTCAGTGCATACATACATCGAACAGAACCAATATTAAACTCAAGATCCGGAGTAATGTTGTAACAAATTGGGTCACCTGCATACCTATTGTTACATACTGACAAAGAAATGCTGCGCACCGAGTTTATTGCCCCTTCTGCATTTGGAATTATTTTTGTTTACTTGGTATTTAAAATTTGTAATTAGACAATAGCCTATTTTTATTGTATTCGACTTTGTTGGCCGTTCGAAGGAATAGATAACCAGGTGTGCAAATTACTGTTTCTCGGAAACTCCAGTCACTCGGTCGATTTTTTGTATTGTATAGTTAGTATAAAACAATGCCCGAACGGAGAGGTGGGCAGTCAAACGACGACTACGATACGATAAGACGTTTAGTACTTTCGATTACAACACAGTGACGGACTTTGCGCGTGTTGAATTTCACTGAATCGTGCAGTGTGAACTGGTTGCATCCAGTTTTATTTTGTACTTGTCTTATACGTGTTTGTACAGTTCTAACAAACTCTATAGTAATTTTAATTCGAGTTCTGTAGCTCGTAACAAGATCATAAAATAGTAATTTTAAAAATGGTTAACAAAGTTACAAACTCCCACATAGACGCTTTGCCTCAGATATTTATTTACAAGTATAACCAGTTTTTTCTTTAGCCGATAAAATGCGATACTCCCATAACAATATACAAACATACTGTTCTCTTTTTATATTTAAATTTTTAAAAGTACACAAAAGCTTTTATAATACAAAGTTATTAACATCTTTGCTTTGGAGGACGCAACCCATTGCTTTTCATACTTGAACTAGATCAAGATTGAAAAAAAATACGCCGTGCCCATTCAACATTATTATAAAGAGCGAGTCGAATTTTCACCACGTGGGTTCCTTACCTACTAATATTATAAATGCGAAAGTTTGTAAAAAGGCATGGATGTATGTTTGCTACTTTTTCACGCAAAAACTACTGAATGGATTTTGATGAAACTTTGCAATAATATAGCTTACACATCAGAATAACTTATAGGTATAGTAGTTCAAATATATAAGGCTACTATAATTGATAATTAACGATGTTATGGATAAATTTGGATTTGTTAGATAGCTAGAAAACGTCTTATAATATCGTAGACATAAGTCAAATCTCTTGCATGACATGACATTCTATTATATTTCTTTGGTGGAGGTTGCTGCTAAGGTGTAAAACCTCCGTGTTACATAGGTTAATAATGTATGTAGATATAGCTTAAATTATCTAAAATATAATGATTTCCCAACACGCGGGTGAGAACGCGGGGCGGCAGCTAGTAATTTAACCTTTCAATCAAGTTTAATATTTATTAAATACTTTTTTTTTAATTAACTAATCTACGGACTCTAGTTCCGTATCCTTTTTACAACTTAATTATTGTTACGAGTTTTGTGAATTTATACACGCTTATTGAGTGACATTAATTTTATGATTTTTTTTTGTGTTGTGTTGTGTACCTTAAGAATAACTTACATGATTATTTTTTTTCTAATTTTAATACTTAACTTATACTAATATAGAGTGTATTATTAAAACAACTTGAATATTGTTAAGTAAGTCGTAACACTTTATTGGTCACCAAAATAACAGACATCATATATTATTATTATAGTATTTTAGGCAGAAACAACAAGCGGCTTTATCGGTTAGAGCGATTTCTTCCAGGCAACCTTTTTTTTTTACATGAGGAAATTCGTTGTCGCATCGTCAGCCGCGCGGGGATCATGCGCGGCCGGTATGTGGGCTCCCCGACGCCGATTAATCAGTACGACCGGCGCCGGCATACCCAATAAAACCTCATGGGAGCCTTCTTCCGCCTAGCGCCGGGGTCACGGTACATGCGCGAGCTTACCCCGCAACCCCGGCAGCGGCTGGCCGCCTCGTAAACAGAGGCGGCCTCTCCTGTGTTCGGGCCGGGGAATGACGTTTCCCCGGCCCTGAGAGGGACGCGCGGCTGCCTCTCGCGCCCTCTCGCGGCATTAGTGCGGGCGGAGGTCTTTCTGATCCTTCCAGGCAACCTGACTTATAGGATATCGTAAGCTCATCTGGCGATGTAGGTGGTGCCATAAATTCAGATGTTTATAGATTTTTAAAATATATATTAAAATTTAAGATATATACATACACTAGCTTCTATCCGCGACTTCGTCCGCGTAGCATAGTGAAAAAAAATAAGTTTAAAAAACCTCCCCGATGATTTTTGGCTATCTATTGGTCTTAGAGTGATGATATATAACCCATAGCCTTCCTTGATTAATGGGCTATCTACCACTGAAAGCATTTTTCAAATTAGACCAGTAGTTCCTGAGATTAGCGCGTTCAAACAAACAAATTCTTCAGCTTTATATATTAGTATAAGATATAAGATACTTATGAGATATATTTTGCTGATAAATAGTAATTATATAATATAACACTAATAATATAATACTAATAACCAAAGGTCGATATGCAGTCTCTTCCCGGAATGACTGGTTTATCCTAGATTTGACCAAGGCTTTTCGACAAAACCCGGAATAAATTCCAATTTTGGCTTTGACTAAATTATCTTTAGTCAAACCTCGAAGTACCTAACTTTTTAGTCAGACGTCGCACGTAAAATAATCTGTTTCGGATTTAGCCTAGTTGATCCTAGAAGCGACTAAGGCAGACTAACTTGATTCGTACTGCACTTGTTACATGTTTAATGACTGTATAAATAAGTCTCTTCTAGGTTAGATAAAATTCGTTAGTCAAAACAGAAAAACGTCATTTATTTGGAAGACTTTATGTCAGACCTGAGGCTTGACTAGTCAAACCTAGGAGCGCTACAACTTCAACGTTTGACTATAACATAAAAATAATTTAGGCATAGTTGCTAAGTAGAAGTTCAGAAGTATGTTTAATAAACAATTAACTAACATTTGTTATTTAATCTTGATACTTAATGATTTGTAAATAAACCATAAATATTTCTTTTGAAATAAAAGTATTAATTATACTTGAACGTGACATTTGGTAAAGTTGAAACATGTCTTTAGGTCATATGTAAAAATGTATTGTGACTTAGTACAGTTTCATTAGATAAGAGATTACGCGCAGTTGATTTGACCTTATTTAAATGTGTCACATTACACAATGTTTTTAAAAAAACATCGGCACACAATCACCTAGATTAGGTAGTTCACAATGGCCAACTCTGGGGCTGTCTGTCAGACATACACACAGAATCAAACGCGATACTTCTCCACTTTAATGAACTATGCAGACCAACACTCAGAGCACTACATCACAAAGACGAGTTGTGTTCCGGCATTAGTGACTAGATTTCAGTCTCCCTTAAGAGAGCAGCAGCTTATTTGTAGCATCTTTAGTGTTGCAAATGTCCATAGGCGATGGTAACCGCTTTCCATCAAGTAGGCCGTCTGCCTGTCTGCGTGTGCGTCTCGGGACGGCCGAAAGAAGTGATAACTTAAACTAATCTAAAATGAGAGAAAGAGAAGCCACACAGACTGGCGCCGTAACGCCTTACGTAACGAAGCGGTTTACCCCCCCAGAAGAAGTTATCACTTCAAAAGCCTGCTAATTCGTCATGCACACGGGTGGTGGGTATAGTCTGTTGTGTTTAAATGTAACCGGGTCGGACCTAAAAGTGAACCGCATTAATCTATCTGATATTACTTTACATTTCACCATCTAACCCTAAAAACGGAATGACCAGCCTCTTTCCAATTCAAATAGAGCTAACAAATCACATATGTCCCGACACCTTCGTGTTAAATAAACATAAATCAACAAATATACCGATGGCAAATAGTAAAAAAAATAAACAACCAAAGTATCAAGACCACCCGTGCGACGATGCGTGTATAGGCCTTTGATCGTGGGTTTATACTGTAATTTTCGCCGTAGGTTATTAATTGTTAAGTATCAATTAAATCAATAAATTATAATCTCTATGCTATTTGGGAATGGATGAAAAAATCTGAATGTAGCAGCTGCCTTTCTTTAATTAAAATATTACTGAGCATAAAGTTTTATAGGACATGTTAATTAGTTTCATTAAAGTATCAATTTGTTTCTGTGTAATTATCCGCGCAGGTAAAAGGGTAGAACAATTCCTGCGGCCAAATGCATTTCGCACACTACCGGGTCCTTTACTAGGGCTTAGACCAAAGCGACGAGAGGTGAGACCACGAATGGAGCACCAGAGTCAAATCGCCGGCTTGTGGAGACTCGAAGACTCAATACTCCACTAAAACCACCCTACTCCCATGTGCCCCGTGCTTATGGCAGGAAGAGCGTGAAACTTAGAACGTAGTTACGCCCACGCCGATCCTAGCGCATCAGTGCTTGAGAATGCCCCGGGAAAGGCAAACTCACTTTGTCAACAGGGGGAAGACTACTCTGCTCGCTAGATGGCCCCTGGGCGGCCAGGAGACCTGTCGTAAGAGGCGACAATATAACCCACAGCCACGTGATGGGGAATTTTCCCGTCTGTTGCCACCGCACCCAAAACCAGGTGGTAGGCGGGTTATTTGCCCGTCTGGAAGGCTACCACCCCTGGTCTAGATTATGTCGCCATTACAATGTGTGTGCAGTTCACACCAGTAGAAATGTAACTTCGGAGAATAATAATTTTCACATTTCCATTCTATTATAGACGTATTTATTCTTAGGTATTTTGGTCCTTATTATTATTTTTTAAGGGCAGGAGAACGTCTGCCGGGTGCAGCAAGTGTGTTAACGTGACTATGAAACTTGATATAAAATCATTTTTATACTACATTATATACTCAGCTTTAGTATCAACTTTTTCTTTAAACCGAAAACAGTATTAACAACGTTTAAGTAATAACAATAGCCTGTTTCAAAAAACCGGTTTCGAATCGTAAACGCATCGCAGCTTTGTTGTGTAACATAATCTTGTTTGGATATCATTTTATGGTTGTTTATCGATTATTATGAACGACTACCGGTTTTTGGTCTGAACCGATTTCGGATCTCTCCGTTTTATACAGGTGCTGAAGTGGATCAAATTAGGGGAGGGTCATTTAATATGCGGCCCCTGTTTCGGAAAGTTTTAAAAGTTTTTTTTTATTATTATCGATGTATCTATAAGGTTTTAATATGAACTCAATCATATAAGAACAATATTATAATTCTATATTTTGTTAAATTGCTAAGCTAAGCACCGAGACAGCCCAGCTCTTGAAAAGTGGTTAGGACATTCGCTTCAAACACTAATATCTGAAAGGGCTGGACCGATTTTGACGGGACTTTCACTGGAAGATAGCTGATGTTATGGGGACTAACTTAGGCTACTTTTAAAATTAGGGCTCCGCAAAAAAACCGAAGTCGCGGGCACAGGTAGTAAAATAATTCAACTATTACTTCAATAATAATTCAACTACCAATGTATTTCAGACTAGCTGTGCCCGGGACTTCGTCTAGGTTGGTTTTTTGTGGAACCTTAAAAAAGAAACAGACATATTCAAAAGTGTTCAAAGTTATTCAAAATAAGTTCCACAGGGAACCCATTTTGAAGATCATACATACAAGGTGAAATTTAATTTTACTTCTTGTTGTATGTACACCGCTTCGCAACGTGTTATTGCTGTTAGGGAGAAGAAGCGGTAACAAACTTTCAGACGTATATAGTAAAAAGCTGTTATTTTGACATTACACACAGACTTCAATTTTATTTATCTGTATAGATAATAAATGGTCAACTGACCTTAACTACCCGACCACCGAGTCAAATTAAGTCCCACTATCTCTAATAATCATTTCATATTTCAATCGTCTCTATTCAAAACATCGTTATGATCAATGATTTAACAAATTGCTGGAGCCCAATGCCTCGCTTCATCGCTGGCCCTTTGATTGGACAAATCATTGTCAATTTAAGACCACGCTAGTCAAGTCACGGTCTTAAATGCTTAACTGCATCCGCTTGTTCTTTTCAGATGAGATGTGTATGAGTTAATCTATTTTAGAGTTACGTAGACATCTTGGCGAAAACAGAACCTTATTTAATCTGTCCGTCTGTTTTTGTATCTCACAGTCATTTTTCTCAACTACTATATTTTTTTTAACAACTCTACGGACTCGAGTTCCGTACCTTTTTCTGCAACTTAATTTCTAGATTAATTTTTATAATTTAAGCACGCTTATTACTTATTTTGGTTCTTGTGTGTGACATTAATTTAGTGGTTTTTCTGTTGAGGTGTACCTTACGAATAACTTATTATATTCATTTATTCTAATTTTAATACTAATACTTAGGTTGCCTGGAAGAGATTGATTTCAGCGACAAGGCCGCCTTTTGTTTCTACCATGACAATATTGTAATTGTGTATTTTGAAATTGTATATTTGGTGAACAATAAAGTGTTATCTATTTATCTATCTTTCTAATGTAGAGTGTATCTGTTACATGCTGGTGATGTGAGGAAGTGCATGTGCAGTGTGTCTATACCTATATATTATCTAGTGCCATGTAATTAATTTTAGACTCTTTGTGGGTCTTGGTTTGTTTGTGTAGTGGTTGGTTAGTTTTACTACTACTGGTATTAGTAAATCAAATCATATCATTTCTATTGCGAACTAAGTGTTACATAGGTCTTATTCAATTATAACTCAGAACTTTTACTTAGCGGGCCTTTCATAGCACCGCAATATAAACTAACTTAACCTATCTTTGTATAGTATTTAATTTGGTGCCTTATAAATCTTTTATTATAATTTATTTACAAAACACAACATCTTCTTAATTACCTCTCATTTAAATATTCTTGGACCCTATGATAGATGATTTTTTGTCAACCACTCGAATAATTTTTGTTTAAACATATTAATATCTTTTTCATTGTATTACATGGTTATTTATTATACATTTTTGGTGGCATCCCAAACACACACACAATCAATGAACTTTGGAAGGGAGATGTATCCTAGATGCCGCTACAAAATTATGTAGTGATATTGAGAAAAAAAATATTAATAATTACTGTCATACATGTAACTTAAGGTTATGAAAATTTTTGTCATTTCTCATATCCTGAAAGTGCGCTTAGAGTTGCCTGATCAGACACTTGTATATCCCCAATTAAATTCCAGACAGCCAGACTATAGCAAATAACGGAGAAAATTAGTTCCCGTTGTCATAAATCGAACCTGGAACTTCTGTTTTGCAGCAAGGTAGGCTAGTAAAGGCTTAGCCCTCTCAGCCATAGAGGCTGTCGATATTTTTACTCAAAACATTTTGAGCTCCATTTTTGATCATTTTTTGAAGGTATGACATATAACTCAAAATTTAAATCTACTTCCTATTCTACGTACACCGCTTCGCCATTATCGCTATTTATAGTAGAATAAGCGGCAAGAAACCAGCAACACGTCTAACTAAAAAAAATATGTTTCTATTTGACTTTTATTATTCCGACGTTTCGGCCACTTTTTAGTAGCCGTAATGACGGACGATACAGATGTCAAGTGTCAATGAGTATTTTAGTTTTATTTAATCTACCGCTAACTGGTTCATTTTAATTTTGTTATAGTTGTTTTTCCTAAAAATATTATATACCAAATTTACATCGTAATTATTTAGCTATCTAAAGCGCTTTTTAAAATAAATACAACATATGTTATACAATTACTTTTCAAAGAATTAATGGAGTTATATAATAATGACAAGATAATACTAAAACTTCATATTAGAACCTATCTTAGATAGATTCCTGAAATTTTATCAATACATATAATAAAATTGTAGAGGTCAAATTTCTGTACAATAAAAAAATTGATAAAAACCGAGTCAGGGGGATTTAAGAAGTGAAATAGAACTAATTTAGATTTTTTCTATTTTTTTGTTTCTCTGTTTGTCTTTATCTGTCTGTTTGTACCGGCTAATCTCCAAAACGACTGGACCGATTTACATGAAATTTTGTATGGTGATAGCTTATATCCCTGGTCAACATATAGGATACTTTGATCCCGAAAAATTAAAGAGCTCCCTTGGGATAGCTAATAAACCGCACCACGCGGACGAAGTCGCAGGCAGAAGCTAGTGTATAATATAAACGTTAATGAGAAGATTATATAAAAGGCTGTGTTATTAATAATCGCATTTAAAAAACGCTCTTTCTTAATAAGTCTAAAATTTTATGAATAATACCTAAATTATTATGAATAAGGCGGATACAATTTACTTTATGACCATAAGCCGATATCTCACAGCGCTCAAAAAGACCAAAAATACTTCGAAACTTACTAACTCGCATTTCTTAGATAACAATAAGTGTTCCACGTCCATATCCCTACAAAGGGCCTTTCCTAGTTATCCAAACATGCTCTTAAGATAAGCAAATAGCTACTAATGACCTCTTCGTACTAACATGTTTATTTTCGATAGATAACAGTCGAATTTGTTGGTAATTATAAGAAACCGCTTTAGTCTTGTCTGGGATATGTAAATTATTAAAAGGACGAAGCATTATTTGATCATGCGGAATCATTATTTTGATAAAAGCTCTTGAGGCCGGGTCGATAATTCCTATAACACGCTCTCACTTGAATATCAGCGTAAAACGTTATTTGTACAGTGAATGAAAGTTCCGGTAGTCCATTTTCTTCTGTCACAAGACCGTATGTCTGTTAACTTCACACTTAAGCAATAAAGAATAAATAAATAAACTTTAAAACAATATTATCCTGCAAGATTAAATCATACTATTTTGAGTCAATATATTAATACGTAAAGCAAAAATTTTGTACCCCTTTTTACGAAAATTGCGCAGACGGAGGAGTATGAAATTTCGCACACTTATAGTTTCTTTATATAGAGAAAAAGCGACGAATGCGAATTTAATTTTTTAATTATTTATAAAATACATTAAATCAATAATAAAAAAAAATATACACACTACCATGTATTTGACACACATATACTCTTTTGTTTATTGCTAGTCAAATTAACAGTGTAGTCTGACGATAACTGATTATAGAATAACTAGCTGTCCGCAGACGTCGTCCTGCCATAAAATAGAGTGATCGTAGAGGTTGAAATCTAGGTGTATGTATTTTGTATGTTGTTCATAAAAATAGAAATTTAAAATTTTGTCTAAAAATAATAAAAAATTAGTGTGGACTACCTAACATTTAGGGGATGAAAATAGATGTGCGATTCTCATAGATACGATAAGCACTAAAATTCATCAAATGTCAAGCGTTCGAGAGTATGCAACGAAACTGTGACACGAAATTTATATATTAGATAGTCTTTGACAAAGAACCTTAATAATGTTCAAACTTATAATTTAAATTAATTCTGGTCGAGTTTCGACCACTAGGTGACCAGCAATGCATTTAAAATATGAAAAAATCAAGGGGTAATATAATTCGGACCAGGACATTCCGAAAATGCAATTTAGTTATTTTCGTCTGACTGTCTGTTAGAGCATGATGTGGAAACTACTGAACTGATTTAAATGAAACGCGATACAGAGCAAGCTCATATCACGGAGCTTAAATTAGGATACTTTTTTTATTTTGACGTATTATGATAGATATTATTTTATAATATGTAAATTGTAGAGCTAATCTGCACGCAATTGGCAAAACATGTAGTATAATATTGTAACCTTTGACCATGTTTTTGCAGATAAATTTGAATTGAATTTTATGCGATTGCGTTGTTTCCGTGGGATAGAGGAAAAAATAGCGTTGCGAACGCATCTTATTTGGAAACTGTTGAACGTAAATGAATGAGACTCATCATAATGCTGACTTACAATCCAAATCAACACGTTACTTTTTATCCCGTTAAAAAACGTCGATAAAACTCGAATAGATGGATTAGAATAGATGGCGCTACAATTGCGTTTTCATCAATTCACTATTAAATGCCTACTTAGTCATAAACAACACATCATTCATTATATTAATTCACAAATCAGTTGGCTTCGACTCCTCTGTATATATTGCAGGGCAATTGTGTAGACTATATGGAATTACTTTCTTTCTGTAGTAATTATAAAAACATTAAAGTTTTTGGTCTAAAAATTAAAGAATGACCCTCCTTTAACCAAATATCATATATGCATTATTCATATTTCATAAGTATTTTTTAGTTTAACATCGATAGTAGTATAGTGTTTAGTTTCTTTGCTTGTTATTATGCAATTTTTAAAGCATAAAAATGACAGGTTGATTCACGAGCTTTTAGCTTAAGCCACTTTTGCTTCTGAGATATTATAGTCATTGACTGTTTCACGCAAATTTATTGATGAGTTTAATGCGTTATTTGCGATGTTATATAGTTATTAATTGGTGATGACGTTACATATTGACAGATAAAGATATACAATAATGTAGCTATGATTTTTAAGCGATTTTCACCATCATAAATTATAATTGAAATATACAATAAGAAAGAATTGTCTAAAGAGTTAAAGTAAAAAATGCTGTTCCATTGAAAGAATGTATGATGAAAATGATAACAGATATACAATGCAAGTGATGATGCAGAAGTCCGAGCCACGACACATTCATGACAATTGATCGGTATAGAAATGAGTAGAGCTAAGAAAGAGAGGTGCATGACAAAATAAGTAAAAGCAATGAATGTAAGAATAACTAATGCTTTATTGTAGCAATGGTAATTATGTATGTATTATATAAATTATTGAAGTATACATATATAACCTAATTAAGTTTAATATAAGTAACATAGTGCTTCTTCCCACGGTGTAGCAATCGTTATAGCCACGGGGAAAACGTTAGTTATCTATCATATGACAGACTACCTGTAATCAAGAAAAGTTGTAGAGTAAAACAATTAACTCTTAAAATCTCTTAATTCAACATAACTAGGTAGCATCACATGTCTCTACTTAATCTTTTAAAACTACTTTTTATTATATAAAACATTTTTAGACCGAATCAGACAAAAAATAAAAAAAAAACTTATTAGAGTTAACTTTTAACAAATTTGAGATATGATATTTAATTTGTAATTTTTCACTGTTATCTTATATTTAGTTTTATTTAAGTACTTTTAGTTAAAGATATGCATCCTTTTAATATCACACGAGTTTCAAGTTGAAAAATAAATGGCCGAATAACGAAAAGCGGATTCACTGTCACTTTGACGCATGAAATATCCGTTCAGAAACAACTACTTGTACTTATTGCATAAAGTAAAACTAAAATTTTAAAATAAAATTCTACACAATTGAAGCCCGACATTAAAGAAAAGAAAAAAAACCTACAATTACTTATATAACTTACTAAATAAATATCTAATAATAAAAATATTTAATATAATAGCAAATGTAATCACAATATTGACGACAAACGCTTAAACAATACGACTTATTTATAACCGAATGTCATGTATTATTTCATACACCATTAATAGACGTATTAGCCGCGATCTCGTGTTCAATGAAACGTATTATTAGAGGATCAATGTAATATTTCTCGGCAAACAATCGTTCCTATGTAGCTTCCTGTTCTAATGACTTGTGTCTGTTTAACTTACATCTATTGATTTGTCACTACTAGTAAAAAAATAATATAAACCTCCCACAAATAATGTTAGTTATAATTAATCTAGTTAATAGATAAAATAATCAGAATCCAGCATTATACTCTTAATTTAAAGTGGCAAGTAACTAAGTGCTGTAAGTAAGCACTACGAAGAGTAGAATAATCTACAAGTGTTTTTCCTCACAAACACAATCTTAAAATTTTCAAGGTACGAGGGAATAGGTATCTTCTAGGTAAGCGTTCTACATCCTAGACTGCGTCATCACTCAACAGATGAGACAGTGGTCAAACGCAAACCACCCATAATAAAAAATACAAAACACCCATAATAAAAAAATTTAAAATTTATATTGATTCTAATAATTTATTTTACATTTTTTCCGATATCTTACACAATTCAAAAGGCATCAATACCCATAGTCAAAGTTACGGAGAAACGATGATCGAGGTACGATTCGTTTAAAACTACTAAGTAAATATATATTTTTTAAAGAATTAACTAATTTATTGGTCACTAGTAATAAACCAAAGAAGTACAATGTGCTTAATTCAACATTACGCGAATATACATTAGGTATGTGAATATATGAAAACCAGCTAGACATAAGATGAAAAATGTCCTGCCACCTCTGTGAAGTCTTGGCAGTAGGCCCAAGACTGATCTGACCTTGGCTTGAAGTCCTGAGGGGTGCCGTGCGTAACTTGGTCTCACAAAAAGGATTACCAACCGCACAGTGAGAAGAATAATTAAAAAACCGGACCATGGGGTCCTAAAAGAACACAACTGGTATTTAACGCAAGGCTAATGATGTCTAAATAAAGACAATATTTTCATATCATGTAACAGAAATACCACTAAAATTATTATATCACATCAGTATTGTTTTTACTACATTTAATGTATGCAAATAACTAAAAATATAAGTTCAAAAGTAAATAATTATTCTACACTACCTTAAAATTCCAAAAAATTATGAGCCACTAAACATAATTGCGTTAATAAGTGTGAAACATCATCATTTTAAATATTTAGTTACTTAATGTAAAATATTTCCAATAGGAAAATAGAAAATATTAAGTACCTATTTCACCTTTACAGTGCACATTGTTTTAAATTCATTAAGAATAATAGAAATTTCATATTTAAATCAATTATTTAAATATTTTCAAAAACTATTTAAGTTATCGTAATAAAAAATAACATAAACCGCTTTATTCAAATCAATCTTTATAACTAAAAAACTTAGACTTAATCACTACTTATTTACAATGTAAGAAATAAACATTAAACCGTTAAGTAAATTAATTGGAAACCAATTTCACATTACGAGTATCCCAAAACCTATTCAAACATCATCGTCCGTATAAAATAACGACCAAAAACCGCTATTCGTTTCACAAACTGAAAATCACTGTAAGGCAAAAGCTGCAATTTCCGCCTCAAACCTCAACACCGCCAAAAAAAATCGTAAATAATGACTTACGTTGATCAAAGAAACATCGATCCAGGCCATTCATAACGTACTAAAACTCATAGTGCACAAACAAAACACTTATTTCCAATATTTTTTATTTCCTCTTGTTATCAACGTACACACACAACACAAAACAAAATCACAGTATTTGCACATACACAACGTCTGGGCGGGTTTTATGTGTATTTTTTGTACAGAGTTTTGTTAAAGTATGTTGCCCCTCCGGAGGTCGGCGCGCGACTGACGTGCGCGGTACAGCGGATGTGAGGCGTGGGGGCAGGGGGGTTGCGTGCGTTCGGAATTCACTTCCCACGTGCTCGGTTTTTCGTCTCCCTCTTGCTGGATGGGTAAGCTTGAAAGCTAAACGCATCGATACCATTATGCGTGTGCCTTCGCCCTTATGCATTCGGGCTAATAATATACGGTAAATAGTGCGTGCAACTTGATTTCTTTTTCTTAAAGTGCTTGAAGATAGTGTTGGGGAAATATGTGACACATAATCAAGCTTTAAGTGATTCTATGATGAAAACATAACATTATAATGTGTAAATATAGGTAAATAATGTTTACTACAAAATTAAGATAAGTTATGCAACAAGACTAAAATGGTCATCCCCATGGGCTGATGTCGTCAGTGGTGGCAAAAAGTCGCTATAAAGAGAGTAAATATTTTTGTATGGTTATATTTTTTCAAACTTTTAAGTTTATGACACAACTAAATGATATGTGGTTAACATTAATATCAATGTACACATGGCTTTGAAATAGCGATATATTTATAAATAAAAACTTTGATTGACCTTATTATACCCAGTCCAACTATTAATTTTACTTTTAACGTTTATCAAGTTGGGCATTTTTGTCACTTAGTTTCAAATGCTACAAATAGCACTATAGTCATACTTCATTGTTCTAGTAACGATTTGTGAGCTATTTAATGCAAAGACTATATACTTACTATTGTCGTCATACCTAACTTTAATAGTCTTGAAACGGAAATGTTTTTATTAAAATAAAATAACATGGCATCTATTCATATGTAAACAGTTTTAAATTTGCTTTTATTTCACTTTTGAATAGTGATATGTGGTTTATACTACTAATTTATTACGCACTACAGTATTTTTAGCAAGGTGCACTATAGTGATTAAAGTGTATTCATAAGGAAATTTAATTTTTATCTGTCTTTTCTGTCATCATATCTCAATTATTTGGGGTCGGCACATTATTAAGGAAATTATAAATAAAATAATTAACGAAACCCTAATTTTTATATAGAATCTAATACATTTATTTTATTTTAGGAAGGCTTACAGTCTTATACGTACAGAATATAGAAACAATAATATTTAAAAAAAGTCTTATAATAAACCTCTGCCTATTGGTAAAGAAAAAAATAGGTAATGGTTTATTTAGCTCATTATTATTTAATTAATTTCAATGTCAAAAATAAAACAAACCGTTCGCTGCAGTAGTTTTGTTAATTCGTCGTGTAAAACAGATATATTCAATAATGACAGTTGTGAAAGTCAACCATATACCATCACTAGCGGTCTGGCACGGAATAATCTTACTACATATTACTTATATGGTTGTCAGATTATCTAATAGCATAAACAAAATTTTCAAATTCCAATTCGAATCCAGATGAACACCGAACATGTCCATCACATGTCGAAGATGGAATAACCAGTCTATGCTTAATGCATTTCTTATATCTATTTCGGTGGTCCGGTTGGCTGTTATCGGTTTGTCACTCATCGCACAGTTTTACGAGTCTTTTAGTTATACATTTTTAAATGGGACCCGATGACTGAAGCTTTAGTAAGGGTTAATTTCGTTTTAAAGTTTTTGAAAGGGTTTTAATTTAGTTCTGACGGGTTGTTATTAACATTAAAATAACCGTGTGATTTATAACTTTACGTTGTTAAAGAATGGTCGATATTTTATAGTCAAAGGTCGATATGCAGTCTCTTTCCCAAAATTACTGGTTTATCCTAGGTTTGACCAAGGCCTTTCGACAAAACCCGAAATATAGTCAAACGTCGAAAGTAAAATAATGTGTTTCGGGCTTTGCCTAGTCGATCCTAGAAGCGACTAAGGCAGACTCGGTCAAACGTCCATTCGTACTGCACTTGTTGCATATTTAATGATTGTATAAATTAGTCTCTCCTAGGTTAGACAATAATTTGTTCATCAAAGGCAGAAAAGGGTCATTATTTGGACTAAGACTAAGACTTTATGTCAGACCTGACCTAGTCAAACCTAGGAGCGCCAGAGCTTCGATGTTCGATTATAACAGATATATATATTAAAATGATATAACGATCGACTTGTTTTGATTTATAATTGAGTTGTGCGAGTTGAATCAACCCCTCACCACCGGAGTTGAGTCATACAGAAATTTTACAGACTTCAAAGAACACTGGTAAGTTGCTCTAAGCTTTCGAAATAAAAAAAGATGAATCGAAGCTGTTATTTCAGTCCAAATAATTAAAAGTATTATATGCATATAAATAATAATAATAATTTATTCAGTAAAAAGAAAGACATGAAAAAGTAACAATATAAAAGACAAATAAACTTTGATCCAAAACTAATAAATGGGGGCTTCAACACCTAAAACTAGGTAAAAACCTGTATTAATTAGGTGTTGATGCTCTTCCAATGCTCAATTATTTATTTATGTATGTTGTGTGTGTGTGTGTGTAACTTAAATTACCATTTTCAGTAAATTTTCAGTCTCATTGTAATTTTGAGTTTGCAGCCAACTATGAACTTTAGATTAAAATGTATGATTAGTTAGCGAATCAAAAGCCAGTATTTTATTTATTTTATTATATAAATATTTGCCTAAGTAACAAGGAAATCTATTGATAAAAACGGTTTTAATAATAATATATATTTTTCTAATTTAAAAATAATATATTTGTTACGTTTATCTGTTATGTCAAGTGTGTTATAAATATGTTTTGACTTGTGTTGTTTTAATAATAATGAATGAATAAAAAGTTGACGTACTGTGAGTAAATTATTTCATAGAATAGGATTTCAGTTGAGTACAAAAATTGAATTGACTGACTTTTAGTAACGCCCTTTGAGTGCGTTCCAGTATAAGCATATGAGACTTTGCATACATAGATATGAGTCGTTCATTCTTATTTTATAGTTATGGCATTGCACATTGTTCTATTATTAGTGTTAACCAATGATTGACACCCCGTCATTTTATTCCTGATATTAATTCTTAATCATTTTATTTTTAGCCATACAATAATATTATCATTGTATGTATGGTTATAAAATAAAATTACGTTTTTTTTATTTTAATCATAAGGATGCCAACAATGGTTTGTTTAGTTTATGCTATATCGTTGGCAATTGCTGAACAGCCCGCAGTTGGCACCATCGCGAAACATTATTATTATTATTTTCTAACCTATTCGATGTGTTACTTTATTATTTGTATGTATTTAATTTATAAAGTAGTTTAAGTATGTTTGTTTAAGATATACCTAATAATCTGCATCACCGACATAACCAGATTAGGTTAAATTAATCCTTAAGTTGGGTTGCCTGGAAGAGATTGCTTTAAGCGATAAGCCCGCCTATTGTTTCTACCATGACAATATTGTAATTGTGCATTTTTGAAATTGTATATTTGGTTAGCAATAAAGTGTTATCTCTATTGATTATTTTCTGCTAATATATCTCACGATGTTTTTTACCAGATAAATGTTTTTATTTCTTTGGCGAAAACCTAAGAAATGATAAAGTTTTGACGTCTCATGAGATTGATTATTCATTTGAAAATAAACATTACAAGTCGAAGATGAACTTAACCCGTTAATCACTACAAATGTGTCCCTGGATGTTGATTCACTGTTTTATATATAGGGTTAATGGGTAACGCACTCCTGACTGGAATCCTAATGGCTATATACGTCGAAAGTGACGGAGTATTTCATTAAAAGTCATAATTTATTATTGATCCTGGTATGAATTAAAATATATTATTATTAAATATATGAATAATATATTTTTAATATTTCCAGAATGTAGTACATAAGTATACTATTTATATGTATAGTTGTGGCAGAATTTTTCAAGTGAGCCTTCAGAACCACAAACTATACGAAATAGAGAAAAACACTCAAAGGAGTGTCAAAGGCAATTGTGATGAAAATTATAGTGGGTCTATTTTGGAAAAATTAATAGCCCTAGTCAGGAATTGAATCAGGAGATTTTGAAAAAATAACCAAATCTGCACAACACTTCAAAAAACTGTCTAACAACTTACACTACAAATACATTTTTTGGTTATATAGGCACATTTAATTCTTCTTAATAAATATTTAAGTCATCAGTTGTTAGTAAAGTTATTAATAGGTTCAAAAGGAATGTGCTCGTAATGTTTATATTTAATCATTTATTTGTGTTTTTAAATAATGCGTAGAGAATTCTTTTGACTTATAATTGAATCTATAATCTGTTGAATAGGGGGGATGAGGTAGAGGGGATGGAAGGGGGGAAAGGATAGGAAATAGGATAAAAACCTAGCTGTTTCACGCTGATATTCTGTGAGAGCGTGGTGTTACACCAATCGAGCTGGTCCAAAGGGTACCACATCATAAAAGCTAAAAGCTAAAAAAAGGTTAGCCAAAATATGTATGGTGCACTAATGTCATACGTTTCAATGAAATGTGTGCTCGAAGTTTAAGTTACATAGTTCCGTTACCTAGATGGCGGTACTTGTCAAAATTTAGCTTTGTTACTAAGCAATATTTTGTACTATTTTCCCAGGAGGTGACTTGCGGAAATTCTATTGATAGTTAGTGTAATTTCGTGTGCCTTATGTTCATATTTGGGTCTAAAGCGGCTGCTTTCGCATTTTCGAATGACGAACATGGAGATGCCGAATTGTTATGTAAAATGTGATTTTTCGGGGTGCCACAAGAATTCGGTTGTTCTCAGTCAAAAATCTACAAATTTCCAGATGATATTTTTTTTAAATCTTAAAACAAAACTGCGGTTTAAAACTTTTGATATGGTCCATGAATAATAAAAATATACTTAACAAAGTATGTATTTCATGATAGCATATAAAAATTTATATTCATACACCGCTGAAAGTTATTTTAAACTTAAAACGTTTCAAGCACTTACATAAGTTAAACTTAGAGAGCACTTAGTACCAACTTGATACTGCAATAACTTTAATATTATCCCATGTGCTTGATAACATTTTATGCTCAATTGCTAAGCTTTTAAAATTTAATATGTTCTTCTGTTTTTTATTATGTATCTACATTTAAAAAATAAAAAAACAAAGACATTGGAACTAAAATACATTATGTAGCAGATCACTGTCAACGGGGAGCGTGCCCAGAAGGCTGGCTGCATTGCCACGCTGTATGGCAATACTTATTTGCAAAATATTAGCCAGCCTTCTGATCACGGGTATTGTAAAAGAGTTTCTTACATATGTCTTTAACCAAACTTTTGCCGACGGACCCCACGGGCATAATGTTTCAACCCCAAACGGCACAAAACTGTAACCCCTACCTAAGGCCTTCTATATTTGCGCCGTTTGACGTCTTCAGCTGAATCAGCGGCGTTGCCAGCCCCTGACTCGGTCATTGTAAGATGTGACGGGGCCAGTGTGTCAACACAGATCACATCCCACGCGTGACATTCCGTCCATTTTTTTATTGCATAAGTTCAACCAACAGGCAGACAGCTCACCTCAAGACGTTACCATCACCTATAAACGTATTTTGTTACACTATATGTGCTACCAATCTGCTGCCGCTCTTCAAAGTCAAACTGGAAACTGACCCCTAATGCCGGAACACAACTCAAGGTTGTTATGGCGGAATACTCTCCATTCAAATGGGCAAATACCCTACCACCCGACTGTAAGCTTTTATTCAAAATAAGTTCCACTGGTGATCACTGTTTGAAGGTAATACATATAAGTTAAAATTTAATTTTACTTTCTATTCTATTTCACTGCTTCGCAGCGTGTTATTGCTGTTAAGAAGAAGAAGCGGCAAGAAACTCCCAAGCAACACGTCTAGCTACAAATTTATTGTCTTTATATTTCTTATTAAGTTTTATACAGTATGTTAGAATTACTTTTGATGAATTAATGGAGAGGCAGCAGAGAGTGCATAGTCAATATTCAGACACAAAACGCCAATTTCGGTTCTGGCTCCAACACCTTTGGCTTTGTGGATAGTTGCCATCGACAATCATGAAATTCTCCATACGTAAACGTCACATGAACAGTAACAGATAAAATGTCAGATTTACGAACTTCAAGTCACTGTATTACTTCATTATATAAGTTCAAAATTTACCAGCGTAACGAATTATTGTAAAAACGAATTATACGAATTTAAACGGGAAAAACTCTCATCATTTTGCATATCCTCCTTTCTTGGGTCTACAGTCAATAAGACAAAGACACAAGAGCCTCTTACGACAGGCCAGCCGGCCTCTTGAAATTGTATTCTTTCTTCGTTCCTACATACATCAAAAATTTGAATTACTTTTGTAAGAAGTATTATAGAGTGAAGGTCCTTCCGACAGTTTTAATCACGGCAGCTCCTTGAGACGGGCCTGTTAGTTTAGGGCGCGGACACACGATCGATCGTTCTAATTACAAGCGAGACGAGCGAACCATTGTCATGGCAAGGTGGAAGGTCCCTTGGGAATCGCCCTTCATTGCTCAGAATTAAGTTATTGTTCAGTTTATTGCAGTAATGCTGGGGGTGCGGGTCACGCATGCGTTACGTACGCTGCCATCCCTGGTTACATACGTAGTTTGGGGAGTTTAAAGTGTTTAAACTGTTAAATTGCATTTGGATTTTAGATGAAAAGATAGCCTAGGATAAAAAGAGCTCTCAAAACATCTATTTGACGCTTCAGGTGAACAGAGGATCGGTGTTTACATTAGGCAATGGTCACTGTGGCGATCCAGATAGGTAATTTAGCCAGCCTTTTGGGCACCTTACTAGTTTTTTTATTTTGTTGCAGGAGTTCAGCAGACAGGCAGACAGCCCACTTAATGGAAAGCGGTTACCATCGCCTATGGACATTTGCAACACGAAAGGTGCTACAAATGCGCTGCTGCTCTCTTAAGGGAGACTGAAACCTGGTCACTAATGACGAAACACAACTCAAGGTTGTTATGGCGGCATACTCTAAACTAGGGGTGGTAGCCATCCAGTCGGGCAAATGCCCTACCACCTGGCTATGAGTTGTTTTGTCGCCTCTTACGACAGGCCGCCCGGCCGAAGGAAATTGTATTCTTTCTCCGTTCCTGTACGGATAAAACTTACTAATAAAAGATGATGATACATGATTAAAGTTTTTTTTAATGTTGTAGGTACTTATCGTTTTAAATAAAAGGAAATCTTTATTTTTATGAAACACTAGCTGACCCGTGCCCATTTCGCTGGGCATCAGAAAAAATATTAATCACAATCAAATATACCCTATATCACTCAGGAATAATGTAGCTTTCCACTGGTGAAAGAATTTGCCAAATCGGTTTAGTAGGTCTAAAGATTACCCTACAACGTCACAAAATCACAAACTTTACCTTTTCATAATATTAGTATAGATGAATGAATTAAAATCTTGTATGCAGATCTTACAGTGACCTGGAATCCATTTTTTATCTGTAAATATGTATATAGTAGTTTTATATTTAGGTTACTTTTAATATTGTATGGTGTAAATACTTATAGAAATACTAGGATATGACCGCTACTTCGTCCACGCTTCAATTGAAATTTCCGCGAGATCCAGGGACACAAAGTATCACGGCATTTAAAAAAGATTGCTGGAAATCATTTTTGTGAAAACTGTCGAAACAAGCTAATTTTTATGCAGCCGAACAACTACAAATCAATCCCGAGATTTTCCCGTGGGATTCCCGGGATAAAAATATCACACTTTTTATAACATATAATTAGCTGTCGATCAGTAAATTATTTTGGAACTCGGCTATTTTTAAATTGGCCATTTTAAATCATTCAAATTCCCGGCATAAAAAGTAGTGCATATTTAAAGTCTAAGAATTTACTTTAAATCAACGAAAACTGCATCGTAATCAGCCCAGTATTTTTTACGTGAATCCCGAACAAACACAAGAAATCTAAAAAAAATGTATCGTGTTCTCCTTCGTTTATTTAATGTACATTGATACCTCTTACAACAAAAAATATATTCAGGTCCAAAGATCCTCGATGTATCATATCAAATAAAAATATCAAATCTATCAAAGTATAAATAATATATCATATAATCATTACCGATTTCTAATTATTTGCCGTTTAACGTTCATCAAGTGTCATCACTTTGAGCTCGTCTGCTAGAATTCTTGGTGGATGTATTGTTTTGGTGTATTTCATAAATGCATGTTTTACTTACTGAATGCTGTGCTTACGTACAGAAGTTCAGGTATTACCTGCAAATAAAAAACAACATTTCATTATAAGGTGGCAATAGTAACAAAGGAGTATAGATTTGGCACGATTCTTGACCGGTCACTTTGCTCTACACATAGTGAACTTTCAGTAATTTTTCAGGGTATAAAACATTGTTCCTTTCGAATAAAGATATAAAACATATTATTACGATTTGCCACTCAGGTCACTACACTTAGGGTCGATTCCATCGGTGTGATACCACGCAAACACAGAAAATCGCCGTGAAACGATGAGCCTTGATAAACTAATCGTGTTTCGTATGATAAGAGGTCTGATGGTCCAGTTAGTGGTCTGCCTATCTTATCCCCAATGACTTCTATCTGACCCGTCTACCAGATCCCCTTGTCCCAACTACCTATCACATGTCCTCTCAACATCCGCTTGCGTTTGGAGCGTTTGCTCCGACGTCCAGGGTTCACTTTCCTACTATTTCTACTTCACGCGGTCTTCAACATCCCCCGTTTCGAGACCATTAGTGCGCATCACATACTTCAAAACGTCAAGCAAGCATTTCTCGGGCCCTCCCCTTAGAACGAGACCTAGCGGAGGCGGCATGGCTAGACATTTGTTCCCACATAATATTAGTTATAATAAGCCAGTCTTCGTAAAACGTAGCTATCTCATCTCCCCTACCCCCTCCTAAAGGCTGGAAATGCGTTGACTTAACTCCAGGTGTTGCAAAGGTCTACAGGCGTTGGTAACCTCGTTCCATTCAATGCACTCACAGCCTGTTTGCCACCATCGGAATAAATAAATTTGAAAAAAAAAATCTGCACAAGATATTTATTAATGCAATCGTAGTTGAAACTCAAATTAATCTGACGAGCTTAATATTTCTTAATTGGTTTCACGCTCAGCAAACCTTAAAATCTTTTAACGCTCAAACACTCAAATAAATTAATTCCAAGAAAGTCATTTAACTATTAATTAAGCAACTAAAATTCAAAGCTTTAGAATAAAACTGAAATATCGATTTCGATGCAAAAACTTAAGACAGAAAATTTTGAAGAGAAAACATAAAACTTACTCAGTATTACTTGTTATTAATTCAGAAACTTTCGTTTTACAAGATTTCATTTTGATTGAGTTCATTAAGAAAGGATTTGATAGACCATAAAATGGTTTATTTCGATGGGATTTTATGAATTTATTACACATAAAATAGGTTTATATTTTATGGGAATCAGATAAATTATGATCTGTGCGGGTAGGCATAAATTTTTGCTTAACGTCGTCAGAGTTTTTGGCGGAAACAGAACTGAAAAGACACGCTGTACTATCCAGTATCATTTTCAAATATGTGTAAAATTACTCAAAAATGTACAATAGTTCTAGGAAATTTAAATTGTGTAGTCAAGTGAGACTTTTCAAGTTGTCACAAGAACTTCGTTGAATGGTAGTCGAAGACCTACAATTCAGCTGACTTAAACATCAGAATTGGCTTTATAGACTTGGATCCTTTTTTTGTCATTGTGGCGAATGCTATCACTACTTAAGGTCGTTAGGGATTCACCTCAATGATCTCAAAGTAGATTTTTTTTTATTGCAGGAGTTTAGAATACAGGCAGACGGCCCACTTAATCGAAAGCGGTTATCATCGCCTATGGACATTTGCAATACCAAAGATACTACAAATGCGTTGCTGCTATCTTAAGCGAGACTGGAACTTGGTCACTAATGCTGGAACACAACTCAAAGTTGTTATGGCGACATACTTTAGACCAGGAGTGATAGCCATCCAGTCGGGCAAACCACCTGGCTCTGGGTTGTTTTGTCACCATTTACGAAAGGTCGTAGGAAATTGTATTCATTCTCCGTTCCCGTACGGATAAAATTTCCTCTAGGTCTACACCTCCGGTATTCCAGTCCATAGGCAACCTTTAACTTTAATCCTATACTCCACCTAAGGCAGAAGTGAATGACGGTTCACTGGCTGGATGACCTAAGGATAGAACGGCACATTGTACTGTTGAAATCCTAAGGTTACGGCTTATCGTGTGCGTCGTCTTGCACTCTTAAATTTCTCCAAACGCCGCATACGAGACATGGACGACGTACCAGGTGCCTTTTTTATAACTGGAGGGCTGCAAACAGGCTGACGGCCCACCTGGTGGAAAGCGGTTACCGTCTCCTATGGACGTTTGCAACATCAGAGATGTCACCAACGCGCTGCCGGCCTCGAACAAATTTTATGCCACCCTTTTGAAAATCTCTATATCGTAGCGCTATGGGAAAACCTCGGCTGGGAGCTCATTCCAAATCCCCACGGTACGCAAGAGAATCGTTCTACAGAACCGTTGCGTACATAAGCGAAGCGGCTTGAAGAATTGGGAGTGACCTCCAAACCGATGGCGAGCGGTGCGATGGTAGAAAGAGGACGTGCCTAAGAGAGAAATATCCACCCTGCACTGCTACAGTACACCAACAATAATACATGGATGTAAAAAAATGCTCATTAATAATAAAATATATTAACTCTAAAAATGCCATTGAATAAGTGCGTAAACAGTATCTATAGAACTAACTAGAACTAACTGAAACTCATTAAAATTATGGCCTAAGTTCGCCGTTATCTACAAGGAAGACCGGTACTGTGCGAACTGTATAGTTTGACCTACTTCCGTATCCTTTATCTTCTACGTTTTACTTCGAACCATATTGGACGTAGACGGAGTATTTTATAGAGATGGTATAGGCAAGAAAAACAATTGCGAAATTTATTAACAGAACTTTGCAAAATAATTTAAAAAGTTGTTTTACTCTCCGTAACGGTAGCAGCTTAAGTTTTCAATATTTTGGAATCGAGGTAATTTTTAGAAAAAAAAGGTCCGAAGGACCTATTTACTATAAGAGTTACTATCCGCTATCCGTGCAGGAACGGAGAAAGAATACAAATTCCTGCGGCCGGCGGCCTGTCGTAAGAGGCGACAAAACAACCCACAGCCAGGTGTAGGCATTTGCCTACTGGATGGCTACCACCCTGTCTAAAGTATGTCGCCATAACAACCCTTAGTTGTGTTCCGGCATTAGTGACCAGGCTCCAGTCTCCTTCAAGAGAGCAGCAGCGCATTAGTAGTACCTTTGGTGTTACAAATGTCCATAGGCGATGGTAACCGCTATCCATCAAGTGGGCCGTCTGCCTGTCTGCTGAACTCCTGCAATAAAATAAAAAAAAAGTTACTCCACTCATAGTATCATAAATCATAGTAAATGTACATTTACCGACTTCTCAGAAAAAGGGAAAACACAAGTATTTTATTCTGAATACGACTATGAAAACACATTGTTATCTTCATTTTAACAAGACCATATACATTTTATAGATATTATTAATAAAAGTGTAAGTCACCACAGTGACAATTAAGGTTGGTACGTAGTTTTTTTGCTGTACAGATAGTTACTTTGAAAGATTAAAAGAATAATAGTACGCTCTAGAATATTCGGTAATACCTAAGTGTTAATAACCACTGTCGCCTGTGTTGGTACGGTACGGTTTTATTATGTACACGCACCCGAATAGCTTCTCCATTTTATTCTGACTCTACGCTTCACGCTGGAAACTCTACCAGTGCGTACTAAACGTTTCTTTTTCACGTTCCTTCTACGTACGGCAGAATTGTGGAATGCACTACCAGAGTCGGTGTTTCCCGAAAAGTACAATCCGGTTATCTTCAAGGCTCGTGTGAATAGGTTCTCTCTAGGTAAGAGTACTCCATCTTCGACCGCATCATCGTCCGGCATTGGACGTGATTGAGGTCAAATTCAAAACTATTTAATATTTAAAAAAAATTAAGTCTACTACCTAATTATAGGTTTACCGATTCGCAATGTGTTACTTCTGTATTTAATTTTTTTATTAATTGAAATCTTTTCTTCAGTATATTAACTTCCTAAAGTTACGTGTGTTCACGTCTAATAACTATCCAGAAAGCCTGATTATTTATTAAAGTACTCTCGTTGCAATTTCCGCAACAGCATAGCCAAAATTACAAATAAACTTGTAGGAATTTCGTATGCAAATTTTTAAAACAAAAGCGCGGTCGTATACCAAACTAACTGTTGGTATTTATTTACAAAAGTTGAATCGGTACTGGTGGTACGGAACTTGCGTTCGACGGACGAAAATGTATATTTCTTGCATGGAACAAGTTCGTCTAAGTTGCGAGGTGCAGCGAGCGAGCAGCGTTAGGTTGAAACACAGTACACAGGCGATGGCGATTTCACGCCTCTTCATTTCATTTTAGTATTTAAAGGCAGTAACTTGGTTATAGCTGGAGTAAAACAGACAGACGTAAAAAGTGGTAACCGTCACCAATGGATATTTCCAACATCATAAGTGTTAATATTTCCTTAAGTTTTCGCGAGTAATAAACATAATGAGACTACGTTGGAACGGTTTTAAACGCGGTATTTTAGGTGATTATTATTATTGCGATGTTTCAGCCACTTTTCAAGCGGCATGGTCATGGAAGACAAAGACATCAAGTGTCAATGAGTATTGTTAAAGTTTTATTTAGCCTGGTGCCAACTTATTTTTTTAATTTTGTTTATGGTTAATATTGGATGCGAGCCTAAACTAATTTACTACCGCTCCGCAACATGTTGTGGCTTGAAGAGAAGAAGCGTCGCAAGGAAATCTTCAGCAATATATTTATTTTATCCGTGCAGGAACGGAGAAAGAATACAATTTCCTGCGGCCCGGCGGCCTGTCGTAAGAGGCGACAAAACAACCCACAGCCAGGTGGTAGGGCATTTGCCCGACTGGATGGCTACCACCCCTGGTCTAGAGTATGTCGCCATAACAACCTTGTGTTGTGTTCCGGCATTAGTGACCAGGTTCCAGGCTCCCTAAAGAGAGCAGCAGCGCATTCGTAGCACCTTTGGTGTTGCAAATGTCCATAGGCGATGGTAACCGCTGTCCATCAAGTGGGCCGTCTGCCTGTCTGCTAAATTCGTGCAATAAGAAATAGAAAAAAAATTTAGCTCTAATATTTTTTTATGATATTAAAATGAGTGGAAGGTTAGCAGATGTTTGAAGTCCGTCCATTTAAAGAAAGAGAGTGCGCATGCATTTGATCTTGAAAATGAAAAGGATTATACCTGGCTATCCGAGAGTTGTGACCTGAAAAGAATAGGCAACCTAACATTTGCATATTCCATGGGCTTCATACTTTCGATTGGTATAGAATTTGTTTCATAAACAAACCGGTGAAATGTTTAAAATTTTTTTTTTTTAAAGTATTAATAAATCATATTGACACCTTTAATTAAATATAAAATAGGTTTCATCAAATAAGCACTCGGTGAAGGTCGTTGACAGCGGGATCTTAGACTAATATTTGTCACTTTTCTAAACGGGAGACTTTCGAGAAAAATACATTATTTGATAACGGCTTCACTTAAAAATGATTTTTGACAATTTGCCTTGTATTTTCGCTACTGTATTAACAAGACGCACTGAAATGAGTGTTAGCGAAAACAAATGCGTGTCAAGGTACATATCGCTCGCTCATGTACTAAGCGTATAGAGCTTAGCGTTTTCTTTTCCAAAGTAGAGCGTACCGTCCTCAGTTCAAAACATCCTAACTGGAACCCTTCTTAAAACTTTATATTCAGAAAACAAAAGTTGCTTTTTAAGTATTAGAATCGAAAATATATTCAGATCGTGGGGATTTACGACTTGCAATTGTATTGTACGGATCATGGTAAGCAGGTTCACTACCTGATGGTAAGCTAACGTTGCTTCCCAGGAGATTAAGGCCCTGGTAAAAGTTGCAGATACTTCAGAGTATTGTGAAGGAAAATCAGGGGAAAAGGTTATAGGTACAGATTTGTGAAGGAGCACTATCTAACTGTATAACGTGTTTATTGTTTGTTTTGTATGTAAGTATATATTTTAATAACTATAATATATGTATTATAATTATTATATTAGTATCTATTTTAACTGCAGGCCAACGCTATCTATGCAATAAGATGTTGTCCATCCAAAGGTTGCTTGGAAGAGATTGCTTTTAGCAATTAGGCCGACCATTGTTCTACCATTCAGTTAGTAAGTTATAATGTATTTTTTCTATGTAATGTTGCTGTACAATAAAGATTATTGTATTGTATTGTAGAAATAAAATTTCACAAACTTTCTTTTTAATGAGAAAGCCTAAGATTTCGAAACCAGGACTAATTTCAGATTAACTCTAAAAAAATACCGTCTTCTTTTCTTATGTACCTGTATATAAAAATAAATTGTTCGTTAGTCTCGTTAAAACTCAAAAACGACTTGACCAATTTCGATGAAATTTTGTGTGTGTTTTAAGTGAGTCCCGAATGGTTTAGAACAATTGAAGCCGGTAGCTGGCACCGAAATCACGTCACGTCATCACGTAAATCAATCAATTTATTTTTTCAGCGAAGGACATCATTTACCAGGCACAATATAAAAGTTATAAAATATCCCATATGCTTATGTATTTACAGGAATTCATTAACTTAAAGGCACTTCTCTGGATTATAATATAACGAATATATCACCCAGGAAATAACCTCACCTGTGTTCCCAGTAAGACAATTCATCTCGAGATCTGCTAATATGAGTTTAAATATTACAATATCGCCGCCACAATCACACGTATGAGTTCACTTTATGATACAATCCACTTTCGATAGCCGCAGGCCGAATGCGCTTTGAACCCGACCGGGAACGTTTGAAGTTGCCGGTATGGACGAAGGAAACACTAGAAATGAGCTGCTTTTACACCGAAGTGTAAGGGAAAGGTGAAAATGAACATGCATGTCGAATATATAAAAAATATACGGACATTTGCAACATCAAAGATGCTACAAATACGCTGCTGCTCTGTTAAGAAAGACTGGAACCTGGTCACTAATGCCGGAACACAACTCAAGGTTGTTATGGCGACATACTCTAGACCAGGGGTGGTAGCCATCCAGTCGGGCAAATGCCTTACCACCTGGCTGTGGGTTGTTTTGTTGCCTCTTACGACAGGCCGATCTGCCGCAGGAAATTGTATTGTTTCTCCGTTCCACACGGATATAAATGTTTTTATTCTTCAAAACAGGACAACGTCTGCCAGGACTTTACTATTTAGGTAAATCCTTAACGCATTTACAACTGTTTCTATATAACAATGCGAAGTTTACAATATGATTTAATTATCAGGATCAATGAAGAAATTCGAATTCGTAACAGTTTAAAGGTCAGCCAAGTCAAGTGTTCCTATTTTTACCATCTCGGTCTGAATGGGCCTTGAGCCGGACTTGTGTTCTAACAACTTACCTTTTCTAATTAAGAATCAAGATTTCCTTTTGTTATTGGTTCGTTTCTATTGTTATTCAGTAATTGAACAGCGTATTAGTGGTTAATAACTCAATTACTGAACAGGTCAAGAGTTCATTTGTATTGTGATTAAAGGAGTACCGATTGGAAAAATAAAGTATTTGATTAGATCTGGTTGTAAAATATAACGGCATTGTCGAGATAACAATAGATCTAGTAATGAAATTTAATGGAAATATGTAGTCTATTAGTGGTCAGGTTCCAGCCCCATATACGCGTTCGGCAGCAAATTGGAAGGACCTTTAGTGTTACAAATGTTATTAGGCAACGGTAACCACTTTCCATCACAGTTGGACCGTCAGCCTATCTATTGTATTCCAGCAATAAAAAAAAGTCTATATGGTGCTATCAATGGTGTAGGAAGACTGAAAGCAACTAGAACTTAGGAGTGCCCGCTAAATATCAATGGTTTTTTTCCAATATACATGTATATTCGTAATCATTAGTAATAACTTTGAAAAATATATGTATTGTATTATGTATTGTATTGTATTATGTATTGTATGTACGATGTAATTGAATTATTTTTTTATAGTCAATAAGTATAATTCTTAATAATTCTTCTTCTTTTTCCTCTCTTTCTTTCTCACTTTTGCTTACGATAGCTAATATAATTTAAATTATTTAATATGTGGCAAATGATGTTGGTATTGTATCAAGTTAAAATATTTATGTATAAGTTTCACAATTCTGTACAATACTTTTTTTTGTACATTTTTTTAAGTGGGGAAGACTTCCCTTAAACGTCGCAAAAATAGGGCCCTCGTAACCTTAAAATTATAAAAACCATATTCTGAAATTAAGATTGTATAGTCTAAGAATAATGCATAAGTAGTATTTGAGATGTGGGATGTTTATTAGGTAACTGAATGAAGAAATAGATGAGCAAGTCTAGCATAAGACAACACGCACAAAATAAATAAACAGAAATTAAATTTCCCATAAATCGACAACGAATTTGGTTAAGAATCGACTAAAACCACGAGGCTATAATAAAATTAACATATTAAGTTAACGTACAGCACCCTCTAATTACCGCATCTGTCTAATAGACGAATAGCAGGCTATTGTTCTGCTCGCCCCTATTTGCATCCACTGTAAATAAGCATAATGCATACCTGCCTAAGTTACCAGATATTTTCTGGCAAAGTAATGTGTGTGTGTTTACATCACATACCTTCAGGAACAGTGACATATGTATCAGATAGTGGATACATGCCCCGTTATCATGTTTTGGTAAATCTAATGGTTACAAGTACACATTTATATTATACATAACAAAGAATAATAGATACATAAGACAGAAATGAATATGATATGGTAAGTGGTTGCAAATAGATACCAGATAGGCAATAGATATAAAGTAAAAATATACCCAAAAAGCAACTAAAACATAATACAACTTAAGAAAATTGTATGTCTAAACTTTGGGGTTAGGAAGGACCTACAAATATTAAACACGAAATAAATGGAATGAAGAAAGTAACAAGAAATTGTAAAAAAACCCTGACAATCTGCCTTGTCAGAGATCTAGAGAATAGAAAAGTTTTATAGCAAATCTTTGATCAAGCCTTCGCAAGACAAGTGCTCAAGACCGACTACCTGTCTAATCCTGTTTAAGAACTCTTACATCACCACCGTGTAGTTATCACAAATTAATTTAAATTCAGTCTTCGGATACATCGCTTCTCTAAAGTCTGTACTATTCATATGACCTAATTTCAATATCAGTCTTTCGAATAGTACAAACGTAGAAAATGAAATAATTATCTATCTCGCAATTTTTGCCTCTATACAAAATTAATACCATTAAGCTTTCATTCTCATATCACATATCACAGATATCACAGGCTCGGAAGACTTATGAGGTTTTCTGGACGAAGTGTCAACCCCCCAAAATTCGATTAGGAGATTAAAATCGAACCCTGATTAACGTTAAACATGGAAAAACAATTAAGGAATGCTGAAACAATGTTGTATTATCCAATGAATTTTGAACCCTATCTTTTGGCTTGCGGTGATGGGGTCGTTCTAGGGGTAGATAGTACTGAGGGTTAACTTTAAGTCGAATTTATTGTTTTAAGATAAACTAAGGGATTAGTGGTGCTTAGTCTGTGAAAAGGTAACGAAATTGATGATTTATCTAATTTTAGGTAAGTGGATTAGCAGAGAATTACTGATAGAAAGCTTATTGATAAGAAAGGCGTGGAAGAGAGATTCATTTTTATGGCGTTCATCATCGTCGAAGCAATCTTAGTTGGGGTCGGAGCGATCGCTTCAACGCCTAGGGTCTTCCTGCTTTTTGTTCTCCACTTCGCGCGATCTTCGAGAGATCGCGAGCCCATTGGTTTGCATGACATCCTTAGATAACGTCAAGCCAGCATTTCTTGGGCCTACCCCTTCGACCGGAACCTAGTGGAGACGGCTTCCCACGTAACTAGTCGGATTCCGTAAAACGTGACCGTACCAGCGTAAGTGATTCTCCTGCAGCTTAATCCGCTGTACGGATTCCACGGATGTGAAGACTGCGGGAGTTTCTGACGCGATTTTTCCGCGTGATTTCATACATCCACCGAAGGATATTCATTTACTTGACTCGCAGCTCCTGCTTGTGTCATGCTCAAGTACAGGCCCCGCTTCACTGCTGCAGGACAGGTCTAATGATGGATTTGTAGAACTCTCCTAGTCATTTACATGGCCGTTTTGAATAGATAAAGCTTATACAAAAAGTGAAAACGAATTGTTTTAAAGTAATTAACAGAGGTTGTCTAGTTGTTTGACATTTCAATTACAAAATTTCAGAACACGTTTCGAATCCTTTAAAAGTACACAACTGAGCAATTAACACTGTTGACCAGGTTTTGTTTCGATGCTATAATAATTCTCTTTGACTTCATAGGACAAATAATTTTTTTGGGGCGAATTAAAAGATTAACTTGTACTTTGAGCCCGTTCCGAATGTAATTCACAAGGGTCACCTTCAAGCCCCTGACCTTTGTTACTCTGTTGTATTTTTAATAGAATTAAAGATCATAGAAATGCGTTAATATCTTATAAGCGAAATTATATTTATATATTATATACGCCTGCTATCTAGACATAACCACAGAACAGCTGAACAGCTAGTAAAAATGAGCAACTTCAGGATTTTTGTATTAGCCTCATATTTGGATTTACGAAATTATAACCATGTTTCTGAATTTCGTATGAAGCTCAAGTAGCTTTCTATTCGTTTTCGACGGAATACTCACATTATCACTCTCCTTTATAACATACTATTTCATCATAATAGTCCTCCTTACCTTAAGGAACGTTTTAAAGTCCTTCGCCTTTCGCTCTCTCACAATTTAAGATACATATCGTAGAATCCTAACACCTGCACATACTTTATGATAACTCTTTTACAGGGAACGCTGTCACTCTGGAATGTGTTGCCTCTTACTGTTAGGGAGATCAGAACATTACTTACTTTTCGAAATTCAACTTATAAAATACTATTTGTATTTAAATAAATATGTCTAATATATTAAACATTTACTTATTTATCTATTGTAATATATGTTAATATAAAATGCTTATCATATCCAATGATAATAAATATATTTATTTAGATAATTTCGTATATAAATATACATTAATATACTATTAATGTGTCTAGATTTATGTTTGTTTTAAATTTAATATTCACATGGTAAAATATAATAGAAATAAAATGTATTCCTAATCAACTTCCAGCAATTAATTTCTAATTTAAATAATTTAATTGACATCGTTGAAATAATAAATCAAATACCTAATTAAAAATAAAATAAATTAAACAAAAAATAAACTATATATACAAACTAAAATCTAATATATAAAATTCTCGTGTCACAGTTTTCGTTGCCATACTCCTCCGAAACGGCTTGACCGATTTTGATGAAATTTTTTGTGCTTATCCGGTATCTATGAGAATCGGCCAACATCTATTTTTCATCCCCCTAAATGTTAGGGGTAGTCCACCCCTAATTTTTTTAATTTATTTTTTAAACAAAATTTTTAATTTCTATTTTTTTATGATACAACATTAAAAGATACATACAACCCTAAATTTTCAACCCTCTACGATCAACCCCTATTTTTTACCGGGCAGGACGACGTATGCCGGGACAGCTAGTTAAACTATAAAATCTAGTTCCAGACCACAGTCAGTCGGAAACGTGCCCAGGAGACTGGCCACATTGCCTCGCTGAATGGCAATGCTGATGCGTTGCCCGTTTAAATTTATAAATTAGTGTAGGTTGTATATTTAAATTGTACATTCCTATTTGTTTTCTGCTCCACCTAGATTGCCAAATAGTTAGAATTTCTTTTAAGATGCTGGAATAGATCGCTTTTAGCGATAAGGCCACCTGTTGTTTTGCCAAGAAGTATTGTAACTGCATTTTGTTTTTGTAATTATTTATTTTGCTGAGCAATAAAGTGTTATCTAATCTAATATGTTTACTATCTGACTAATTAGGATCGCTAATTTCTTACATGATCCTTTGTTCTACGAATTCTGATAATTGGTACGTCTTAATTTATCAATATTATATCTTTACCTTAGGTATATTAATATTTAGATTTGTGTGTAATACACTGATAAACTGTTAGCACATTTGATATTTGCCATCTTTGATCTTGAAATTGTAATGAAGTCAAATAACTAATTAAATTATGAATAACCGATTGGCTATGTAGAACTAAAGTTAATTACTACACAGACATTTTAATGTATTTTATTACCACGTGCTATCGGTGAAGGAAAACGTCTTGATGAGACCTGCACATCGAGATAAACGAAGTGTCAAACACGCGAAGTCGCCTTGGACAACCGTGGCGTGTAACTGTCAGTTCTCCAATAGTGGGAAGCTTGAGCTCAGCAGTGGGAAGTTTATGAGCGTTTATTATTGAAAGTAACATAATAATTAAAAAAACGTTTTTTTTAATTGTGGCCGAATCGACAGGCAGAGATACAAAAAGTACTTTTTGTTGGAGAAACGAAACAATTTCCACTGGGCATGAATTCAAAGTTTATTCAACGAACCAGTGCGAAAACCGTTAAAATCTATAAAACGTTGCCAAAACTCACAATAATTAAAAACACAATTAACAGTTATTACAACAACATTTCGCCACGAAAACGGTAAAAGAAAACTTGGCAAGCGACCTGCCAAATACAGACGCAATCACAGCGAAACCGCATTACAGTTTTATAAAAATGATGCTATCAGTCCCCCAGTAAGGTCTCACTACAAATAATTTATGGCCCAAGACGCAGACAATATAAGCCGTTGGAAAAATATCCAAACTACCCACTTAAGAACGGTTTCTTACCTCAAAGTTATACGGTAAACTCGACTTTCGTCCCACGAAAGAGGTGCAAAAATCAAAAGACCGCAGAGTTATTAGTGATGGGAAAACTATTTTACACTATTTTGTCGATATATTATTTTTGTCACATTGCGACAATGTTTATATATTGATTTTAGTGTTAACATTGAAGCCACTAGCGTAACCACTTTTTATTATCTGCTACAATAATGTGGGCGTCTTCTTATTATTAAATGCACTCGTATATGAAAGTGAAGATTTTGAATTTATTACTCAATCTTATATGTTTTGACAAGGAAAAGAGATACAAATATTAAAATTAAATACAATTAAATAATTCCTACAAATATATAAATGTGAAAGTAGCTTTGTGCGTTTGATTATTTCTCACTCGCTATAATAAAATAATGGCAGCCCGGAAACGTTACACTGTGCTTGGGCCGCCGAAAGGATAGTATACCCGCCACGGTTGTCCATGGCGGCTCGGCAGGTTTGGCAGATTCGTTATCTCGATGTGCAGGTTTCATGACGATATTTTCCTTCACCGTTGTCAGCATGTTGTAACTGCCTAAGAAATGGATGCGTTCCGGCTAGTATACGAACTCGCGACCTTTGAGTCTGGGACAAGTGCGCTCGCAATTAAATTAATTTCAATGACTATTCGTACTTAAAAAAATATTTTATTGATTTCAGAAAGGTATTTCTTCCTTGATTCAGACCAGAAATTTAGGCGAATCAAGGTACGTGGGCCTTAGTGTTATGTAATATAACTCTTTAAAGATATTAACTGTAGATTTTAAATGTTTTCGCTTTCATTTTATTATATGCTTAAAGGAAAGTCGGAATTGAGAATTTAATATAACTACTGTAATTTTACAGTAATCTGCAACTGTGCTTATGCCTTATTAGGTTAAGGAAAGAAAACTAAAGCACTATTCAAAAGAATTAAAAATTTTCAGTTATCGACAATTTTTATTACAATCGACTGCCAACACTACTTTCGGTCTTACAACAAAAACTGTCCTTAATGGCAGTGTAATAGCTATTAAAATCAAACAATTGCCTCAGACATAGGTCTTTTTGGCTCGTCTCAGATAGTTTTATACAAAGGGGTATAAATTCTTGGCGGGGTGGAGTCGTCGCGTGAACCTTATTTAATTTCATAATAAATTGCAATAATTACATTAGCCGGGTCGTCGGGGGAATGAATCAAGACAGCAAGCACACTTTGTTGCAAGATCATAAAATTCATAAACTGCAATTCTCATTTTATTTTATGGGTACTAATTATATTAAGTATTGTTTTATCTATAGTCATAAGATTATTATCGGTGACAAACGGTATGTTATCGGTACCAGTAAGTGGATGATGAATCGAGGATGATTCTTGACAAAAGATCTTCCCGGAAAACTAAGTCTGGTATGCCCGGTAGATCCGTGTTGAATCGTCGTTGTGGGGAACTTGTATATATGTGGATACATACTCAGTAATACCGAACTTCTCTACCGCGATGTTTTGTCTAATTATTCTGATCCTGGTTTCTTGTGGAAGTAACCGCTCATAGAGGGTATATTGCTTCAAATCTTAAATCAGTGAAGTAAAGTAACTTGCTTTTTTAAATTAACGCTGATCTTCAAATTGTTCTTTGGTATATTGTCACCTATTGAATATTTAGTACTACTGTTATTCGAACTGGAGCTGTTAGGGAGACCAACGATCCCCCAGCCTTAGAAGAATCTCTCTTGGAGACAAGCGTGAGACCAAATCAGTCAGGGCTGCGGCGTAGACCATATTTGGTTCCCATGGCCCCGGCATATGACGACGGAAGGAGTAACCTAAAGGTGTACTTTAGTGAGTATTCTGGAGGAGCAGCCGACGAGCCCCACACTATCCTACTGTCATGTGCCTTAGCAGTAAGTGTCCAAAACGCAAATGGACTCGCTTCTTAAAAAAGTAAGGTTCTACTGTAATAGTATTTCCCCAATATGGTCAGTGAATATTCAATAATGATTTTTCATATGTATCATGTAAATATGTAGTTTTGTCAATCCAGACAGGCTGACGGCCCACCTGATGGAAAGCGGTTACCGTCCCTTATGGTCGTTTACAATACAGAGATGTAACCAACGCGCTGCCGACCTCGAAGAAATTTTAGACACCTTTTGAAAACTATATCGTAGCGTCGTGGGAAAGCTTCGGCTGGGAGCTTATTCCAAATCCCAACGATACGCAAGAGAAACGTTCTACAGAACCTTGCGTACATAAGCGAAGCGGCTCGAGGAATGGGGAACTGAATTTCCAACTGATTGCGAGCAGTGCGATCTTTGAAAGAGGACGAAGGCACTATTCTAGAAGTCCTCGGAACACTCCTTGTTATACAGTTGGTAGGATACGCAGAGACACGCATAGTCTCTGCTAAGGCCAAGCGTATCTAGACTATCTGTGAGTATGGGATCATCGACAATGCGAACGTCTCGAAGTTGAATACAGTCCAAGGGATTAATTTGGTTGCAGGTGCTCCAGCCCAAAGATGTGAGCAGTATGCGGTCCATATGCGGTCTCACCTGGGCTTTATAAAGCCCAAGGTGTTATGCAATACGAGTTTCAGAAAATGGTGATTCTTATATGATATATAGCGACCGCCCGCTTCGCAGGTGCAATGCTGATACAAAATAAATACACTACAGAAAATATGAACGTTGTATATAAAACATAGCGGCTCGATTTGCACGGCATCATACATAGAACCTCTAAATTAGCATGTTGCTTAGTATATGATGCATTTATACATATAAATTCTCTTGAATCATCTATCTATTGAAAAAACATCAAAATTCGTTGGTAGTTTAAAGATTAAGGCGCATAAGATATAGGAAGAAAAGCGATTTTTTTATATTATGATGATTAACATCTTTTAATTTTGAGTTGGTCCTAAAATTTAGATAATTAATAAATTTTACTGGTATTTGTTCAATTCGTTTAATGTATATATCATATCTTGGATCAGAAAACAACAGCCCGGCTAATGATTCGATTGTGCTAAACTGTAGATAATATGTTTATAAACCATGATGTGAGATCCATCAGCCCAGTGGCACATAGACAGCTGGTCACGGCTTTGCCTGTGAGGACGTTTCAATCCATGCCGTAATTAACTCTGTTAAACCGATAGTGCAGTACGCCATTCAATAATGTTATGTTGGTTTGGCAATCAAGTGTTATAATCATTGGATGCGGCAGTTTTGATATTAACTTTTTTACACACATATGTACAGACTTAAGTTAATGATCGATACGTAGTATTTGCTTAAGATTTTTAGACGAATATAGTTGTCATTAAAACAATAGTTTTTTTTTTCAAATGCTGTGGTATTTTGGGTTCAGGGAATCACAAATCGCAGGCATATAATATTTTACTATTCATCGCCACAAAATTGAAAACTTGAAGTTTAACGGGAAGATTGTTAATGTACTTATCCAATTGAAAACCTGCCCTTAAACTTCAAGTAAAAGTTATGTGGCGATTCATTTTGTCACTTGTCAGTGGAAGATTTTTCACTTGTCATTTTATTTTTGGTTTATTTTTTTGTTACAATTCCATTCATTCTTTGAAAACTATTTGTAATACAATTACTACACGTATTTCAAAAAAGGATGAGATAATATATAAATAATTGAAATAAAAAATATTTTTTTAGGTAGAGTTATTTGCCGCGTCTTCTCCATTGAACAGCGATAACACATTGCAAAGCGGTGTACATAGAATAGGAAGTAGATTTAAATTATGACTTCCATGTATGACCTTTAAAAAGTGTTCTACAGTGGAACTTTTTTGAATAAAAAAAATTATTTTGAATCTGCCATATCCAAATGAAACTAGTAAAACCGCCATTACTACTAGTATGGTGTCCACATTAACGTTGAGTTGCGGACATCGTCCGGCTTCTAGTAATTAGGAGTAAATTAAATGATGTTGCCTACCGCGGGCAAATGGCCGCGACGGCGTGCAGCACCGCGTAATTTCGGATATTAAACATATTGTATGGCGTTTTAAATATATGGTAACACGATGTTATTTTACCTGAAAACGTAAATCGTATTTCAAAATTAAGTGCCAAATAGTAACAATCGCGTTTTCTGAGGAATCATTGAACTTTATCTATGATACAATAAATGCGTAGAAAGGTCATCATTCATTCAAAAACAAGAAACAAACAGTGCAAATTATACCAGAAAATTTCGTAAATACAATTATTTGTTTTTTGTCTATTTGTTAGAGCACCAAGTGAAAAGTACTGAAGAGATTTAAATAAAAGTTGAAACAGAGCTAGTTTATATTCCGAGTTAATGCTTACGATATATTATAACGAAATAAATGAAATTGATACCGTCAAATAAGCAAATATAGATAAATAGATGGCGTTGCCATAACGTGTTTACATCACATTGTGGCAATGGAAACAAGAACGAAGTTTCGCTTGCATATACTAGTCTTTAATATAATGCAGTAATAAAAATATTGTGGGTATTTGAAATAAATTTGTACGTTTATATATTTTTTATAATAGCCCACAAACACTCCACTGCTGGGCTCGGGCCTCCCACTATAGGGGAACAGACAGTATACTCACCACGCTTGTCCAAGGTGGCTTGGCAGGTTTGACACATCAGTCATCTCGATGTGCAGGTTGCATCACGATGTTTTCCTTCACGGTTATTAGCACGTGGTAATTGTAACAAATGCGTTCTGGCCAGAGTAGAATCCGCTCCCTTTGAGTTGTGGACGCGTGCGCTAGCTATTTACGCAATCACGACTTTAAACTTCTGTACATTGCTAGGCATAAATATAAATAAATAATAAATTCCATTTATAAACTTATTTTTCGATAAACGGCTTCTTCACTTATATCAATCTCTTCCAAATTACCTCAAGAACACATAATTTTAAATGAAGTATTAATACAATTTAATAATGATGCTCAAAGGAGAAATAAACTCTCAATTTTTCTAATAATAAAATATTAGTACTACAAAGTAAAGTACTTTAAGTCTTGCAAATGAACAGATTTTTGTAATTAACTAAAGATAGCATCCGGATATAGATACTTCTGATATAATAAATTCATGGCTTAATTCAGTTTGATAAATCATTAGATTTTAGACGGAAACAAAGGTTACAAGTATCACAAACAAACAAAATTAATGACACATAAACACGAAATCAATTTTAAACCATAAGCTCTGTCAATACACAAAAACTAATCATCAAACATCATTTGTTTGTTTGTTTGTCGGCCAGTGGAGTTAAACTCTTAACAAACCAAACAGTTAAACTAACTTCCTAACAATATTCATTTAAATTTCTACCTTATTGAATAACCAATAGAAGTGTTTTGCATCGCACGTGTAAATTGGGTTAGAACAGTCAACAAACGGAATTAAAGCACGCTTTAAGGCCAAGTGCACATGACGTGAAAACTCAAAATTTACTTAGCATAATAATCAGCGTGAAGTTTGAGAAAATATTACATAGCTTATGTACATACATAATATTAGACTCATTATCCCTTTCGGGTTGCGCAAAACTTCATTAAGTACCGAAATATTAATTAAAATAGAATTTTAGAGTATTTACCGATAAACGCTACGATAGTCACAATTTTTTTCCTTCTATTAAATATTTATGAATTTTGTAGTTTAATCTAAATTAACTTATAAAAATAATAAAAGATCTTCTGTTTTATATATCTATATTTGTTATATTTTTTGTCTGTTTGTTCGGGATTCATGTAAAAACTACTAGGTCAATTTTGATGCGGTTTGCGCTATCGACAGTTAATTCTTAGACTTAGCCTTTGAGCTACTATTTATTCCGAGAATCTTACTGGCATTTTTCTGGGAATGATTTAAAATGACCAGATAAAAAACATCAAATGCCAACGTGATTTTTTACAGATTGATAGCAAATTTAATGTAGTGAAATTTCATATCCCAGAACCCCGCGTGAAGTTTTCCGAGAGCGGCTAGAAGTTGTCAGATGCATAAAAATTCGCCCGAACAGTTTCCCCTATAACGATAGTGTACATTTTTTTAAATGCTACGATACTTTGTGTTCCGGGAATTCTTAGGAAATTTCAAGTTATCCTAGTAGTATAATATAATTAAGTGGAAATGCCTAAATAATGTGTACTACACTTTATTCCAATAGCGCACTATTGTTAGTAATAATGAAACGACATATCGCGTACTGGAACTGTTTTAATGATGCTAAACGTTATTGTATTGTTCGGAAATTTAGATTAATATTTAATGGCTATTTAAATGTGTGATTTAAATTCATAAACTGGTAAGAGCTATTCGTATTTATAACGTTTGTTGAATATAAATAACAATTCTAATACTAGCATGCAAATAGACAGCAGGCAGAATATTCATAGGTTCATACTTATCATAATTGCTTAGTGCCATTTTCGAATAGCGCTTATAATAATTATTGAACGATATTAAAACAATTTAATAAGAACAAAACAACCAATTTAATAAGAAACGTTGCTTAGATAATGATTATTTTATTAAAGACTCTTAGCGCACTTTACATTATACAGAAAATATTCACATAATTATCATTTGTATATAATGGACAGCGTAAGTTTGTATATTTTCTTATGAATTAATTTTTCAACTAATTGTTTCTACGATAGATTATTTAACCGAATTTAAAATTCAAAGTAGCCATCAGTTACTATGTTTTATTTAAATATATTTAGTATAATTTTAGAACCACTCAAAAATTATAATATATGCGATAGTAAGATTTGGTAAGTGTTTAATGACGTGAGAGACAGGTAAATCATAGCATGTAGTGTTTGTAAAGTGTGTTTAAAATGATTTAATACTTCAAAGTGCACCCTAAGGCTTGATAGCAAGTTAATAAGTTGTCATTACCAGTCAAGCTTTTATAATATACATATTTAAAGAATGATATATTATTAAGCTTTTAAGTCACTTAACATAATTATAAGCGTCACGTGTTCATGTTTAGCTTTTAAATAACCTATGCATATTATTTTCAAAACAAATGATATGATTACAGACAGACACGATAATTACACGGTGGCCAACACGTCCCTATATACTGTTCAACTGAGTCTTGTCAGGTGAAAGGATTGACGCAGTGTGCTTATTATTAAATTTTTAACCGACTTTAAAAAAACGAGGAGGTTCTCAATTCGCCGGGATCTTTTGTTTTTTTTTATGTATGTTCACCGATTACTCCGAGATTTATGATTCGATTTACGTGATTCTTTTTTTGTTCGACGCGGAATAGCTTCCAATTGGTCCCCTAAAAATTTGACATAGTTTGGCCCAGTAGTTTTCATTTTATGAACATTTTTTATGAAAAAAATACCATTTCGTTCCATATGTACACCGATTACGCTAAGATTTATGACCCGATTTACTTGATTCTTATTTAGTTTGATGCGGAATAGTTGCTATTTGGTTTCCTAAAAATTTAACACAGTTTGGCCCAGTAGTTTACATTTTACGAATATTTTAATGTTCCCGTTTCTTGGGACCTATATTTTTAAGAAGCGCGGCACTTTTTGTAGGTCTACCCATACATAGCTAGGCACTAAAGAGTAACAAATAAAATAAAAAATGTTCGTTTAAAAGAACCGACTTCAAATACAAAAAAACTAAAAAGTATAAAATAACTTATTTCTAAAGCTATGTATTATTATTAATATAAATCATCTAAAACATCTCGAAGTCGGTGCAAAGTAAAACATAAAAATGACTGTATTTTGAAAATTACTAAGCACCGACTTTAAGATGTTTTACATAATTTATATTAGTAATAATACATAGCTTTTAGAAATAAGTTATTTTATACTTTTTAGTTTTTGAAGTCGGTTTTTTTAAACGAAGTTTTTTTTATTACACATTTAACTGAAAAATTATATTAGTAATCATATTGTTCATATAGCTTTAAAAGTTATCTTCATATTACTATATAGTAAATAAATGTGAAAGTTACTCTACATGTACATCTTCACTAATACATGTATGTACAGCGTAATGATATTTAGCTCATGTGTTAAAAATTAAACTCAAAGCCAGTGAAATAGAAGAATAATAAGTGTTTGAGTAACTGATAATTAAAATGAAAACTGCATATTTGGGCTTCTGGTACGTATGTACAAAGAAGTAAGTGATTCAGCGTATTAATAAAATCCTCATTGAAGCATGTAAAGCAAGAAAATAATATTTTGGGACATTCTTCAAATGCACAACTTGTGTTAAGAAAATAAATTTGAAAAGAGGAATTATTACGTAACTGCTACTCACGAATAAAAGTAAAATCTAATCTTCAGTAGTATCTCTGATTGTATTTGACTGCTGCTGTTTGTGAATGGTGTTTGAAATGTTTCGCAAACGTTAGTATTATAGCATGAATGACACATATATATGTTGTAAATGAAAATAAGGGTCGATCAAGCGAAATAAATCTTGTTTTACTTAAAATACAAAACTGCTGGCTAAAAGTTCTTAATTTTAGAATAAAAAAAAAATCTATAGTCAGTTCTGCAGTTTGTCTACAGTCATTAAGAAATCGACTTTTTATATGTTTTTCTAGTTTATTAAAATTAAAATTAATTTTTATAGTCATTGTATTTTTAGCTCATTAAAATATAAATTATTAGTTAAGTAAAAACTATTGTAAAACTAGTTTCGACTTTGATGGTTCCGACCTGGCAACACTACGTCGGACAGCCCCCGTAATAGGTGCAATTACAACACAATTTACGTGCAGTGTTCCTGCTTCCCGCGCCCTCCCACGCTCACGGACAGTTTCGCCTAATTTGATTTGATTGTCACCCTATTTGATGTTTATTTAAATTTAAAATGGCCGTTCAGCTTAATGATATTTTTAACGTTTCTGAACGTTGTTTTTCAATTGTTTATTGCTTTCTGATTATTTTCAATCTTACATTAGGTGACTATTACTGCGTAAAGTTATGGTACATTTTTTTCTACATAAATTTTACATTTGCCGAGATGATGAAAATTTGGCACCAGTTTTGTTTAAGTCTGGTCTGAGTATATTTAAAACTAGCATACAGACGGAATAACTTGTATATCTTAATATATGTAGTATAAAAATAAAGTAGCTTTCTACGTCTGTCCGTCAACATATAACTCTTTCTAAATCACGCAACAGATTCTTAATCGGTTTTCACCGTCAGTTTTCAAGGTTTATATATAATACTTGACATTGCCCTGCGGCTGCGCCACGTGTCAAATCCAAGGCATTAGCTTTATTTAACTTACTTAAAAATTGATGCCTTTTTCGCATTCATAATAATAACAAAGAAACGAAGTCCATATGGTCTACATAATTTCCCAGCAAAACATAGAGACGAGTAGAAGCCAACCTAAATTGAAGTAATACAATGAATGACAACAACTTGAAGCTATGCAACACAAAAACTTAGAACTAGGTACAAATGGCGTGTCTTATTTCTCACAGCGATCTCTTCCAGACAATCTTGATATGGAGAAAGAAATGTGGCAAAAAGCTAGGACAGGGTTTGTTGCACAATATTTTTAAAAACGTTACATAATATTGTTACAACCTAGATGCCGACAATGACAAATTCCAGGTACAGATCTGTAGAAGCACATTTTATTACCTGTCGGCATTTGAACTAATTGCAATCCTTTTATGATCGTCTTCTTTTGTTCACTTATTTATTGGAATACGTTTCTAATTATTGTGAAGAATAGCCTATTGTTCTAGTTCATTAGCATCATTAGCCAGGTGTTGCGGATTCTTTTGCATTTGTGAAGTTTAAAACGACGGCCTGAAGGAGAGAGGGGGGCAGTTGAGCGACGATTACAATACGGGCGTGACGTGTGCACATTTGGGAATCTAATAGTGACGGATATTTTCGCATTTTATTGAATTACGACCTTCTGCATTACGTTTGGGTTTGTTGTGTTCGGTTAATTTGTACCTGTGTTATACGTGTTTGTATAGTTCTAATAAACTCTATAGTAATTATAACGGCATTTAGCTTCGAGTGCCGCTAAGCTCGTAACAATATATTATATAATTATATTAATATAAATATCGATTTACATATACATGAATAAAATTATTTTGAATTTATGACAGTTGCAAGCTGAATAACGTCTAACTGATATATTCCATTTTACAAAACATTACGTTCATTTAATAAATTAACCGTATCCAGTACGATTTCGATTTTCAACTCAAATGCATCAGCAATAAGGTTGTTACTTCTTTGGTACTACGGCTTGTGGGATTACTTCGGCGAAACAATGTGCCGTATAAAATATTCAAAAATAATTCAGTGCAGCCGATTCCCATATTTGCGATGTTTAATAGTATTTGTGAACCGATATGCGGGATTGATCGGTATAGCAAATATACTTACCTCCATATCGATAGGAACGGTGAATAATGACATGATTTCATGTTCAATAATTTGCTTGCGATTATGAATAATGTAGAGCAATTTTAAAAACAATATAAGCTTATAATAATTCAGTATTATGGCTAAAGATTATGTTTTAGCTAATATAAGTTATATAGTTTTTTTTTATTTGACTTGACTTTATGTTGTTGGTCCGAAGACCTCACAACTTTATCGGGGTTTTTGGGGCGAGCGCCCGGGGCAACTTGCTTGAGGGAGCTCTCTAGGGATTTTACCTCGGCTGGACTGTTGCCATGAGAGGGGGATGAATCTGATGATGCCCGCCAATGGGCGACATAATGAACTAATTGAGAACGGGCGACGGGTAATATAAAGCCCGAGAAGAAGGATCCCGGCGGACCGGGATCGGCGGTTCGCGACGGCCTACGCTATCTTACTACCGTTTCGCAACGTGTTATGGCTGGGAGAGAAGAAACGGTAAAAGAAACTTTCCAGCAACACGCCTAGTCTATCCTGTGGGGAGGGTATGTCTCCCGGCGTCCCTTGCGAGGACGTGGAGAGATCGTGATTGGCGTTGTCTGAGACGCCGCCGTATATGTCTGTCTGTCGGTCTAGTAGTCTTATATCGATCAATGTATATCTATCACCGAGACAAATTCGTCTTTAGAGTAAGTAATTATTGCATTTATTAGAAACTAGCTGTGCCCGCGACTTCGTCCGCATGGATTTTAAAAAAAAAATTAAACAAGTAGCCTAAGTTTATAGCATCAGCTATATGCCAGTGAAAGGCCCGTCAAAATCGGTCCAGTCGTTTCAGGGATTAGCCGGGACGTCCAGACAGACATTTTTTTTATATAAGTACCGTATATACCTACTTTCATAAGAATTTAGTAAAAAGCTGTTATTTAGACATTACAAACAGACACTTCAATTTTTTTTATCTGAATTGGTTATTCACGCTTTTCCACAGTCAACTGCTTCGGCCATGTATCAACATTTAATATACTGAAATGAAATTTAAATGATACTAAAATTGTGTGTAAATACAATTGAAATTAATTTGTAATATATTTAAATGACTTTGAAACGATATTGAAATGACATTGAAATTATATCGAAATGAAATTGAAATGAAATGACATGTAATTAAGTATTACAGGGTAAAATATAATATTATTTCATATAAATATAATATTACTAAAATACAGACAACAGCACAAAAGGCATCCCAAAGGAAACTCTGTTTCCGGCGTTAGGTCCCTTAAGCCTGTGTGAACTTTTCGTAATATAGAATAATTTTTTTTTTTTGAATCCGACTGGCAATTCTTGAGATAAAGGAATTTAATACTAAGGGTTAAATACTCATACAATCTCTTAGAGTTTATAAATACTCTTGTACGCTGTAAAATACATGTAGATATTACCAAATGTTGTTAACTAGCCCGTTTGTACACAAAATTACGGCTTTGTAAAAATACCAGTTAAATTAGATAAAATCTCAGGTGAAATATCTAACCTCTATTTAGTGTACTCCTCTGCTTAGTGCTGCGGTGGGATTCAATTACACCGACACGAATTTTTGCCGTAATCTTTTCAATGTTTCACTTCTACTGCGCGTGAATTTGTGCAATTCACACACGCACATTTCTTTGTTAGTTATAATTTTTATTCATCACGGATTCACTGTGGTGAATAGTTGATATGGAAGGGAAGATGGAGTCGTTTCGCGGGTTTTATTTCGTAGCGAAAACGTAAACTTTCGCTTATTTACTTACTACTTACTTTCATCGATTATGTTCTTCTCCTTAATATTCATATTATTTAACATTACATATCACCATGAGTTTTATTTTAAATAGTTATCTAATATTGCAAGACCAAATATTTAATGTACAAAAATATTCCTCAAATAGCAGATAAAAATTTACCAAAATGGTACGAAAATATTTATAACTTATTTCTGTGTCTTATTGTTGATATTGTCCAATTATTTTCAAGTTTTAAGCGGTTGATTTGTTAACTTTTAAAATGATACAGTACGGTGTGACCATCGCCCGATTTGCCGCATCTAACGAAACGATTCAAAAATCTATCTTCTAATGGCCTCTAATTGTTTAGGCTCTACCGATACTTATCGTATCGAGATTTTATCGGCGACGCCTCCGACGGCTTTCGGTCGCTTGGGCCGGTCATTTTCAAAACAGGAAGAATTTTGAATGGGTCTTGAATGCATGCACGCGACCTATTACTAACGAGTTCAATTTTATCAAGAACTGTATTTTATTGTTCAATTGGTCCCCTTTTTCGTTACTTGATTACCTATAAGTGTCGGGGTAAAGGTAAGGAAAGGAATGCTCCGGTGGTTCGGGCATGTGGAAAGAATGTATGATGAAAGAATGACTAAACAGATATACAATGCAAAAGTGGATGGATGCAGAAGTCGCGGAAGGCCACGACACACCTTCCATGATCAAATTGATCGTGTATTAGCAGAAGGTGATGTCAGGAGCCTTAAGAATAGACGAGCGTGCATGACAAGAGCTATGAATGTCAAAGAAGCAAGTGAGGTGTGTAAGAATAAGCCTGTATGGCACTGTTGTTCGTGCCTACCCCGCAAGGGACCTGGCGTGAAGTTATGTATGTATGTATGATCACCTATACTTAGGGGGCTCGTTTTTAACATTATCTCCTGTCTTGCTTGCTCTATTATCTCCGCAAATTGGTAATGCGCCTGGCCGCCATTTTGGTGACGTAACCGTAGCCGAACACTTAGTACTGGCCGGCGAGTACGAATACATATCGAGTTGCGGATGACGTCACGTGAATGTTAATTTGACAAGGTTCCAGCGCATTAGCAATTTACGGGGATAATACTTCGGGAGAGGTGACGACTAAAACGTCCTTATTGTCAGGTTCGGGGACCAAACTTTTCTTCACTTCTTTTACCCTCTCTCTCCTCACCGTTTCAGGTCCCTACTTTGCCACTGGGAAGAAAAGTGTTGACGGTGACTCCTCCTGTTTTACTTCTACTCTCACTGGAGCGCGAAGTCTTAATGTCGGCCTTACTTATAATAATCTCGTTAAGAAACGATTAGACATCTCTTAATTAAGAGAATCAGACCCTAATCCATTAATATCTTTTTTTTCACTTATAAACGTGTACTACCTGTTGTTCACCTAAGAGGAGCACAGATAAACGAAATTTGAGTGATTAACATAGGTTGTACCCAAAGTATTCGGCTAAAGAGGAGTTTATGGGTAAGATTTTCACTAATCTGTTGCTGAGCAGTTTCGTTAAATTTAGGAAACGATTATAAGTAAGGCCCTGTGTTGGCCTGCCCTCAAATAATAAAAATCTAGAACCCGACTCCAGCGCCACCCACCGGCTCTAATTGTGAATCTAAACCATCCCGGGACCCACTCAAACGCACGTAAAATTTCATCAAAATCCTAGAACCCTATTCCAGCGCCAAATATTTCGTTTACATTGACATTTTTGAATACGTAATATCTTTTGCATAGAATGACCGATTTGAATAATTAAAAAAGTAATCTACGGGTATTGAAACAGTCTTGAATATGAAATGATTTATTTGGACAAGGATTAATACAAAGGTATTGATAACATGACCTGACTTTGGTCAGCATTTCTATCAAATTTTATAATGTTTAAAAGTAGTTATAGTGACATAACTACAATAGTTGGATACACGGTATTGCGAAGTTTTAGATATTGATATGTTCTTTGTCAAATATTTTTTGTTCTATCATCAATAATTTCTACATTGCATGCGATGAAAGACACTTTATGGCTTATTATTTTACACCTTGGGCTATATTATTGAAGTTTTAATGGAGATCCTTAATTATTCCAGTAGTAAAATAGCTTATAATAAATACTCTAGGATAATGTAGCATTTTAATGGTGACAGAATTTTGAAATCGGTCTGTTTTAGATTGCGAGTCCATGTTTTGTATTGGTATACAATAAAGTGTTATCTATCTATCTATGTATTTAAAAAAAAAACTACACCACAGTAAAACATCTTTTAAATACTCATCAAATCTTTCACAACATATGTTTATCGTAGAAAATGAATGTTATATTCGCGGCATATGAACTGAACTAATTCTATTGTCTCTAATATAATTGGGTAGATGAGATACTACTGTCTCAAAACAGTATCGGGTAAAGTCAAAAATATACAAAATATGCAAAAGTGGATGGATGCAGAAGTCGCGGAAGGCCACGACACACCTTTCATGATCAAATTGATCGTGTACTAGCAGAAGGTGATGTCAGGAGCCTTAAAAATAGACGAGCGTGTATGTCAAGAGCTATGAATATCAAAGAAGCAAGTGAGGTGTGTAAGAATAAGCCTAAATGGCGCTCTGTTGTTCGTGCCTACCCCGCAAGGGACTTGGCGTGAAGTTATGTATGTATGTATGTACAAAATATTAGTTATTCATTCAAATTAATTTTATCACCTTCGAAGTAGGCACCTTCAGAAACGATACACTTACGGCAACGAATAATCCAAACATCAAATAAACGCTTTTTTCGGAATTGAATTTAGTTCTCGTCGCGAATTCTCCTTCATGTCTTCTACAGAATGAAAATGGGTGCCACGAGGGGTAATTGAGTTTAAGAAAAAGAAAGAAGTCGGCTGGAGCCATATCTGGTGAATAAGGTGGTTGTTCGATGGTATTTATTGAGTTTTTGGTCGACAATTCTTTCCACAAATCTGACCATTTTCGTCGAATTTGCTTGTTCTCTTAACCGCCGCATAATGCTAAAATAAAATACTTTGTTTACTTGACCTTTCGGTCAGAATTCCGAGTGGAGAACACCGACTTTGATTGATTTTTGATCGACTTTGGCGTGGTTTTTCCTCTGTCGGTACAGTTGTAAGGGGTCACTCCGAAGCTGGTTGACTAGTTTGCATGTCAAACTTATAAGCCCACGTCTTGTCACCAGTTACAACGGGTTTCATGAATGTTGTACCAATATAACAAAAAAGAAAACAAAAAAATGAATTGGGAACCACAAACAAATCATCCATCCCCGATACTTTTTGCCAGAATGTACAATAAATTAAAGAAAAATATTCATATAATAATTTTGGTATAACAGTAGACTTTAAAAAATATATTGTTACGAGTCGCGAGACTCGATTTAAAGTGCCGTTAGAATTACTATAGAGTTTATTAGAACTATACAAACGCGTATAACACAGGTACAAATACAACCGAACATAACAAGCCCTAACGTAATGCAGAAAGGTCCTAATTCAATAACACGTGCAAAGTCCGTCACTTAATAGTCTCCGGATTGCCATGTCCCCGTATCTAAGTCGACTTAATCCGACACACCTGGCTAATGAGTGCCATAAAATATTACAATACAATATTAGGCTGTTTTCTAATCACAAGTTTTAAACACAAACTAAACAAAGAAGACGACCATAAAAGTTATTAGTTCAAATACCGACGGGTAATAATGGGCTTTGTCTCAGATATGCAAGTGGATTTTGTTTTTGTCGGGACCAGAGTCGTAACAATATCTATCATTTACTTTTAGAAAATAATAAACATAGATTTAATTGGGGTTTATACAATATAATTAATGCCCATTTGACTTGTCTCAGAAATTTCTCTAATAAATTGCAACGCTTACAAATTTCGGGCGATATCCTTGTTTTATAATATGATAAAAAATGTATCAGTTGATATGTCAACTACCCTATTTCAATATGTAAAAGCGTTTACAATATTATTTATTTATTTATTCAATCATACTGAATCCAGTTCATGGCACTATAAATGAACAATTTTTAATTAATAGGCGTGTTTATTCATCCGTGATGATAATAACGAAGAAGAATTTGAACAATTTTAATCACAATCTGTGACCGTCGTCATAATTTAATTAAGATTCAATTCAAAGCGTTCTTTTTTCAAATAATCGAATAAATATTAAATTTTAATAGGTATAAATTCTTTTCGGCCATTGTCCCGTCGAGTGAAGATACGGCCCTTAATTAGAGCCCTTGTTTTAGTCCGGGCCATTCTCCGCGGGGATGCACTCGATGTTAAGGCGCAGAATATTGAACACACTATCTATTTCTTACAACAATCGAATGCTATTCTAAATTCAAATAGTGAATCAGTATTTTTTTATTTTTAAAATGTTTTAACAATATCTGGTTTATTTAACATGTCATAAGTATTCACGACTGTTAAAATTTAAAAAAAAACAAATAGGAACCAGATAAAATCCGAATCGGATAGAGAGATCGAAAAGGTTATCAGCAATACACCGTAAACGGATACAGAAATACTTTGGCCACATAGCTTGAATAAAAATATGGAGTCTCTGGGAAAGTTGAAGAATAAAAACCTCGTGATAAATCTTCGTATAGGTGGATTGACAAAGTTTCTCACCAGCTGAACAATTCAACAAATTCGATCATCCACCGTGCACAAAACCTCTGTCATGTGGCGTGACTTAGAAGAAGTGGAAATCTAGATACATGTAAAATAAGGGTCAAATATATTATAGGTATTTGACTGCAGCTAAATTTATGGCAGCACGAAAAGACACAAACTGCTAAAGACTTAAAATTTCAAAAAAAATCTCGGTTCTTGTTTAAAATAATAAATATGGTATAACCATTGCTTAAGTAATGCAGAATTTTATTTAAATAAGGAATATTACCATGTATAGAGTTTTTGGATTTAGTGATAAAAATTAACACACTATTCTAACAAGATGGAGAAACCGACTAGTTAAGTTACCCATGTGCAAAACCCGCAAACTTTTTGGAGAGACATGACAAATGTATTATTTTTAATGGGGAAATCTGGATTCTGTGTTCGAATATGTTTGAGCTGATATTAAAGTCAACCTAATATAACGCAATACCATCTGCGCCTTAAGAAATACATTCAGACATTAAACATTTTGTACTTACATATATTTATTTAATTGTCATCAAAATTAAAAGAGCAATAACTTATAATTAAAGTAAAAGTTTGTAACCAGCTGTTTAGACTCTTATGTCAAAGCGACCGGTACTGCTATCCTACTGATATTAATAGACGAGAAAGTTTGTGAAGGTGGATGAGTGTTTATAAGTCTTTCACGCAAAAACTACTCAACGGATTTTGATGATTTTTTCCAGCAATATAGCTAATATATTAGAATAAGATACAGATTATAACTTAAAAAATATTATTTAAATTCGCCACAAATTGACGATAAGTATCAAGTAGAAACTCCACGGCTATGAATCCTCTCATAATCTCCGGTCTGTGTATTGGGGATGAATGCGGAAGCGAAACGAGTAACACGGGTGATTGCTGGATGCGCGACTCGAAGGCGGCCAGACGCGTGGGGGCGTTGTCGTTGATGTTTGTGTCCATATTGGTAATTTTTTTTAATAGGTGCAATGTTCAATAAAACCTTGGCAACGTAGTGGTTAACACACTCGAATGTCAAACTCGTTCAAACAAACAAACAAGTTCGAATCCTGTCGAAAAAGAATCCACATCTTAGCCACTTTCCTGACGTTTTAAGCATCACGATTGTCACAATCACCAAATTCTGACGGTAAATGACAACATTGTGGTAAAACCTAGAAATAAAGATAACCCATATGTCAAACTCCCAATTAAGTGTATGTATACATATATAGGGGAACCAGTGCCCAGCGTTGGGACTATCATGGACTGTTATTATTATATTATTCAGCAACACCAAATAGATGTTATAGCAAGTATAAGACGAAATCGGTATATTTATTTAAGCTTAATGTATCATTATCACCCTGAGTGCGGCAGATTGACTGCCATCAAACAACAATCAATATTCTTACAACATCAAAAGTACAAACGTTTTAAATGCACCGTATATGAGTAATGAACTCATTTCTTTCATTCCAAACTTTAACAAAGAATCCGGCGATATTTTTGATGTGGCCGCCGCCCTTGCGTAACCCTTTTGTTCTAACAAGACGTGAAATGCCTTCTCAATGTTAAATGTCGGTATTTGGTTCGAACTCAATAGCGCGCTTGCTCGTTACACACGCAGCTAGCCGAACGTGTTAATGATTCCCAACTAATATTATAAATGCGAATGGCAGTTTGTTTGTTATGCTTTCACGTCTTAACTAACCAATAGATGGTCACGAAATTTTGCATACAGGTTATCAGGGATATCGAAAAATAGATAGGGTACCTTTCACCCAGCAAAAAAAATATTGTTATCTGGAGATAGACGAATAAAGCCAAAGAGACGGCGATCTCATTTTGTTTTGCCCGATCGTTGCTATTAACTAACAAATACATCGCAACAGAAATGACAACAAAATGCGTTGTTGCGCTCATGGATCAAATTCAAATTTCAAAGTTTTTGTTCAAATTTAACATCCACGGACGCACGTGGATGTTTTTTGCGAAACCTTAGTTTTCATATGAAGGCTAACACTTAGAGGCCCCTTGACAAATTTAACCTAAATGTGGCGTGTGTTTGTGATTGTCCCTGTCTACACCATATAATGCACCCAAGGACAAGCCCTGGCCAGTGTAGAACTATCGTCGGAAATGAGAATGTAAAGTACCGGGCTATTGAGGTGAACGCACTAGCAGTACTAGGGGTCTGGGAATATAGGGACTATGGCGTGTGTCCGCCACAATCTTCAGAGAATATGGAAAAATGGGCAGACGGTGACTCGGCACTCCCTGCATGGGCCCCTAAAAATACCAACAGACACAAACAGACAAAAACAAAATCCACCTGCGTATCTGAAACAAAGCACATTTATTACCCGTCGGCATTTGAACTATTGTAATTCTTTTATGATCGGCTTTATTTGTTTACTTATTTATTGGCATACGGCAACGGCATTGTTCTATTGTAGTCATCAGCCAGGTGTTACGGATTTTAAAATACAAGCTGATTCTAGGAAATTCGATCCACGTTGCCGGGCGGACATATTGCATTTGGGCAGTATAAAACAATGACCCGATGGAGGGAGGAGGCAGTTGAGCGAGAACCACTATCGAAGCGAGGCGTTTATACTACAATCGGTAATCTATTAGTGACGGACCTTGCGCTTTTTATTGAATTACGACTTTCTGCATTATGTTTGGATTTGTTGTGTTCGGTTATACCTGTGTTATACTTATTTTATAGTTCCAATAAACTATAATAATTTCAACGGCATTTTAATTCGAGTCCCGCTAAACTTGTATCGTGATATTCATTCCATAATGATAATAATGTTACTTATTTTTACAAAGGGTCTCATATATATGTGATTTAGGAGGTGGGCACTGAAAATTACTGCTGTGTCGGACTACGTTATGGCACTGCAATGCACTGAGTGCTAACCTCGTTTATGAAGTTACGGCGCACAATTTCAATATATGTTTTATTTAAATTTGTTTATTTGTGTATGTATTTTAGTGAGCGAGAATAAGATATGTAGTTTTCGAAGTGAAACTTCTATATAGACAGGGTCTTACAATTTGTCGCTCACGAAAAAGCGTCACATCCGTGTGTACTTACTTACATTTTTAAACTCGTGATATCTTTTGACTGGAATGTCCGAATTGAATAATTCAATAAGTTATATAAAGATAACGAAGCAGTCTTGAATTTAAAGTAATTTATTTTAATAAGATGAATACCAAGATACAAATAAAGAGTCTATTCTAGCGGCGGCATTTTAATGAAATTTTTAAAATAAAAGAACACTTATTGTGGCACAACCATAATAGTTAGACATATGCTGTCCGACACTTTTTGTAGATAATGATATGTTCCGCAAAGTCGTAGTACATTATTTAATTCTATCATCAATAGTTTTCGTAGCGCACGTGATTTTTGTATTTTTTTACAACGTGGGTTACAGTATTGGAGTTTTAGTAAGGATCTCTAATTTTCTACTTCTGTTTGTCTACACCTTGGTGTACAATAAAGAGATAAGTAAACCTTACCTTAAAAAATGACACTTTGGAAAATATCTTAGATAATTTTCATTCTTAATACAGCACGTCTACCATTAAGAAACTATATACGTCCTATTCTATATATAAGTTCTAAAAACCTGTACCATTTCTAATAACGGGACCGAATATTACGAAATCAACGTCCATACTCGAAAACAATGAAGTCATTAAGCCTCCATATCACACGAACGACGTGTAATGCAACTATAAACGCATCTGACATTCCTAAACGGCTGTACCCATACTTAATACCAACATGAGAATAATACAATAAAGCTATGTTACAAACAAACAAAACAATAATTCCTACTATTTACGCAACTGTGATGATGTGGTGGGGTCGCTGTTATAGAGTGTCAATTTTATTACTAAATTATTTAACAACTAGCAGAAGGTGATGTCAGGAGCCTTAAGAACAGACGAGCGTGCATGACAAGAACTATGAATGTCAAATAAGCAAGTGAGGTGTGTAAGAATAGCCTGTATGGCGCTCTGTTGTTCGTGCCTACCCCGCAAGGGACCTCGCGTGAAGTTATGTATATATGTATGTATGTATTTAACAACTATGTTACAATGTTTACTTTGTATCTGTATAAAATAAAAGCTAAATATTACATTACTTGAAAATGCTTTGTTTTTAGTCTGGGTATACTTTATATATGTCATTTATATGTTTGTAATAAACATTCGATACACGGTTATTTAAATTATAATGCAGGGAATCTCTTGTATTAAAATATGCCATAGTTTTTCATATTTCATAGTTTCATCCGTGCAGGAACGGAGAAATAATGCAATTTCCTGCGGCCCGGCGGCCTGTCGTAAGAGGCGACAAAACAACCCACAGCCAGGTGGTAGGGCATTTGCCCGACTGGATGGCTACCACCCCTGGTCTAGAGTATGTCGCCATAACAACCATGTGTTGTGTTCCGGCATTAGTGACCAGGTTCCAGGCCCCTAAAGAGAGCAGCAGCGCATTCGTAGCACCTTTGGTGTTGCAAATGTCCATAGGCGATGGTAACCGCTGTCCATCAAGTGGGCCGTCTGCCTGTCTGCTGATCTCCTGCAATAAAAAAAAAAATGAACACAAAAAATTATGTAAGTTTATTAAATTGTAATGTGTGTATATATCAACGATAAAGATTTTTTATTGTTGAATAACAGTATTTTTTTTATGTTAATAAATTACAAATTTGTACTGTTGCTACGTAAACCGAAATAATTATTATAAAAGAAGAATTTAAACATTTTTATTGCACTATTCTTTTTTTAATGCTTCAAACTAGTACTTTTTTTTTTTATTGCAGGATTCAGCAACAGCAGACGCCACTTGATGATAGCTTACCATCGCTATGACATTGTAACACAAAGTACTACTAATGCCTGCTCTCTTGAAACTGAGCTGGTCATATGCGGAACACAATAGGTTTATGAGACATACTTTGACAGGTGTAGCATCAGTCGGCAATGCCTACACTGGCTGTGGTTGTTTTTCGCTCTTACGACAGCGCCCGCAGAATTTGTATTCTTTCTCGTTCCTGCAGATAAACTGTACTATAATTGTATGATAATATTTTAAGTTAAGTTTGTTTTATGTTACAATTTAGTTCTTTTTAAATTTAATAGTCTGTAAGTTGTTGTGTATGCCAATAAATGGGAATTAAAATACAAATTCCTGAGACTTTTGTCTTAGATAAATTTTATTTCATCAAAAGCAATTGATACCCGCTGTCAGTCAGACCCGTCCACCGCGGCGGGGCAAACAAATGACCCGATGTCTGGAACCATAGCTCCATTGTCGAAAACATCAAGATAAAACTAGCTTCCAGCTGATAAGCGGCGTCCAGACAAGTGCTTTCGCTGTTATTGGTTACCTCTTCAACGATTAGTCACGTATTACTCTGTGCGTGGAACACAAAGATAGATTATTTCTTCTAATTGGTCTTTATTATCGAACCATCAGACTTCTATTGCATTTTTGTCTTTCGCATCTCGAAGTATCTATAGTGTTACCTACCGACAAAGAAATGCACACCTGGTTTATTACCTTCCCGCATTTGGAATTCTTTTGTTTACTTTGTGTTTAAAATGCAATTATACAATAGCCTATTGTTATTGTTTTCGACTTTGTTGGGCGTTCGCAGGAATAATTAACCAGGTGTGCAGATTCGTTCGGAAACCTCAGTACACGTGGTCCTTTGTTGTATTGTATATTAGTAAACAATTTCCAAACGAAGGGATAAGGCAGTCAAGCGAGTATTACGATACGAGCCGAGCCGTACATTCGATGAGCGATATAGTGAGTGACTTTTCGCGAGTTATTATATTTGTACCTATGTAATACGTGTTTGTATAGTTCTCATAAATTATATAGTAATTCCAACGGCATTTTAATTCGAGTCTGCGTAACCCGTACAATATGTACCACCCTACCTACCAGACCCGGCTATCATAACCACACTAACATTACGATTTAGACAGTTACGAAGTGCCACTAACCAAAACAGACTATAAATTGAACTTTCACTGCCTACTCACGCAATTATCATCACATTCCTAATTCCAACACTTCATAATTACATTGAGAGCTTATTAGAGTGCTGCAAATTGTTTACTCAATGCTGTATTTCGTTCTTTCATCTTTGGAAACGAGGCTACCGTTCTTTTTAGTGATAAATAGTTTGTTTATTACTGTGAAAATGACTGTAAGGTTTTTATAATTTGTCGGTGTAGCAGCGGTACGGACTCGGTATACGCTGTACCGAAGTTTACCGAGCGATTCCTGATTCGCTCGTTAATGGTGCGAGAGCAGCATACGTTGAATGAATCAGGAAACGCCTAAATACATACATACATAACTTCACGCCAGGTCCCTTGCGGGGTAGGCACGAACAACAGAGTGCCATACAGGCTTATTCTTACACACCTCACTTGCTTCTTTGACATTCATAGCTCTTGTCATGCACGCTCGTCTATTCTTAAGGCTCCTGACATCACCTTCTGCTAATACCCGATCAATTTGATCATGGAAGGTGTGTCGTGGCCTTCCGCGACTTCTGCATCCATCCACTTTTGCATTGTATATCTGTTTAGTCATTCTTTCATCATACATTCTTTCCACATGCCCGAACCACCGGAGCATTCCTTTCCTTACCTTACCCCGACACTCTCTTTCAGACCAACTCTCTTTCTTACTTCGGTATTACGAACGCGGTCCGCGAGCGTCACTCCGCAGATTTAAACGCCTGAATCTTATCTTAATTGCCGGTTGTGAACGTAATGTTTGCTTCGGAGACCGAGGCACTTTCTACAGTTCTTCTCCATTTACGCAATCTCTGGCATACCTTAAAGCTCATTTAATTCGATACAGCAATGATTTCAAATTCGAAAGAATCTAGAGTTGACTTCACACAGGCATTGAGTAAATGATTTGAAGTCTTCATTATTCCCGATTGGTTCTTTTAAAGTTTCTCCGCTTCCCAAGTCTGTAATTTGATCAATCCGCCTTTATTTTAAACTTATTGCCCCAAATATAAAATGAAAAAGTAACAAATAAACAACCAGATATAATATTAGGTCGAGGTTGTACTGTTATTACCAAGACTTTATGTTTGTATTGATAAAAAATCAACCATACAAAAAAAACTTAACTTAACTTAATTAGTATGGATGTCCACATCTCAGAAATACTTGTAGCTTAAAACATCACAATAGAAGCATAATTCTATAAAATAATGAACAAAAGATAAAGGATAACCTATAAAGGAATTATTAATAACTTATTCTAGACCGAATTACCAAACACCAACTTTCAAATTCGGGCGCTCTTATTCCCTTACAATAAGGTTTAAAGTCGAATGAGTAATGGATGACAAAGCTGCAAATGTAAATCTGTGATTCCTAATGAAAAGAAATCCCGAGATCATTTACTTCTGTTCAATATTACAGTGTAGTGGGAACAGCGTAGCAAATCTAAAAACCGTAAAATACAAATTCCGACCGTTCCGTGCCGACAAAGACAGATTCACACCTGCAGCCCTGTAGAACCACATTATATTACATTTTCGGTATTTGGACTTCTTTTGTTTACTTTGTGTTTAAAATTTATGATCACAAAAACAGCCCATTGTGTATGTGTAATCTTTTATGGCAGTCACTAGCCAGGTGTGATTCTAGGAAATTTCGGGCCACGCAGCTGAGCAGACATATTGCATCCGCGCAGTATAAAGCAATGCCTCGATTGCTGGACGAGGCAGTCCAGCGATAACCAGAAGCGAAGCAAGACGTTTGTATATTCGGTAATCTATTTAGTGACGGACTTTTCGCGAGTTATTATATTTGTGCCTGTGCTATACGTGTTTGTATAGTGCTAATAAACTCTATAATAATTCCAACGGCATTTTAATTCGAGTCCTGTAACTCGTAACAATATTAACCAAATCGAATTTTAGGAACTGATATTTTACATTCCGATATCATAAGTAACCACTTAACAATAAGAAATTTGATATAAAAAATATATCTTTTAACATATTAGTTGCAATAATTACTGATATAACGTTAGATGAAGAATCACATACATTTTCAATATTTCAATTACGTTATAGATATGTTTCAAAATTTTAATTAATACAGTAAATTACGAATTAATTGTTTTTTATTAATAATTAAGTGTATTAATTAAAAAATTGTTTGTTATAATTGTATTGGCCAGTTAGGATATACAGTATGCCGCTATAACAACCATGAGTTGTGTTCCGGCATTAGTGACCAGGTTCCAGCCTCACTTTAGAGAGCAGCAGAGCAATGGGGATTGTTCACAAAAAATTACACTGTGATTTTATATTTTTATTGCGTAAAATAGGGTATTTTAAGATACTAATTTGAATGTTTTTGTACTTTAAGCGTTAGTTTTTTTATAATTCGATTTTAAAATTATTTCTCCGATGACGCCATAAGGGACAAGTCTACATTGATTTCTTTGCCTAGAAACAAAAATAATAAAAGTAAGTTTTATCTATATATATTCATAGTAATCTGTGCTACTATTTAAATGTCGCTGTCATTACTCATTACGTATCGTGATAATTTTAGTGCTTTTTGTCGATAGGCTTATAATTTTTCGTGTTCCACCATTATTATTTTCTATAGTTATCGTTAAATTTTTATGGTGTTCTTTAGGGAAAATCCATGTTACAGAACTTAAATCAAATAATGTACAGTAAGATTTTTTTTGTACACCTAAAGCAGGCAAACAGGCAGACGGCCCACCTGATTGGATTTAGTAAGGTCAAATAAAGGTCAAACGCATTTGTTACAAAATACAAGAAGATCGTACGTTTTTTGGAATTGTAACTTGACAAAAATGATTAGGGACACTATTCCTCGAAATAGTTTTACAAATAGCTAGATTGAAAAAAACTGAACAATTCAATTATAGTTTTTGGTATTGCAAGTGTCTTAGTGTCATAGGCTATGGTAACAACTTTAAAGTTTGCTTACAAAACACATACGATTTACAACTGCTTGGGCTTTAAAAAAAGGGCAGTAACGAATAAACTCTCATTTGCACCCACTGAAGTCCTCTTCTCTGTGACTATCTGAAGCCTACGTATGTCCGATACGGGATAAATGAATGCACCCATATTCACTCGTGTCTATTCTTCATTCTGATTAATTGTTTCATGCCACACGTACGTTGTTATTGCTGTATCTATGCACGAGATTTCGATGTACATGCTTCTATTTCGGACTATTTCTTTTAGGATTATTATGCGTAGAGTTATTTTATTCCGTTACATATTTATACATATCTATCTACCTCAGACAAAATAAAAGTAAAGACGAAGCCTACGTGAGTAAAAGCGTCAAATGGAGTGAAGGAATTTTTTGAAAACTTGTTCGTGCAAACTTATTTGGCACTAGGAGAGTTTGCCTCGCGGCTACATCGCGTGTAAAACCTTAAACAGTAGATATATTGTACTTTCATAAACATTTAATTCGATTTTTTATAATAGTCTTTAATACTTGAGCTTCACCTGCGATAACTATAACGTTATCGCAGGTGAAGCTCAAGTATAACCAAAAACTGTAGTCTAATTAATGACTTTGGAACCTTTGATCTTAATAGAAAGGTGCATTAACCATATACATAACCATGTTTTATCTGTGCTGGCAACAACTGAGACCTTTGTTGTTATAAATATTTGTCGAAAAAATTACTTTTATATTAAAAACTGACCAAACTGACAAAAATGATGAAAACGACCAAATTGAGGCAAACGATATCACAAAAAACAAAACCCACTCTATTTTCTGGGATAAACTTTACATAAATCTATCCCAACCCTAGCTCTTTTCTGGCTGAAAAGTATCCCATGCCTCTCCTAGATATTGAAGTTACAGTTAAATGAAATCGGTCCAATAGTTTTCCGTGAAAGCATTACAGGCAAACAATTTTCGTGAAAGGGTAACAGACAGACGACAAAGTTACTTTCGCATTTATAATATTAATAAAGATGAATAGTATAGCAATACTTGGACAGGAGTTAGAACTGTTCAAGACAGAAATAGTACATTGGAAAGATATAAATAAGAATTAAATCTAAGTCAAAAGAATAGGTAATAAATTGGAGGTTAATTTAATTGAAAATCACGTTTTAATGCCAAATAAGCGGCAACCGGCTGAAATCGGGAAACAAATTTCCTACCAATAGTATTGTTGACAACTGGTGGTTTTAATATAGAAACACTTCATCTGTCGTTTCCATACAAAAAGTCTACCGATCGATTAGAAAACCTCTCCCATCGGTAGGTGGTAATTTCATGTGTAACAAGCTACGAACAGTTCATTATAGAAACATCAGTAGTTACTAGGCGTTAATATTCTAACAAATCGTTTTTGCAATATAGAAACTGGACATAAATCAATAAAAAAACCTTATGCACATACGTGCATAACGCTTTATATATATATATATATATATATATTATATATATATATATATATATATAATATATATATATATATATATATATACTCTTTTTTATTGTTCAAGTAAAATTATCAGTGGAGCCTTGGTGAAATCTTTGGTTATAGAAGTATAGTCTTGTCATTAATTATTATGGTCGAATTTCGAGCACGGACGACCACTAACTAGTTCTAACAATTGGTCGTCGGCTGCGTACAGCGTCATGTCATACGCAGCCTATGGCATTTATAGCTGGTCACACAGCCTGAAGGTAGTACAAGAAATATTTTACACAGGCGACGACGTATGAACAGCCTAGTACCTTATTAAGTAAATGTAAATAAAACTTAATATTTGAAGCCTACCCTCAGAGCGTTTACTTAAAAAGCTGTAAGTAGTAAAACTCTTAACGCTCGTTGGTAAAAAATATATAAAACAAAAAGCTCGTAAAGCGCTCTCTGAATACTTTAGAAAAATATTTGATATGATAAAAGGCTATAAAACGATGTGAATTATTCAGGTTTCATGAACGCTTTAAATTCGCTATGACTTTGTATAATATTTACTAGTATCTTTAGTAAAGTGGATAATTTCTCTTGACTATGGTGCAGCAGAATCTCTCTTACAAATTCCTTATTGAGTATATATATGCAAACATACATACATTTTTTTGCTTTAAATAATTTAGCTTTAAAGACCAAGGCCCATAATAATGCCCCGGACTTTGAAGGGCTAGTGTGGCCATGGGGAAGCCAACACGTAGGCCCTTTATAAATTTAATGTAAATGTGGCGTGACACTGACCGGCGATTATCCCTGTCTACACATAATAATGCACTCAAGGACAAGCCCCGGATAGTGTAGGACTATTATGGGAAATGAGAACAAAAAGTACCGGGTGAACTGCTAGTGGTCCTAGGGGTCTGGGAATATGGGACTATGGCTGACTATGACTATGGAGTAATGACCAAGGGTGACTCGCCACTCCTTCCATGGACCCTCAAAAATGCCACAGATAATTCTTCTTATTATTATTGTTTATACTTAATTAAATTAAGGGCCGCTTGCATAACGATCGCCTTTAAATCAAATTAGTTAATCATATTTAACTGTCTAAATCCGTTTTACACAAAACGTATTAAAATTCTTTAAACATATTTAGCGGCAAATTTTGCGTTGTGTAAGAAGCTAATTGTATTTAAGGGTGTTAAATACGTTTTGTGTTTCTTAAATAAATTTAAGTAACCTTATGAAAGCGGCCCTAAGTATATTAACTATTTTTACAACAATACGCATTATGGAATATTTCAATATCATTACTTACGTCCTCTATGGTATGAACGTATTTAGCAAATAAGTACATTTAAATACAATACACAATATTTAACTTATGGAAGAGCGGGATCTTCTGATACGAGTAAAATTTGATTAAAAGGAGACCCCAACATCAGACAACAGACTACAAATTCTACACTTGTTTCTTAAAAAATAAATATTTTATATACAGCGTGTTTCAGACCTTACGACAATAAATCGGACCACGTTTTCGTCATGACGTACTCTACCCAAATACAAAAACGAATCAAGGTAGCTTCTTTGGTTTAGCCACAGACCTCATTTTTCATTTCAAAATTTTACAACAACATGTTATTGTGACTAAATCGGTAGGTTAGTGTCCAAATGTATCATGTTGCCAGCTCGTCTCTTCATCATTAAACGCGGAAGATGTTCATTCTTACCAAGGTCAGTTAACCAAAATTTACAAGATGTTCTGTTTTTATTGTGTTTTTATCGTAATTAATTTGTTCGGAAATTGCTTTTTTTAAATTGTGACATTACGGTTGATTTAATAGTACCAAAAACTTTGTATGGAGTAAGATTGTTTAAATTATGATTTATTGACATTTGAAATGAAACACGTTGTATATAAATAACTTACATTTATATCTGTGTAGTCACACCTAGTTACAAATATAATAGTATACTTTCGAAAACGATAATCAAAAATGTTGATTATCCTATTAAGCGTTACCGAACTGGTCTATTTCCAGTGATATAATGTCTTTGCCTGAGGACAAAATTCAATCTTTCTACTTACTATCTATGCAGACATACAAAATTATAGTGTCTGTTTGTAATATCAAAATAACAGCCTTTTACTATATGCGTCTGAAAGTATATACGGTACTTATATAAAAAAAATCAATTTTTATCGTTTTTATGTTATGCTAGTCAAATGAATCGTATAAATGTACGAACATCTCTACGATTTTCTTTTATATAGAGACTAACGGTTTCGGCAGATTCCAGCGCCACCTACCGAGTCTAATTGTGAATTTAGACTATCCCCGGACCCACTCAAACACTATTTTTTTACACCTTGGGTTACATTCTGGTAATTTTTCGTACATACATACATACATAACTTCACGCCAGGTCCCTTGCGGGGTAGGCACGAACAACAGAGCGCCATACAGGCTTATTCTTACACACCTCACTTGCTTCTTTGACATTCATAGCTCTTGTCATGCACGCTCGTCTGTTCTTAAGGCTCCTGACATAGCCTATATTAATTTGGGATAATGTGGCATTCTAATGGTGAAAGATCTTTTGAAATCGGTCAAGTAGTCTTTGAGTTTATTCATTACAAAAATACATTCTTTCCTCTTATGATATTTTTTATTTTTATTTAAACAATTTAACCTTTTTCTTGGTTCATAAAAGAGGGAACTATGGATTAAGAAGATATTTGCTTATACACACCTTTTTTTTTGGCCAGGGGAAATCGGTTTGAGGACTAAGCCGCGACAGGCACAGAAGCCTGGGGGATGCTCGGACCCGGTGACAGTGCGGGATTCGCCAGATCGGGGGTGGCACTAGCGTGCCCGGTCAGAACCGGTGCCACGCTATTGCCACTCCCCACTTAGGGATACCCACTAAAACCCCTGGGTGTTCCGTCCTGCGCCTTATGCTAGGGCACTTATACACACCTACCCTAACGTCCTTATAATTTGATATTTGTACGATTATTTGTTGTATCTTCAAACACTATCAGCCTTACTTATAATAATATCGTTAAGACATGATTAGGCATCTCTTAAGTAAGAGAATCATAATCACACTGTAATCAATTAATATTTTTTTTTCACTTACAAACGTGTATTACCTGTTGTTTACCTAAGAGGAGCACAATAAACAAAATTTGAATGATTAACGTAGGTTGTACTCAAAATATTCCGACTAAAGAGGAGTTTATGGGTAAGATTTTTGCTCAGCAAATTCTTTAAATTTAAGAAACGATTATAAGTAAGACCCTATTTGTACACAAATAGTTATGTCTAATTAACACAATATAATCATACTAATACATTTATTATAATAACTTATGTATACTGAAAAGTATTATTATATATATTATGACTATGTATATTTGTATATTTATTTCTTAAATTAATTTGAGTATTCATGTATCTATTGTTTTTTTTTGTACCATCTACATCGCCTGATTCAAATCTCTTTCTTTTAGGTTGCCTGGAAGAGATCGCTTTGAGGCCGCCTATTGTATTGTCTAGAAAATATTGTTAATTTGCTCTGTTTTGTAATTGTATATTGTGGTGTGTAATAAAGTGTTGTCTCTCTCTTCCTTCATGACCTTAGAACGTGAAGTGGTATCAAAGATTGTTTTGGAGATTACTAGGACGAAACCGTGTGAAGGCACCTAGTATTATGTAAATAACGAGACAATAGTAATAACCCGAAAAAAGACATATATTTCTGTGCTCTACATTTTATTTATATTGCCTTAAGGCAATAAGTGAAACTAGGTACCTCTGTATTCTCACTTATATAGTTTTGTTGGGCCATTAATTCAGCGATTTGGCTTTTAGAATAGAATATACTTTAGCGATGCATATACAGCAGCCAAAGCTTCCACTGTTGTAGGGTTTGAAGTCTTTGTTGTTGAGGCTTAATAGCAATCATCCTATTACAGAAGAACTCCATGATTTCCGCCATCGTACCTTGAAGGGACTCAATTTCGTAATCCGTTGATTTTGCCGAAAACAAATTTTTTTCTCTCTTCTTAATACTTCCAAATTTTTTTTTTCAATAATTGTTTTACTGTACAGTCTATTCGGCTCTGGAATTCGCTGCCTTTTAGATAAGATAAATCACTCATAATATTTAAAAACATGACCAAAAAGCACTTACCTTTAACATAGTGATGTATAACATTTTTAGTTATATTTATGTGTATGCATATATTTATGTATGTAATATTAATAGGTTATATATCGATAATAAGTGTCATTCCTACTTTCATAATCAATAATCTTACTAATATATTACATACTTTTATGTTTATTATTGAATAAAAATAATGTAACTAACTGCATGTCGTATAATATTTATGTATACCACCTTTGAAAATTTAAACTGTTTTACTCCTGCTATGGGTTGTGTGGAAGAGATCTCTTCTTAGCGATAAATCGCCCATTGTGCACATTTAGAATATTTTTAGGCTGTAAGTTTTCTGTTTTCTGTGATGGTGTATAACAAGTGTTATCTATTTGTAGCAAGAATAGCCGCTGTTGTTATGGCCATACTGTAAGTTTAGGAATGCCGCTGGCAGTACTGAACAAAATTATGAATTATTAATATCAATGTTCGATAGATAAACAAGAGACGTCAAACCGATTTCATGTTTAAACCTCGTTAAGGTTATAAGTAACATATCATGTAATTTAAAAGACTATGGGTAATATATAGTACGATATCTAAGGTGATATATTGTTACGACCAAAAGACCAATCACACCTACAGTTTATTACCTTTCCGCATTTGGACTTCTTTGTTTACTTGTGTTTAAAATTTGTAATTAGAAAAACAGACCATTGTGTTTTGTAATATTTATGATAGAGATTAGCCAGGTGTGATCTTGGAATTCAGTCCACGCGGTCGAGTATTGTGTCGAGACATATTGTATTTGCACAGTATAAAGAAATGGCGCAACGGAGGGGTGAGGCAGTCAACGATAAACACAAGCGGCGCCGCTGTGGACATTTAGTGACGGACTATGCGCGTATTATTGATTGAGAATTGCGTTTGGATTTATTGCGTCCGGTTATGTTTGTACCTGTCTTATGCGTGTTTGTATAGTTCTAATCAGTTCTATAGTAATTCCAACGGCATTTTGATTCCAGTCCTGCAACTCGTAACAATATCTATTCATATCAACAGATATGTGGTAGAATATACTAACAATTTTATACACGTAAACCAAAAAAACCGCAGGTTCTTGGCAGTTTGCGTAAAATGAAGGGTTCAGAAGAGCTTACAAACGATATCTGTATTCAGTATTTAATATTATATTTTATTTAATATTTAATAAGAAGCAATTCTCTTCGTGTGTGAATAGAGAAAAGAATCCGCTCGTCGTTAGAAGCGATAAAACAATCCATAGCCAGGTGGTAGGGTATTTGCCCGTGTGGATGGTTACCACTCTTGATCTAAAGTATGTCGCCATAACACTTGAGTTGTGTTTCAGCATCAGTAGCCCGGTTCCAGTCTCCCTTTAGAGATTAGCGGCGTTTTTGTAGAGCCTTTGGTACTGAAGGTGCCCACAGGCGATGGTGACCGCTATTCATCAGGTAGGCCGTCTGCCTGTCGTGCAATAAAACTAAAGAAAATACTAAACTTCGTTTTTAAAAATTTGCTATCCAGGAATCGACCCGGAGCCTATGCGTTCCAGTGATCAAGCTTAGACCATTCGTTTACAGAAGTCGTCAGGATGTGCAATCGAAGTAAATAGAAAAGATATTACATGGAAATCTTTGGTAATTTCAAACGGTAGAACATTTGGTCTAAAATTCTATAAGTCATTTCTTTTAATAGCCTCTAAGGTACGTGTACTTCTATGGAAGACGTCAACAGACGGCTCCACTGTCGATGCCATTCACATGTCTGTGACGGCCATTATCGTAATTAACACAATTAATATTTAATAAACAACTGACAGCTGCTTTACTGAACCACTCAACTAATTAACTCCCCAGCGATTAATGCTTTAAGAAAATATAAAACTCGAGATACATACTCATATATAAATGTCTAAGTGAGTTTGTTAGGACGTTTAGTTCTTCCCTCCCTGTTAGGGCGAGGCCTCATTAGTGCGTTGCGTTGCGTTGCGTATTGGCAACGGATCAACGCATTGTATGCCACACTTGCGTTGCGACGGCGAAACACAGCGTATTAGTGTGGAATTCTTCAATGGATCGGAAAAAACGTTTTCTATTGTTCCTTGGCGTTGCAAACGCCACCGCGGAAACAAACGTAGAAACAATGCAAGATTCTGTATGAATGCATTAAGAAATAATGATGGTCATCTTTTAATTCTGAAGTATAGAGTTGCTAGATGAAGGCGCGGAGGCACTGCTTCGTCTCTCGTCTGTCAATCCATTGAAATATCGTATGCGACGACTCTATACAAAATGTGGAATGCCAAGTCACCTTTCTTTGAAGAAAATATAAGTATAGTATTTTGTTTTTAAGCTGTAAAATATAGTACTTTTGGGTAATTTAGGTGAAAAGTGCACTTTTATTTTCATTTTTATTATATATTTTATTTCTTACATTATTCCACATGTACTTATTAATACCTTTTGCGTTGACCAGCAAAGATACGACGATTAAAAAAAATATAATTGAATTAGCGATGAAAATGTAGTAATTTCGTACTATATTATAATAATTGGTTAAAATATAGTTCGATACTACATATTATACTACGGTTGGCAATCCTACATGTCACTAAAATATATGTAAAACGACGCAGCTATGACGATGCAACGGCGCAACGCAACGCGCTAGTGAGGCATCAGCCTTAGTCGAGTAAATAAAAATCACAACACTAGTATGTGTTGCTAGTCATCACTAACTGCTGCTTCTCATTTTGCTGTCTACCATTGCAATGTGTATCAATTAACGTGTGAATCTTCACGATATTTCTTCGACCTTGAATGAATGAATGAATACACTTTATTGCTAACCAAAATTTAAATAACGTTCTTAAAAACAAGGTAAAATAATTGAACAAAAGGCGGCGTCGACAATAAATAATACAAAATATTCAACATATATAAAATAAGTAAATAAAAAAATAAAATATTTATTATATACTACATAAACACAGTAAATATCATAATACATAAAGAATAACCAGCACTATAATACCTGGGAGGACCAAAAATAATTAAAAACCATGATTTCAAAAGAGTGTACTGACATAGCTTGTCTGATGTTAAGTGGCAGTGAGTTCGATAAACATACAGCCTGTGCTGTGAAGGAGTTGTCAACGAAGGAAAAAGTGTGTATAGGTATCATTAAGGAGAGATTATTATTAGAGCGCAAATAACGGGAATGAGAAAGGTGTAGGAAGTCAAAACGTTCCTTTATAAAAGGAGGAGTACGAGGATCAAAAAGGATGTTGTACAAAAGAGAGAGCAAGTGAATATTCCGGCGAAGGCGAATAGGTAAGGTAGGACCTTCTATAATAAGAAAACACTCTAAGACAGTGTTTTTCAACGTGTGGGTCGCGACCCCCTTGGGGGTCACGAAGCTTCTGTAGCGGAGTTGCAATAGGTTGGGAAAGCTACTGCAGTAAAGTCTATGCAACATCTGTAGATTCATCAAATTGCACGGACACAAAAGTACTTTCTTAAATTTCTTCTATGACTTGATTACGAACATCAGTCGCCATATCGCTTATCTCGCGTTGAATGGTGCTGCCAGACAGAGGTATACTTTTGAGTTTTTCGACCTCTTGTTTGCCAAACATAATCTCCGCCGTATCTAAAGCCGCTGGTAAAATCAAACTTTCCGCAGTAGTATAAGGTTTTTCTGCATTAGATACACGCAGAGCTATTTGACAGCAACGCATTCTCATTTATGCGGAGCAGGGGCGGGGCGGCCGGCATCCGACGTGGTCGTACGTATGCGCGTAAATTACGTTATCTAATGGCGACGCATTAGATGTAAAAAAAAATTGTTTTACGTACTTAATTATGTATTTAGTCGAACCCCTGATTATGAAAATGAATAAAAATGTTGGATTGAATATTTGTCACAAAATAAATAAATACATAAAAAAACATTCCGACGAATTGAGAACCTCCTCCTTTTTTTAAGTCGGTTAAAAAAGCAACGGGTAGTGGGGGTCGCGAAATATTTCTTCATACTAAAGGGGTCGTGTCATGAAAAAGGTTGAAAAACACTGCTCTAAGAAATACTGACAGCAACTGCTACTACGATCAACTACTGATGCAAGTGTTCAAATTGTATCTTAAGCCAAGCTTCCTGATTAAGCTACAAGAACAGAAAATAAAAGATAACGGCACTATTAAATATTACTACGTATTTATACTGTGGTCATGTAAAAATCTTGACAGCTTTAGTATTCACAGTGTCACTTACAACTCTGTTACTTGTACGTTTTCATCTAATTAACGCCCATACGGTGTATTTGAGGCGAACGTTTTTAAAAGAATATTTTCCCATACATTTCCGAGATACGAAATACAAAAGTTCAATAACTGACCGCCCGTTACACCTTCATGTATTTGTAGTGGGTGCATCAAGTGACCCGCTCCGCATACTAATAGGTTTGACGGCAGTGCATTGATGCGTAACCGTTGCTAGAAGTGTTAAGCATAGTTTGGCTATCTTTCAAAGCGCGGTATTCAAACACAATACGCCAAATCCGATTCTGGCTCCAACACTTTTGGCTTTTTGAATATTTGTCATCGAAAATAACAACGACGTGCACAACATACGTAAACGTCACGTGAATAGAGACAGATAAAAATATCACTTTTACGAACTTCAAGTCACTTCATAACTTCATTCTATACGTTCAAAATTCACCAGCCTAACGATCTATTATAAAAATGAATTAATACGAAAAGAGCTCTCATTTTTGGATATCCTCCGCTCCTGTGTCCACACGGGGTATGATGCTTTTTTTAAATAACTAAACCGAGTACACACTAAAAATCAAAAATAAATATTTCACCAACTTCTATCCACAACATCGGTGAATTCGGTCCAAATAAAACATAAAATAACAACAACACAACAAAATATAGTAACTTTTATGTTTTACTTGACACCGACTTCTAAAAGTTGTAAAGAAGTTGGTAAAATATTTATTCTTTGATTTTTAGTGGTAAGTTGTTTGTTGTTTTAGTTATTAAAGTTTTATTTTTTACTCTTTAGTCGCGCAAGTACTTCGATAGCTTTAGAAATAATATATTAAGATCTTGTAAACATTGTACAACTGGCACGCGTATCCAAATTTGTCATATCGCTCCGGTGTACATGCTCTTCAACAAGGGTTGTTCTTGAATTTTTTTATTGTTGAAGCACAGCAGACTGGCTGAGTGCCAAACTATGATAGAAAATGGTTACCGTTGCCTATGGACTGTAGCAATACCGGAGGTGCTGCCGATGTGCTGCTTGATTTCATAACTAACCGTGTTACTTCACGCCACTCAGCTTTGCCACATCCAGCATTGAAAGTAACTAAATCATAGATTTGAAAACACATCCGTCGCGTCGGCTTTACCAGCCCATTGTTCTTGTAACTTGATAATCGATCTGTTGATAAATAATACTTATCTCTTTGTATTCATATTTAAACATTGAATATAACAAGTAAGATAGATGATAGTCGACTTTCTTTTTTACTTTGTTGATATTTAGTTCTCTTGTCTGACATCCTATTGGCTGGTACTTTGTTTTACAAGTTTACTAACTATTCATAAATTAAAACTAAAGCTGAAACTTAATAAATTTACTTTCATAGTTTAAGTACTCATTCATGAACTTAACTTCCGAGTTCATAATATATCTGACAGAGATTACTCTTCTATTTTGTGTTACAATTTTTGTATGAATATCAGCTATACACATTATAATATCAACACATTAGTGGTAGTGAGCTATTAACAAGTCACCACAGGTAGAAATAAATTAAGATATCTAATGTAAAAAAATGAAATTTAAACATTACACACTAAAATCAAAATATAGGTAATTCAGTTTATTCCTAAAACCAGACACCGAGCTACCCGTTATATTCAAATCATAGCTGCGAATTAATTATTATAGGAAGTACTGCTCGGCTAGTTAGGCTATGCGAAGTAGGAGTCACTGGGGTACGGGCCGTACGAGAGGTCAACAAAAAAGCTCTTTTAAGATATCCGTGCGAAGCCGGGGCTAGTATGTTATAAAGGAGAGTGAGAACTTGAGTACAAAACGCCATACAAGATTAATTTTCCCTCAAAACGTCGTTGCAAATGAAGCAAGTAACCATTCAGACCATGGCAGCGGTAACGAAATTTACAGTACAATACCTAAAGATCTTAGAAACTTGGCTCCAATACTTTAATGCTCCATTTGGCCCCTGAGAGGGGTCTTTAAAATTATCGCCTATAACTTCATAACCCAATTAATATGTCGGTTGAAGTTATAGCGAAGTTATAGGGCAGGGGTTTCGATAGTTGTGGCCCTGACTTCGAAATTAATCGAGCCGATCGTTTGAGTGGAAACTTACGGAGGCATAAAACATTTTGCGCATTTGCATCCGTCATGCTCTTATTGAGATAGGTCCGATATCCAGATCGATACGTTTTATCGGACTAAGATTATTTTGCCAATTGTTTACTGCTAAGAGTTACATTTAACGATAACTAACATAAATCTAGTCCTTTTAAATACAACGGATGACTTTACAATGTCGTCATGGTACTTACATTTTTTTAGTCCCTATTTAAATTTTTCTGTTAGTTTTTCTTAATGATTATTACTAAACTATTTCTACTTATTTAATGTAACTCTTGCCTTACTACCTTATATCACTACTATATTTACACATACATATGTATTATTGAATAAGCTTTTATAATCGAAGTCTAATCCGAAGCATACAATATTTTAGTTTTTCCAACTTAGGTCGGATCTGAAGCAGGGTCAGTTGAGGAACATACTAGCGTAATTGCATACATTTTAACTTTACAGTGATCCTGTTAGCGATCGATTAGGTTAATATAATAAGCAAAATTAATTGCGTGATGGATATTTGCACGCTAATCAGGCAAAAACATGTTGTGTACTTTTTGAATTGTAACATCCTTGTAAACCATGTTTTTGAGAAAAGTTAAATTGAATTTTAAAAAGGTTAGTTTTGCCACTCTTTTGTTTATGCCAGAAAATTATAAGAGGTCGCCTGTGTGAATACATTAGCCTAGTCATCATCACCACCTATTGCAGGAAAAATCTTGCAGATTAAAATTTAATTATTGAACCAATTGGAGCAATCAGCCTGTCCACAATTTAAAATAAATGTATTTCTATAATAATTTGAAACATTTATTTAAACCACACAAGCAACTCATCGATTTTACCAGAAACTTTTTTTGGTAAGAATTAAAATTTTCTTCCACTCCGATAAAAAAGTCGAACCAGTCCGACAGTGTTACATTGTGAGCATCTTGAAATGTGGTATCTTACTACTTGTTCCTTGTATGCATATGGACCGAAGAGGGTTATTAGGTCAGTTATTTCAGTGAATATATTCAATGTAAAGTTTAATAGCAGTTTAAGATCTTGATATATTCAAGCATTCAAACCACTTCATCGAACTTTCCAAACTTTTATGTCTGATCGGTGCTTGTGTATACAGGTGATTTTTATAATAGGCCCTCAAGGCCAAAACTATAGGAAATAGCGAATTTAATGCTAAATAATTAGCAAGGTTAATACTGAATAGTCTATGTACATGCCAAAATCAGTCAATACAAAAAACAGAAAACCTTCGGAGATGCCTCTACGAATATGTTTAGCTTTTATATTATTTCTCGTAGCAGTAAAGATTTCTGTATTTAGTCTAAAGTTGAATGATAAATTAATAATACAATAACTACATAGGGAATACTACACATGTCGTCTTATTTCTTACACCCCTCTCAAGGGGTTGAGCCTAGCTCCTTCAGCGATATAGCCATGGGCTCTCTCTCGCGTGGTGATACGTCCTCTATTCAACGACGTAATCATCATCGATGCTCCACACACGTATTAAGATATGGGGAATCGAGTTATATGAAGTCCACGTTACTGATACATACCTACCTATATTTATTCCTTTGGTTCGTTTACAGTTACTACACCATAACATTATAGGAGACAATTAAAAGTACAAGATTAGTGTGTAACGTATTATAAACAAACGCAGCTTAGGTTGAGAGAAAAAAATAGAAAAAATAAGGATAAACCAAATTAGACATACATTTACACAAATACACAACCACAAGCACACATTTATAGTTTAAATGAGGATTATAAAAAAATAAAAATAGTAACGATAATTATGAAGTATTTAATGGAAGAATATTGTGCAATATTCAACGAAACTTAGGTAGTAAATTGGCAAATATATCTAAAGGGGAGCTATATTTATTGTTGTACATACATACATACATAACTTCACGCCAGGTCCCTTGCGGGGTAGGCAAAAACAACAGAGCGCCACACAGGCCCATTCTTACACACCTCACTTGCTTCTTTGACATTCATAGCTCTTGTCATGCACGCTCGTCTGTTCTTAAGGCTCCTAACATCACCTTCTGCTAACAATTTATTGTTGATATGGTTAATAATTCGTGCAATGGGTAAAGTGCTGCTTAAGACTAATACATACACATATATATTTGAATATCTAAATAATGAACTGTAAGAAAGAACATGTCATCATTCAACAAGTACACAATTCCTTTTTATTACTAAAACCGTCATGTACATTTATAAACGTCTGTTCCTGGAACGATGCGCGTACGCAGCGAAATTGAGATTGTCTCGGCCATTCAATGCAAATTCACCATTGCGATGACACACCGTGACTTTTGATGTGTTTTTTAAAAATACGATTGAAGGATGTTCTTTTTTTCAAGTATTGTTTTCTTTATTTCTGAGTTCGACGTGCTTTTTGCGTGAGAACCATCACAATCGATTTAATTATGATTTTAAACTTTTTATGAAGGGGACTAACAAAGACGGCTCTGTAAAGCTGAACGAAAGAATTAAAACATTTTATTGTTTACCAAATTAAAATCATATTATTAAAATCTGGGTACAAACAAGACGGTGAGCATGAAAGTGATATTAAAAGGAGAGTAATGACAGGAAAAGTAAGGTGAATGGAGGGCTGAACTTTTTTATGAACAGCCAGAAATTGAATTAGTACCAATGCTAATGTACGGTAGTGAAAGTTGGGTATGGCAGAAGAAGCATGAAAGTGGGATAAATGTAGTTGAAATGAAAGAGAGAGTAAGAACTAAATGCAGTTGAAATGAGAACTTTGAGAAGTAATGTAATGTATGTGGTTAATGTAAGTGATATGATAACAATCAGTGTGATAAGGGAGCGTTATGGATTGAAACAAGATGTAGAAGAGTTGAAAAGGGAATGTTAAGGTGGTTTGGACATGTAGAGACAATGAATGAAATCACAATCCCGAAACAGGTATATAACAGCAATGTGACTGGTAGAGTCGGTGCCGGAAGACCAAGACGTACTCACTATGATCAAATTGAAGATATTTTGAAGTAAGGTCAGATAAAAAGTAATTTGAATAAGCGTGTGAAAAGATTAGTGAAAGTCGATGAAGCGAAATGTGTTTGTCAGGATCATACTCGTAGCAGATGGAGATCCATCGTCTTTGCCTACCCCAACGGGACAATATGCATATACAATGTATTTTGAACAAAGGACGGTCTTATCCCTTGGATAAATCTCTTCCATATTGACTTCGAATTTGAAGGAAAACAGTGCTGACTCTATACTGCCATCGTGTAAATTAATTAAGAAATACATTAATAAAAAAAACAAAGACATTGAAACTAAAATATATTATGTAGCAGATCACTGCCAACGGGGAGTGTGCCCAGAAGGCTGGCTGCATTACCACGCTGTATGGCAATACTTATTGTTGTGAAAAATATGAGCCAGCCTTCTGATCACGGGTAGTGTCAAAGAGTTTCTTACATCATATCGCGGGCTTCAAGCCAGAGGAGCGTATAAGCCTTTTCAGGAGATACAGAAAACTTTTTTCAATGTATCTCTATAATTGAAAATTTGCATGTGTCTGTGAAAGTACTTACTTGATTACGTGAAATGCTCTTTTTTAAATTAACCTACTATTAAGAAAAAAACAGAGGTGGTGTATCGATTAAAATATAAATGATAGACGAAATATAAAAAAACGCATTTTTTTTATACGCCCCTCTGGCTTGAAGCCCGCGATATGTCTTTAAACAAACTCTTTGCCGACGGATCCCACGGACCTAATATTTCAACCCCAAACGGCACAAATATGTAACCCCTTCCTAAGGCTCCATATTTGCGCCATTTGACGTCGTCATACTGTCTTTAATTATCTTAAATCTATTTAAGTATTTGCGCAATCAATAAAGTATTAAGGAATTATATAATTTATATTAATGAAAATTTGAGAAGAATTATCTGCGAGTATATTCTCTGAAGTTTCACTTCTACTGCGTGTGAACTGCATACATACACATTTTTTATACATACACACATACATAATAAAATCACCCCGTCTTACACAAAAACCATAATCTAATCAGATTGACAAAAACACAAAAGTCACAATACAAACCTATAATTCCGTAGTGTTAACATGACATCTGAAATATCTATATAAATCCTTGTTAACATAGATTCTGTACACGCGATCCTATTATCCATTACCGGCCGTCAACTTTGATGTATGACAAACAAACGAACAATACGAATAAGCTTTATTTACTGTTGGCGTTGAAACGATAATGATGGTATTTCTATTATAATTAACTTAGTTAATTTTCAATTACTTTTAACCACTCTAATTTAGAATCTATACTACACTACATACGGGTGAGGTTATAATATTAATGTATAAATAACTCTATATGTCCGTTACGCTTTCACGGAAAAACTATTAGACCGTTTTTGATGAAATTTGGTACACATGCAGTCGCAATACCGAGATTTGACATAGGATACTTTTCAACTCCGAAAATAGGATAGTGCCCGGGATAAAATTAAGCAAATTTTCCGGGGACGAATAGCGCCTGGATAAAAATTTAATGCAATGTAACATATGTGAATGCTTGCTTTATAAGTAAATTACGACTGTTTACCAGAAAAATTTTAGCGTTCTATATATTACGTGATAGTATTATTGGATAAGAGGGCTTCCTAAAGACGAGTAACATCGACTGTTCTTGTCATTTAGTTATAGAAGCCGAAAATAATTTAGAATCATTTATGTCCCGTCTCAAAAACGACTAAATATAGAATAGTAAATTTTGAAAAAATTCACAAGGCCAATTTAGAAAACACTTTTAAGAAAAGTTATTTTGAACTAGACAAGTTGAATCGTTTTTTGGCGTTCTATAGCCAAAAAACGACGAATAATGATCTCCACGAAACCCTTTATCGTGCGTGGAGAAAACACGCATTTGGCCGATATTTAATTATCACGACCGATCAAAATTGTTATATCTGACTATCAAATGTTTTTTCTAACATTGAGTGCACGTTATATACACCGATAACGCAGTATGCATTACTCTAAAAAGCACTGATTTTCCATAATGAAGTTGTAGAGAGATAGGGCCCGGGTTGAACATAATGTTACCAGATAACAAGATATTCACGTGGGCAGAACAACGATTCGATAATAGGGGTTTAGTTTTAACTCGACTTGGATGTGGGATAGACATGTTTATTTTATGGATTCGACAGAAAGTGTTTCCTTTATTGGATTGCGTTTGACCGCGCCGTCTCCACTTTGACTGAATAATTTTCAAATTAAATGAACCTTTTTAGTAGTCCATGCGGTGCACCTTACAAGTTAATGTGAACATCTCATTTTTTACTAACTGAAGGTGATACTAACTGAGAGTCTTAAAAAAGTAGCCTAAGTCACTCCTAATAACATCGGCTATCCGCCAGTGAAAATCCCGTCAAAATCGGTCCAGTCATACAGAGAGAGGCAAAAATTCTAAAAATTGCATTTGCAGAATCTCCTGGTCGAATTTGACATTGACATTACAAACAGACACTTCAATTTCATTTATCTGTATAGATTTTTTTAGCGAAGCTGAAGGCCCTTAAACAAAAATGGTTATCGTTGCCTGTAGACGTCCGCAATACCATGGGCAAAGCCAACGAATTACCAGCGTATAGGACAGAATAGAGAGAATATAGAGGATAAGACAACAGGAATGGGGTAGACGCTACAGAACAGGAGAATGGAATATGGAGATGGAATAGCGGGAGGGAGAAGTGACCAATGGTACTCTCTCACAAATCATGGTAGGGTAAGGCTAGCGCATGCGTCCGAAACTGAAGGGCGCGGGTTCGAATCTCTTAGGAACGTATACACCACTTAGGAAGTTTTGGGATCTAATGTGCATTTTATTACAATCACCACGTGCTAACAACGGTGAAGGTAAATATCGCAATGAAACCTACTCGATGTGCATAACTGATGTCTCAAACCTGTCAAGCCGCTTGGACCAGCGTAGTGGGTATAATGTCCATCTCCTATAATGGGAGGCCCAAACCCAGCTATTATTATATATTTTAGATACTACCACTCATCGTCGAATACGAAACACGAATACCTCTAGTTCTCTAATAATCGTATAGTACTTTTCAAGCAATAATATACAAACACACGATACGATTAAATCACCGATAAAATCGTGTCATGTGTTAGAGCTAAAAGATTTATATTCCCTGATAGTAATCAAAGGGTCAAACCCATCTTCACTAACGTAAAACTACAAACTACTAAAACTGTAATTTGATCAATATAATAAAATCTAGATCAAACTTTTTACGAGTGCAGTAAAACTCGTGAGAAAGGTTTGAGAAGAGTTAATTTTATACGAGGCAGCGGCATGACTGTTATTGCCACATATAAAGAAGTAAACATTATAGAAAAGTGATATTAATTATGAGATTGACACCTCATCACTATCATCCTAGCGTTAAGTCCCGACTGCGCTCTGAGCCCGGTGTCCTCTTACTTTGACACCCCTTATTATGAGACCATCACATCAAACACTGCATCTGTTATCAAGTCAAGCCAAGATATTTTAATCTGCCCGAAGGATAGATTCTGGGACCTGGCGGAGGCGCTATGGCTAAAGATTTCTTCTTCACATGCTTAGCTGGCATTCATAAAACATGACAGTACCAGCGTAAGCGACTCTCATGCAGTCTTGCCTATTTTATCACTCACTGATAAGCTAGTCAGTTGCATCATAATTATCAATTGTAAGGGTCTTATTCTAACTCAATATAAATAAGACTGTAAGGCCTTGGCGTGTTAGAAATAATATTTTTGGAGTGCAAACGGTACCTTTTTTTTTTTATTGCGGGAGAACAACAGACATGCAGACGGCCCACGTAATGGAAAGTGGTTACCATCGCCTATGGACATTTGCAACACCAAAGGTGCTACAAATGCGTTGCTGCTCTCTTAAGGGAGACTGGAACCTGGTCACTAATGCCGGAACACAACCCAAGGTTGTTATGGCGACATACTCTAGACCAGGGGTGGTAGCCATCCAGTCGGGCAAATGCCCTACCACCTGGCTGTGGGTTGTTTTGTCGCCTCTTACGACAGGCCGCCCAGCCGCAGGAAATTATATTCTTTCTCCGTTCCTGCACAGATAAGCTAAGACAGCTAATCTAATACGTATGATAGTAAAAAGTTACTTAAGCAAAATCGGCCAGGTGCGTGCCGAAAATATATATTGCAGGGTTCCTTGCTGAACGTTCACAGTCTTACCTAAGAAACCCGAACCCCTAATTATTGAATTCGATTCTTCTATACCTCTATATCATACTATAGCAGTTCAGCTCTGCAAATTCGAAACTTGTAAAAAAACCACAGAAAATTATATTCATTCTTCGTTCCTGCACTGATAACTTGGGTATACTTGGGTGCTGACAATTGGCAGAGAACGGCGCGGCTCAAGGTTTTTATTAATTAACGTACGAAAATCGAGTTAACTGGCCCTAATCTGTCAGTTTCAATAGACAAAAGCCTTTTCTTTCATATAACCGACCGGACTATCATAGAATACAAGCAGAATGCATTGCGTGGGGTAAAATAGTGTCCGATGTCAACTAACATTCTGTTTTTGTTTGTTTCTTTATCCGTTTGTTTCGTAGGCCGGGTGATTTCTTTCTAGTATGGTATAAGTCACAAGCAATCGTTTTAAATATTATTTTATCTCTCTCTCGGCGACTCATACGGTTGGCTGGTGTAAGCCTTTGCCAGCTAACTCATTGGGATGTAGAGATCCCGGGTTCAATTATTGTTTACTATGATATAAGCTCCAACGTAGTTTGTTGTATATTATCATAACACAGGCGTTGCTCGCTTTGATTGGGGGATTATACAATGTATTTGTTTATCAGCTGGTAATGTCCATCCTTACTCGTTGTGAAAACATTAGTTTATTATAACTATATAGTGCTTGAAGACGTATCCCTTAATGGATTTTTTTGCAAAGCTTTACTCCACAAGCGTAAGTGGTTAACAAAACCTAATTTAATCTCAATTTTTTTTAATCAGGAGCTGAGTACTGCCGTTCTTTGAATCGCGGGTCTTCTATAGATGTACCGAGTTGGAAAAAACGTGTAGTTTAAAGCGGTCGGTCTACTTCTAGCACAATCAGTGAATAACAGTCAGTTCATCACTTGGTCCAAGTGAATAAATATAATAATATTAAATCCTGCATATCACGGACTACACTGAGCATGAACAGTTTATTACAAAACGCCATCAGCTTATGAATTATCCGCCAATCACATGTCGAAAAGGAATTGATCACCGAATTAACTATTTTAATAGCACGCAATGCTGTCTTGAGAGTGCTGCGGAGGCGGAGCGCGAGCTTCGGTTACCTTCATTTAAGACCTGTGGCATTTTATTGGATGCAAAAGTGCATAAATTTGATAAGGGTACGTGAACAAAACGATTGGGATGAAAGTGGTAAAGCTAACATGGTATAAGATTATAGAGTCAAGTGCGAATCATTAATTTGATATAGCTTTTAAGATATTCTTACAGGAACATTTTTCTTCAGCAATTATTACTTGGCAACAATAATGGATCAATCTGGAGCAATTAAGTTTTTTTTATACCTTGAGTTCATCAGACAGCCAGATCAGGTCCTCCTCATGGAAAGTCTTGCCGGAACACAACTCAAGATTGTTGTGGCGGCGCACTCTAGGCCAGGGGTGGTAGCCATTCAGACGGGCAAATATGCTACCACTGGCTGTGGGTACTTTTGTCGCCTTTTACGATAGGCCGTTCAGCTGCAAATGTAGTCTTTCTTCTTTTCTGCACGGATAGTTCATTTGCCTTGTAATATTAAAATTCAACCTATACTAAGGCAAATGAATGAATAATAAGATGCAGATACCGGCCATAGGGCGGCATGATGGGTTTGACACATCGGGTTTCTCGAGTACAGGGTTTTTCGATGGTTTCCTTCACCAGCATTTATTGTAACAATATGCAAATTAGGTCAGAAAACTGGCTTAAGAAGTCCTTGTTTTTCTGACGACGATTCAAATCCACCTCATTTGTATCTGGGACACGTCTTTGGAACTATTAAGCTACCACGGCTTCGGCGAACCTTGTTCTCATTGAAACACACGAATTCTTCACCGCTATTATATTAATAGATATGTAAGACATTGTCAAGTAAGCTTTCCTGTACGAAACTTGTATGACATATCCAGTGAATGTATGTACTGATGAACTCAATTTAACTTTCTGAAGGATCCGTTCTCGAGATAAATTGCTACTGAATAGAAACTGTGAGCCTTTGAACTGGCCTCACGTGAACATTCGCAGAACTCCATGCCTGTGTGTGACGTAATTATATAACGGAGATGAGATCAGTGACATTTTTCGAAGTAACATTACTTGATGATGTTTCAAGAACATTATTTATATGTATATGTATTAAATAAAAGTATATATACAAATTAAAATTAAAGTATAAAACCTAGTGCCAGACCGCTGTCAGTTGGAAACGTGCCCAAAAGACCGGCTATATGTCTCGATAAAGTTTGTACGCCTCAGGCGCCCATGGTTCCAGCGTCTCGAACCAAAAAGCAGCAAAAATATATATATATATGTCGCAGAACGGCCTCGTTCTCACGACATCTCTTTTAGTTATTGCAGGTTTAGTGGGCGTTATCAGGATAAAATGCGAGCATAAAACACGATGGCCAACGGTTTATACACTTTTAATTTAGATTTAAAACACATTTTAACATAGTTTAGACCGAGCAGCGGGTTCAGGGCACCCCGCTCATACTTCTTAACTTAACACTTTCTTTAAAATACTCCATGGTCCAACTCGACCTATTGCCATCAACCAAATGTGCCACAAAAACTCCTCAGTCTACCCAAGTAGATACTACTCAAAGTATAGAGGGCGTCTGACCTCACTCTGAGCCATATGCTCTGCTCTGATTGGTCGTTTATTAAATTACAATATTCATAACTTTTATTAGGTTAGAACGATCTTTTAAGTTATAGAAATATTTAAGACATCAAATTAAATCAAATTAACAATTTTAGAAGTAATTAAAATGTAAACAAATAATATTGTGCGTTATACATCCAAACAATAATCCATCCAATTATAGATTCCCTCCGACATATATATATATATATATATATATATATATATATATATATATATATATATATACATTAGGGTGGTCGTTTTATAATTTTTTCAAGTCGAGACATCACGTACCTCAAGACGATTCAAGTTAAAACTAAAAATATAAGAAAAATTGAAAGATAAGCTTGAATCACGAAGAATTTTAAACTTTTTCTGAAACTATTATTTGAAATTCATCACTGAGAATGATAATACGGAAGGTATTTCATTGTTAAAACTTTTCCAATCTTAAAATAATTATTACTTCTAAGTATGAAGAAGTTTCCTGAAAAAACATGATATTACCCAAAAATTAACTTGAATCGTCTTGAGGCACGTGTTGTCTTTCCCCCAGGGGGTGCCGCCCTGGTCTCTTCTCCGACCAGGTAGCGGTATAAGGGGATGCGTCCCCGGGGCCCCGAGCGGCCACTGTCACATTCCCCCCTTCGCTCCGTGACAGTGGTGTCCCACCTTTCCGCCTCCAAATCCCAATGCCTGCCCTTCCTTACCAAACCTCCTCCCCAAACGCCCCTCCTTTCCGATGCGACCGCCAGCGTCGAGGTGTTCTCCGCTGGCTGTCAAGGACGGCGGTGGTGATGTCCACCCCACCACCGCCCTCCTGACAGGCGACCTATCCTCCCCGACCCTGTCTGCCAACGCTGCTGTGTGCGCGAGGCGACGGGAAAAGGGGAGGAAGGAGAGGGGGGAGGGGTGTTGGCGCAGGAGCAATCCTTCGCAGCCTCCCCTCCCCCCATCGCGAAGCCCCCCCGCCGCTGACGCTGCTTAGAGCGCGAGGCGGCGGAGGGGGAGAAAGGAGAGGGAGGGGTGATGGCGCAGGAGAAATCCTTCGCGGCCTCCCTCTCCCTCCTATCGCGAGGCCCCCCCCGCCGCTGACGCTGCCGATTGCGCGAGGCGGTGGGGGGGCCGGGGTGGAAGAAGAGGGGGGAGGGGTGTTGGCGCAGGAGCAATCCTTCGCAGCCTCCCCCTCCCCCCATCGCGAAGCCCCCCCCCGCCGCTGACGCTGCTACGAGCGCGAGGCGGCGGAGGGGGAGAAAGGAGAGGGAGGGGTGATGGCGCAGGAGAAAGCCTCCGCAGCCTCCCCCTCCCCCCCCATCGCGAAGACACTCCCCCCCGCCACTGACGCTGCTGAGTGCGCGAGGCGGCGGGGGGAGGAGGAAGGAGAGGGAGGGGTGATGGCGCAGGAGTATTCCTTGCAGCCTCCCCCTCCCGGCGGCAGCGGGCGTCGAGGTCTGGGGGATCAACATAGACCTCCGCCCGCACTAATGCCGCGAGAGGGCGCGAGAGGTAGCCGCGCGTCCCTCTCAGGGCCGGGGACCACCATCTCCCCCGGCCCGCACACAGGAGAGGCCGCCTCTGTTTACGAGGCGGCCGGCCGCTGCCGGGGTTGCGGGTTAAGCTCACGCATGTACCGCGACCCCGGCGCCAGGCGGAAGGAAGGCTCCCATGGGGTTTTAGTGGGTATACCGGCAGCCGGTCGTATTGAACCGGCGTCGGGGAGCCCCACACACCGGCCGCGCATGATCCCCCGCGCGGCTGACGGTGCGGCAACGCATTTCCCCATGTAAAAAAAAAAAAAAGTGTTGTCTTGACTTGAAAAAATTATAAAAAAAATCCCAGTGTTTTTTCATTAAAAGGAAGCTTTTTAGGGGGCGTCGCAAGAAATTTAATTTTTAACGACCACCCTAATATATATATATATATATATATATATATATTTATATATATTTGTTTATTCGTTTGTAAAAACTAACTAACCGCACTAGTATTATATATACCAACACAATTCTATTACGATCAAAATCGATGAATTGTTTATTCTTTATTGTACACAAAATAGTTCCTAAAAAAGTATATAATAATGGTACAAAGGCGAGCTTAACCTTAAAAAGAGTTTTCTTCGAGAAAAGCTATGGGTTTAGCGAGAGCGGGAAGACAAGAGGCAGGGTTGTGTACATACATCAAACTTATTATTACATAATATTTTATAAGAATATAATATATAAAATATTTTTATAAGAACATTAAAATCTTATAATTAACTAGTCTGCTGACGACGTCTGCTGGGACAGCAGCAGACGTCGTCCTGCCCGGAAAAGCTTCAATCGATATCAGCAGCGCCACCTACCGGGTCCAAAATTGTGAACCTACTTAGAAACCTTATCTGGCTCATGCACAAAAACTTTGCTAAAGATCATCACATGATCAAATGTATAGTTTACGATTCTATAAAGGACATACAGACAAACATTTATTTTTATATATAAGATATACATTACATACGTTTCAGTGAATGTAAAACCTGCAAACAGCTTGAAGCACGAGATTACCTGGAACAATTAAATTTAACATTACATTACATTACAGCGATAAGACCGCCATTTGTAGCAAATTCTAAGCTGTTCTTGTATATTATTTCATATTTTTTATTGTATAATAAAGTATATTCTATTCTATTCTATTCTACATTACAAAAGTCAAAAGGTAATTGTAAACATATTAGATTAAGAATACAAAAGCAATAGAGTGGGTGTCAGTGCAAGCGCAATGAAGGGTTCCTTGGAAGTGAGCAATTTCACTGGTTTTGTCATTTGACTATCACATATCTAAACAAGTACGCTATAAATCTTTTTCAAATTAAAGTTGGGATAGAAAGTATCCTTTATGATATAAATATGATCTTCTTCTTCTTTCCTTTTATTTCTATCTTCTTAATATTTAAGATTTATTATATTATTATTATTTATCAAAGCCCTATATGCCACATAGTTTTTACCCAAAATATGTCCAGAAAAAAAGTCCTGAAAGTGGCTGCTTTTTATATTAGTTTTTAGTATTTTCTGCGTAAATCGCAAAAACCACATTATTATTCCTTGAGCGTGAAAATATTTTCCATGTAAAATACACGTAAATCTAAATTTATTAAATTCTACAACTCAGCCCCATTTTACGCTATCACATCTGGTTGCGATTTACTGCAGAAAGTACTAAAAACTAATTAATACAAAGGGCTGCCAGTTTTAGGATTTTTTTCCCGACATATAACACAAAATTTCGGCTGGGGACTGAGATTAAAAAATGGCCGAAAAAAGTCACCTAAATACATAAATATGTGGCATATGGGATTTGATAAATAATATATATTTCATTATCGGTCCCGACAGACTTTGACTTGCCTTGAAAACATACATTTAGGACCCTGATCCTAGCTCCACCTACCGGTTCCAATTGTGAACCTAAATCATCCGGGGACCCACTGAAACGCACAAAAAACATTTCACTAAAATCGGTCACGTCGTTCTCAAGTTATACGCGTACATACATTTCTATTATTTATTTTTATTTATACAGAAGATAGATGTATTATTTATGTAATATACATTACAATGAATTGTTAAAATTAGGAGAATTTATGACAAGAAAACTTTTGTGTATTTAATCTCCTTGACGTCATTTAGGATGACTCAAAATTAAAACAAAGGAATTTCTGGAAATTTGTTGAGCGAGAATATAATTATACTTTATCAATCCAGTCCTTTATCGTTGGGTTCAAAATGTTATCGACGTTAGTGTACGTCCGATCGTACTAAAGTCACGTTTCCAATGAAACATAAAAATGCTGCGATTATTTCGTCTGGAGATAGTCGTTTTATTATTATTTTATCGTAACATTTTAATGACCGTGAAAACGGATTTTTTTAACCGATTTATATAAAAGTTTACTAAGATCATTGAATGTTATTCGTGTATTTTTTTAAATTTGTGTCACCTTTAATCAAGTAATGTTGCTTTGAATTATTAAGCAAGAATACTTTGAATTATTAACATATGTTTTATTTATGGGTTAAGCTTTTATATGGAGAAACTGAAATAGTTGTCTATGTATTATTTCTGATCGGTGAAGAGAGTACTGCCAAATTCTATTAAAAATACTCTCTAGAGATAAATCGTTTGCCATATTTGAAAATTCACTTAGGAATCATTATGTTAGTCACACGCAATAATATATGTGCTAGTTATCTGCTGTCCATGTGTGTCATTTTTATTTTATTTATTTATTTTCCTTTATTTCCTTAGATAATAATGACAGATAATTTAAGAATTACGCTAAGTCGTGGTAGCGTAATGGCTAGCGCACGCGTCCTAAACTCAAAGGTCGCGGGTTCGATCCTGGCCGCAAAGCATGCACTACTTAGGGTATTTTTGTCCTAATGTGCATATTGTTACAATTACCACGTGCTAACAACGGTGAAGGAAAACATCGTGATGCAACCTGCACATTGAGATAACCGATGTGTCATACCTGCCAAGCCGCCTCGGACAAGTGTAACGGGTATACCCTCCATTCCCCTGTCGTGAGTGGCCCGAGCCCAGCAGTGGGACAGTTATGGGCTGTTGTTATTGTATTTGTTATTAATTTAAGAATTGCCTTTGAGTCAGGTTGCCTGGAAGAGATCGCTTTTAGCGATAAGGCCGCCTTTTTACCAAGTAACTATTGTCTTGTTGTGCATTTTTGTAACCTTTCTTTTGATGAACAATAAAGGGTTGTCTGTGTCTATGTCTCTCATTGCATAGTTTTACATCATCACCATACAACATGTTTTCAGAAATGTCCACGTCTTCAACTGGTTTTCCTTGTGTCTCACAAAATTGTTTACTCGTTTATCTGAAATTTTACTTTAGAATATTTCCAACAAGTTTTAAGTGTTTTTTTTAACTGAAGTTTTATGTTTTCGCCCGATTTGTAACAACAATATTATTTGTGCTAAATTTCATAACACCCAATTCATTTTATGGACTGTGAAGAGCGATATGAACTTTCATTTTTATACGATATCTAAATATTACTCGACGTAATGGTCTAACGACAGTCTAATATCTTATTTGAGAATTAAAGTCGCTCTAAAATTCCCTACCTCTCTAATCACACCTTAACCACGTTAGAAATCACGATGCCGAAGAACAATAGAACATTTCCTACACACGAACACTATTGTCTTACGCTCCGATACACGAATTACCGTGGACGGAACGATAAGGTAACAATATGTACACACTCTTATAAATGGACCAGTCTTACTTACAACACTTGTGCCACCCACTTTTATTTGATTCTATGTTTAACTAACAAAAGTTATCAATCAGAAAAATATTATTACCTTATTTTATTTTATTAGAATCTCCAACAAAGGATACACATAACAATTTGTAAATATATATAACCTTACACTTTAAATCAATGTGCTCCTTCAATCATTGGAGACCACCACACGTAAAAACTAGTCATATAAATTTAATGTGTAATATATATATATATATTTTTATCCGTTTATGTGGGGAACAAATGTCTAGCCATGCCACCTCCGCCAGGTCCCGGACGAAGGGGAAGGCCCAAGAAATGTTGGCTTGACGTCGTGAAGGATGACATGCGTGCCAATGGTCTCAAAACGGGGGATGTCGAAGACCGCGCGAAGTGGAGTAGAAAAAGCAGGAAAGCGGACCCTGGGCGTCGGAATGAACGCTCCGAACGCAACCGGGATTTAACGCTCGGATGATGATGATATATTTTTATCCGTGCAGGAACGGAGAAAGAATACAATTTCCTGCGGCCCGGCGGCCTGTCGTAAGAGGCGACAAAACAACCCACAGCCAGGTGGTAGGGCATTTGCCCGACTGGATGGCTACCACCCCTGGTCTAGAGTATGTCGCCATAACAACCTTGTGTTGTGTTCCGGCATTAGTGACCAGGTTCCAGGCTCCCTAAAGAGAGCAGCAGCGCATTCGTAGCACCTTTGGTGTTGCAAATGTCCATAGGCGATGGTAACCGCTGTCCATCAAGTGGGCCGTCTGCCTGTCTGCTGATCTCCTGCAATAAAAAAAAAAAAATATAATACAATACTTATATAAAAAGCTAAACAATATAATATTATATGTTTGTGATTAGAATACACAATTACATATGTAGATAAATTAGTTATTAATTAAAAATAAGAATTTTGTATATGTCATACGTATACAGATATCATCAGCCTTTATCAAGCTATCTGTTATATCTTTCTCAAGAGTATAGTCTTTGTTCCCTGTTACGGTTATAGGTATTCAGATTATATTATAAGGTAATGCTCGAGCTTCATCTGGGATAAAGCGTCTTGTTTATAGCGACGAAAATAATGTCGCTAACGAATAGCTACGTTAGTGTATATTCATACGTCATCTGTCAATAATTGACGTCTTTCAGAATTAATAACAATATTAATAATAATTTTAAACCCATAGCTACATCCGTAAACGGTCAATAACTAGAACATTATCCCAGATAAAGCGATAGTATAATGACAAAATACACTCGTATTATTTACATGGCAATCCTTATCTAAATTCCAATGTCATGTTAGCAAAATATTGTCATAATTTCATAAATTTGGTTATATCGATTTAATAGTGTTGTAGATTTAGTCTTCTTCTTCCATCTCTCTCTCTTTTCTTTCACCATATCCTAATTAATTGGATTCGGCAAAATATCTCCTTTCCTTCCACACTCTTCTATTCTGACATACATGTTCTGTGACACATATCATCATATCATTCTTCACACCATCCATCCACCTTTTTTTTGGTCTGCCTTCACATTTGTACGCATTCATCTTGTAGTTTAACATTCTTTTTGTCACGTGACTTTCAAAGATCCCCTTAGGTACTAATTTCTTACCTTATCCATTCTTGAAATACCACACATCCATCTCAAGATTCAACATTCTCATCTCAGCCGAGATCATATATATCTATACTATGATAAATAAGAGGGGCCTATTACGAGTAACAGAATTCAAAATGCTACTTCTTGAATTTCGCTCTACTTGTTTATTAGAGCATCATGTAAAAACTAATAAACGGATTTGAAAGAAATTTGACACATTTAGCTCCAATAACTGACATCGTTTCCGGGGAATAGATGAATATGTCAGTTTTAAGGACCGCCCGCTTATATGCCGCGCTGTAAATCGTTAAAACGTAGTTATAATTTGATGAATGTAGCCAAAAATTTGACGTTGGCGTATTTTTGGTTTACCCGTTACAATTGCCAAACGCATAACCTAAACTATACACAAGAAGCTGATCCGAAACTTCCTCATAATAAACGATTCATGTATAGAATCGTCATAATGACTTTTCACTTTCAGATATTATATCCATTGTCCTATCCACCCCATTGAATAGAAACGGTATTACAGTAGAGCATCATATTAAAATTTGATGTATTGAACATCGGCTTACAACCGCACAACCGCAATCTAATAAGAAACATGACACTGCTACTTATCCATCTTTCACCAACGTTAAATACATGTGATCTTCTTCCTATCTATACTTTACGAGTTCGGGACTCGAATGAAAATGCCGTTGGAATTATTATAGAGTTTATTAGAACTACACAAAGACGTATAACACAGGTACAAATATAACCGAACACAACAAATCCAAACGTAATGCAGAAGGTCGTAATTTAATAAAACGCGCAATGTCCGTCACTACTAGATTCGCGATTGTACACACGTCACGCCTTGATCGTCACTTTGACGGACTTTGCGCGTGTGATTAAATTGTGCATTACGTTTTGACTGGTTGTGTATATTTGGACCTGTGTTTGTATAGTTCTAATAAATTCTATAATAATTCCACCGGCATTTTGAGTCGAGTTCTGCAACTCGTAACAATATCTAGAAAAATAAGGGCGCAGTTATAGAAGCTCGCATAAGGGGCATAAAAGGATATTTACGGCACTGACCGTTGTATGCTCTTATATCAAAACTGTTCCAGGACCAACTTGAATGTGAACTTAAGCACAAAGTCTCCAACTATCACTTCAGTGGAAGCAACAGTATGAGCGAATGACTTTCAAATTACAAATGGCTATTCATTAAAGCATGGAACAAGGGTAGTGCGGAACTATCGTTTTGCATTCAGGGCCAAATTAGCGTCGCCATTCGTAATATTCGACGGACACACTGCTCTCGACGATGGCGAACATTTTTGTGTGCCTGTATGTACTTTAGATACGCAATACTTTGTTTCATTATGACTACGTTCCATTAGGGACTCACAACAACCACGGTCACCACTGCGATTTATCCCGTTCCGCTTGCTTGCCGGCGTTACAATCGTAAACCCAAGTGGAACGGCTATTCGACCCACCTTTTGACATAGGTCGTTGTTAGCGGTGTATGATCGAAAATGTTGACGATATTTGCAGAGGTTGCCACCTATAAGACGAATCCAGGAGAAAAAAAAGGAACAACAATTTTTCAATACTTTTTATTTTTTTGAATTTATATTTTTCATCTGAGCGCACACACTTAAAATATCTGGCCTAGATTGTAACACATTAAAAAAACTCTTTGCAGTCCATGTTAAAAATCAAAGAAAGTTTGAATTTCAGCCTTGACATGGTCTTCATTCAAGCGGTTTCTTTCTTTGGTCCATATATCGAATACAATACTGAAAACACGCTCGCAAGCAGCGTTTAATACAGGTATTGACAAAACAAATGAAACAATTTTCTTCAATGCGTCTCCGCAAGACGAACGGCGTCGGCGGCGCGGGGTATGGGAAACATAAACGTGAGGGCACAAGGCGAGCCTGCTCGCACGCAGTCGCACGCCGCACCACGCGCATACCACCGGGAGAAATTTGGTTATTTTAATTTCCTTCCGGGAGCCGGGAGATTTAAATTTTCATTTCTGAATTACTGGAGACTCCCGGAATTCCGGGAGAGGTGGGAATCCTAGATATTAGTGACGATTTCGCCAAGACCACAATGACCGCGGTCACCTTGTGGAACGACTAACTGAGTATTTTGGGTGTTGTGAGCTACTAATGGAACGCCCTGATTTTATAAATTCGACTTTTAAATTCAAAACCTTATATACGAAGTTCTATGAATATTAAAAAAAAAAACACCCCACGAATGCATGGCCGTACACCCTAATCTTCTAGCTTTGTGTAGCGTAAGCATGTAGCTTAAATAAATCGAACATATTCCATAAACTTCATCAATCGGTATGGACTCAGTAGTATCTAAGAAAAATGACTGGAACAAAAAAAGACAGACAGACAAATGGACGGACATGACGACTTCAAAAGGGTCTAGTTTTGCCAACGTGAATCTCGTTAGATCTTATATTTCATAATAGAGCCTAAACCACAACTTCAAGAGAAAAGCTCCATATCTTCCTTTCTTCACTTTATAGCTTAATTTTTTTATACAATTTGATACAGATGGTCTTTTATTTCTTTGCAAAATGATCCATTCTTGTTCTTTATTTAAAAATTATGGAAGTGTTTATACTGTTCAAGCTTATATCAGTTAAACACTTGTTGTTCATTTCAAATGGCCGTATTTCACATAGTAGAAAGTGTCGACTCAGCAGAATCTGACACAATGAAGCGTATATCTGGGGTGAGTGGAAATGCATTTCACATACAAACGTGGCATCCCCACATTAAATTTAATGATTTTAATCATTAGTGATCATTTAACCCACTCTGTTGTTATGTGATAAATCATATAGAACTGAAATATATCCGTGTTTTGGGCACAGAAATATATCCGTGCTGGAACTAAGAAAGAATACAATTCCTGCAGCCCGGTGGCCTATCGTAAGAAGTAACAAAACAACCCACCCCTGGTCTGGAGCATGGCACCAAAAAAATATTGAGTTGAATTCCGGTATTGGTGACCAGATTCCAGTCCACCATTCGAAGTCGGCAGCAATTGCTAGCATTTTTGGTGTAGCAAATGCCCATCGGTGATGGTAACCACTATCCATTATCCACGGCCACATACCTCTCATGAAATGTATCCAGAAATGTAATTCTGCAGAAACGGAGAATTCCCACAGCCGGTTGGTCTGTCATAAGGGGTAATAAAACAACTAACAGCATTTGCCTGTTGGATGGCTATTACCCCTGGCCTAGAACACTAGAACATGCTGCTATAACAACATTGACTTGTGTTCTGACACAGGCCAGTCACCAGTCCACCCTTCAAAGCTGGCAGCACACTGGTAGCATTTCTGGTGTTGCAAATGCCCATAGGCGAGGATACCCTGTTTCTAGTACTGTCACAAGAAATGTAGATTCTCTAAAGATATCTCGCGGATTAGGTCGTATTACTATCAGGTCCATATCTCTAATTCCTACGCATCAAAAGTTCATTTTTGTTATCGAAATTATAGTACCTACCAAATGTTTAAATTAACAACAAAAACTCAAACACAAGCATCGAGAGGTTGTAAACAAAATACCAAGAGAACTGATTGTAACAGTTTTTAAAGTTGCTCTTATTAAATTGGAGAAGAGCGCTGGCCCCAGATTAGAGGGGAGAGGTTTTATTAGGGGCGGCTAACGAGCTACGATAAGGAGTTGTAATGCCCCACGACACAAGCTATCTTTAAGGCACAAGAGACAAGCGTTTAATCTTGACCATGGCTTTGTTTGCTATCACAACAGTGCCAGAGAGGTCGAGTGGTCAATCACTGGCATATTATTTACACCATGATGGTTGCTTTGCAATACCGATATTATGAAAAGTAACCATTATGATGCTGTTGTCACGCCTGTGATCAACCATTTTGACAATATTGCAATAGTAGACTTGAAACGATTCTCTATTCTGATTCTCGCGCCTATAGCCAAAGAAAAATTGATTACAATCATAGAATCATTTATTAGATTTTATTTTTGCTAAAAATTAAACTAAGTCGATATTCATAGAAATTTGTAAGCCTATTCAAAAAAACATTACTTTTAGATTTTGCATTGTTGGTTTGAAATTTACGAGATGATATTTTTCACACATAAAACTCCAAAAATGATTATAAATTAAGGTATCACTCTCCATTTTATATCAATAATTAAGTAATTAAACCAATATTTAATGCTATATTCAGAATTTACAATATCGTAAAGAAACAATATAAACATTTTTTTAAAATTATATTATTAAAAAACAACGAAGATGGAAAACATTAAAAAATGACAGGAGAGCTATCTGTTATATAATGTTTAAAATAAAATATCTAAAGTATTTATAGAATTATAATTTTTAATCGCTGTCGCTTATACGATTGTGCCATTCAAAAAGAGGGGTCCAAAACCATCGACTGTTTAATCTCAAGTCCAATCTTGAGTTAAATGAACACCTAGACGCCCCCTGGTGTATCGATTGGACACTGTGAAACCACTGGTTCGCTAATTAATTGATACGCCGACGGTTGAAGAATTTATTTATTAAAATTTAGAATCGACAGTATTTGGGAATTTATTTAATTTACGAAAGATTTTTTTTTCTTATTATTGAAATGACGTATTCTACTGTGTATATACTATTTTCCAACTATTATATTATTGAGATTTTGCCATATTATTGTAGGTATAAAGAAAATAATTTTAACTGTAGTGTATACTCACTTTCAGAAATGGTAATTTTTGGAAGTAATTTTAGAAGAGTTTGTATGTGAAGAGAGTACCACATATAGGGTGGAGGAGCGAGATGGAATGCTCCTACGGGCTACGTCTGAATGGAAGATCTTCCAGCAAGGCTATTGTTGTTCCTTCAGGTCTTAGCTCATTGATTATTGTTGGAAAATTGAACATGTACTTTGTACGTTTCGAGATCGTTTGCGGCTTAAATTATTGTACAACGCCATCTATTTGCTTGTAAGTATTCCACTACATATATGTAACAATTGTCTATTTAACATTCGAAGGCCTCTGTGATTGAATAGTCTAAGCTTTTACCCGCGTAACTCACTAGAAGACAGAGGTGTATCTAGTTCTATTTCTAATAGAGTAAATTTGGTGAATGAACTGTCCTTTATAAACTACTAACTTCTGGCCGCGACTTCATCCGCGTGGAATAGTTAAAAAAGTTAAGTAAGTTAATCAAAACCCCGACTTTGAAACATCTTCATTGGTGCTCCGCTCCTGATGCTATATAGCCTTCCTTGATAAATTGGCTATCACCGAAAATATTTTTCAAATTAGACTAATAGTTCCTGAGAATAGCGCGCTCAAGCAAACAAACAAACTCTTAAAGTATAAAATGGGTCTGGAATCGGCCTTAAAGTTTATTTTGTCTTTTACCTATAACACAAGCATAACCGGTTAGATTGGAGATATGTATAGATAGATAGATAACAGTTTATTGCTCACCAAAACAAAACAAACAAAATGCATAATTGCAATACTTCTTGGCAAAACAACAGGCGGTCTTGTCGCTAAAAGCGATCTCTTCCAGGTAACCCAGCTTTAAAGAAATTTTTAACTAATCTGGCGATGTAGGTGGAGCAGAAAAATTATGATGACACATATATTATAATATAGTAGTATAATATATGCAAAAATAATAATGTTTACTGATTATTATAAAAAATGTCTAATGGACATAACGATTTTGGGGAAAGCTCAAGATAAGGTAAATACCTCTTATACCGATACATCAAGTCCTATCAATGCGATAGCTGTAAATTTATAGTGAATTGAGGGTAATACACATGCACCCTGCACAATACAATAAGTATATATCTTAAAGAAGCAGGATAGCACATAAAAATGATAAGAAACAGATACACGGAAGGAGTGTAAGGGGTTTTTAGTGTTATTTGTGAAAGGGTCTTGAATGTGAAGGAAGCATGCAATCGAACACATAAACAATCGATTCCATGAAGTTATGTGTATCGGAGGGTAATTGGTTTAGGGCGACGTGAATATTTTTAACGTTTTAGTGGTTGAAATGTAAAGAGGATATGAATTTTAATATTGGAGTGAAGTTCCTTATCGCACGTTACTTGATGAATGGGAGTGACAGAAAAATTTGTTAACCGCAATGAAAAGTGCTGGCCGCTAGTCTGACCGTAGTGTATCTTTGGGCTATCCTCTGATTCAGCGAAATACTACTGAATTTTGATGATTGTTGTACTAATCCCTAATAATATTGTTACGAGCTGCAGGACTAGAATTAAATAACTGCCGTTTGAATTACTGTGTACTTAGAATAAAAAAATCGACCTCATGCCAGTGCACCGCTCGGCACTCGAAAACACCAGTGAATTTCCGAAAAATAGTAATTTATACATCTTGCTGATTTGTTCTGCGAACGGCCAACAAAGTTGAAATCATAACAATAGGCTATTGTCTAATTGCAAATTTTAATTACGACGACCATAAAAGAACTCCGAATGCGGGGAAGGGCAATAAACCAGGTGCGCGGCATTTCTCTATCGGCCCAACTTGTATCTATATTATAATAAGAAAGAAGCTCTCGATGTCTGATACGATTTCACAGGAAAACAACTGGACCGTTTCGAATCAAATTTGTTATAATAATTATATGGTCTTTGATGGTTGTCGACACTTATGAACACTTTTTGAGTCGTTTTGAAAAATTTAAGAATTTTGGGAATATAGCAAAATATCACTTCAATATATCCAAATCAAAAAACTGAACCATTTAGGTTTCTGTTAAACCTAGTAGAAAAGTTGCAATTTCAGCATACAAAGAGTAAGCCCGGAATCACGGCAATAAAACTACGGGCGAGTCATAAAATAAAAAGTGTTTACTTGCCCCTAAGATAACCTGCGCAAAGTTTTCCTGATAACTTTTTATTTGCACAGGGGAGGGTAGTACCTTTTGTACATTGCGTATTTATTTTAAACTTACCCGTACTGAGGGTAGTTTGAATTAAATTGTATTTTATTAAGGTTTCGCAACTAGTGCTCATAATTCAACTATATTTTAGCGATTTTAAGCGCGGCATTTATTTCGACGTTTCGACCACTTTTCAGTACTCTTGGTCACAGAAGACAAAGATGTCAAGTGCTGATGAGTGATGTGAAAATAATTATTTAGCCTACCCTCCAACTTGTTTATTGATTTATATTATTTTAATTTCGTATTTAATATTTACACTATGGGGGCCTAATTTAATTTAAATTAAAAAAATCTTAAGTATAATCTTTGGCACTTACATACCTTAAGACGCCAGGTTAGCCCTATAATAATTGTATCAGGTTATAATGTCCCACTGCTGGGATTGCATCCCATTTATTGGGGGATTAGCGTGTTTGACACATCAGTCAAACACGCTAATCTCAATGTGTATATGTCATCTATATATATTTGTAACAATATGCACATTAGGTCAGAAAACTCCCTAAGTGATGCATGCTTCCCGTTTGGGATTCGAACCTACGGCTCTTTCGAAACGCGAGTTTATAACTCAAGAGCGCAATTCAAACTAAGCTACCATGGCTTCAAGGCTAAGATTCCATAAAGAGCATATGGGTAGTGTCGGTTATCGACAATACCGCATGCCCGTCGGTTACCTCGTCAGGACCCGAGAATATGCGCAAAAGCATTCTCCCAGCGTTAACAAAAAAGGGCCTATAGCCAAATTCGAAACTATCAAATATTGTGAAAACTACTCAAAAATTTCGAGATAGATTTTGATGAAAACCAAAGCGGTATTGTAAAAAATCAACTACCCTAGTCAGAAATCTAATTGCCTGAATTTGAAAAAATACGCGCCTTGTATTGACAAATCCATCGTGTAGCTGTCACGTCAAACTCTCCATCTGACAATCGAATATGTAACGCGAAATAGCAAAATTGTTTTTCAGGTTATTTACACATACAATTACGTATTCTAAAAAAGTACTCATGTATTTTTTATGACTTCAAAGCACACGGCATTGATTTGCCAATGTCAAAGTTTTAGAATGAAAAGGCAGATGAAAAAGAATAAAATTTGGTCAGTACTTTGCATGTTATCTGCAAACCTTAAGATATAATATGTATAATAATAATATACAGTACTTATGATCTTGCTCACGAGGTTACCGCCATGTAGAACCTGGACTCTACAATCATAGTAGGGATAGTGGTGTCAGTGAATGGACTAATAGCGAAGAGCCTTGACCGCCACTTTGGAAGGTTCTCGCTTGGTATCTGATTGAAGGGTCGGATGCAGAAAGCATATATATACACATGTAAATGATCTGAGGTCAAATAAATATCTGAATATATACTACTTATAACACAATCAAATTTATAAAATATACGTACAATATACAAGCTATTTACAAGGAATAAATTATGTACAATATTTGTGTAGTGCTTATAGAACAATTTTTTGTTAACACCTAAAAATCTACATAAAATATTTGACAGATAAGATAGAAGATAGTTAATATCTAAAGAGATTCATTTAAGCATTTGACATTACTTTTATTAATTACAGTTAAAAAGTAAAATATGCCAGTTTTGACTTTAACATCCCTTTTTATTCTACAAAGTCGTGCTTTTTTTTTAAAATTTCGTGGCTGCAATGCTCGTAGCACTGATTTTGCCAATGACATGGTAAAAGTCGTGCTTAATGGAAGAGATTACAAAAGATATACAATTAAAAAGTCTATTTCAAAATAAACAAAGATGACCAACCGATCCATTCAAATCATCCAAGAAACCAAAACACCCATGTAATTAGCGTGTCACAAGTGTATAAAGCCTTTGAAAGACCATAAAAATTTCTTGGTGCATTTCTGACTGGATTTTATGGCGTCGTAAAATTATTATGGGCTTAACGACGGTTTCACCCTTTGGCAGGTCGTTTTGGTTTAGGCGTGTATTACACTATACCTGGATTTAGGGCCACTTTCTCTAAATTTAAGTGGAGTAATCAGAAGAAGTCAATCGAGGATTTTTAGCTAAACACATGACATGGTGTCGTATTGGGTAAATACGACACCATGACCTAAATGAGTGTAAATAAAGAAAGTAAAGAACTTATTTGACTGGAAAGCGATATTATTACAGAAATAAAAAATATAGAAGATGAAGATGTGTTGCCTGTTATTACCAGTAAATGATGTTGGTAGCTCAACATATAACTGTGCTGGAATTTCATTTAGCACAGCGCCGATTTTCAAAGGGCAATTTTGCTTCAGACATTATTAATCTAAGTGTAGAAGAGGATTTTTGAAAATTGCACCCGTGACTGAAAAATTGAGAGGAAGAAGACTAAGTTGGTATGGGCATGTAATGAGGAGGGATGAAAGTCACGGGACAAAAAGAATGTTAAACTACAAGATGGATGGGTGTAGATGTAAAAGTAGACCAAAAAAAAGATGGATGGACTGTGTGAAGGATGATATGATGATTTGTGGTGTGACAGAAGATGTATGTCAGAATAGAAGAGTGTGGAAGGAAGAGACATATTGTGCTGACCCCAATGAATAGGGATATGGTGAAAGAAAAGTGAGAGAAGCACGGAAGTAAGAAGGGTTTAAAGCTGGAACCATCATAGATTTTAGTATTGAAACCCAACAATACGATGTTAACATAAAAAGAATTGCCCACCAAAGATATGAGTTAAATCAGATAAACGAAAAAAATAAGATTTTCGTAAAAAAATGTTATTGGTCCTTAATTTTTAATAGAAATTTATTGAAGTATTTCGAACTTATTCAAGACAGACTGATATATGAGAATTCTAAATTCAGTCGTCTGTGATTAAATATCGCATAAGAAGTACTTTTCTCTTTTTACAAGCTTTTATTTAATTGCAATGGATGTATGTATGTATTTAAGTTCGAGTAGAATGTTGCAAGTTACATTAAACCAACTTCCAGGTTTGCGATTGAGCTGAAATTTTGCATGCATATGTATTCGTGTGACAATGCAATAGTATGGTAGCTTGGAGCTGATCTGATGATGGAGTCGGAAGGTGGCTATAGGAACTCCTGTACTAAACAAGGTAGACCCGCCGTGTTTGGGCTCATTTCACTTGTCTTGGCTAGCACTCTGGTGCTACATAATATCCAGGATCTCAAAAGCTTGTATTTAAAAACCTTTTAAAAAAGCTTATTCTGACTTAGTTTAGAATCACAGACACTTCAATCTTATTTATTTGTAGTTAATTAGTTTTAGAAAAAAAACTGCACAAGAAAACAATATTTCAGCTAACAATTGAAAATCCCGTGATATTTCTTGAATATGTAAACTCCATAGTATTTAATTTTGACAGCTCCATTTACCCAAAGACGCCGTTAAGCAAAATGTGCGTGTTTTTATTGCGACGTCTCATGTTTATGATGTGTTTATTGACCATGGAACGTTTGCGGTTACGGAGAGGAATTATTGGACTGACGCGACGGACGCATTGTATTCAGAATTATTTATAGTGATTGCAATAGCTAAACATTGATTTGCAATCATAAATGAGCTAACGATCTAATGAGTGGTTGTTAGTCAAATTTGCAAAATAATGAAACAGATTTTGCTCCAATCACAGATTCTTCAAAACACTACGTTTTGATGGTTTTCATCAATGAGAATTTTCCTTCAGTACTTGTATTTACTAACTGTCGAATCAGAGTCGAGTTCATAATATTTGAATTGTGATGATTGATAGTTTATACTTCATTATTTAATAACAAAGACAACGATGTGTGATGCAAATGACTTCTATTCATAGTTTCATGTTATGATAATGCGATTTTTTTAAATTTAAAATAATCATCTTTTAAGGTTTCATATAAGACTCAATACGACATAATAAGTATATAGTGTTTATAATGTGTTTTTCTGTAATATGGAGTTTTGTAACGGAACGTTACAAATATTTCAATTTTTATAAATTATTATTACATTTACGAGTAAACTAATAATTACTATTTATTAATTTACACGTTTAATTTAAACGTATGGAGGTATAAAACTAATTAAATTGCTAATAGTGAATGCATCCAACTCATTTTGTTTCTGACGTGTGCGCCGAGATCCAATAAGCGATCGACGGCCATCTTGCGTTTAACTGAGTCGGCTGTGTTACTTTTACAGCGCCCGAATTAATTTTTTTAGTATAAACCCAACTAGTATTGTTGATTACTCAGTCTAGCATTTATAAATGCAGTAAATATAACTTGAAAATTATTTCCCAGTTCGGGTGAGTTATGCACAAATTGATGTTATAGTTTACTTCTCATTGTTACGACTAAACCGTTGTATCAAACTATATTTTGTTATTAATGATTAATTTTGTTAATATATTAGTTTAACAGGAAGAAATGTTTTCATAATTATAATTAATAAGTGTTTAAAAATATCTTTTGATAGTAGTTCTTGTAATTTTGTTTTAATGATATCAGTTTCTAGTACTAGGTAATATACTGATATTACCTAATATAAGATATCGATACCGAATACTTGGTATATGTATTGGTACTATTATTTGATATCTTAGTAGCTTTATATTTGTAACCGTTTCTGCTCTTTTCTTTCGCCACCTTGATCTTGCCTGCCTTGCAAATGCTAATTTGTTTACTTCTGATTTGCCTCATGAACTTAGCCTTTTCCTTGTGCTTAGCTTATGCAGCGCTCTAATACGCCTCGCATGATTGCGTTTCAGGAACTACCCTTGGGATTTATAATAAACCTTGTCAGAAGACAAAAGAAGATACCTAGGAGGACTACCACCCTAATCGGAACGCTGCCTTCTCTGCCTGGAGGAAATTGCCTAGGGGAGTGCGGTATATCAGGCTGACTGAGAGCGGAGTCTAGCCTAGATGAACCTTTTGTTCGTTTATACATATTAATCGTTTTCAAATTATTCGTTTTTCTTAACAACCCTTGTTAAATATATTACAGTAAATTAATTATAAATTATTTTCCCTTTTATTTCTTATTTTGTTCACATCCTAAGTGTGACAAATGGCGCCCATATACGTGGTCTATGGTTAGGCTCCGCATTCGGTTTGTTTGCATCTTAGTAGTTGCCTTGGTGTTGGTTTTGTTTTTTCAGGTGTGTGTATTGTAAAGACGATACAATCATATGCTAATACATTTTGTATCGTTTTATCATTACAGTAGTTTGTAACAGAACGGATCTTTCTTCCTTGCGCTTCTCTTTCTTTCTTTTCCTCGCTGTTTGTAAACAATAATATTGTTCAGTTTGATTTGTGCACAACATACCTAGATTGGGCGATATTTTTTTCTTATTCTTTAACTTGTTCAAATAGTTCTTATATTTTATACCTTATAATGGCTGTTGAAATAAAATTTCTACTTCTTCAGAAATCTGAACTTATGTATGAAGTGGCGATTAGAGGGGAATCTCCTTCTGATAATGTTGCAGGGTTACGACGTCAAGTTAACAAACTGACGCAATTATATCCTTCAGAGGATATCATAGATTCTGTGTATGATTTTTCAGAAGACATAGAAGGTGTTCAAGAAACATTAGAAAAAGTTAAAATTAACCTTGATTTACTAAAAAGTAACTTTAATGAACCATTATTTAACAGAACCAAATCACTTTTACATCATTTATTTTACAGACTGCAAAGAATAGAAAAACCGGAAACTATTGATGAGACGTCTTTATTAAAAAAGTGTAAAAAATGTTATGAAACCTTTTATGAAAATCTTGTAACCTTCCCTGGATCTAAGGTTCGAGAACCTAAAGATTTAGCTTCAACATCTGATGATGATTCTTTACCTAATAATCTTCCAAATATATCTGGCTTAAATATATCTGTCTCCTGTGATCGAGGCTTAGTCGGTGAATTCGCTAAATTGAAATATGATGGGAAAACTTGCGTAAGGTCTTTCATACAAAAATTAGAAGAATTTCGACTTTCCAAAAGTATCTCTGAAGACAAAATGCTTACTTCTGCCTTTGATATATTCGTAGGAGATGCGCTCCATTGGTACCGTAATGTTAGGAATAAAGTAAACCAATGGAACGATCTTATTGTCGCTCTTAAGGATGATTTTGATCGTCCGGATTATGATTATCTTATGACTTCAGAGATACGACAGCGTACACAAGGTGATGATGAAAGTATAACAATATATCTGTCAATAATGGATGGTATGTTTTCCCGTCTCACTAATTCCTTATCTGAAGAAACGAAATTAGAAATATTACTACATAACATACGTCCTTCATATTCGACAATTATAGCTGCGAGTCCTTTTATAAAAACTATAGATGACATTCGAACCGTATGTAGAAATTATGAACGTATTAAAGTAAGGTCAGAAAGCTTTAAAGAACCACCCCCAGCTAATATGAGCACTCTAGCACCCGAATTTAGTTATCAGTCTTCGAAGCACAAGAACTTAAGTCACCAAAACGCACAAAAGCGATTTGCATATCAACAAAACGAATCTTATAAAATAGCTACAATCAAAAAGAAACCATTTTGTTTTCGGTGTCGCGTTGACACTCACAATATGAGAGACTGTACAGCAGAGCGTTCAATATTTTGCTTTAAATGTGGTAAGAAAAATGTTCGTATACCGGATTGTCCTGTTTGTAATCCAAAAAACTAGATATTGAAAATTGTAGACCAACCAATTACAGAGATAGCTCGGACTGGAAAGATTGGTTGCTAACAATTAATAATTTATTCTCACCTTGTTCTATATCTACAATTTTCAACAATAAACCGAGTGATGATCCTCGTCCTTATGTCAAAGTTCAAATAAATAATGATCTATTCTTACACGGTCTTTTGGATTCCGGTTCTGCTGTTTCTATCTTAGGTCAAAATAGTCATAAATACTTCCTAAAATATGGTATGCCCTTGTGTACTGATGAACTTATTACAGTCACTGCTGCGGGTGGACAAAAGATAATGTCCGTTGGTTATATTTTGCTACCCATAACTTTCGAAGATCAATTTTTCTTGTTAAAAACACACGCCATTCCAGAAATCGAAACTACTCTAATCTTAGGAATAGATTTTTGGAAAAAGTTTAACCTGTGCCCAAAATACCTTTGTAAAAAAGAAAACCTACATGTAATTGACCCTGGTCTTTCAGAAATTCTAAATTCTTCTCATTCTTACTTATATGATTATCATAATTTAAGCGATATACAAAAAGCCGTGGCTGATAAAATTGTAAGCAAATTTAAAGATATCTCATTTGCGGAAAAAGGATTAGGTAGGACTCATCTCATTAAACATCGCATTAATACAGAGGACGCTGAACCTATACGACAGCGATACTATCGTATGTCTCCTGAGAAGCAGCGTATTGTCACGGAGCAAATAGATGAGATGCTTGCTTTGGATGTTATTGAGCCTTGTAATAGCCCGTGGTCTTCTCCTGTACTGGTAGTAGGTAAAAAGGACGGAAATCCACGGTTTTGCTTAGACAGCCGAAAGCTCAACTCTGTCACAAAAAAGGATGCGTACAGTCTGCCATACGTTTCTGAGATTTTGGATAATCTAAAGGATGCTCGATACTTGTCTAGTATAGATTTGTCTAAGGCTTTTTGGCAAATCTTAATCGAAGAACCAGACCGGGAGAAAACGGCATTCTATGTTCCTGGCCGTGGTACTTTTATGTTTAAGGTTACTCCATTCGGTCTTACTAATGCCCCGGCAACACAACAAAGACTAGTTGATATTTTATTTGGACCAGAGTTTGAATTAAAAGTTTTTGCATACCTTGATGATATTATTGTTATTAGTAAAGATTTCGATGAACACGTAGCTTTGCTTGAACAAGTTCTTGACAAATTACGCTCAGCAAAACTTACTGTCAATCTCGATAAATGTCAATTCTTCAGAAGCAATTTACGTTACCTTGGCTATGTCGTCGATGCTCAAGGATTGCGTACTGATCCTGAGAAGGTTCAGGCTATTCTAGGTTTTCCAACACCTTGTAGTAGAAAAGAAGTGAAACGTTTTTTAGGTACTGCTTCTTGGTATAGACGTTTTATTCCTCATTTTAGTACAATTGCTGGGCCTCTAAATAAACTTACTTCTAATAAAAAGAATGCCCCTCCGTTCCAATGGACTGGCGAAGCTGATAAAGCATTCCTTGAACTTAAATCTAAGCTGGTACAGGCACCCGTTCTAGCGTGCCCCGATTTTAATTATCCATTTGATGTACATACTGACGCTAGTAGCTTTGGTATAGGTGCTATGTTAGCTCAAACTATAAACGGTGTCGAGCATCCTATAGCTTATATGAGCCGTTCATTAACTAAGCCTGAGAAGAACTATAGTACAACGGAGCGAGAAGCCCTTTCTGTACTGTCTGCTCTTGAACATTGGCGCTGTTATTTAGAAAGTGATAAGACCTTTTTCGTTTATACTGATCATTCTTCTCTCAAATGGTTTCTATCTTTAACTAATCCAACGGGTCGCCTCGCCAGATGGGGCGTACGTCTCTCTTCGTTTAAGTTTGAGATAAGACACCGACGTGGAAGAGATAATGTAATTCCAGACGCACTTTCAAGAAGTGTACCTGTTAACACTATTGTTGACAATACTTCCGAACTTCATGATCCTAATACGCAAGATAACTGGTATCTTAAAATTTTTAAGGGCTGTATTGAATCTCCAATTAGTTATCCTAATTACAAAGTAGATGGTGGTATTTTATTTCGATACATGAAAAGCAACAATATTCTTACTTCGGAGTTTGCCTGGAAACAAGTTATACCGAAAGAGAAACGAAAAGATATCCTCGAAAAATGTCATTCTCAACCAATTGCTGGGCATTTTGGCGTGTTCAAGACATATAAGCGTTTGGCACTTCAATATTATTGGCCTGGTATTTATTCGGATGTAGTCAAATTTATATCACAGTGTGATATATGTCTTGCATATAAACATCCAACTCATGCTGTTCTTGGTAAAATGGGTAGGCCAAAAGATATTGCGCGCCCCTTTCAAGCTCTCTCAATTGACTTGGTTGGTCCACTACCTTCCTCTAGAAAACAGAATCAGTATATTTTTGTCGTCACATGTTGCTTTTCCAAATACTGTCTTCTGTTCCCCCTACGTCGTGCTACTTCAGACTTAGTGTGTAAACATTTAGAGAATGACGTTTTCCTTGTTCATGGGATTCCACAAACTTTATTCTTAGATAATGGCAGTCAGTTTATAAGTCGAGATTTGGATAAGTTATTCAAAAAATACAAAATTCCTAACGTTAATTTTACTCCTAAATATACCCCTCAAATTAATACCGTGGAGAGGTACAATAAGACTATTATTACTGCCATATCAACATTTGTTAATGACGACCATAGGACATGGGATGTTAATTTACCTCAAATACAATTTGCCATTAATAATTCAGTAAATGAAAGTACCGGTTACACTCCAGTATTCCTAGTGCACGGTAGAGAATTAGTGACCTGTGGTTCGCACTATTTAGAAATTCCCGATTTGGACAAAGTTGTTTTTCAAAAACGTGATGTTTATGCTGAAAATTTAGGTCAACTATCTAATGTCTTCGACAAGGTCCAAGCTTCACTTTGGCATGCTCACAATAAGAATAGTCAGCACTACAATTTGCGTCGTAAAGCTGTAGAGTTCAACGTCGGCGATATAGTTTGGAAACGTTGTTACTTTCAAAGTGACAAAGACGCGCACTTCACTAAAAAATTAGCACCTAAGTTCCAAAAATGCCGAGTGAAGTTAAAACGATCACCCTTGGTCTACGTACTCGAAGACATAAATGGTCGTGACTTGGGTGTCTGGCATATAAAAGATCTAAAACTGGTTAAATACCAAGACCGGAATTAGACTTGGACTCTCGATCCTTGTATTATTAATTTATGTTTTATCTTTAATTTTACGGATTTAGCAGGAGGCTAAATCCTTTCATAGAAAGAGGGGTAATGTAACGGAACGTTACAAATATTTCAATTTTTATAAATTATTATTACATTTACGAGTAAACTAATAATTACTATTTATTAATTTACACGTTTAATTTAAACGTATGGAGGTATAAAACTAATTAAATTGCTAATAGTGAATGCATCCAACTCATTTTGTTTCTGACGTGTGCGCCGAGATCCAATAAGCGATCGACGGCCATCTTGCGTTTAACTGAGTCGGCTGTGTTACTTTTACAGCGCCCGAATTAATTTTTTTAGTATAAACCCAACTAGTATTGTTGATTACTCAGTCTAGCATTTATAAATGCAGTAAATATAACTTGAAAATTATTTCCCAGTTCGGGTGAGTTATGCACAAATTGATGTTATAGTTTACTTCTCATTGTTACGACTAAACCGTTGTATCAAACTATATTTTGTTATTAATGATTAATTTTGTTAATATATTAGTTTAACAGGAAGAAATGTTTTCATAATTATAATTAATAAGTGTTTAAAAATATCTTTTGATAGTAGTTCTTGTAATTTTGTTTTAATGATATCAGTTTCTAGTACTAGGTAATATACTGATATTACCTAATATAAGATATCGATACCGAATACTTGGTATATGTATTGGTACTATTATTTGATATCTTAGTAGCTTTATATTTGTAACCGTTTCTGCTCTTTTCTTTCGCCACCTTGATCTTGCCTGCCTTGCAAATGCTAATTTGTTTACTTCTGATTTGCCTCATGAACTTAGCCTTTTCCTTGTGCTTAGCTTATGCAGCGCTCTAATACGCCTCGCATGATTGCGTTTCAGGAACTACCCTTGGGATTTATAATAAACCTTGTCAGAAGACAAAAGAAGATACCTAGGAGGACTACCACCCTAATCGGAACGCTGCCTTCTCTGCCTGGAGGAAATTGCCTAGGGGAGTGCGGTATATCAGGCTGACTGAGAGCGGAGTCTAGCCTAGATGAACCTTTTGTTCGTTTATACATATTAATCGTTTTCAAATTATTCGTTTTTCTTAACAACCCTTGTTAAATATATTACAGTAAATTAATTATAAATTATTTTCCCTTTTATTTCTTATTTTGTTCACATCCTAAGTGTGACAGTTTGTAGACCACTTACTACAAACTTGGTCCAATAAGTTACATTTCTCTTACACAAAATCTCTCAATTAATCGCAAGGAATAAAATATATCACAAGCAATTCACCCAATATTTCGGTCCCCATTCACAAAATCCACTCCACAGCATCTTGAGTAATTTATTTCTTTTAGCACTGGTGAAAGGGAGCAAAATTAATCGCAATATCGAACCTGGCCAACCGTTATTAGTACGCACTGTAGTTGCTAAGGTGTTCCACCCTACCATAAATCTTGTCTAATTTCTCTGTAATTACAGACTGGTAACAGTTCTCTAAGTAACAAGGAGTGCGTAACTGCAGGGAGCACGCGGCACGTGCTTACGCGTGCTTCAGATATTTGGCACTAAAGAAAGTGATATAGGACAATATCATGATTACAAAAATGAACTCTAGATGATTAAACCTAAAACAGAGATTTAAATAACGCTATCAATGTAACACACCGACCTAATGCAAAATTTGGTATTGTACCTGTGTATTAGACATTTATGTAACTTAAACTGTATTGCCGATAAATACAGCTGAGATTTGACTATAGGTTCTGTTAAAATAGAGATTTACCGTTTTTAATAAATCACACGAAACTACTTTGAATCTTAAAAAACTAAAAATAGAGTCGATTTTAGAGTAAATAAAATTAACAATACTGAGACTAAAAATTTGATCACTTTTGAGTAACGTGCCGAAACGTTCATGTTTGGTTGCAGTAATATGTTTTTTGACCCCTTAGTGAGATAATTTTAATACGGAAACTGCGAGGGGCTGTGAGAATTAAAGTTGAGTTTTAATATTTTTCTAAGCCGTTGAATGGATCGAGAGTAAAATTGCTCGTTAAAAGGGGTTGAAGATTTAGCGACCGATATAAATTGCAATTAAATTTAAGTAATACTAAAAATAACAATAACAAGAATCCGATCATTTATGGGGGTGAAGATAGCTGAGAGTATTTTTTTACTGTTGTTTACTCTATTTTAAATTCAAGTATTTACTAGGATTCGATATATGTATTTTTTAAATGAAATAGTTCTTACAACTTCTTGTAATAATTTAGTAAAATCTTTATCGATCAACCTAATAATACCAACGCAGGTTATAAAAGTAATCGTGCTATTATTGCCACTGGTAGGAGAGTATCTAAAAGATGATATATGAGCGTTTGATCCTATTTCAAGACAAACTATGGAAAATAGCGAAGTGACCGCTGAAGAAATAATAGAAGACCTGCATATAAGTTATAAGTGAGTACAAAAAGAACCCTATATGGACTTAAAAGACAGGTACCTATGGGAAGAAAAAGTTGAATACAAAAAAATATCAATAAGGGGAAACAAAGTTATCAGATGAAGTCAGCAGGATTAATGAAATAAAATGAATGGTCAAAATATATTAAAAACAAGGATTGAAAGTAGAAACAGTACGGTCAGGCACTCTAAAACATCAGATGTAAAAAGATGTTTTAATAAGAATGGCAGCAATAGATAAAATATGAACGCGTTAAGCATAGAATATAACTAAATGAAAGTACATAAGTACTTGAAATAATTATCTAAAACTAGACATACAAACCTAAATATAGTTGAAGATTATCTCAGCTGAGTAATTGTTAAAATCTAAATATTGATTTGTGACTTAGTAGACGATATTAGGATAAAGCTGCTCAAAACTTATATGTGTAAGCAACAGTACTACGAGTAACATATCCAATTTTAGAAATTCGAAGTGTTTCACTGGGTATAAGTAAATTCTTCGAACACCGTACGCCACCATGTTACAGTATGGATCTGTATCTAAGCGTGGGTCGAGCCACTCCGCTCCGAGCTTATCGCGACAATAATCACTTTGAACAAGCGACCGGCTTCGATCACAATCTCGGCCCTGTATTCTGATCCCATATCATAGCTTGAAATAATGCAGGCACGTGGATTGAAAAGGGTTCTATAGTCAACCAGTTCCGAGTGAAAGTAACATTTCGACTACAGTATCAATGACTTTTCAAGCATATAATTATATTTATAATTCTTTTGAAATAAATATGAAAAAAAATATTGATTTTAGTATATTGATAATAATTCATTACGAATTAATAGCCGTGACAATAAGTTTATTCAAATTTATTGTCACGGCTATTAATTCGTAATCATAAAGAGTTGATTCAAAATTAAAACACACATTAAGAATGCACAAAGTTCTTTTATTCAAATAGAGGCACCCACATAGAACTACGATCATGAAACACACCAAGTATCTAATATATAAGTGTCTATATAATATAAGTGTTTAAACAGATAAACAAATTATGAAATGAATTTATATGCAATGAATGAATGTACGAATATGCTTTATTGTGTTTTGAAAATAGATTAACAGAAATACAATTTTACAATACAATAGGCGGTCTTATTGCTATTACCGATTTCTTCCAGACAACCTTCGCAAGGACAAAAAATTGGATAAGAACAGAGGTAGCATTATTCTCACTACCGAATCAGTATCTTATAAATATATACATTTTTTTATTGCAGGAGTTCAGCAGACAGGCAGACGGCCCACTTGATGGAAAGCGGTTACATCACCTATGGACATTCGCAACACGAAAGGTGCTACAAATGCGCTGCTGCTCTTTTAAAGGAGACTGGAACCTGGTCACTAATGGTGGAACACAACTCAAGGTTGTTACGGCGACATACTTTAGACCAGGGTTGGTAGCCATCCAGTTGAGTAAATGCCCTGCCACCTGAGTGTGGGTTGTTTTATCGCCTCTTAGGACAGGTCGCCCGGCCACAGGAAATTGTATTCTTTCTCCGTTCCTGCACGGATAAAAATACATACATACATTAATAAATACAACATACATACATTAAAAATCATTTAAAAATTATACCAATACGATATATGGAAATAAAATATTATAAATGTATGATGAAAGAATGACTAAACAGATATACAATGCAAAAGTGGATGGATGCAGAAGTCGCGGAATGCCACGACACACCTTCCATGATCAAATTAAACGTCTATTAGCAGAAGGTGATGTCAGGAGCCTTAAGAACAGACAAGCGTGCATGACAAGAGCTATGGATGTCAAAGAAGCAAGTGAGGTGTGTAAGAATAAGCCTGAATGGCGCTCTGTTGTTCGTGCCTACCCCGCAAGGGACCTGGCGTGAAGTTATGTATGTATGTTTGTAAAATATTATAAAATAAACTTACATAAATAAATATAAAACTAGAAACAAATGTCAATAACTGCTACATCTCTAAATTGAGCTATTTGAGCTATAATAATAAACGAAATCGAATATAAAACTCCAAGTGCGGCAATGAACATTGATAATCGGTTTACATTACACCAATCAACTTGAAAAACCCAAAAATGAGCGCAAATAATATCATCGCAGCACACTCCCCTTGCTGATTGCGAATTTCAATCAGCCTAGTAACAGCATCCACTGGAATATAGAGTCGATTCAAATTTTTGGGGGCTACTCTGTAAAATTTGATGACATTGAAAATTGCACTGTATTTACATCACATGTAATAGTTATTTTTGTTTGATATCCTGGTACAGAAGTGCAGAATGCACATTTCAACGCAGGACGGAGATTTATTCGTAACATTCGGGATGGCAATTGTAGGAAGGATTTATTTACTCGCACTCAAATAGACTAATTACGAGCGGGATGAAAGGGATTAGCCTAAAAAGACCTAAAACCATCTGTTAGTTGCAAGCTATGAGTCATTAATGTAGCTGTTGATGTGTTAAACTAATGCGTTACAATTTGACTATATCGATGGGTGAAAGGCTATTTGTATTAAACGACATTTTTATAAATTGTCGAGAGAAAAGTTTAAAGTTTCTAATGACCCAGAAAAACACATCACTAACGAACTATGTCTCATATTTAAAAAAAAAAGAACATCTGTAGACTGAAACTAGGGATGAGGTTCTTTATATTTCTTTAAGTTGAGACATTAGGATTAAAAAAATCCATCGTGTTGAGTATCACACAAAATGTCGCTTAAAACAAATAGCCTTTCACCCCTCGATGATATATTAATTTAGTGATTATTTGTATGTATAAGGAGACAAATAATCTAATCTCGATAAGGTCTATTTTTAACTAGCTACAATTTTGTTCTTCTACATATTTCCGGGAAATAACAATAGTTTTAACGCACTAAGAATTTTTAAAATTCAATATCATTTTTGAAGTGAACACCTCTTGGTGGAGCTAAAGATAATTAGTAAGGCAGTATTGGTGTTTATGTGTAAGTTTGTGATTGGTTAGTTAGTATACCAAATTCAACAATTTTCCTTACTTACCCAGTTATCTCCACATAAGATTGATTTAATATAAAATTTACATTTTCTGATAAACATAGTTTAGAGATAAAGCTGATATAAGACGGATCAATGAAATTAAATAAATTGGTTGAATGGCACAGTCCTGAAGGGGCACGGTACGGTATTCAATGACATTGAATGATTCAAGTACATATTATAAAGAGCGTTTGGTTAATAAATTCAAATTGAAAGAGAGAAATGAACCGTCTATACATTGATTTTTAATTATATAATAAACATTTAAAAAAACAGCCCATAAATGTCCCACTGCTGGGCTCGGGCCTTCCATTGTAAGGAGAGAACAGACAGTATACCCGCCACGCTTGTCCAAAGTGGCTTGGCAGGTTTGACACATCGGTTATCTCGATTTGTAGGTTGCATCGCCAATGTTTTCCTTCACTGTTGTTAGCACGTGGTAATTGTAACAATATGCACGTTAGGTCAGAAAACTGACCTTTTGAAATTGGGACGCGTGCGCTAACCATTACGCTATCATTTTATTTATACGATTTTTAATAATCAGGACTAAATTACAGCTGCGTTCGACTTTTTTGTTACATTCTTAGAGCATAGTGTTGTAGTCTATGCTCATTCATAAGTGACTTGTGTGAGTAATGGATTGAACCCCATTGTGAGTTTCTTTTTCCCCTCTCTTTTTTATTGTTCTTCTTTTTTCTTTTTTTTCTTATAATGTTACTCAAAGTGGTGAGTTGTTGTTTCAACTCACTTATGAATGAGCCACACTGCAACACTATGTTCCAAGCTTGCAACATCAAAAAAAAGGTTAAACGCAGATGTCACTTTAGACGAGGTAATTAAAAATCAGAGTATAATATAGGTTTAAGACTCGTATAAAAGCCTAAAGTTTATTCCTAGTACTCCTTTGTATTTTAGTATTTTAATAACCTCAAATCATTATATCAATACGTAAAGCAAAAACTTCGTAACCGTTTTTACAACAATTGCCCGGACGGAGGAGTATGAAATTTCGCACACTTGTAGTTTGTATAGAGAAGCAGTGCAGAATGCTAACATTAAAAAAAAAATAGGTATGCATACCTATTTTTTTTTTAAATGTTGACCATTTATATTTTTGGTCAAAGCGGGACATCTGCGGCATTATATAATAAAAAAAATTGTTTAGTGTTTTATAAGTATTTTATTATATAAGTAAGATAAAATAACACAACATAAATAATCAACACACTAAACACAAAATAGTACATGGAGAATTATGCAGGCTTAAATTTCACCAATTTTTATTATGCTGTTTACTAAAGTTGAAACGTCTCACCCAGCGTAGAAAAAGATATTATGCTCATTTTGAAAAATATTATTTCAAGTTTGTTAAGCAGAATCTGCTGAAATAAACGGTCTGTTTGCAAAACCGAGACAATGTCGGCTTGGCTGGGGATAGCGGGACTATGTCGGCATCGCCGGAGACGGCGGGAGAGACTGCCTGAGAGCGGGGCTGTCCCGCCCAAATCGGGACGTTAGTCACGTTAGGCATGCATTAAAAAAAACAATAAAACACATTACACACACTACCATATATTTGACACACACACGCATATATACTCTATGGTTTATGGTTAAAGTCAAATTAACAGTGAAGCCATGGCGAAATTAAATTAATTATGGTCGAATTTCGACCTATGTAATAATAAATAAACAATAAATCTCAACTTTAATGTAAATATCGACCATACGCCATCGCACCAGTTTTCAATAGAGAAACTTCGTATACTACCAATATTGTTTCACAATTTGAATTGCATGACGGGATCGAGGACCAACCAGTTGTTTTGTATGGATGCAGTTGTAAATGTTGAAAATATACCCCAGTGAATTATTTACATGTTGTATGATTATTTAAAAGTTTAAATATACAGACATTGAAATGCTATAATACTGTTACATACCGACCAAGATAAACGCACTGCCTGTCGTAAAGCGCAGTTTATTACGTCCCCGCGTTTAGGAAGTATTTTGTTTACTTTGCGTTTAGAATTTGTAAATAAGAAAAACGTTCTATTCTTATTGTACTTGTTTTATGGTCGTCATTAGTGTCGAACTAATCCGTGTTGTTATTGCATTGCGTTGAAGCTTGCCAGGCATGGATCGGTGCATTATGAAGGAAATAAATTTACGAACAATCTTGTACTGATGCTAGAACTTCATCTGCGTCATTGCTAAAGCTGTAACCGAATGTCTTATTTACAGGGTCAAAAATAACGTCATTAACGCATAGCCTCACTAGTGTATATACGTAATTTTTTTATCGTCTTCTCCTCTATTACAGGTCAAAAGGCGATTTTTCTTTTTATTCCTTTTCTTTTAATAACATAAGTTAAGTATTAAAATTAGAAAAAATTATAATTACATAAGTTATTCTTAAGGTACACAACACAACACAAAAATCATAAAATTAATTTCACATATAATAACACATAAACAATAAGCGTGCATCAATTCAAAAAACTCTAACAATAATTAAGTTGTAAAAAGGGCACGGAACTAGAGTCCCTAGATTAGTAATTTGAAAAAAAATTACATGGGGGCGGAGGACCTTTGTATTTTTATTTTCTTATTTCAACACATCTTAACAACTACATTTTTAATACGACGAGACGTTTCTTTGACGGAGAAAGAATGCAATTTCTTGCAGCCGGGCGGCTTGTAAGGGGCGACATAACTACCCACAGCCAGGTGGTAGGTAATTGCTCGATTGGATGGCTACAACCCCTGATCTAGAGTATGCCACCATAACAAAACTGAGTTGTATTAGCGGCCAGGTTCCAGTCTCCCTTTAGAGAGCAGCAGCACATTTGTAGGACCTTGGTGTTGCAAAAGTCCGTAGGCGATGGTAACCGCTTTCCATCAGGTGAACCGTCTGCTGAACTCAAGCTATAAATAAATACAATATTTGTCTTATTTTACTTATTATCAATTTTTTTGTCTTTTACTTATATTATATTATACATACGTTACCTATTATTTAAAGGTTATTTACTATTTAATTCATTAAATCAATTATTCAATTCATTAACAACGTCGCTTCTCAATAATGTATTAAACCCATCGCCACATCTCCGTGAATCGTGATAACGCAGATGAAGCCCCACCTTTATGAAAGTGACAGCTCTTATGGTAAATTATTAGTATTAATAACTTATTTCAAGAAGCTGTATATTATTATCACTTGTCAAATAGGTCGTCAAGTGTTTTATGTGCCGCATTCAGCGCAAAACCACTCTCTTACTTGAAACATATGAACTCCCGACAATCATTTCTAATTATAACCTTAAATGAAAGCTCACTGAAACGTAACTTCTGATCTTGATATAAAATTAAGCGATTTTGATCTTAACCTCAACACACGCAAGTTCTGTATTCCTGTGACATTAAGTAATTTGTTTGTTCGCGGCATGACTGTTCATTATGCGTTGGTTGCCCCATAAAATATGCATTTGATATGAGAAAAATGTGTTGCAGTGTCGCGAATCCTCCGATCGCATACAAAAAGTTTATTTAAACTTTTCAAATCGCTGGATAATAAACGTTGTTACTTCAACAATAGAGTTGATAATTCTATGAGAGATAGTCGACTTTAGACATTTAGATCTAGAATACAGGAATCATAATCTCAGCTCCAGCCAAGAGTTACACACACATCGCCCATTCATATTAGTTTTTGAAATAAACTGTGACGACGCACGTAGTTTTTAGAAAAATATAAGAAATTCGATGTGACAGTTTGTTCCTTGTCATATTATGTCATTTTCTCTTTATTTTTTATTTTGGTGTATTATTCATCTGAACACTATTAGTATATAAGTAACCCAGTATAGGGTTAAGAATTGCAATGTTTCGTAATTTTTATTTTAGCCTTAGTGTATTATATATTCTGCTGCAGCCAAAACTTGCCAAAATCAAATTCAAAATCCTAGTAAGGGACTGTGCTGTACGAGGGCACAAAGTTATGTTTCCATTCTTATGTATTGTGGCTATGATTAAATGAATTTTATTAATTACTAGGATTTGCCTACAATTTCGTCTACGCTTGACTTGAAATTCCAATGCGATTCTCGGGACACAAAGTACTGCAGCATTTGAAAAGAATGTAGTCTATCGTTTTAGTGAAAATTGTGTCGATATAAGCTAATTTTTACGCACCACAACTACAAACCGCTTCCGGGGGTTTTTTTGATATAAACAGAAACTACGGACGGACAGATAGACCATTGGACAAGTTTTACATATACCTTCAAATACCTTCCGAATCCTAAAAAAAATATAATAATAAAAAGGGAATTGGGAGATACTATAGATATAGTATAAATACAGCCACAAACAAAAATAGGACAATACAAATATGCCTACAACGTTAAATTCCATATAAAAATATCGGTAGCGTTTCCAACAAGAATTCGGATAAAAGATTACTAGAACGACTGGCGAGTGGAGGGAAGAATAAATACAATTGGTCAAGTGAGCGGTAGTCCACGAACTATCAAGGGTTCCGTAGAGATGACAAACGTCCACTAGTTTGTTACTTTAACACCATTCATGATTATCCGAGCGTTAAATTCCGGTTGCCTTCTCTTCTATGCATCCCATTCGGCCAACCTCACACTATTTCGTTTATTCATTTACAGTTTCATCCAGCTCCCAAACGAGACGGTCGTCTTTAAAATAATTCTGTAGTTTAGTAGGGCCTTTGATTCGACGCCGTCTGCTTTTTACTTTTTCTCTGACTTTGCGCGCTCTTCGTCATTCTATATTTTGAGACCATTGCTACGCTAGTTATCCTTTAAGTCAAGTTAAGCTAGCATTTCTTGGCCCTTCCCCTTCTACCGGGGCCTGGCGGATACGACATGAATTTTATTTGTACACACGACTATGTACGTCATTGAAAAAAAATACATTACACATTTACTGATGGAGTAGATCAGACAAGGTGACAGATAACTCGATGGAAAGTGGTAATAGACCCCATAGACACTAGCAATACCAGAGGTGCTGTCGGCTTCGAAGGAGCAATTGGAACCGCATGAGCCAGACAATCAAGTATGGATACACATGGAAAAAGTCCGAGTGAATGAAGTGCAAGTAGCATCTATTATTTTTGAGAAAAATAACTATGGCATACAAAGAGAGAAACACAAAGGAAAATGACGAAAAGGACATAAGGATTCCGTTTTTGTTGAAATGCGACAGAACCCCAAAAAAGACAAGATAGTTCGCTGGTAATCTGACTTGATTTAGTTCGATCCGAACACGGCACCGCATACGAGTAATGCCGGGGCATTATCTTAATTTATTGCGATTCCATGTGTATATTAAAGTATACATAAACCGCGGTTGATGTTAAGTAGGTTTAATATGGTAGGGATAATACTGTCGACGATTGACGGCCTATTAAATGTTATTAATATAGAAAGTATTGTTTCTTTAGTGATGACCTTAATAGTTGGAGGAGCGAGATGGAATGCTTCTTCGTCTCAAAGGAAGATCCTCCAGCGAGGCTACTGTTGCTCCTCGCAAGCCTAGGCCCGTTTTTTGGACTTGACTTTATGTTGCTGCTCCGAAGACCTAACTTTACCGGTTTTCGGGGCAAGTGCATTCGCAAAGCGCTCAAGCCCTGGTTGCAAATTGCTCGAGGCAGCTGGCTGGCTTTGCCTCAACAGTACTGTTGCATGAAAGGGGGATGAATCCCAGCGGATCAGGATCGGTGGTTCGCAGCGGCCAACGCTATCTTACTGACGTTTTGCAACGTGTTATGGAAAAGAAATGAAAGAATGTTATGGAGAAGACACGGCGAAAGAAACTCTTTAGCAACACACGCCCAGTGCATCAAGGTGGGGGGGGGGCTATGCACAGCGCCATCTATTTTGCTTGTAAGTTGTTCCCCTACACTTTAAATTATTTTTATTAAACTTGCAATGTTTTTATGTATCTGTAAGTACATGTGTTTGGGTCAAATCTTGCAACTGAATTTTAAGGCAGTTACCCTAAACCGATTCAAGGGAAATTTTGGATAAGCATTTAGTTTAGATAAGTCGATGAAAAGTCCATAGTTCATGAAAATCTGTTGCGTAGTTAAGGCGTAACACTAACAAACAAATAAACTCGCATTTATTATTATATATTTATTAGTTAGGATTATTTAATTTTTATGAGAGCTTCTACCAAAGAGAACTAACCAACACATGTAATCCACAAAACCCGGTATTTCACGAAATTACTACAAGCTGCGAAGTAGAAAATAACTGTGCAGAATATCCCAGGCCTAATACAAAATGTGGCCTGGCATGGACCTGGGGCCAAACAACACAAGCCGACTCCTGAATTAACATTTACCCATTCTTAGTTCAATTATTGCATCCATAATCTCCGTGAAACGGTTGAATGGCGTCGTAAGTATACGCTTAATGCGGGACACAGTGGCGTGAAGAGCGGCGATCTTAATTTTGTAGCTAGAGAGAGAAATAGAGAATTTATTCATAGTAATATTACTAGCAATAATCGGTGCTTTAGGAGGGTTCACGAAGTTTTCTAGTTGTAATAATTTTTAAGATAGTTTAAAATACATACATACATATTGTCACGCCTGTTTCCTATTGGGGTAGGCAGAGACGATGGATCTCCACTTGTTACGATCTGACAAACACTTTACGCTTCATCAACTTTCATTAATCTTCTCATACATACACGCTTATTTAAACTACTTTTTATCTGACCTTTCTTCAAAGTATCTTCAATTCGATCATGGTGAGTACGTCTCGGTCTACCGGCAGCGCAGAGTCGGTGCCGGTTTAAAATGTGTGTCTTTTAATAAACTGTACTTATAATTAATAATTAAATACAGATTATTTAGTATTTATTAATTTATTTATGCGCTTAACCAAAAAAATCTAACGCATTTTTACCCAAACAACATTGCGTTTACATATTTACATCGATATCATTCTTTTCTAACAGATGGCCCTAGTGTTAACTAATTAGTTTTATAGTTTTTAATATGTATAATATACTTAGTATTTTTCTGATATACAACATACAACACATCCAGAAATAAATTAAAATGACTATGCTAATGTCCAAATCTGAAAGTGTGATAGTTTATTAGTAAAGTGTACCACAAAAATGCATAGATTGTGGAATAGTGTTGTCGTTTTATTTTACCTATTACAACATGTAATTTGCAAAGCGATTGCAAATTAAGTTAGAAATATATTCTGTATGTCTTTCAAGACCACGGGCCATAAGAATGGCCCGGACTTTTGGAGGGCTTGCGTGGAGCCATGGGGAGGCCAACACGTAGAGGCCCCTTGACAAATTTAATGTAAATATGTGGCGTGACACTGACCGGCGATTATCCCTGTCTACACCATACAATAATGCACCCAAGGACAAGCCCCGGCCAGTGTAGGACTATTGTGGGAAATGAGGACAAAAAGTATCGGGCTATTGGGGTGAACTATTAGTGGTACTAGCGGTCTGGAATGGGACTATGGTCTGCTGTCGCAATGTGGAACATGGAAAAATGGGCAGACGGTGACTCGCCACTCCCTGCATGGGCCCCAAAAAATGCCATAAAAGGCAGGGGCAACATGGGTATGAGTGGCTAA